>CP136056.1:280714788-281914788 GCA_032464435.1 Aegilops umbellulata
CTGTGGGTCCTTGAGCGATTTCTCGACAAATATAATCTGTTTGGCTATTCTAAGTGGTTCTTTTTTTCTGGGTAAAGAGGAACTTGTCATTTTGAATTCTTGGGTTCAGGAATTCTTCTATAATTTAAATGACTCAATGGTATCTGGTAACCACGTATGTAGGGGTATAATCGGCAATTTGACAGCATAAGCAATAAGGAAGCCAAAATATAAAAGTATTTCCAAGGTTGCAGGGTAGAATAAAGCCAAAAAAATAAGTCGAAGATAGAAGAGCCCAGATTCCAAATGAAGAAATGGAAACTCGAAAAGGATCCTTCTGATTCTCAAAGAATGAGGGGCAAGGGGATTGATACCGAGAAAGATTTCTTCTTATTATAAGACGTGATTTGATCTGCATATGTTTGGTAAAAGAACAATCTTCTCCTTTAATCATATCATAAATGGAAAGTGTTCAATTAGGCAAGAATGTTAGACCATAAAGAAGCTATCATATCTCATTTAAGTTGGGCTAGCCTCTTTCTAGGATTCCATACCTTGGGCCTTTATGTTCATAACGACGTCATGCTTGCTTTTGGTACTCCAGAAAAGCAAATCTTGATCGAACCTATATTTGCATTTTTATTTAAGAACTACTTGAATTTTTCAGTCTGGTTGCGAGGTCTTAATAGTGAGTATGAATCATAGTTCCATTTTTTTTTGCAATCAAGAAAGCTGCATAAGTGAATATATAACCCACGGAAAAGTGAGCTAATCCAACCAATCTTGCTTGCACAATGGAAAGAGCCACGGGCTTATCTCTCCACCGAATTAAATTAGCTAAAGGTGTGCGTTCATGAGCCCATGCTAAAGTCTCAATTAATTCCTGCCAATACCCCCGCCAGGAAATTAAGAACATAAATCCAGTAGCCCAAACAAGATGTCCAAATAAGAACATCCACGCCCATACCGATAAATTATTCATCCCAAAAGGATTATATCCATTGATAAGTTGTGAAGAGTTTAACCATAGGTAATCTCTTAACCATCCCATCAAATAAGTGGAGGATTCATTAAATTGTGAAACGTTGCCCTGCCATAATGTGATATGTTTCCAATGCCAATAAAAAGTAACCCACTTATTTTTTTGGCTTTTTGACCCCATATTGTAGGGTGGATCTCGAAAGATAGGAAAGATCTCCCTCCAAGCCGTACATACGACTTTCATCGAATACGGCTTTCCACAGAATTCTATAGGGATCTATGAGATCGAGTATGGAATTCTGTTTACTCACTTTAAATTGAGTATCCGTTTCCCTCCTTTTCCCGAACCAGACTGAAAAATTCAAGTAGTTCTTAAATAAAAATAAAAAAGAAATGTTCTTCCTTCCAATTTTGTTTGCCCAAAAGACAACTTTTTTTCTCTCGATTTTGTCGAGTCATTACACTGATTCAATAAATGATTATCAAGCGGTTCTTATTCGAAGAACCCTTGCTATAAAAAGGTCTAACTTCCAAACTATGTCTTTTTTCATTCATTCTCCTTTAGTTTTTTTCTCTATCTAGAAGTGGAATAGAATAACCCGGTTGAAGGGTAATGATCATACGTCTGTAATGCATTGTATGGCCCAGAATAGGTCCTATTCTTCTACCTTTTCCAGGTAGTCGATGGCTATTCACAGCTACCACCCCTGGACAATTAGACAGCCAACCCGTAATCGCAACGACCCAATTGCAAGAGCGGAGCTCTACCAACTGAGCTATATCCCCCCCGAGCCAAGTGGATTAATTAATCTTTCCAAATCTAATCCTGGTTCGTTGGAACCATATAAGCCCATACCCAGAACTCCGATTAAGAAAAAAATGGAACCGCCTGCAGTATACCAAATTTTTTCTCTCATGCAAAACCGTGCATGAGACTTTCATCTCGCACGGCTCCTAAGTGATAAAAGAAAGAAGAACTCGTCTTCTCTCTTTTTTGATTACCTTCCTCGCGTATGTATAAGACCGATAGCGGATAGAGGCATCATTAAAGGAGTCAGGTCTACTTACTTTATGCTTCTTTCCAATTTTATGGTGGATTTGATAAGAACCCTTTTTGCTTTCTTGATAAATAATAGACAAAAAAAGCGTTCTATTGGCCTACTTCTACACCCGATATATCGTATAACCCCTTGAGTGTTTTAATGGAACAAGGTATAATATTCATATTGTCCTCTGATAAAAATTGAACTTCAAAAAAGGAATTCTTTTGATTCAACCATCTCTTTCTCAACTCAGCAACTTGAAGTATTAATCTTATATTTAGGATACCAAGAAAGCAATGCCCGCCCAGCACGGCGGACAGACAAAGACATGTATGTCCACACGCGCCCGTCTCTGCATCTGCGAGGTGACGCGGGAGCTTGAGGAAGACATGGAGCTCGGAGCCGAAGGGGATCTCAACGCCGCCGCGCCCTCCACAGCTAGCTTCCCACCGCCGTGCTCTCTCTCTCTCGCCGTGGTCACCGCCGTGCTCTCTGTCGCCATGGTTACCGCCGCTGTCGCCCGCTTATATAGCACACCCGCAATGGCTCTCTGCTCAACGGCTCTCTGCTGGGTCCCACAAGCAACGTGTCGGGGAAACTGATCCGCGAGCACCTATGGGGACCGAGCCCCTTTTCGGTTCGGCGGGGGGCGGAAGTCGCACGAAGAGCAGATCGAGGCGAGGCACACGAGCAGTTTACCCAGCTTCGGAGCTCTCCGGAGAGATAATACTCCTACTGCTGCTTTGTGGTTTGTATTGAGTTCTTGCTCGGGAGCGCTGAGTGCTACAGTACGCACCAGCAGCTAACGAGACCGAGCGTGAGCGTTCTACTGTCCTTTTCCCTACGTTGCGCATGGGCCTCCTTTTATATGCTCAAGGGGTCACCGACAGGTGGCAACGTAGGCAAGGGCAAAAATGGAAAAGGCGCTGCGGTTGGTACAGCTACCTGCACAGTGTATCATACCTAACCCTGACGGCAGGGGACAAAGGCATTAAATGCCTATCTACGTCGCCCAAACAGTGCAGAAAAGGGACCGTCAGGGACGCCACCACTCGCCACGATGGCGATCTTGTCAGCGCCGCTTGCCACAGTGCACCCCTGGCTGCACAGCCTCCCGCCACGTACGCCTGGAAGGGTCCCAGAGCGACACGTTGGTGGATGTGCTGGAGCGCGGGTACAGAGTGGTTGCTTGCCGCGGCAAGCGCCTTGCCGCAGTCGCTGTCTTGTCGCGTCCGGAAGCTTGTCGCTCACCGGGCCTTGCCGGGACACGTGGTGCGTCGCGGTAAGTACCTTGAGATGCCTTGGTTGGCCTTCCCGGCAAGCTCCTCTTGTCGGGGTCTTGTGCCTTGAGTGGCCTTCCCGGCAAGCTCCTCTTGCTGGGGCCTTGTCTCTTTGGCTTGAATACTTTGTTCTTGAATGGCTCCAAAGGAACCACAGAGGATATTGGCGGTCACCCGTCAAGCCTTGCCGCGGGACGCTGCGACTGCCCGTGCACAAGTTCGAGATACTAGGGTACCCCTACTCTAGTACACCGACAGGAGCCCCCGGGCCTGGGCCATACACGGTGCCGAGCGCTGTTGGGCCAGGCCCAAAACAGGGCACGCGCACGCGCGGCCTGGATCATGCCGTATCTTACTCCGTATCCACCGCGCTCTCCCCGAATGGCACGCGTCGATTGCGGCGTCGTGGGAGAGATCGTGGGTGGTTTCTTTATTCGGAAAGGCGGAACGTCCGCTCCCTTCCTCCTTATAAGCAGAGGAAACAGAGGCAGTTCGCCCATCTGCCCGTTGATATTCCTTCCCCGAGAATCTTCGCCACTCCCCTTCTTCCCAAAGCCGAAAGAGAGCAGCGCTCCGCCCCCATCGCCACCAGCACCACCAACGCCGTTGTCTTCCCTCACCACTCCCGCCATGGCTCCGAAAGCCGAGAAGGTGAAGTCGGCCGAGGCGCAGCGGCAAGCGGCGCTGCGAAAGGAGAGGGTCGTCTTCCCCCCTAAGCTTGCCGCGGAAGAGCTGAAGGAGTACTACTACCTCTTCTGGTCGACGGGGACGCGAGCGCATCCGCGCACGAAGGTACTCCCAGCCGCCGCTTGGAAAAAGGCTCCCACTGGGTACCCTTTCTTTGCCTTGTTCTTCTACTACGGGCTCTGCCCGCCCTTTTCTGAATTCTTCTGTGACGTCATGAACACCTACGGGCTCCGCCTCCTTGACTTCACCCCCAATGCTACCCTGACCATGGCAGTTTTTGCACATCTCTGCGAAAATTTTGTCGGAATCCATCCAAATGTAGCCCTTTTCCGCCACTTCTTTTCGCCTCAAGTTGAGAAAGGAGAGCCTTTATCCGGCGGAATCGCCTGGATCTGAAAAGCCGGCAAGAAGGATGCTTATCTGGATGGAGAGTTCCGCAGCAAGTGGGAGGAGTGGAGGGCGGACTGGTGCCTGATTGTCGAGGAGAACCCGCGGCCGTTTACCGCCCTGCGCCAAACTCCAGTAGTGCGCGGCAGTGATTGGAGTAGCTTGGCCCCGGAAGACGACAGACTGAAGATTGCCGTTGCCCGGATCCTACGCCTCAGGCTTGCCGGGCTTACTGTAGGAGCGGTTGGCGCAGATTTCCTTCGCCGCCGCATTGCCCCCTTGCAGGAGAGGAGGAGACCCGCCTGGGAGTTCCAGAACGCGGCGGATATCATGAGGCTGCGGCCGGGCCTCAACTTCAACTTCACTGTCATGGAGCTCAACGCGATGCTCCAGGAGCTGTTTAAGTATGACCCATAGCATCCCGAAGTGTTCAGGTTGCCGGGGGGCGTCGTTCTGCTGTGCAATAACTCCTCGCTCGACCGCATCCGTGCAATGATGCCGCTGTGTGACTCGCATGGAATTGACCCAGCCTGGATAGAGCCCGCAGATGATGTCGTGCAGGCGTTCTTCGATGGCTTGGTAGAAGTGCCGATCGACACCGATGAGCAGAGGGGCCTCACCCGGGACACCACCGACGAGGAGCTCAAGCGCATCGCCACCAGGCTGGAAGAGGCGGCAGCAGCCACAACTGCGGGCGAGTTTGGGTTCACCGTGGAGGAGGCAGAGGCAGCAGAGGCGGCAAGCCTTGCTGAGCGAGAGGATCTTGCCGGCGAGGAAGAGCCTGCCGGGCATGACGCCGAGCCGAGCGGGCCCGCCGAGGATTCGAGCGGCTCGTTGGAGATCGGCTCCTCTTCCTCTTCGTCTTCGGGCAGCTTGCCGCAAGCAGAGCCCCCGGCTCCACAAGCAGAGCCTCTGGCTCCACCAAGAAGGCGTCTTCGCAAGGCCGGGGACGTAGCGGAGCGGCGGACGAGTCAACCCCCGCCGCGCCGCACGACACGCTCCACCACGGCAAGTTCTGTTGCCGCGGAAGCTCCTCACGCTGCGGCGGCAACTGGAGAGGGGTCCTCCCGGTCCGCCGCTCCAGCTCCCGCCAAGCGGCCAAGGGATCCTACTCCTCCGCCTCCTCACGCCGGAGGTGGGCCAGGCTTTGACTTCTCCGCACTCAGCTCCGACGAGGAAGAAGAAGAGTAGGATTCTTGTTGTACTTGTATGTTTTCAATACTTGTTGTCTTGTCTTGTATCTCATTTGCTTTACTCTGAACTTATTCCTTTTTAGGACTCTGGCCCAGAGAGCGTCAAAGAGAGCCAAAGTCCCGGTGATTGTCATCGAGGACGATCCCACCGTGTCGGCAGGGGGTGCGCCCGAGACAAACTTGCCGGACCCAGTAGCTGCTCTTCAGAGCAGCCCCCAGCGCAGCCCCCAGCGTAAGTATGTGGTTTGCTTCCCGCTGTTAGGCGCGCATGGATACTCTTTGTTTGCTGATATCTGACTGTTGGTTTGTGTAGGAGCAGAGCAGCCCCACCAGGAGCACCCAGAGACCGCCCCTGACTTGCCATCTGCTTCAACTACACCGCCAAGGGAGCGTTCTCCGGCAAGGGAGAATCCTCCAACAAGGGAGAGCTCCCCGGCAAGGGAGAAGTCTCTGACAAGGGAGAGCTCCCTGGCAAGGGAGAAGTCTCCGGCAAGGGACAGTACCAGCGACCCCCCGGCAGCGGAGATCCCAACTGCCGAGCCTGGTACAAGTACTTCTTGCTTCTAAACTTCTCTTGGGTTCTTCTTCGTTCGATATTCCTTTTGGATATCTGCTTGACTTATCTTCCTTTTTCGGCCATCAGATCCATCTACTGCGGAGCCGATGGAGACTGAGGTTGCTGTTGATGATGCCGCCGCCACTGAAGAAACGGCCGACGCTGATGATCCCGCCGGCGAAGAGGCCGCCAAGGCTGCCGCCGCAGCAGCTGACGAGGGGTCTGGCGATCGCACTGACGACCCTGAGGCCGCAGGAGCGACAGGCGCTACACCGACCGCCGACCCTCCCGCCGCTGCCGCAGCGTCAGGCTCCAAAGAGCCCCAGCCAGGTGTATACTTGAAGGCCGGCGATGGTGTCTTCATCAAGCTTCCCTGGGAGTCAAGCTCCAGGGCGCCGGTCGAAGGAGAAATCTTGGATGGAGAGGTGCTCGCCTCCGCTGGGCTGACGTGGGTTGATGCGCCAAGCAGCAGCAGCAGCGAGTCTGAGGAGGAGCGGCTGCTCCGGAGGCTGCTGTCGCTCTACTGCGCTCGACAAGCCAAACTGGAGTCCCGCGAAGCGCTTGTCGCGAAGGCGGGGGTGGACATGGAGAAGCGCGCGGAGGAGCTCCGAGGTCTCAACCAGGCAGCTCTCCGGTCGCTGGCGGCGGAGCGTGTGCAGCTCGATGAGGCGCAGAAGGCCTTCATCCTCGAGAAGGCAGAAGTTGCAGAGCAACAGCGGCTTGCCGCCGAGGAGCTATCTGCGTGGGAGGGCGAGTTGGCGCAGCTGAAGGTCAGCCTGGACAGCCACGAAGAGGAGCTTGCCGCACGCGAGCGAACACTTGGTGGAGCTCTCAAGGAAGCAAAGGACGCTGCCGCAGCTGCCGAGGCCGCCAAGAAGGAGCTGGAGACGAAGGTGGCGCAGCTGGAAACCGATCTCAGGGCGAGCGGTGAAGAGCTTGCCGCTCTCAAGCATGAGCGCGAGAAGGACGCCTACACCTTTGGTGAGCTGTAGGGTCGTCTCGCCGAGAAGATCAAGGAGCTTAGCGCCGCCAAGGACTCCAACGCCGATCTTGAGCTGAAGCTGGCTGCTTTGACCAAGACGCTGGACGGCGCCAAGGAGCAGGAGGCGGCCCTGAAGAAGGAGATCAAGGCCGACAAGGCGCTGCTGGAGAGCATTGCCGCCACCCAGAACGATTTTAGAGAAACTGTGGAGCAGTGGACGGAGGGTCTTGTGAATGCTGCCGCAGACATCGACAAGGAGCTGGCGCAGCTGGGGATGGAGGATCTCGGGTATCCCTCCGATGAGACCCTCCCATCCAGCGCCAAGCTCACTCTGTTCTTCAAAGGCGTGGCGACGGCCCTCCAGCGACTCCGGGAGAGGATCCCAAAGCAGCTGGCCGACGAGTCGCGCAAGATCTGCGCAGGAGCTCTTCAGAAGGTGTTGGTGAAGGTGGCCTACCGCAACCCGGGCCTTGTCCTCACCAACGTCCTCAAGTCCCTGCCGTCAGATGCTGATCTGGAGGCACTCAAGGCCCTTGTCGCACCTATTGTGGACATGGTGAGCGGGATCAAGAGGATTGAGGGCGACCGCGTGGACTAGGCCGCCTGTTTTCTTCTTTTCTTGTCACTGCTGATCATGTTATGAAAACAGTCTATTAGAGCCGCGGCAAGCTATCTTGTAATATATAACTTTATTTTGGGTAGTGATTGCAATGTTATTTCATTTACTTGATTCCTTCCTTTGTATGTTTTTGCCCTACGCTTTTAGGGAACTTGCCGGCGCAGGCACCCTCGCCGCGAGCGCTGAGTGCGGGACGTCAGCAGCCTGCTGGCAGTGCCGTTGCCGACAAGAAACCTTGTCGTAACTAGTCACAGCTCGCTTAAGTTGTTGAGCGAACTCGAAACAAAGTAAGGGCGCGACTCTAGTCGCAACACACTTAAACTGTTGAGCGAACTCGAAACAAAGTAAGGGCGCAACTAGCCACGAGCCGGTTCCTTCGCGCACAGGTTTTCCATACAAAGCATGGTCGTTTAAGGAAGATAACTTAAAAATTTAAAAACATCTGATTGCTCAAACTTTGGCAACTTAGCTTTTCTGTCGTTGCTTCCCGGCAAGGCGAAACTTTCTTGAACAACGCCTGGTCCACACCATTATCTTCTCCTTCCCCCCCGGCAAACTTGTGGGCGAGATGAACCTTCCTTTCCTTGAGAAAAGAGAGAAGAGAAAATAATGATATGGAGCCTTATGGCTCATTGTTGCTTACCGGGGTTTGGCGCTGCACAAAGTGTCAGATAACTCATGCAAAAAATAAAAAACATGAAATTGACAAGACGAGCGGAGCACATGAGCTTTATTTATGCACATGGTCTACGCCTGGCTTTGTACAAAGGATTACATGCAACAGCGGCAAGACTTGTACAAAAGGTGGTTGCCGGAACAGGGTCCGGCAACCGCGCCTTACGGGTAAAACTTACGAAGATGCTCGATGTTCCAGGAGTTGCTCACCGGAATGCCATCTTCGGTCTCAAGGCGGACAGCGCCGGGCCTAGTGACTCGTTTCACCCGATAAGGGCCTTCCCACTTCGGCGTCAACTTGTTGGAATTCTTGGCGGAATGAACGCGCCGAAGAACAAGGTCGCCTTCCTCGAGACTTCTGGCGTTAACTTTGCGGCTATGGTAGCGGCGCAAAGCTTGCTGGTAGCGAGCAGCTTGTACAGCAGCCTGAAGACGGTCCTCCTCAAGGAGCAGCGCGTCATCTTCTCGCAGCTGCTCTTGCTCAAGCTCATCATAAGCGAGCACTCGAGGTGACCCGTATACGAGTTCCGTGGGGAGAACTGCCTCTGCTCCATAGACTAGAGCGAAAGGTGTCTGGCCAGTGGCTCGATTTGGCGTCGTCCTGATCGACCAAAGAACCACCGGCAACTCCTCAATCCAGTTTCTTCCGCACTTGTGCAGCCTGTCGAAAGTCCTAGTCTTGAGTCCACGCAGCACTTCAGCATTTGCCCTCTCCGCTTGACCGTTGCTCCTGGGGTGAGCGACAGAAGCGAAGCAGACCTTGGCGCCAAGATCTTGGATGTACTGCATGAAGGTGCGACTCGTGAATTGCGTACCGTTGTCGGTGATGATCCTGTTAGGGATCCCGAAGCGGCAAACAATCGACCTGAAGAACTTGACTGCTGACTGTGCTGTCACCTTCCTCACTGCTTCCACTTCCGGCCACTTTGTGAACTTGTCGATTGCGACGTACAAGTACTCAAAGCCCCCGACTGCTCGGGGTAAGGGGCCGAGGATGTCGAGCCCCCAGACCGAAAATGGCCAGGATAAAGGGATCGTTTGGAGAGCTTGAGCTGGCTGGTGTATCTGCTTGGAATGAAACTGGCACGCTTCACACTTGGTTACTTGTGCAGTCGCATCCTGGAGAGCTGTCGGCCAAAAGAAACCTTGCCAGAAAGCTTTGCCGGCAAGCGCTCTTGCGCCAATGTGGTGACCACAAACGCCTCCATGTATCTCGGCCAACAGCTTCTGTCCATCTTCCCAGTGAATACACTTCAATTTCACACCGTTGAGTCTTCTTCTGTACAGTGCATTGTCGACAAACTGGTACATACTTGACTGCCGGGCTACTCTTTCCGCTTCTTCTTGCTCTTCGGGAAGTTCTGCTGTCTGAAGGAAACGGATGATCTGCTGTGCCCATGCTGGAGCTTGTGGCTCGACAACAAGGACTAAAGGCACATCTGTTGCTGTGGGAACATCCGCTTCTACGGCGAGAAACTGCGGCTCAGCCGGAGCTTGACGTTCCCCGGCAAGCTTGCCGGAGCAAAACTTGTCGGGAGCGTCTGCTTCAACAGAACAAACCCTGGGGTTTGCCGGAGCAGACTGCTCCCCAGCACTCTTGGTGTTGATCTTGGGGACCTTTTTGGCGGCGGCTTCGGGAAGCTCTGCCGGAAAATAGTCACCAGAAATTAACTTCCTCTTCTTGATCTGTCCAGTTGATGGCGTCACAGACGGTTGAGTCAGCTTGAGCACAAAGATCCCTGGTTCCACAGGTAACTTAAGTGTTGCGCACTTTGACAGGCCATCGGCGACGTCGTTCTGAGCTCTTGGAACATGTTCCATCTGTAGGCCGACAAAGTGCTCTTCTAGCTTCCTCACTTCATCAACGGACTCTGATAATTATTATTTACTTGGCGGACGACAAGCTGCGAGTCACCCCTGACAATGAGCTTCTTGATCCCAAGGTCTGCCGCGATCCTGAGACCGGCAAGCAATCCTTCATACTCTGCAGTATTGTTTGTTGCTTGCTCCTTGGGAAAGTGCATCTGGACTACGTACTTAAGGTGCTCTCCGGTGGGTGCGACAAGCAGTACGCCAGCACCGGCGCCTTGCAGCGAGAAAGCACCATCAAACTACATCAGCCACTCTTTGCTTGCTTCCTTGACGGGGATGCTCGTTTCTGGAATTTCTTCATCTGGTGTTGGCGTCCACTCTGCTATGAAGTCTGCCAATGCTCTGCTTTGGATAGTTGAAGTGCTCTCAAACTTGAGGCCAAAGCTTGACAGTTCCAGTGCCCACTCAACAATCCTGCCTGTTGCTTCTAGATTCTGCAGTATGCTCTTCAGCGGAAAACGAGTGACAACTGTTAACTCATGTGCTTGGAAGTAATGGCGTAGCTTTCTCGAGGCCATGAGAAGGCCGAAAAGCAATTTCTGCACACCAGAGTACCTTGACCTAGCCCCCTGCAGAAGGGAACTGACAAAGTAGACTGGGCGCTGCACCATTCTCTTCTGCTGTATCTCTTCGCACATCTGCGCAGATCCATCTTTGTCGGGACCAGAGCTTGTCGGGGAAGCCCCCTGCTTGTCGCTGGATGTGCTTGCCGCGGTCGCTGGCTCATCATCAGCCTCCCTCTCCGCTACTAACGCAGCACTAACCACTTGATTGGTTGCCGCCAGATACAGCAGCAACTTCTCTTGTGGTTTAGGTGCGACAAGTATTGGAGTGGAGGACAGGTATCTCTTCAAGTCCTGCAGCGCAGCCTCCGCTTCCGGAGTCCATTTCATTGGACCTGCCTTTTTCAAAATTTTGAAAAATGGCAGGGCGCGCTCAGCAGACTTAGAGATAAACCTGCTGAGAGCCGCCATGCAGCCGGCAAGTCCCCGTACATCCTTGACGCGCTTCGGTGCTTCAATCTGCTCAATGGCCTTGATCTTGTCGGGATTGGCTTCAATTCCCCGCTGAGACACGAAGAACCCGAGAAGCTTGCCGGAAGGGACTCCAAACACGCACTTCTCGGGTTTGAGCTTGAGGCTGATCTTGCGCAGATTTGCAAAAGTCTCTTCTAAATCTTGAATCAGAGTTGCTTTGTCCCTACTCTTGACCACTATATCATCCATGTAGGCTTCCACATTTCTGTGTATTTGCGGTTCAAAAGCGGTATGGACTACCCTTGCAAATGTTGAACCAGCATTCTTTAAACCGAAAGGCATCCGTATGAAACAGTATGTGCCACAGGGAGTGATGAATGCGGTTTTCTCCTCATCCTCTTCTGCCATGAAGATCTGATGGTATCCTGAGTATGCGTCAAGAAATGAAAGCAAGTCACATCCGGCCGTGGAGTCAACAATCTGGTCGATGCGCGGCAAGGGAAATGGATCTTGGGGGCAAGCTTTATTGACATCAGTAAAGTCGATACAAAGCCTCCATTTCCCATTTGCCTTGCGCACGACTACAGGATTGGCCAACCACATAGGATGGAGCACTCCTCTGACAAGGCTTGCTGCTTCCAACTTCTTGATCTCTTCTGCGATGAATTCTTGGTGCTCCACTGCTTGCTTTTTGACTTTCTGCTTGACGGGCCGCGCATGAGGACAGACGGCAAGGTGGTGCTCAATTACTTTCCTGGGAACACCGGGGATGTCAGATGGTTGCCGTGCAAACACATCGACATTCGCCCGCAGGAAAGCAATGAGCGCGCTTTCCTATTTAGGGTCGAGAGTGGCACTGATGGTGAAAGTACCACCAGTGCTGTCCTCCTTGGCGGACACCTTCTTGGTCGCTGGCGGAGCTGCCATTGTTTTCTTACACTTGCCGGTGGAGCTCGATGGTGCGTCCTCGACGGTAGCGCAGCACTCCGAAGAGGTGCGCTTGCCGGAGTCGGCATCAGAACTCTTGCCGGACTTGGTCTTCTTCTTCCCCCCGGGAACTTCAGCGGCAAGTGTCTCGCGATCCGTTGCGGCTGCTGCTTCCCAGTAGATCTTGTCGGCATAGATAAGAGCATCTTTCTTGTCGCCAGGGATAGAGATGACACTTATTGGGCCTGGCATCTTCAGCATGTTGTACGCATAGTGAGAGGCCACCATGAACTTGGCGAGCGCTGGACGGCCGAGAATCCCATTGTAAGGCAATGGAAAATCGGCAACGTCAAAAGTGACCCTCTCAGTTCTGAAGTTCAACTCGCTGCCAAATGTCACCGGCAACGTGATCTTCCCCTTCGGCTTGCTCCTTCTCGGGTTGATTCCTTGGAATGTGCCGGTCTCTTCGAGCTCGCTGTCAGGGACTTGGAGTTTCCGGAGCACAACGGAGGAGATCAGGTTCAAGCCGGCCCCGCCGTCAACTAGCATCTTAGTGAACTTGAGGTTGCGGATAGTTGGTGAGACCAATATCGGCAATCACCCGACCACAGTTGTGCGATCAGGGTGGTCCTCAATATCAAAGATGATAGGCGTGCTGGACCATTTCAGAAGCTTGCGTGACTCAACGGGTGGTTCTGCCGCATTGACTTCCCGCACCCACTGCTTGAGTTGGTGGTGTGAAGTATGCAGAGAAGCACTGCCGTCAACGCACAAGACCTCTGTGGCTTTCTGGAACTCCTGCTCACTGGTTTCATCATCATCCATGTCTTCTTCTTCGTCGTCGTCATCTTCATCCTTGTCGCGGCCGCGGGGAGGTCTGTCTCCTTGCCGCTGCTTGGCCTTGCCGCGGCGTCCTCCCCGGCCGGGGCGCTTCGCACCGGATCCTCCAGCACCTCCTTGGGCTTTCTCCTTGTCGCGTCGCTCGTACTCGGCCTTTTGCAGCTCGACAAGCTGCTCGACCTTCTTGCAGCTCTGGAGGTCATGGCCCTTGGTTCAGTGGATCTTGCAGTACTGTTTGTTGGTGCCGTCCTGCTTGTCGGCGGCCGCCACAGCCTGGCAGTTGGCGCATGCGGCAACCTCCTTGTCGGAGCTACCAGCCTTGGCTTTCTTGGTGCCACCTTCGTTGCTGGACTGCTCAACAACTAGCACATCTTTACCTTTCCTCTTCCTGTTGTTCCGCTGCCGGCTTTTCTTTGCCGGGGCAGCATCATCGCTGTCAGATCCTCCTGCTCCTGTATCCTCTCCGGGGAGTTTCCTCCCTTCCTCAGCACGTGCACACTTGTCGGCCAGGGCATACAGCTCGCTGACGTCTCTGATCTTGCACATCGCCATCTCCTCCCGCATCCTGCGGTTACGCACGTTCTGGTGGAACGCGCTGATGACCGCGGCAGGTTGGACATCTGGGATGTTGCGTTGCACATGGCTGAATCTCTGGATGTACTTGCGCAGGGGCTCTCCTTCTTTCTGGGCGAGCAGATGAAGATCACTCTCCTGGCCATGAGGTTTGTGGCCGCCTGTAAAGGCGCCGACAAACTGATGGCATAGGTCTGCCCAGGAAGATATGGAGTTGTCCGGCAAGTGCATGAGCCAGGACCTGACGTTGGGCTTGAGTACCAGTGGGAAGTAGTTGGCAAGGATCTTGTCGTCCCGCCCCCCAGCAACTTGCACCGCGATGGTGTAGATGCTCAGGAACTCCGACGGATGCAACTTGCCGTCGTACTTCTCGGGTACGTCTGGTTTGAAATTCTTCATGCTGGGCCATTGGACTTGCCACATCTCACGGGTAAACGCAGGGCAACCTACCGCGTACGGCAGGTCGCCTGGTTCCCCTGGCGCTTGCATGTCGACAGTGGGCCCAGCGTGCTGGTCTGACTGACACCGCGCTTCTCTTCGGCGCTCGATGCGAGTACGAGTGTCTTCTTGCTGTCGTTCGTGAAGAACTTGGCGTTGATCGCGACGAGCTCGTGGGTCTGATGAAGCAGTGGAGTCGCTGTCGCGGTGGACCCGGCGAGTCGGCGATCTTGGCCTTCGGGGCGGAGAGTGCATGGTGGTTGCACCCCCACCGGTCTTGTCGCCATCGGGTCGCGCCTGGCTGACTTGCCGCGGCTGCGACGTAGTCGGCTGCCGTGGAGTGTCGCCGTTGGTGAAGCCGATGAGACTCTGAATGGTGGCCCTCCAGTCGTCGATCTTGTTTGGCGTTGGAGGGAAGTCTAGGAGTAGTTGAGCTCGCGCCAAAGCTTCTGCTGGAGTGGCGGGTAGCGGTGGCGAACGGTGCGAGGAGCGGGATATGCTCGGACTTCTAACTGCGTTAGAAGGAGCAATATCCCGTCCAGGCGACCGTGCCTCGCTCGCGCCTGCACGTTGGCGCGCATGCTGGCCTGGAGCATCCCGAGATACGCCAGCTCGAACTGGGTCCAGCGAGCGTATGGTACCGTGAGTACCACGACGCTGCCGGTCCTGCGCATCCTGGGATGGGCGCGGTGCATCTACGGACGCTCGGTCGTCGTGGGAGCCGGCTACACCGCGGATGGGTAGCGCAGCCTTGTCCTTGGACCTGGTGGCACCGTGGGCTCCCTCGTCGACGCCCGTTCTTCCGCCGGTGTCTTCCTCACCAGCCGTTTGCTCCGGCGGCGGTGGGTCTGTTGCGGACGGAGCAGCCGCGTCTGAAGCCTTCTTCTTTGGCGGCATGTTGATGAAGATGATGAAGATCTAGCTCGTGTGAACGCCGGATCAGGTTCACACAACCTCGACGCCCCCTACCTGGCGCGCCAAAGATGTCGGGGAAACTGATCCGCGAGCACCTATGGGGACCGAGCCCCTTTTCGGTTCGGCGGGGGGCGGAGGTCGCACGAAGAGCAGATCGAGGCGAGGCACACAAGCAGTTTACCCAGCTTCAGAGCTCTCCGGAGAGATAATACTCCTACTGCTGCTTTGTGGTTTGTATTGAGTTCTTGCTCAGGAGCGCTGAGTGCTACAGTATGCACCAGCAGCTAACGAGACCGAGCGTGAGCGTTCTACTGTCCTTTTCCCTACGTTGCACATGGGCCTCCTTTTATATGCTCAAGGGGTCACCGACAGGTGGCAACGTAGGCAAGGGCAAAAATGGAAAAGGTGCTGCGGTTGGTACAGCTACCTGCACAGTGTATCATACCTAACCCTGACGGCAGGGGACAAAGGCATTAAATGCCTATCTACGTCGCCCAAACAGTGCAGAAAAGGGACCGTCAGGGACGCCACCGCTCGCCACGATGGCGATCTTGTCAGCGCCGCTTGCCACAGTGCACCCCTGGCTGCACAGCCTCCCGCCACGTACGCCTGGAAGGGTCCCAGAGAGACACGTTGGTGGATGTGCTGGAGCGCGGGTACAGAGTGGTTGCTTGCCGCGGCAAGCGCCTTGCCGCGGTCGTTGTCTTGTCGCGTCCGGAAGCTTGTCGCTCACCGGGCCTTGCCGGGACGCATGGTGCGTCGCGGTAAGTACCTTGAGATGCCTTGGTTGGCCTTCCCGACAAGCTCCTCTTGCCGGGGTCTTGTGCCTTGAGTGGCCTTCCCGGCAAGCTCCTCTTGCCGGGGCCTTGTCTCTTTGGCTTGAATACTTTGTTCTTGAATGGCTCCAAAGGAACCACAGAGGATATTGGCGGTCACCCAGCAAGCCTTGCCGCGGGACGCTGCGACTGCCCGTGCACAAGTTCGGGATACCAGGGTACCCCTACTCTAGTACACCGACACCACGCGTGCAACGGTCTGAATAAAATTGGCCGTCTCTGCCGCCTGGTCCCACCTGTAAGGGCCGAGTCAAAAGGTTGACCTGACGGAGACGACAGAGTTCACGGAACGAGTCGGTGCGCACGGACTAGGGGCAAAACTGAGCACAATTCGCATCTGAGGGCAAAACTGAGTACATGGACACCAATGAGGGCAAAAGGATAATTAACCCTTTTATTATACCCATCTTGGATGTTCATCATATTAGGACTAATTTTATAGCCAAAGCAAATTACCATGCTGTTCTAAAGGACTCTCAAAATAATATAGGTGAAGCATGAGAGATCAATAATTTTTATAAAATAAAACCACCACCGTGCTCTAAAAAGATATAAGTGAAGCACTAGAGCAAAATTATCTAGCTCAAAATATATAAGTGAAGCACAAAGAGTATTCTAATAAATTCTAATTCATGTGTGTCTCTCCAAAAGGTGTGTACAGCAAGGATGACTATGGTAAACTAAAAAGCAAGGACTCAAATCATACAAGACGCTCCAAGCAAAACACATATCAAGTGGTGAATAAAAATATAGCCTCAAGTAAAGTTACCGATGGACGAAGACGAAAGAGGGGATGCTTTCCAGGGCATCCCCAAGATTAGGCTTTTGGTTGTCCTTTAATTTTACCTTGGGGTGCCTTGGGCATCCCCAAGCTTAGGCTCTTGCCACTCCTTGTTCCAAAATCCATCAAATCTTTACCCAAAACTTGAAAACTTCACAACACAAAACTCAACAGAAAATCTCATGCGCTCCGTTAGTATAAGAAAACAAATCACCACTTTAAGGTACTGTAATGAAATCATTCTTTATTTATATTGGTGTTAAACCTACTGTATTCCAACTTCTCTATGGTTCATACCCCCCGATACTAGCCATAGATTCATCAAAATAAGCAAACAATACACGAAAAACAGAATCTGTCAAAAACAGAACAGTCTATAGTAATGTGTATCAAACGTATACTTATGTAACTCCAACAATTCTGAAATAAATTGGTGGACGTGAGGAATTTATCTATTAATCATCTGCAAAAAGATTAAACCTAAAAGCACTCTCCAGTAAAAAATGGCTGCTAATCTTGTGAGCGCTAAAGTTTCTGTTTTTTACAGCAAGATCATAAAGACTTCACCCAAGTCTTCCCAAAGGTTCTACTTGGCACAAACACTAATTAAAACATAAAACCACATCTAACTAGAGGCTAGATGAATTATTTATTACTAAACAGAAACAAAAAGCAAGAAACAAAAATAAAATTGGGTTGCCTCCCAACAAGCGCTATCGTTTAACACCCCTAGCTAGGCATAAAGGCAAGAATAGATCTAGGTATTATCATAATAATGGTAAGGCAAATCGCGAAAACTCATCTCATATTCCCTACGTTCAGAAGCAAGTTTTCTTTGTGGCAAGCAAAACTAATCAAAAGGGCTAAATTTAATGGGACAAAAGTCCCCAAGATCAAGCTCGGGAGGTATGGGTTCCTCCTTTGGCCCTTTATATTGCACAACCAATTCATCATTATAAGCATTCTTTTGGCAAAAAGTCATGAGCCTTTGATCAAGAGAAAAACCTAACCCATTGTTCTGAATAGCAAAATCATCATTGAGTTCAGAAATTCTATCAACTTGAACATCGGTAGGAACCTTCTTTCTAAGGTTTTCATTGTAAGCAACATGATCTAGAGATCGTAAACGCATTAAGTCTTCTTGATTAAAAAGGATAGCTTCTATGGGAGGACAACCAGCGTCCACCCTATAATGCGCAAAAATTTCATTGGCCTCTTTCATTATAAATCTGAATTCATGTGCCAAAAAGATAGTAGCTGCTCACTTAACAGAAGAATGCTCGATATTGGAAAACTCTAGAAAAATCCTTTGTATGCAAGGATGCATATGAATAAATTGTCTTTCAAGTTCGACTACGAGCAAAGATACAGCATCCGCAAGACTACTAGTTCTATGAAGAACAGACCCACCCATGGTGGGCAGGGCACCAGCACATGTAAAGAAATCTTGAATAACTCCTTTTCCAATAATATTACCACTACCAATCCGAAACTTTTTAGTGTGTAAAATAGTAGGATCTTCATGAGGATCATCAAAAGCATCAAAATTTTCCATGTTATTACCACTATCCTTATTAATGATAACCTCCCTAGTTTCAGACATGATGATAGCAAATTGCACAAAGAACAAGCACACAAAAAGCAAGTGAAAAGAGACGAACGGAAAAAGAGGGCAAATAAAACGGCAAAGGTGAAGTGGGAGAGAGGAAAACGAGAGGCAAATGGCAAATAATGTAATGCGAGGGATAAGAGTTTGTGATGGGTACTTGGTATGTCTTGACTTGTGCGTAGATCTCCCCGATAACGGAGCCAGAAATGGCTAGTTGCTGGGAGATCAAATCTTGACTTGACTTGGCGTAAGCCTCCCCGGCAACGGCGCCAGAAATCCTTCTTGCTATCTCTTGACCATGCGTTGGTTTTCCCTTCAAGAGGAAAGGGTGATGCAGTAAAGTAGCGTAAGTATTTCCCTCAGTTTTTTAGAACCAAGGTATCAATCCAGTAGGAGGTTACACGCAAGTCGCCTTGTACCTGCACAAACAAATAAGAGCCTTGCAACCAACACGATAAAGGGGTTGTCAATCCCTTCACGACCACTTGCAAAAGTGAGATCAGATAGAGATAATAAGATAAGTATTTTTGGTATTTTTATGACATAGATTGGAAAGTAAAGATTGCCGAATAAACAGCGGTACAAATAGTAAATTGATAGGAAAATAATAAGATGGAAGATAGACCCCGGGGCCATAGGTTTCACTAGTGGCTTCTCTCAAGATAGCATAATCTATGGTGGGTAAACAAATTACTGTCGAGCAATTGATAGAAAAGCGCATAGTTATGAGAATATCTAGGCATGATAATGTATATAGGCATCACGTCCGCGACAAGTAGACCGAAACGATTATGCATATGCTACTATTACTCCACACATCAACCGCTAACCAGCATGCATCTAGAGTATTAAGTTCATAAGAACAGAGTAACACATTAGGCAAGATGACATGATGTAGAGGGATAAACTCAAGCAATATGATATAAAACCCATGTTTTTATCCTCGATGGCAGCAATACAATACGTGCCTTGCTGCCCCTGCTGTCACTTGGAAAGGACACCACAAGATTGAACCCAAAGCTAAGCACTTCTCCCATTGCAAGAAAGATCAATCTAGTAGGCCAAACCAAACTGATAATTCGAAGAGACTTGCAAAGATATCAAATCATACATAGAATAATTCAGAGAAAAACCAAATATTGTTCATAGATAATCTTGATCATAAACCCACAATTCATCGGATCTCGACAAACACACCGCAAAAAGAATTATATCGAATAGATCTCCAAGAGAATCAAGGAGAACTTTTTATTGAGATCCAAAGAGAGAGAGGAAGCCATCTAGCTAATAACTATGGACTCGAAGGTCTGTGGTAAACTGCTCACACATCATCGGAGAGGCTATGGTGTTGATGTAGAAGCCCTCCGTGATCGATCCCCCCCCCCCCCCGTCGAAGCGCCAAAAAAGGCGCAAAGATGGGATCTCACGGGTACAGAAGGTTGCGGCGGTGGAAATAGGGTTTCGTGGTGCTCTCGGATGTTTCCAGGGTATATGAGTATATATAGGTGAAAGAAGTAGGTCGGTGGAGCCACGAGGGGCCCACAAGGGTGGGGGGGCGCGCCTCCCTGCCTCGGGGCCGCCCCGTTGCTTCCTTGACATCCACTCCAAGTCTTCTGGATTGCGTTTGTACCAAAAATAACTCTCCCGAAGGTTTCATTCCGTTTGGATTCCGTTTGATATTCCTTTTCTACGAAACACTGAAATAGGCAAAAAAACAACAATTTGTACTGGGCCTTTGGTTAGTAGGTTAGTCCCAAAAATAATATAAAAGTGCACAACAAAGCCCATTAAACATCCAAAACAGATAATATAATAGCATGGAACAATCAAAAATTATAGATACATTGGAGACGTATCAAGGGGCCGCTGGTTAAGGAGGCCGAGGGGAAGGGCGGCCGGCGACGGTGCGGCTCCGACGATGGGCGACGCGGCTCCGGCGATGGGGCGGGGCAGGGTGGCCGCCGTGGCCTGCGTCCACTAGGCGGGGCGGCCGGACGGGGTGGGCTCGGGGGGCAGGGCTGGCGCGGGGCGGCGGCGGCTCGGGCACGGGGGCGGCACGGGTGAGGTGAGGGGAGAGAGAGGGAGGGAAGAGAGAGGGGTGGGGCGCTAACCGTTTTTTAGTTAGGTCAAATCTCTTTGCCGTCTGCTAGCAGACGACAAAGAGCCTAGGTAGTGGGGTGGGGCCGGGGGGAAATGACCGTTAGGTAGGCCACTTTCTTTGCCGTCTGCTAGCAGATGGCAAAGAGATGGCTGACAACAAACAAGATCTTTTCCGTCAGCTCTTTCTTTGTTGTTAGTTTTCTGTAAGCTGACGGCAAAGAAGGCTTTGCCGTCAGCTAGCAGACGACAAAGAGCCGGCTGACGGCAAAGATCCTGATTCCAGTAGTGAGTATTCCGCTTCCGCATGTGCAAAACTGTCTTGCACCCGTTGTATGTGAATGTAGAGCTTATCACACCCAATCATCACGTGGTGTCTCAGCACGACAAACTGTCGCAACGCTGCATACTCAGGGAGAACACTTATACCTTTAAATTTTAGTAAGATGTTACCACATTACTAAGCAAAATAAGATGCATAAAAGATAACCATCACATGCAATCAAAATATGTGACATGATATGGCCATCGTCATCTTGTGCCTTTGATCTCCATCTCCAAAGCACCGTTATGATCTCCATCATCACTGGCATACACCTTGATCTCCATCGTAGCGTTGTGGTAGTCTCGCCAACTGTTGCTTCTACAATTATCGCTAACGCATAGTGATAAAGTAAATCAATTACATGGCATTTGCATTTCATACAATAAAGCGACAACCATAAGGCTCCTGGCAGTTGCCGATAACTTTTACAAAACATGATCATCTCATACAATAACGTATATCACATCATGTCTTGACCATATCACATCACAACATGCCCTGCAAAAACAAGTTAGACGTCTTCTACTTTGTTGTTGCAAGTTTTACGTGGCTGCTACGGGCTTCTAGCAAGAACCGTTCTTACCTACGCATCAAAACCACAATGGTTATTTATCAAGTTTGCTGCTTTAACCTTCAACAAGGACCGGCCACAGTCAAATTCGATTCAACTAAAGTAGGAGAAACAGACACCCGCCAACCACTTTTATGCAAAACTAGTTGCATGTCTCGCGGTGGAACTGGTCTCATGAACGTGGTCATGTAAGGTTGGCCCGGGCCGCTTCATCCAATAACACCGCCGAATCAAAATAAGGCTTTGGTTGTAAGCAGTATGACGATCACTGCCCACAACTCTTTGTGTTCTACTCATGCATATCATCTACACATAGACCTGGCTTGGATGCCACTGTTGGGAAACGTAGCATGCAATTTCAAAAAAATTCCTACGCTCACGCAAAATCTATCTAGGAGATGCATAGCAACGAGAGGGGGAGAGTGTGTCCATGTACCCTCGTAGACAAAAAGCGGAAGTGTTTGACAACGCGATTGATGTAGTCGAACTTCTTCTCGCTTCGATCGATCAAGCACCGAACGACCGGCACCTCTGAGTTCTGCACACGTTCAGCTCAATGTCGTCCCTTGAACTCTTGATCTAGCAAAGTTTCGTCAGCACGACGGCGTGGTGATGGTGATGGTGAAGTAATCCGCGCAGGGCTTCGCCTAAGCAATACGAAGATATGACCGGAGGTGTAATCTGTGGAGGGAGGCGCCGCACACGGCTAATAGATGTTGTTGTGTGTTCTAGGTGCCTCCCCCCTCATATATATCGGTGGGAGCCAAGGGGGCGCCCAAGTAGGAGGAATCCTACTTGGGGCCCAAGTCCTATTCGGCCCCCCTTACTATGTTTTCCGGAGGGGGGAGGAAGGAGGAGGGTGGAGGGAAGGAAGGGGGAGGCCGAATCCCTCCCCTTCCTTTCTCTCTTCTCCTCTTTCCTTCCCCTCCTATTTTGGCCTACATGGGGTGCACCAGCCCCTTAGGGGCTGGTCTATCCCCTTCTTGGCCCATTAGGCCCATGTAGTTGCCGGGGGGATGTACGAAACCCCTTTCGGTGACCCGATATGTACCCGGTACCCCAGAACACTTCCGGTGTCCGAATGTCATCGTCCTATATATGAATCTTTAACTCTCAACAATTTCGAGACTCCTCGTCGTGTCCGTGATCTCATCGGATACTCCAAACAACATTCGGTCACCAAATCACATAACTCATATAATACAAAATCGTCATCGAACTTTAAGCATGCGGACCCCATGGGTTCGAGAACTATCACTACTGCAGGATGCTGCTAATGTGATACTACGATCAGAGACCCTTTCACGAAACTGTGTGTGATGCATTAATCACAAACAGGGATGTAAAAAAACCGTCAAAAAAGGTGCAAAACGTTTGCGATGGAGGATGCATCAAACACGGTTCAGATTTTAGTTGCGTGTGCGATGCAGGGCACACGGTTAACCCGTTCGAACTGTTTGCGATGAGGCAGAACAATAGAAACGGGAATCCATATCATCGTGTGTGCGATATACGGCATACAATTCGCTCCGATGAACCATTTTCTATTAGGGAGTGCAACATAAATGGTTAGCTGGATCAAGGTGTGTGTGATATAGGGCATACGGTTCACTCGGACTAACTATTTTCGATTAGCGAACGTAACAGAAATAGTTCAACTTAATAAGATGTGTGTGATACGTGTCAAACAGCCGACTCGGATGAACTGTTTGCGATGAGAATTTACAACACAGACGGTTAATACAGTTAGTTCGTGTGCGACTCTGTGTGTACAAAAACTTTGAAAAATGCAAACTAGTTGCTTGTGGTGGCTTGGAGTATCGCACATGATGCGTCTGTGAGTACTCATGTGCGATGATTAGTAAGTTACACATGCATTTTCTTATGTTAACACTTGTGTGATAAATAACATGTGGCACCGCATACGGTATTCGGGTTGTGTGTGTGCTCCACTTAGTCTTCCTGCGCTCCACATGGGCGAATTGTAAAATCCACGCCTATTCCCTCACCGATTTCCCACCACCAGCTAACGGCTTGCTGCATATAACCCAGGCGGTAACGCACTACCGCGACACTCTACAGAGATCTAGTCCTCACCCATCTACCATTAGTTATTCCAAGCATGCCAAGCAACGACCAAAGCTTCAACGTCGATGCCTACCTCCGTTACATCTTCGGCGAGGAGAACGAGCCGGAGCAGGTCGAGGAGCAAGAGCTTCATTGGCCGGTGCAGGCACCATGGCCCATCGGCAGCGATTTCGGCATCATAGTCCTTGGGAGCACAATCGAGATATTGCAGAGGAGGTGTGATGAGCACTTTACCATCCACCGTGCAAAAGATCCAGAGCTGCTCGGCGACATGATCGACGACCCACCCGAAGAACCGCCGTCACCAGTGCTCATCGAGAGCCTCATGCCCCGCAAGGAATGGGCAGAGGACCTCTACGATTCATTCAAGACAAAGGCAACTTGTGGCTTCATCATTGCCCGCGGCGGCCGTGTCAACCTTGATCCCGGTGATGTGGTGGCCAGGCTCGAGCTTATCCTTGGCGGAGTTGACGTCCCCGGCGAAGTAGAACATTGCCAACGTGATATCTTGGGGATGCATGTGATCGACGGAATTTTCTACCAGGCTAGAGACATGGAAATGGAGCGGTTCCGCAGAGTTGTCATGCGCGCGTTGCACGCAGTCAAGCTCTTCTGGAAGAGGCCCAGCAGCCCCAAGAGCCTCCCAGCGCCAGTAGCTCCGTAGGCGGAGGCGGGTCGGGACACTCAGAGTGAATGGCCACAAGGGTGCTATGCTGATCATGGAGTCTGAGAAGACCATCGTCGGAAGGCCACCAGCTCAGCCTTTTAGCTTATATTTTATTATAATTGTATGCATATGTAGGTCGTGAGTGTTCTGGGCTTTGCCGCATTTGGCATTTTAAATTATCCTGAATATGTAAGACAATTATTAAGAATTATTAACCGTTGCCATTGTAACTTTGCCTCAACGGCGAGCAGAGCGCGCGTAGGGACGCCAGAGCGGAGCACGCTGCGGCCGCCTCAACCGCGAGCAACCACGTGGTCAACCTTCTGCCATCAATAAATTTTGACCTTGTTTCTCGTCACATTGCTGATTACAACGCAATAAGTAGTTGCAAATCTGTTCACACCTATCAAACTAATATGTGTTCACACTTAGCACCGGGCTATAAAAACTACCCACTCAAAATTTACTTCAGAATTCCTCTCCTCATCACCCACAAAACTGGTTTTTTCTGTCATGTCATTCCACCATGACCGGTAGGAGGAGTTTAGGGTGGACATATGACCAGGCAACAAAGACCAAGGTCGCGGAAGCACTAGAGAGGTCCCGCCGCGAAGCCGCAGCCGCAACAGAGATGTCCTGGCGCGCCGCAGAGCCCTCGAACGAGCTCTCACGGTAACGCGAGGGCTCTCACAAGCGCATTCGCGGTGTTAGCCATCGCGAGGAGCCGGTGTTCCTGAAGTCCTTCGCAGGCGACGACGACATTCTCGTTGGCGTCACTACGCAGCAGGAGCTGGTCGACGGCTTGATGAGGCTGCTCAAGATCAGCGATGCCTCGGTTGACAAGGCAACCGGCCTCGTCGAGCAACTCATGAGTGGCAATGTGAAGCTCCTCAAGTTTGTCACCGAGAAGGAGGAGGAGGTCGCCGGCTGGAAGATGCTGCATGAGCAGAGTAGTGCCTCGGAGATGATGCTGAAAGCGACCATTGAGGAATTGATGGGTGGCTTGAGGAAGCTTCGGATCGAGCGTGAGCAGGAGGTGGAGGAATCTGTGGCTGCTTTCAAGCAAAGTCGTGAGGAATTGAAGAAGGAGCTGGAGGATTTCGCCGCCCGACGATCCATCGACGAGTAGAGACAGTAGCGGCCCAGATCATTGTCTGCAATTCCTTCTTCTCTCGCCCCCGTGTCTTTTGGGCTTTGCCGCATGTGGCATTTTAAATTATCCAGAATATGTAAGATAATTATTATCTGCGCCATTGTAAATTTGTCATCGTATTCTCCATTGCCATTTTATTTGTGGTCGTATTATCCGTTGCCCTATGTGGCAATTTAAATTAGGGCGGAATACGAGTTGAAAACACGAACAAAGCAAATGCTACCATGGGATCACAAGCAAACACCCTCCGTCCAGGTCCTTTAATTAACCCATTAATGGAGAAGTTGTGAGCGAGGCGGGCGGCGGCTGGTGCATGGAGGTCAAAGAGCTCGCTTCCCGGTGAGCATGGGCGGCCTTGCAGCTCGCATGTGTCCCGTCGAGCCTGTGAGGTGGACAGGATGCACGCGTCCCGTCGAGCCTGCGCGGCGCACTGCTCGCACGCGTCCTGCCGAGTCTGGACTGTGGACTTCTTGAGCTCGTCCCATCTAATCAAATAGCTGCACGCACGCCACCGTGTATGGTTAAATTTCGACTCGGTAAATATAATACAACCGTTTGAGATATTAATGTCTCAGCTTTTTGTTTCAAAAAGGACTTCGTTGGCTACTAATGTGTCCGCCTCTTCTCAAACTGGATGATTTTTTTACCACGGCATATATGTGCCATGTCATGAAACCATGCCAAGTTTCATGTTTTCTAGGTGACTTTTTGATTTACTGGAATTTAAAAACCGAGATTCTCATTGTTTCAGGACGACGGCAACTTTGTAATTCATTCCCATTCCTTAAACGAGACCTAAACATGCACCCAATGACACATGTATGATTTCCCGCCCATTTTGCTTCACTGGAGCATGTGGTTGTAGTTCAAATTAGAATTGTGGACTACATTAAATGCATAGAAAACTAGTAATTAGTAATATATATACAATGGCCAAACGAACCCTGAATAATTTCAAATTTCAGCCCGACACTCCTATTATTCTATGTTGCCTGTAGAAAACAAAGTTCAAGGCGAGAAGAGGCAACGATCATTGTTTCGCCCACAAGAGGGGCATGTTTCCCTACCGAAACCATGAGGGTTGCGACAGGCTCCGGTTTGTAAAAGTCTTGTAATATAGCTTCGCCCAAATTGGACAATTATATGTACCATGTAGTGACACCGTGCCAAGTTTCATGATTTTCTGGTGAGTTTTGGATTTACACACATTTAAAAACCAAGATTCGCAATGTTTGTGGCCAAGCCAGGACGGCGAGACGGTTGAATTCGTTCCCATTCGTTCCATGGGACCTAAACATGCACCCCCAAGGAGACATGTATGTTTTTTCTAGCCATTTTGGTGCACTGGAGCATGTATTTGGAGTTCAGATTTGAATGATGGACACTAAATGCCTAGAAAACTCAATTAATGAATAAAAAGGTCAAACCAACCCTGGATAATTTCAAAGTTCAACGCGAATCTCCAGTTGTTCCATGTCGCGTGTAGAAGAAAATACGAGGCTAGAAGAGGGAGTGATTATCGTTTGGCCCACAAGGGGTCACGTTTCCCTATCAAAACCACGAGGGTTCTTGCGACAGGCTCCGGTTTGTAAGAGGTTTGTAATAAAGCTTGGCCCAAATTGGCAATGTTTTTACCACGACATATATGTGCCATGACGTGACACCATGCCACCTTTGATGAATTTCTGGTGAGTTTAGGATTTATGAGGACTTAAAAACCGAGATTCGAAATGTTTGAGGGTGAGCCAGGACACCGGTACGGTTGTAATTCCTTCCCATTCCTGGCATGAGACCTAAACATGCACCCAAGGACACATGTATAATTTTTCTAGCCATTTTGGTGAACTGGAGCATGTATTTGTAGTTCAGATTTGAATTATGGACATTAAATGCTTAGAAAACTCAATTAGTGTATAAAAAGGCCAAACGAACCCTGAATAAGTTAAAATTTCAGCACGGATATCCTGTTGTTCCATGTTGCCCGTGGAAGAAAATACAAGGCGAAAAGAGGCAGTGATTACGTTTCGCCCACAAAGGGAACACGTTTCCCTATCAGAACCACAAGGCTTCTTTGAGAGAAGCCCCAGTTTTTGTAAGAGGTTTGTAATAAAGCTTGGCCAAAATTGGACAATGTTTTTACCACGACATATATGTGCTATGACGTGACACCATGCCACCTTTGATGACTTTCTGGTGAATTTAGGATTTATGGGGACTTAAAAACTGAGATTCGAAATGTTTGAGGACGAGCCATGACACCGGTACGGTTGTCATTCGTTCCCATTCCTGGCATGAGACCTAAACATGCACCCAAGGACAGATGTATAATTTTTCTAGCCATTTTGGTGAACTGGAGCATGTTTTTGTAGTTCAGATTTGAATTATGGACATTAAATGCCTAGGAAACTCAATTATTGTATAAAAAGGCCAAACGAACCCTGAATAAGTTTAAACACGAGGGGGACACGTTTCCCTATCGGAACCACGAGGCTGAGAGAAGCTCCGGTTTGTAAGAGGCTTGTAATAAAACTTGCGCCACAATGGACGAAAAAAATTCCTCGACACATAAGTGCGATGTCGTGACACCATGGCAGGTTTCATGATTTTCAGTTTAGTTTTGGATTTACGGGGATTTAAAAACCGAGATTCTTCTCACGAAATGTTTTCAAATAGCACACGGTTCACTCACGAAAGCCGATATTCAATGAAAACTTCGTGGAAACCATATTTTAAAGTTTCATAAAAATCTGAAAAAAAATGTGGGATGTTAAGAAGATGATGTTTTATTGTGACACAAAATTTCAAGTTGAAAAACATTACGAGATGTGAGCTATGAAAAAGACAAATTCTGCCCTAAATAGTGACATTACTATTCAACACTGATTTTGTCTTTTTTCATAGCTCACATCTTGTTATGTGTTTCAACTTGAAATTTTGTGTGGCAATAAAACATCATCCTCTTAACATCATTTTTTTGTTTTTTTTAAACTTCAAAACATCTTTTTCTCGTGGTTTTCACCGGTTTCCACCGAATGTTGGTTTCTGTATGATATCCCCCCGCTGCGCGCGTGATCTGATTCATGCGTTCTGACTGGCCAGAACCCAAACCCCACAGATCGTACATGTGCACCGTTGGATGCTCCCAGATCGAACGGCAACCCTGAGCCCTTTCGACAACACATGCAGTACATGGGTAAGCACTGTGCGCATGCGTCGTGTAGCTCACGCTTCCTTCTCTACTAGGTTTTCATTCAAAACAGGCTACCGTTTATCGCCACTCCTCTCATCGGTTTCCCGCCTCTTCTCCCAGATATGCATGATGTAGATGTTCGTTTAATACTTATAGTTCATATCATCCAAAATCAATTAGTTTTATAAAAAAAACTATTTTAAGATTCATGGAAGTGTGTTTTGTAAAGGTAAAAACAAAAAGCGACAATTCATTTAGAAAAAAAAGGTTTGGGCAATTAAGATATGGAAAATTCTAGAGAACAAAGGAGAAGTGCTTGTGTTTTGAGGTTTGTGCATTATGCTTAAGTTCAACCATGGAGTCTTCTAGATTGTACATGTGGCAGCATCTGGTGGAATATAGATGATATCCAACGGCCAGTAGTGCTCAATTTGCCATCTCTGTACTGTCGGATTGGCTTCAACCAATGAGCAACTTTCAAAGTTATTCGCACACTATATAGGTGTATAGATGTATAGATATATATAGATGTGTCCCATGATAGAGAAAATAAAGTTTGAGCGCATGCGTGGGATGACCCCCCCTCCCGCCGCCGCCACCTTGAAGTTGGGAAACTGACATCATAGGTATTGAACCAGGCTTGGAGTCGGGTACGGTGTTCCGTTTGTAATGTAGTTGGTGTGGCCCATCGAAGTCGTGCATTTGGGATTTAAACACATCATACACCATCGTACCCATAGATATTTTTGGGCCGCATGCAGTGTATATGGGGCCTTCTGATCGACCACGTCTCCCTTGTGCGGTTTTTTGTGATGACACGAATATCTGTGGGCTCCCCGAGTGTATATATATCATCCATTTGACCGATAATGAGGGATATGTGTTGGCCATGAATGGATTCCTCCTAGTTCGTGTTAGGGCCGGTCACCGTCAAATGTCGTTCAACCAAAGCTCGAGCTCATGTGTTGTCAGGATTCCCTCCCAGATGCTCGGATTGCTGGGTTCGACCTACATCAAACCCTGCGTACGTATCTCGTCCTTAACTACCTTGCCTTCATGGTTGTTGTCTGTATCGACAGGTAGGCACCACATCTAAATTATACATTATTCAAAATTGAAAACACACATCACCCCTTCCCAACGTACATCATTTTGGGTAGCATGCAAGAGGTGCTGGTTTTGTGGTCCCTCTCGTGCGATTTTTATGATGGTTCAATCTATTTGCGCAAGTGGTTTATCAACAACAACAACTGTCATTTGACCAAACGAAAGATTCATTGGTCTGTCTTATGGTAGGTCACGGATACATGCATATATGACCAAAGTATCGATCATTACGTGCATCCGCCCCGCTGACATGAAGTGGGAGGTGGTGGGCCAAGCATCCTAACTAGGTACGACATTATGTCATTATATATATCCTAGCTAGGTAGTTGTTAGGGTGCTTTCGGGTTTGCGAGGTAGGTGCCACCAAAGTTATGCATTGTGTATTTAAAGTTTTAAACATCCCCAATATTCATACATATATTTGGCCACTTCCAGGTGGTTCTTGACTTCTGGCCCCTTTCATCGATCTTCAACGACGCGCCCAACCATGGGCCCACGGGGTCAAAGTTGTGCATTGGAATTTTGAACATCACAGACCACCCTTTTCACTCATATATATTTGGGCCACATGCTGGTGTGGCTGTCATTTGACCCTCTCTAACGTTATTTTTTGCTGCAAACACTCTGATCACCCTCAACGGACACGGGGTATAATATCTTAACCGTGTGCGATACAAGTGTGATGTGAATCACCACGACTGCGCAAGCGCGAGAAAATTAAGGTGGAGGTACTGGCTCAACCGTGTGCGATGCAAGTGCGCTGAAATCACCACGACCGCGCAGGCGCGAGCAAATTAAGGTGGAGGTACTGGCTCAACCGTGTGCGATGCAAGTGCGCTGAAATCACCACGACCGCGCAAGCGCGAGCAAATTAAGGTGAAGGTACTGGCTCAACCGTGTGCGATGCAAGTGCGCTGAAATCACCACGACCATGCAAGCACGAGCAAATTAAGGTGGAGGTACTGGCTCAACCGTGTGCGATGCAAGTGCGCTGAAATCACCACGACCGCGCAAGCGCGAGAAAATGGTGGAGGTACTGGCTCAACCATGTGTGATGCAAGTGCACTGAAATCACCACGACCGCACAAGCACGAGCAAATTAAGGTGGAGGTACTGGCTCAACCGTGTGCGATGCAAGTGCGCTGAAATCACCACGACCGCGAAAGCGCGAGCAAAGGGTGGAGGTACTGTCTCAACCATGTGAGATGCAAGTGTGCTGAAATCACCATGACCGCACAAGCGCGAGCAAAGGGTGGAGGTACTAGCTCAACCGTGTGCGATGCAAGTGCGCTGAAATCACCATGACCGCACAAGCGCGAGCAAAGGGTGGAGGTACTGGCTTAACCATGTGTGATGCAAATGCGCTATAAAACCACCACCTCTGCAAGCTAAAGGCGGGTAAGTTTATTTGGAAATTAGGATGAACCGTGTGCGATAGACCAGCTAGCTAGAAATATAAAAAACAAGCTACCCGCCTTGAGCGTTGCAAAAATCGGCGGATCTGCGGCACTTTTCCTTATTATCATACACGCATATTGTTATTGGACCGTGCGCGATCTTGGCACTCCCGCCCCGCATCAATTCCTTTACCCAAATTTTAGTAGCCATCATACTTCAACCGTCGCCCACACTCCTCCAGCACTGACCTTATAGTAAAATTGCAGTAGCCGAGGCATTTGAACCGCCGCCCTCCCTCGTCCACCACCATCTCCACCCACCATTACTAAAATTTCCAGTAGCCACGATGTATCCTCAAACACCACCCCCCTCCACAGTCCCCCACCCGCCCCTCCCCCCTCGAACCCTAGCTCACGGCCGCAGCCAGCCGGCGCCGCCGCCAACCCTGCCGGTCTGCCCGTTCCTCCTAAAGTTCAGGTCACCCAACGATTCCCATACCGTCGCCCCACTCCCCTGAGTTTTAAGATGAGGCCTGTGGTGTCCCTCCCCGCTAGATCGACATCCCCTGCTCTAGAATGTCGTAGCCTAAGCTCGACCACTTATCCCGGGGAGCCCGACGAGCGTTTGGCCAAGAAGAGGTTTATCATGGCCTCTCCGGCGGACATTGGCGAGGTGGCCGCCATCCGCCCTGACCTATCGATCCCGGAGCAACACGTCGCCGTGGAAGCCGGCGAACACATTGACTACGTTGCCATGCTGAAGGCTTCATGTCAGCAGGCTAGTGTATTACTGTATCTCAGGAAAGCTGGCTACAACATCAAGCTTGTCCACACTAACGGCTTCACGCCGGCCATGCCACAAGTTAAGTGGTCCATCCCCAACCCCTCTGGTTCAAACGCCTTCGATCTCTTCGACGGCCCTACCGCGGATCTCCTCCACCAAGCGGTCAAGGATTTGCGAGCTTTATACGCCATCAAGCCCATTTTGTCACTTCTGAAGGACAAGTTCTACGACGGCGGCTTGGGAACCTCAATTGCCAAGTCAGATCTCATCGACCACGACCACGACCATGAGGAGGGCACCCACGAAGGTTCTTCCAAGGTGAAACAGCCCATCTGTGACATCAGAGAGCGCACCATGGGTCTGTGCTCTTCCAACTGGATGGATCCCGTCCATGAAATGTGAGGCAACATTCTATCAGCAAATCTTACCTTTTCTAGCTTGCCAACCTGTACCCTTTGTTGTACTAGCATTTTCCGTGCGGTGCTTTAAGTGTCCCGTGTTTAATTATTCCAGTTATGCAAAAATGTATTGTTCAATAGGTCTATGTGATGTTTAAGTATGAATTGTCCACTTTAGTTTCACGAATGGCTATTATTTGGTTGTTTATAGTGAGTAGATGCCTTGTTTATCTGTATTTGGTTGTTAGGTTGGTTGGAGTGAGCATTTTTTCAGTTATCGAGCAGATGCCTTGTTTATCTGTATTTGGTTCTTAGTTTGGTTGTAGTGAGTATTTGTCCAGTTATCAAGCAGATACCTTGTTTATTTGTATTTTGTTGTTAGGTTGCTTTTTTTAGCATTTGTCCAGTTATCAATCAAATGCCTTGTTTAGCTGTATTTGATTGTTAGGTTGCTTTTTTTAGCATTTGTCCAGTTATCAAGCAGATGCCTTGTTTATCTTTATCTGCTTGTTAGGTTGGTTGCAGTGAGCATTTGTCCAGTTTTCAAGCATATGCCATGTTTATCTGTATTTGCTTGTTAGGTTGGTTGCAGTGAGACTCTGTCCAGTTTTCAATGGCTATATTTGGATGTTATACTGGTCATTTGTGCCATGTTTATTTCAGTCATTCACAATATGTTTTTCATTATGTGCAAGTTGGAACTGTGCCGCTCGACTACATCAATACCATTTTGAACGGCTATATTTGGTTCCAGTTATTCCTGGTGTAGTTAACACATGCCCTTTATTTCAGTTTTACACATTTATCCAGTGTGATGTTTAAGCATTACCTATGTTCTATTCATTTTCAACAATACCAGTTTGAATTGCAATATTTGATGGCTGTTAAGACAGCTGTCGGTAACATTGCCTTCCATTTTATATCTGCTTTAATAGCATGCTGAAACCAACACATTCAAGCTATCATTTGGAGATGATGTTGTTTACCTTTGCTATATTTGTTTGATGTTAAGATTGTTGTACTTATCATGCCTTTCCACTACTTATTCAGGACAACAACGGGAGTGGCCACCATTTTCCGCCGAGGTTAGCTTCATCCCTCGGCTTGTACTCCCCCTGTCGTTCCATAATGTAGTGCATACAGATCCAGGCCTAGACACTAGTTAGCTTCTAATATTGACTTGTTGCTTGTAGGTACATATGCCCTTGGCAAGGATCCACGCATCGACCCTTTTTGCGTATGGAGCAATGAGATATTGATGAACAAGCATCAAGTGAGGAAACTGATAAGGATTATGAGCAAAAAGATATGAATGGTGGCAAGCAAATTATTTGTTTATGCTCTATCCAACACAACAGTGAGCTGTAGGATGGTAACTACAAACTCTGCAGCCTTCTCTTTTTACTGCCCATAATGAGTTGTTAGACAACAATGTCTTAATCTTTATCGTTCCCGGTGGTTCCCGAAGCAGTTCACTCAAGATTACCTCGCAAAGTACATGATTGGTGGACACGCAATGAAGGTTAAAGTATTTCAGGCAGACTACAATGAGCATCGAGAAGTCCTAATGAAGACAGTGAAGGATGGACGGGCAGCCATCACAAGGGGTTGGCCTAGAGTTGTGCGCGCATTACGCATGGAGGAGGGCACAATATGGGCATTCCGCTTCACCTTCTCCAGCAACCAGAATGTCTTTCGCCTCTCTCTTTACAGTCTTTAGTACAACTGTGGTGTAACGCCCTCGATGCAGCTATATCTCCCACGTGTCGAAGCACGACTTAGAGGCATAACCGCATAGAAAGCAATGTCGCAAGTGAGGTAATCTTCACACAACCCATGTAATACATAAGGGAAAGAGATACATAGTTGGCTTACAGTCGCCACTTCACACAGTACATAAATAAACATCCATCATCCAGATTACACTCAAGGTCCGACTACGGAACCAAAATGAAAGAAGACTACCCCAAATGCTACACAGATCCCCGATCGTCCCAACTGGGCTCCACTACTGATCATCAGGAAAAGACACATAGTAACGACCACGTTCCTCGTCGAACTCCCACTTGAGCTCGGATGCGTCATCTGCACTGGCATCGTCGGCACCTGCAACTGTTTTGGTAGAATGTGTGAGTCATGGGGACTCAGCAATCTCACACCCGCGAGATCAAGACAATTTAAGCTTAAAGGTAGGAGGGGGGTTGCGAGGTGGAGCTGCGGCAAGCGACTAGCATATATGGTGGCTACATTCGCAAAAGAGAGCGAGAAGAGAAGCAAAGCACGGTCGTGAAGCTAAAAGTGATCAATAAGTGATCCTAGAACAACCTACGTCAGGCATAACTCCAACACCGTGTTCACTTCCCGGACTCCGCCGAGAAGAGACCATCACGGTTACACACGCGGTTGATGTGTTTTAATTAAGGTCAACTTCGGGTTTTCTACAACCGGACATCAACAAATTCCCATCTGCCTCATAACCGCGGGCACGGCTTTCGAAAGATAATACCCTGCAGGGGTGTCCCAACTTAGCCCATTATAAGCTCTCACGGTCAACGAAGGATATTCCTTCTACCGGGAAGACCCGACCAGTCTCGGAATCCCGGACTACAAGACATTTCGACAGTAATAAAACAAGACCAGCAAAGCCGCCCGATTGTGCCGACAAATCCTGATAGGAGCTGCACATATCTCGGTCTCAGGGCACATCCGGATAAGTCAAGCTACGAGTAAAACCAAGCCTCGAGTTTCCCCGCAGTGGCCCCGCAGGCTGCTCGGTTCGGGCCAACACTCGAAGGAGCACTGGCCCGGGGGGGGTTAAAATAAAGATGACCCTCGGGCTCGCGAAAACCCGGGGGAAAAAGGCTTAGGTGGCAAATCTTAAAACCAAAGTTGGGCCTTGCTGGAGGAGTCTTATTCAAAGTGAACTGTCAAGGGGGTCCCATAAATCACCCAACCGTGTAAGGAACGCAAAATCAAGGAACATAACACCGGTATGACGGAAACTAGGGTGGCAAGAGTGGAACAAACCACCAGGCATAAGGCCGAGTCTTCCATCCTTTACCGAGTATATAGATGCATTAATTAAATAAGAGATATTGTGATATCCCAAAATGATCATCTTCCAACATGGAACAGACTTCATCTTCACCTGCAACTATCAACGCTATAAGAGGGGCTGAGCAAAGCGGTAACATAGCCAATCAACGGTTTGCTAGGAAAGGATGATTAGAGATTTTACATGGCAATATGGGTGGCATGATATAGCAAGTGGTAGGTATCGCAGCATAGGCATAGCAAAAGAGCGAGCATCTAGCAAGCAAAGATAGAAGTGATTTCGAGGGTATGGTCATCTTGCCTGCAAGGTTCTCAGAGTTGTCGAAAGCTTGATCCTCGTAAGAGTTCTCAACAGGTTCCTCGTCCACGTACTCGTCTCCCGGCTCTACCCAAGGCAAGAACACAAGCAAAGGAACAACTATCAACCACGATGCAATGCGCAATCAACATGATGCAAAACATGGCATGATATGCGAGATGTGGTATGCAATGCATATGCGTGCCCCGGAAGGAAAAAGATGAACAAGGCATGATCCTGGAAAACCAAGTATGCCACTGGAAAGGTGAGGTGATTTCGGTTGAAATCGATATAAAGATCACCGGAATCGGATGCACGGTTTGCAAATGACAAGCAAAACAAGAATGACATATTTCTGCGTTTAACAGCATGATGCCACTTAGCATGCAACAAGAAATTAAGCTACTGCATCCAAACATATCAGCAAATCATATTTCAGTGAGCTACTCAAGATGCTTGACAAAAGATGAACGCTGAGCTACGGCTAAATCACACCATAACAGCTTCAAACAAGCATGGCAAAAGTGCAAAATATATCAGCTTCACAGACTTGGTGAAAATACTAACATGCCAGAAATTAACATCAGGAAGCCATGTTTAGAGCAAGGAAAAAACATGCTACAGGAACAGGACATAGCAAAATATGGCATGGAATGAATGTAATCAAAGCATTTAACAAAAGTCCCTTACTGACCATGAGCCAAAAAGGACCAGAAAATATAATAGCACCCATGTCAATTAAGCAAGTTTCGTTACAGTTTTCAGACTTAGCAGAAAACTGGACATGTCAAAAACAGATAGCAAGTAGGCATGTTTACGAGCTCGATGCACTCACTACAGAGCTTTGCATGATAAACTAAGCATACACCCACCAATAATACATGGCATAGAAGCTATACATGGCAAGAACAACATCATAGCATGCAAGGATCAACTACAACAAGCTTGGCAAAATCGAATAACATGTAAACAATCTGCCAGGAAACATTTTATAGCAAAAGTAGAGCAAGATTGGCTCAAGCTAATGCACTCCATAATTACAAACAAAGGCATGGATGGATAGAGAAAATCCATATGTTCAAAACACCCTTACTGATCATGCTAAAAAGCGGCATAGATCTCTCTGAAACAACATGAACACATGGCATAAAGTTAACAGCAGAGAATAACTTAGTGAAATTACTAAGTCCCTGAAATCAGCAACAATATGATCCCTAGTTTGCATGCTTGTGCTAGTCACCACAGAGATCAAAAAATACATGGCATACACCCCTCTAAAGATGGCATGGCATATTGCAAAACACATGTAGGACTCAACTTCATAGGGTGCACACATCAATCATGGCAAAAATGACAAAAGTGCATCTACTGAAACAGATCTGATACTAACATCACATAGCCCTCTTCTAACAGCATTTCGGGCATCAAGATGAGCTCAAATGAAAATGATGCAATGATATGAAATGATGTACTCATCGAGGCAAACAATTTGACATATTACACGCATGAAACGGAGCAGTATGAAGCAAGTTATGATGCGATGAACATGCAACAAAATAACATCAGAAAATGACTTAGAGGAATTTCGGGGGGGGGAGGAGAAAGTCAACCCCCGTTCAGATCTGGATCCACGAGCTCGCGGGCCGAGGCGGGGCCGGAGTTTCGCCGGAGTCGGGGAAGAAGATGGCCGGAGAGGCTCGGGGTCGCCGGATCCGGGTCGGACCTGCCCGGATCTAGCGCGGAGGAAGCCGGAGGAGGCCGGTGGCGCGGGGATCGGCGGGCGTCGGCTGGCGCGGGCGGCGGCGCGTCGGCCGGAGAGCGCGGCGGCGCGGCGGAGGCGGCGGGCGTGGGCGGCGCGGGACGGCGGCGGGCGCGGGCGGCGTGGGACGAGCGCGGCGACGCGGAGGCGGGGAGCGGGCGACGGGGGCGGCGGCGGATCTGGGCCGCGGGGGCCCGCGGCGGGCCTGGCGGGCTGGCGGCGGGGACGGCGCGGGGAGGCCACGTGGCGCGCGAGGGTTGGCCCGGGGCGGCGGCGCAATTAGTCCGGCGCGGACCAGACGTGTCCGGCGCGCGGAGGGGAGCGGGGAGCTAGGGTTTGCCCGAAAATTTCGGAGGGGGAGGTGTATTTATAGGTAGGAGGAGCTAGGAGGCTCCAAATTGAGCACGGTTTGCAGCCACACGATTGTGATCGAGCGGCGATGGACATGGGAGTGACTTAGATGGGTTATTGCGCTGTTTTGAAGGGGTTTTGGGCTGCAACCCAAAAGAGGCTTTCACGGTTACCCGGTTAACCGTTGGAGTATCAAACGACCTCCGAATGACCCGAAACTTGACAGGCGGTCTACCGGTGCTATACCAAGGCCGCTTAGCAAACCTCGGTCCATTCCGAGACCGCTTAACACCTGCACATGAAAATAGGTAAAAGGGGACGCCGGAGGACGTAGGACCGTCGGATTGCAAAACGGACAACGGGGAAAAAGCTCGGATTCATGAAACGAACACGTATGCGAATGCGATGCACATAATGACATGACAAGAAATGCATGACAAGGACAAAATGCAAAAAGAAGGAAAACCCAACCACGGAGGGAATATCATATCACATTGCCGAAAATGGCAAGAGTTGGAGTTACAAATATGGCAAGTTACATCCGGGGTGTTACATGTGGTTCATCATTCTTTACTTGGTGCTTCTATAGTTCTTTAGTATATGTACCTGTGCATCGAATTATGGATTCGTGGTTGAACCTATATTTTTAATAAACATGGTTGGATATGAAATAAGTGATTGCCCACTTTCAAATTCAAAACATATGATTTTTAAATTAGGGATTAATTAGGTATTAATTAGGGATTACACTACACACGGTTTGCGAAAGCGAAATGTCTGCGATATACATGGAGATCAGAAACGTTTCTAGGATCCACTACGTGTGCAATCAATCTCCACTGCACACACGACTTTCTCTTGAAAACTGTTCGCGTTAGGCTACCTTGCGCAAACGTTTACCACATAAAAGGTGTGTGTGATGGATAGCCTTTGCCACATAGTTTCTTCTACGCATCGTGTGTGATGCATTCATTAATGCAAACGATAAAGTTATTAATATCGTGTGCAATGCCAATGCTATCACAAATGATTTAACGGGAAAAATTGTGTGTGATGTACCTGTGAATGGAAACATTTTCCTTGGAGCGACTGTGTGGGATGTACATACGAACGGAAAGGTTTAGCTGGGACTGACTGTGTGGGATGTACTTGCGACCGGAAACAATTTCTATGTATAATTGTATTTTTTAGCTCTACTGTACGTATTTCCATATTTGAGCGCTCGCCGGTCGCACGACCTCATTTTTCCGAGCATGTGTGCCAGGAGGGCATATCCCCGACGGTTTCTAGGTCGTGTGGGAAGGACCCCCCTATCGCCCACACTCACTTGGTGACGGTTCCAAATGCCGTCACGAAAAGGGGTTAAAAACCGTTTGTTTAGGACCGACGCACACCAGTGTATGTAGACATGACCGAGACACCTCTCCGATCAATAACCAATAGCGGAACCTGGATGCTCATATTGGTTCCCACATATTCTACGAAGATCTTTATCGGTCGTACTGTAATCACAACATACGTTATTTCCTTTGTCATCGGTATGTTACTTGCCCGAGATTCGATCGTCGGTATCTTCATACCTAGTTCAATCTCGTTACCGGCAAGTCTCTTTGCTCGTTCTGTAATACATCATCCCGCAACTAACTCATTAGTCACATTACTTGCAAGGCTTATTATGATGTGCATTACCGAGAGGGCCCAGAGATACCTCTCCGATACTCGGAGTGACAAATCCTAATCTCAATCTATGCCAACCCAACAAACACCTTCGGAGATACCTGTAGAGCATCTTTATAATCACCCAGTTACGTTGTGATGTTTGATAGCACACAAGGTATTCCTCGGTATCCGGGAGTTGCATAATCTCATAGTTAAAGGAATATGCATATGTCATGAAGAAAGCAATAGCAATAAAAATTTAGCGATCGTTATGCTAAGCTAACGGATGGGTCTTGTCCATCACATCATTCTCCTAATGATGTGATCCCGTTCATCAAATGACAACACATGTCTATGGTTAGGAAACTTAACCATCTTTGATTAACGAGCTAGTCTAGTAGATGCTTACTAGGGACACTGTGTTTTATCTATGTATCCACACATGTATCAAGTTTTCGGTTAATACAATTCTAGTATGAATAATTAAAATTTATCATGATATAAGGAAATATAAAATAATAACTTTATTATTGCCTCTAGGGCATATTTCCTTCATTACCACCCTCCATCAGTGGCGGATCTAGGATCATAAAAGTGAATGTGCCACAATTTATATGTCAATGTATGGGTAGCATAAGTTCAATACATATGTTCAAACTTTTGCAAAAAATACACTACAAGTAGTATTTTTTGTGTGTAAATGTCATTACAATTACAATGAATAAACCCAAAATGGACTTCATAGTAACGAAATTAGTATTAAATACATAGTATTCCTTTCGTAAAGAAATATAAGAACTCCGCCTATGTTGTCTCAACATAGCCGGTCCCAAGCCCGGTTAAAGGAGGAGGGTTGTGATAGGCTTGGCAAGCCAATGTAAAAACTCAGCCGCTCTTATGGAGATGGAACCCAAAAGATTTTCGTTGGGGCATAACCCTCTCAGCGACGCGCCACATCGGAACCCGGTTGTGGTGGCAAATGGGCAAGGGCCGAGCCGTCACCCCCTGGTGGCGCGCCGTATCTTGATCCGGATATGGTGGCAAGTGAGCGAGGACCGGGTCGTCGCATCCTTAGTGGCGCGCTACATTGGCGCCCAGATGTAGTGGAAAATGAGCAAGAGTCTTCGCATTTAACTCAACGAGTGCGAAGAGTAAGGAAGCTAGCCGAGCCTAGGCGGATTCGCTTAGGTAGATGAAACGTAGGGTCTCTGATAGGGAAGCTTCAGGAGCTAGTTGATGCAGCAATGAGGAGAGGTGTTGATATCCTTTGCGTCCAAGAAACCAAATGGAGGGGCAGAAGGCGAAGGAGGTGGAGGATACCGGCTTCAAGCTGTGGTACACGGGGATGGCTACAAACGGAAATGGCGTAAGCATCTTGATCAACAAGAGCCTCAAGTATGGAGTGGTAGACGTCAAGAGAGGCGGGGACCGGATTATCCTGGTCAAGCTGGTAGTTGGGGACTTAGTTCTCAATGTTATCAGCATTTATGCCCCGCAAGTTGGCCACAATGAGAACACCAAGAGGGAGTTCTGGGAAGGCCTGGAAGACATGATTAGAAGTACTGATTGGCGAGAAGCTCTTCATAGGAGGAGACCTCAATGGCCACGTGGGTGCATCTAACACAGGTTTTGAACGGGCACATGGGGGCTTTGGCTATGGCATCAGGAATCAAGAAGGAGAAGATGTTTTAAGCTTTACTCTAGCCTACGACATGATTGTAGCTAACGCACTCTTTAGAAAGAGAAAATCACATCTGGTGACTTTTAGTAGTGTCCAACACTCTAGCCAGATAGATTTCATCCTCTCGAGAAGAGAAGATAGGCGTGCGTGCCTAGACTGTAAGGTGATACTTGGAGAGAGTGTTGTACCCCAACATAAGCTGGTGGTTGCCAACTTCTGCTTTCGGATTCGTGTCCAGCGGGATAAGCGTGCCAAAGTCGCTAGAACGAAGTGGTGGAAGCTCAAGGGGAAGGTAGCTCAGGGTTCAAGCAAAGGGTCATTAAGGAGGGCCCTTGGGAGGAAGGAGGGGATGTGGATAATGTGTGGATGAAGATGGCGACTTGCACTCGTAAGGTGGCCTGGGAGGAGTTTGGAGTGTCCAGGGGAAGGAGAAGTGAAGATAAGGATACCTGGTGGTGGAATGATGATGTCCAGAAGGCGATTAAGGAGAAGAAAAATTGCTTCAGGCACCTGTACCTGGATAGGAGTGCAGACAACATAGAGAAGTACAAGATGGCGAAGAAGGCTGCAAGGCAAGTTGTCAGTGAAGCAAGGGGTCGGGCATATGGGGACTTCTACCAACGGTTAGGCACGAAGGAAGGTGAAAGGGACATCTATAAGATGACCAAGATCCGAGAGAGGAAGACGAGGGATATTGGCCAAGTCAAATGCATCAAGGACGGAGTAGACCAACTCTTGGTGAAGGACGAGGAGATTAAGCATAGATGGCGGGAGTACTTCGACAAGATGTTCAATGGGGAGAATGAGAGTTCTACCATTGAACTAGACAGCTCCTTTGATGAGACCAGCATGCATTTTGTGCGGCGAATCCAGGAGTCTAAGGTCATGGAGGCTTTATAAAGGATGAAAGGAGGCAAGGTGATGGGTCCTGATTGTATCCCCATTAAGGTCTGGAAAGGCCTAGGGGACATAGCGATAGTATGGCTAACCAAGCTTTTCAACCTCATTTTTCGGGCAAACAAGATGCTAGAAGAATGGAGACGGAGTATATCGAGAAATAAGAGATCCAGTAACTCCCGCGCCTCCTCAGAGCTCAGTGGATTCTGGCCGTCCATATCGTTTTCCTGATTCGATTCTAGCCGTCGGATCAAGCTCCCGGACGATCTGGTCCGCTGGATCAAAAAACGGAGCTGTAGCAATGAATAGTTACCATTTTTTCCCGACCTCGCTCACTCCGTGGCTTCGATCGGAACTCGCTGACTTGTGGGGTCGCTAGCTGTTGGGCCCCATTTGTCAGCGACTGTGTTTGGGTTCGGGTTCTGTGCGCCCGTCGGCTCGGTCCCAGCGGTCAAATATCTCTGCCACCGCGTGTTATTCATGCGCCCCGCCGAGGGCATTATTGGGATTTCGCATACCCAGCGCCAGGTGGCTTACCCCGATTCGTGGCCTCATCCCCAATCGGCTAGGGTTCAGTCTTCTCCTCTCGTGTCTCTCGCGCGCGCAGCCGTCGCTCTCGCTCCTCTCCTTCTCTCCGGTCCGAGCCGTCGCCACTCCTCTCCTTCTTTCCAGCCCGAGCCGCTGTTGCTCATCTGCGCCTCCCTCCTCCACGCGTGGTCGTACTGGCCCTCCCCTCGTGCTAGCCCCTTGCCGCCGTGAAGGGCGGCCGGATGTGCCTGGGAACACGGAGGGGCGGTAGCGGAGGGCAGATGGGGGGTGTGCTGCTGCAGGAGGTGGTGCAGGGTCGGGGCGGCCCCGTCCTCGGCTCCCTCATCCCATGCGTGCCTCTTCTACTTCCTCCAGCTCTATGTAGCGACAAGACCTCAAACAGCCTGATCTCTATGCTCCGGTGTCATCCCTGGATCAGTAATGCTGACACCACACAGTACTTCGAAGGATTTATAACAGAGTAGCAATCACACACTTATTACATCGGTGTCTCAAAGAGAACTTATTACAATAAATATGGCTTAAGGCCATCTAATAACGATAACAGCGGAAGGCTTGGAAGATAAGTGAGTCCATCAACTCCAACGGCATCACTGAGTATAGAACCACGACCTAAAAGGCACCTTACTCGTCGTTTGAAAAGTCTGCAACATGAAATATTGCAGCCCGAAAACGGGTCAGCAGATGGAATATGCTGGCAATATAACACATAGAGAATAATGAATGAATAAGCCTATACTACATCCATATATGGCTGGTGGAAAAGCTCTATGGTTACAGTTTTGCGTAAAGCCAATTTTTCCCTACTGCAAAGGAATAAATTTATTTAACTATCATGGTGGTTGTTAAACATTGAGAATGGTTGACAGCATCCTCAATCCCAATTAAAAATAGTCATCAAATAACCCAACAATATTAATTTAGAAGTAACATGATGAGATTCACATGATATCCAAGTACTAGATACTCAAGACGTCCATAACCGGGGACACGGCTAACCATGATTAGTTTGTACACTCTGCAGAGGTTTGCGCACTTTTCCCCACAAGACTCGATCGCCTCCGTTAGATTTCTCGCACTACATGATGTTTGAGAAACGGATGACCGAGACATAGTCTTTCTGAAGCGCTAGCACCTTACGTTGGATAGACCGGTACACCTACTTCCCCTACATCTGCTAGTCTACCCTGTAAGAGTTCGCACGACATAATCAACTATGCCAGAGCCCATAATGGCTTGTGGCTGCACACGGAAGTTTCTAGTTTGAATAATCTTATGATCCCTTTGAGACTGGGTGGCGGTCCAAAAAGAAACAGGCAATCCTGATAGAAACCAGGTGCCTCAATCCACCCAGATGTGTATTTAAGTTGCCACCTTAAGTAAACCATTAAAATTAACAAACTCACATCTGTCATGGATATCACTCACCCAATCCACGTCTACTAGCATAGCATGGCATAATAAGCAAACGTAGAAGTAACTCCCCAAAGGTTTCATAATAATACAGGTAATAGGTACTACCTCATCTACTTCCCATCCCTCAATTTAATTAGATCCTAATCATGCAGTGTTTGAGGATAGATCTAATGCAATAAAACTGGGTAGTAGAAAAGGTATGATCAAAGTGTTACTTGCCTTGCTGATGATCCGCGAAACCTAGAGATTCGAAGTAACAAGCGGCGCACTCCGGGTATTCTATCGCAGACAAACAAACAAGCATACAATAAGTACTCATCTAATGCACAGGTAAAACTCAAATAAAAGAGATCTAACCAGAAAGTTCAACTTAAGAACTCCGGTATGCAAAAAGAATCAAATCGAACGAAGCAAAAGAAATCAAACGGCGAAAGAAATCAACTTCGTTCTAGTAATCTGGATCTAAGTCAAATTTTACAGTAGCAAAAACTTGTTTAAGTTGATTATTCGGAAAGAGGGTTTCGAGACGAAACTCCAGGCGCTTGAATCGCCTGATTCCGATAAACGAGCGAAAAGTTATACTAAAACGAAAATCGGATCAGAAATCGCGATCAGAAAATAACCACGGAAATTCGATGAAAAAGAAAGACGACGAACAGATTAATCGTTAATTAACCTAATCCGAAAATAATTAAAATAATTAAAATAATAAAATAATATTAAAATAATAAAAAAATCGAAAATAAAACCGACAAAAAAATATTTTTTTTTGAAAAATATTTCGGCACGGAAATCAAGGCGGCGGCGAACCTCGGGCGGCGTGCAACTCCGGCGAGTCGGCGGCGGGTCCGGCGGCGGCGGCGGCGGGCTAGGGTTTCGGGCGCGGGTGCGGTTATGGGCTGGGGCGTCGGGTGCCTCGCTATTTAAAGGCGCCCCCAGGCGGAGTCCCGCTCGGGTACGGCCCATAGTTGGTTTCGGTTTTTTTAATAATTCCGCTCAGAAGAAAAATAAAAAGAAATACTAAACGGACTCCAAAAATCAGGAAATAAATTTTCCCTGGTTTCTAAAATCAAGCCCGATAAAGTGAACATTTATTTGGGCCCAAAATGCAATTTTGAAAAACGCGTATTTTTCCTAAATCCAATTAAAAATACCGAAAAACTCCGAAATAAATCTTATTTGATTTTTTATTAAATCCTCAATATTCCTATATTTTGGGAAAGTCATTTTATTCCCTCTCTCATATCTTTGTAATAGAAATAATTGATGATAAAATAAATAAAATCAAATGATCCTGTTTACACAATTTGAGAAAACTCAAATGTGTAAATAACGAAATCCCCAACTCTCTCCATGGTCCTTGAGTTGCTTAGGATTTTCTAGGATCAAAACCAAAAGCACAATAAAATATGATATGCATGATGATCTAATATATAACATTCCAAATTGAAAATTTGGGATATTACAAACCTACCCCCCTTAAGATGAATCTCGCCCTCGAGATTCGGGTTGGCTAGAAAATAGGTGAGGGTGGTCCTTGAGCAAATCTTCCTCTCGCTCCCAGGTGGCTTCATCCTCCGTGTGGTGGCTCCACTGAACTTTGCAAAACTTGATAACCTTGCTGCGGGTGACTCGGCTGGCAAACTCGAGAATCTTAACTGGTTTCTCCTCATAGGTCAAATTGTTATCCAACTGAATTGCTTCCAATGGCACTGTGTCTCTCAAAGGTATGTCAGCCATCTCCGCGTGACACTTCTTCAACTGAGAAACATGGAATACATCATGAACTCCTGACAATCCTTCTGGCAATTCCAACTTGTAGGCCACTTCTCCCATACGCTCCAAAACTCGATATGGCCCTACAAATCGTGGCGCTAACTTCCCCTTAACCCCAAAGTGCTTAATCCCTCGAAGTGGGGATACTCGAAGATAAACTCTGTCTCCGACTTTGTAAACTGTCTCCTTGCATTTAGAATCTGCGTAGCTCTTTTGCCTGGACTGGGCTACCTTGAGCCTATCGCGAATCAACTTCACCTTCTATTCAGACTCTTTAATCAGATCTGGTCCAAACAACTGGCGGTCTCCAACTTCGTCCCATGACAACGGTGTCCTGCACCTCCTTCCGTACAAAGCTTCGAAAGGGGCCATATTCAAACTGGTCTAATAGCTATTATTGTAAGAGAACTCTGCATATGGCAAATTGTCATCCCAACTAGATCCATAATCTAGCGCACAAGCTCTCAGCATATCCTCCAAAATCTGATTGACTCTCTCGGTCTGTCCATCTGTCTGTGGATGAAAAGCTGTACTAAGTTCTAGCCTGGTACCCAAAGTCTCATGCAACTGCTTCCAGAACTTTGAGGTAAACTGGGTTCCTCTATCTGATACGATACTCCTCGGAACTCCATGCAGACATACGATTCTGGTCATATATATCTTTGCCAACTTAGCACTGGTGTAAGTGGTCTTTACTGGGATGAAATGAGCTACCTTCGTCAATCGATTAACTACAACCCAAATCGAGTCATAGCCTGAACGAGTCCTTGGTAATCCCGTGATAAAATCCATGCCTAGCTTATCCCACTTCCATTCGGGTATCGGCAATGGTTGCAACAATCCTGCTGGCTTCTAATGCTCTGCCTTTACTCTCTGACATACATCACAAACTGCTACATACTCCGCAATATCCTTCTTCATTCCGGTCCACTAGAAAATATCCTTCAAATCTGAATACATCTTGGTATTTCCTGGGTGAATCGAATACGGTGAATCATGTGCCTCTTGCAGAATCAACTTCCCGATCTTCGGGTCATTGGGTACATAAACACAGTTTTCAAACCATAGGGTGTCGTGCTCATCCTCACGAAATCCCTTAGCTTTTCCTTGGCTCATTTTCTTCTTTATAGAGGCAATCTCCTTGTCAGATTTCTGAGCCTCCCTGATTTTATCCATCAGTGTTGACTAAATCTCCAATGCTGCTACATAGCCTCTCGGAACTATCTCCAAACATAGCTCACGAAGATCTTCTGCTAACTCCTTTGGTATTTCTCCCGTCATCAGTGTATTGACATGGCTCTTACGGCTCAATGCGTCAGCTACTACATTAGCTTTTCCGGGATGGTAATGCAATCTCATATAATAATCCTTGATGAGCTCCAACCATCTCCTTTGTCTGAGGTTCAACTCCTTCTGCGTGAAAATGTACTTCAAACTCTTGTGATCCGTGTACACCTCACAATGATTTCCAACGAGGAAATGTCTCCATGTCTTCAATGCATGCACTACGGCTGCTAACTCCAAATCATGCGTGGCATAATTCAATTCGTGAGGCTTCAGTTGTCGTGAAGCATACGAAACAACTCTTCCCTCCTGCATAAGCATTGCTCCAAGTCCTCGACGTGAAGCGTCGCAATACACCTCATAATCCCTGGTTTGATCTGGCAAAATCAACACTGGTGAGGTAACCAAACGTTTCTTCAATTCCTGGAAACTAGCCTCACACTCCTCAGTCCATTTGAACTTAGTATCCTTCTTCAGCAACTCCGTCATAGGCTTTGCAATCTTTGAGAAGTTCTCAATAAATCTCCGGTAGTATCCTGCGAGTCCCAGAAAACTCCGGATCTCTCCAACTATTGTTGGTGCTTCCCAATTGGTCACAGTGATAACTTTTGTGGGATCAACTGCTATTCCTTCTCCGGATATAACATGTCCGAGGAATCCTACTTCCTTCAACCAAAACTCACATTTGCTGAACTTGGCATATAACTAATGTTCTCTAAGCTTCTCAAGTACCAATCGCAAATGTTCTTTATGCTCCTCTTCATTCTTCGAAAATACCAGAATATCATCGATGAAAACCACGACGAACTTATCCAAAAACTCCATAAACACTTTGTTCATCATGTTCATAAAATAGGCAGGTGCGTTAGTCAGTCCAAATGACATAACGGTATACTCATACAGTCCATATCTTGTGGTGAATGCTGTCTTAGGTATGTCCTGCTCTCGAATCTTCAACTGATGGTACCCTGATCGCAAATCGATCTTGGAAAACACTTTAGCCCCTTGCAATCGATCAAACATATCATTGATCATTGGTAGCGGGTACTTGTTTTTGATTGTTACTTCGTTCAATCCTCGATAATCAACAACCATTCTTAACGATCCATCCTTCTTCTCCATTAGAAGTACTGGTGATCCCCAAGGCGAAGAACTTGGGCGAATGTAACCTTTATCCAGTAACTCCTTAATCTGTTTCTTAATTTCCACCAAATCCTGTGCGGGCATCCTATACGGTCTCTTCGATATTGGCCCAGTGCCTGGCAAAAGCTCAATCAAAAACTCAATGTCTCTATCTGATGGCATGCCTGGCAACTCTTCTGGAAATACATCAGGAAAATCCTTTACCACTGGTACTTCCTCCTGTACAACTCCTGATAAGGAATTTAATTGTGTCCTGTTCGGCGCATGCCGGGATACATACTTGATCCTTCTTCCTTCTGGCGTTGTGAGCAAAATTGTCTTACTGGCGCAATCGATGTTCCCTTCATACTTTGACAACCAATCCATGCCTAGTATCACATCCAATCCTTGAGATTCCAATACTATTAGGTCCGAGGGTTTAGAAAAGATGAGAATTAAGAATAGAATGAGGTCTAAGGAGAAAACACTACCCAATGCACATGAGACAAATGCACACAAAATCACTTCATTCAATCAAACAAGAGCATACAATCGGTCTAGAACTATCGTAAAAGTGCGTGGACTATAATATGTACATGGTGGAACACTACTACTGTTATGGTAGTCAACTAGAAAAACTGCTCTGATGAAGACTCCATGATATCTGCTCCAGCTTCGTCTTCAAAATCATCATCACTTGGATCGGAATCGGTGTCGTCGATGATGATGTAGTTATCTGGATAGGTGCAATCTTCATCTTCTCCTCTGTGTGTTGAATTCCCCATGAGTTCTTCAATCTTCTCCTTAAGATCGCCGTTTTGTCTCACTAGAGCTACAATCTCATCCATGTAGTCCTTGCGAGTGGCCTTCAGTTCTCCTTCTAGCTCAATAATCTTGGCCTTTGCTTTCTTCAACTCCATCATGTCTGCGCACATCTGGTTCTCCTGGCGTCGAATGTGCTGGTTTAACTCCTGGATGAAAGCTGCAATGGATCTATCCTTCTTGGTGCTAACTATCTCCCATTGTTCATTTCGGCGTCCGCAAATCTGGTAAATAGTATCCTTGAGATATTCTTGGCAAACTTCTCCAATGCGTCCCATGGTGATGTGAGCTGCCATGCTCTTTCCCAGACTCCATGTTGGTGCATTGAAAACACACCCTATGGGCTCCGTGATTGGTGCGAACGTCCTTCCTGGAACTATAGCTTGAATCTTCCAACGCTCCTCTTCGGGTAAAGTGGCGTTGTAGGTCCCGGTGAAGCTTGGTATTCCAATGTTGAGGTACCTAGTGACTTCCTTCAGGTGTCGTCCAAAAGGTGTATCTTCATTCGGCTGGGTGAACTTGATCCTCGCTTCTGTCATCCTAAAAGAGTAGAAAAGATGAGGAGTCAGAAATGAGAAGAGAGTAGTGAACTAGGGCTTTAGCTTAGTGGTCGTGTCCTACAGTCAGCGTGTGCTCTGATACCATCTCTGTAGCGACCAGACCTCAGACAGCCTGATCTCTGTGCTCCGGTGTCATCCCTGGATCAGTAATGCTGACACCACACAGTACTTAGAAAGATTTATAACAGAGTAGCAATCACACACTTATTACATCGGTGTCTCAAAGAGAACTTATTACAATAAATATGGCTTAAGGCCATCTAATAACGATAACAGCGGAAGGCTTGGAAGATAAGTGAGTCCATCAACTCCAACGGCATCACTGAGTATAGAACCACGACCTAAAAGGCACCTTACTCGTCGTCTAAAAAGTCTGCAACATGAAATGTTGCAGCCCGAAAACGGGTCAACACATGGAATATGCTGGCAATGTAACACATAGAGAATAAGGAATGAATAAGTCTATACTACATGCATATATGGCTGGTGGAAAAGCTCTATGGTTACAGTATCGCGTAAAGCCAATTTTTCCCTACTGCAAAGGAATAAATTTATTTAACTATCATAGTGGTTGTTAAACATTGAGAATGGTTGACAGCATCCTCAATCCCAATTAAAAATAGTCATCAAATAACCCAACAATATTAATTTAGAAGTAACATGATGAGATTCACATGATACCCAAGTACTAGATACTCAAGACGTCCATAACCGGGGACACGGCTAACCATGATTAGTTTGTACACTCTGCAGAGGTTTGCGCACTTTTCCCCACAAGACTCGATCGCCTCCGTTAGATTTCTCGCACTACATGATGTTTGAGAAACGGATGACCGAGACATAGTCTTTCTGAAGCGCTAGCACCTTACGTTGGATAGACCGGTACACCTACTTCCCCTACATCTGCTAGTCTACCCTGTAAGAGTTCGCACGACATAATCAACTATGCCAGAGCCCATAATGTCTTGTGGCTGCACACGGAAGTTTCTAGTTTGAATAATCTTATGATCCCTTTGAGCCTGGGTGGCGGTCCAAAAAGAAACAGGCAGTCCTGATAGAAACCAGGTGCCTCAATCGACCCAGATGTGTATTTAAGTTGCCACCTTAAGTAAACCATTAAAATTAACAAACTCACATCTGTCATGAATATCACTCACCCAATCCACGTCTACTAGCATAGCATGGCATAATAAGCAAACGTAGAAGTAACTCCCCAAAGGTTTCATAATAATACAGGTAATAGGTACTACCTCATCTACTTCCCATCCCTCAATTTAATTAGATCCTAATCATGCAGTGTTTGAAGATAGATCTAATGCAATAAAACTGGGTAGTAGAAAAGGTATGATCAAAGTGTTACTTGCCTTGCTGATGATCCGCGAAACCTAGAGATTCGAAGTAACAGGCGGCGCACTCCGGGTATTCTATCGCAGACAAACAAACAAGCATACAATAAGTACTCATCTAATGCACAGGTAAAACTCAAATAAAAGAGATCTAACCAGAAAGTTCAACTTAAGAACTCCGGTATGCAAAAAGAATCAAATCGAACGAAGCAAAAGAAATCAAACGGCGAAAGAAATCAACTTCGTTCTAGTAATCTGGATCTAAGTCAAATTTTACAGTAGCAAAAACTTGTTTAAGTTGATTATTCGGAAAGAGGGTTTCGAGACGAAACTCCAAGCGCTTGAATCGCCTGATTCCGATAAACGAGCGAAAAGTTATACTAAAACAAAAATCGGATCAGAAATCGCGATCAGAAAATAACCGCGGAAATTCCGATGAAAAAGAAAGACGACGAACAGATTAATCGTTAATTAACCTAATCCGAAAATAATTAAAATAATTAAAATAATATTAAAATAATAAAAAATCGAAAATAAAACCGATGAATTTTTTTTTGAAAAATATTTCGGCACGGAAATCAAGGCGGCGGCGAACCTCGGGCGACGTGCAACTCCGGCGAGTCGGCGGCGGGTCCGGCGGCGGCGGGCTAGGGTTTCGGGCGCGGGTGTGGTTATGGGCTGGGGCGTCGGGTGCCTCGCTATTTAAAGGCTCCCCCGGGCGGAGTCCCGCTCGGGTACGGCCCATAGTCGGTTTCGTTTTTTTAAATAATTACACTCAGAAGAAAAATAAAAATAAATACTAAATGGACTCCAAAAATCATGAAATAAATTTTTGCGTGTTTCTAAAATCAAGCCCGATAAAGTGAACATTTATTTGGGCCCAAAATACAATTTTGAAAAACGCGTATTTTTCCTAAATCCAATTAAAAATACCAAAAAACTCCGAAATAAATCTTATTTGATTTTTTTTTAAATCCTCAATATTCCTATATTTTGGGAAAGTCATTTTATTCCCTCTCTCATATCTTTGTAATAGAAATAATTGACGATAAAATAAATAAAATCAAATGATCCTTTTTACACAATTTGAGAAAACTCAAATGTGTAAATAACGAAATCCCCAACTGTCTCCATGGTCCTTGAGTTGCTTAGGATTTTTTAGGATCAAAACCAAAAGCAAAATAAAATATGATATGCATGATGATATAATGTATAACATTCCAAATTGAAAATTTGGGATGTTACACTCTACATCAAGCGCAACCGCCCGGCCCCAGGGTCCCCCATGGCCGCCGCCACCTCCTCCATGGCAGCCGCTTTCGCCGATCCATCGCTCCCTCTCGCAGGGCCTCCTCTCCCCGAGCGCACTCCCGGCCCTCTTCGCCCGCGCCGGCGACGAGGACTCCCTCTACTACGCCGGCCTCCGCCACTGCGCCGACGACCCCTACCACCCTGCCTCCAACCCCGTCGGCGTCATCCAGCTAGGCCTCGCCGAGAACATGTAAGTGCCTCTCCCCCTCCATTCCAGTTTGGTTCTGTTCTCGAAACCTTTCTTGTTTTGTTTGGGAAATCAGTATCAATAGCTTGACGTAGCTGGTGCTGATGATTGTGCAGCTATCCCTGGATTTGGTGAGGGAATGGATGGAGGAGCACGAGGAGAGGGACCTCACCATCAGCGGGCTCGCTACATACCAGCCATATGATGGGATACTTGCCTTGAAGATGGTAAGCCTGACGGAACCGTCCCCTGATTCTGGTTCCTTCCATCCCATCCATAAAAATATATCCGATTCTGTTAACTCCGGCAATGTCAACATTAAGTGCTGCCAGAATCTTCCTTCTGATTCCATCGATAGAAGCAGCCAGTTTAACAATTCATTAGTGTTTGATTCCCCATAAAAAGAAAAAAATGTTTTGATTATCAGCACGGTTTCTGCAATCTGCAGTGGTTGGTTCAAACTTGTTTGGTCCATTCAGCAGCATGATAATTATTTTAATAGATATACTTGAGAATTAACTTATTTGTGCCCATTGAACAATATGATAATTAGTCTGCGTCACATTGATAAATATGTTTATGCCTTCAGTTTTTGTCTTTCAACTATGCTATCTTTGGCATTAGTAGTACCACTGCTCTGATTTGGTAGCGTGGGCCTAAGCGGTTAGCCACAGTTTTGGATCAGCTCAATCGACGAACAGTGTCCAATCAATTATTGAACCTACAAATAATCGTAGCAATTCCACTAGAATTTTGTGTGGTTAAGCCTGGAGTGAGGTACGATTGTTGACATGATGTTGCGTAATTTGCTTCCTTTCCTCTTTTGAATCTTTGTGGCCATATACATGTTATCTGCATCCAACTGATATGTGCCAAAGAGTCACTTTCTCATGTATGTTTGTTCTTGGTTGTCGTTTTTAGTTTTGTTGCTGCAATGATGCCATCTGTCAATTATTGACTTCTGAGACATTGTCATTTTGATCAGCTCATTCCTGAAACAACAATTGATGTTGTGATTAGGAAGGAGCAAGAGGAAGGAGAATCTTGATGTGCTTGGTCTCTCTCAGGTTCCTCTCTCACACACACACGCGCGCGCACACACACGGTTCTGATCCCTTTTGCTGAGCTCGTTCCTAAATCTTTGTTGAACAACATGCCTCTTAAATATATTAGGACTCGATTGTGATCTATGTTATGTTAGCTAAAGCTAATACGCATGGATATCTTCAGATAGGTATGTACGTAGTTTCTTATGTATCATATAAGGAGAATAATTGCTTCGTAAAACTATCTTGATCTGGTTGCTGTGAATGCACTACTAGCATAGAAACACATGATTTTCGATAAATATGGTTGTGCATTTTCTTAAGTACTCACTGATGCCAACCCTTGGTGGGATATTATTTGTCATCTTAGCATATACTATTTGTATATGATTATGTGCGCCTTCATTGTAAGACTCTCATATCCCAATTTGTTCTTATATGTGTGTAAATCCCGATAAGCATGCTTTTGATGGGAAGATTATTTTTTCACCCTGCGTTCGTCCTGGAGGGCTGGAGCTTTACCAAAGTCATGTGATGAATTTTCTTTTTTTAACAGAATGTATATCATTTCACAGAAGAACACATAAGAGCCGGCAGCTCTTTCCATGAGGTTTTATTTGCCAGGAACCTATTGCCTGAAAGGCGTGATGAGTACCATATGATGCTTAGGTTAGTACATATGAAACTTCGCCTCGTGTTGGTGTTTTCAGCTGTCAAATACCAGTTGGTGATTCTTCAATCGGGGTATATGTTGTATTCAGATTTTTGATAGCTGGAAAGTTCGATGTCGCCGATTAACTTGGAACAAATATACTTTCTGTCTTCTTAGTAATGCCATCACCATGGACGATGACCTGGTCTGCCTCAAGCTGCTCGAGACCCTCCTGTGGCGCTGCCAATATCACGGTGAGAACTTTTTTCTTGTTGTTTTGCAGTTTAGGGTTGTAATTTATCTAGGAGCCGGCTACTGGGTCAGACGTGGTCAATTTTAGTTTCTCTGTTTCATAAGATTTGCCTGTTCCTCAGTGTCTAGGATGACAACTAAAAAAATTGATGTTGATAGTTGTCACATCTCTCACAAGTAGATTTGGTTTACTGTGCATCCCATCATATATAAATACTGCCTGTAGCCAAAGATTGAGTACCTCTAGATTAAGTGTTAGGTTGCATCATTAGATTGTTGACGATGTAGTACATAATTTTACAGGCTAATTACTAGCATGTATACTCATTGTTCTTCACAAAAAGAAACAAAAGCTAAAACAGATCATGGGAGCATTGAGAGAAAAAAAATCAGTGATCCAAACCTGCCAAGTTAATGTTAACTAGGCTAAAACAGGTTCAATGAAGCTTTTGAATTTTGATTGTTTCAAAATTAACACATAAAAGTAACTATTATATACCTGTGCCATTTATTTAGGGTGCTTAGAGAGTGAACAAGACCCTCCCTAAAAAACCAAACAAAGATGATGTGGTTTGGTTTTAGTCCAGCGACTGCCAGTTTAATGAACCTAGATACTAAGCAGGTGTCAATATAAAGAAAATTACTAACATGTATTAGTTCATTATTCCAAGTGAACGTTCGACGAGCATCACTGCCTTGGTCAAAAAATGTTTTATCTTCTTATGAACTGATGAAGCCAAAAAAGAATGTGTGCTGCTGTTGTGCTCACTGCCCAGAAAAAGAAACTAGCCATAGTGAGGTGATCACAGATATGAGTTGGGACAGAAAGATCTCCCTTGTATTTCCTCTCATGCGATTGGCCAATTTTGTATGTTCTTTTCATGCCCAGAGTATTGCAGGTTGTACTTCTCACATGGACCAACATTACCTTTGAAACCGAATCGAGTTAAGAGTAGATGCAAAATATTTTTTCTTTCATTTTGTTTGTCGAAATGGTGCATGACACATGTCATGGCCAACAACAACATAGGATTAGCATTTCTTCTTTGAAACTACTCATAAGCATGACCATATCGATATACAGATAATATTGTCCGGACATGAGACATTTAGCTAGAACATTTCTACTCTGATCCCCTTGATTCACAAAAAAAATGCACTAAGCGAGACACCATGTACTACTGCAGTACTACATGCGCACTCTAATTTTTCTGGATTTCTGTCTTATCTCAGATATAGATTACAATGCATTTGGTGAAATTTACTTCTATGTGATGCTCCATGTTAAAGTTTGGTCACTTGTTTTTAGGTCTACCCTGCCCACCATTTCTATAAAAATAAACAAATTCTCTATTTATAGTCAACTGCCATTTTTCCTGTTAGTTGTGTATATGTGTATACCTGAAGGTCTATATCTGAAGGATTATGCTTTCCCTGCCATCTAAGAAATTATGTAATTGTCTGTTCACATTGGTTGTAGGTTGTTGCTAGACACATAATTGTACTCTTTTCAGTTATGTTTTTTGCAAATCTATCTGTATTCAACAAGGCATCTCTCCTTTTGCAACACGAACACTCGACCAGGCACACTATACGCCCCTCTCGTGTTCCTTCCATTTTTCCTTAGTTGGGTTCAGAGATGGTTGCATACTAAAAATGTTTGATAATTTTTTTATTGCAGTTCTCCTATCTTTTGAACTCATTAGAAGTTTTTTAAAACCCATTTGTTTGTTATTTTTGGTGCTTTCCAGGTGAGCCATGTCAGTTCAGAGATGGTTTATATTATTTTTTATGAACTAGGCCGCTACCAATAATGGCCTCCAGTGAGCAGTATACTATTTCTGCATTTACCAGCATGTGAGTCCTTGCACACATGGATTACATGATGAGTCTTCCTAGAATCTTTGCTCACATGGATTAGATATTCCTATAGAGAATAAATTGCTTTGCCAAAAAATGATTGATGAGTATGGCTAAAACTACAGGAGGTAGCGATTCCTTTGTAGCTCTTGATTTTGCAACTTATGCAAGGTTTTTGGCTTTACCTTTTTTGTTGGGGGAAAAGGTCGTACTTTTTGCACTTGATTCCGTCAAGGTAAACTGGGTGCACAACACAATTATTTATTTTTGTGAACACCGTAATCCCTTTTAATAAATTGGTAGGCCGTCTGCAAGATTCAGAAACTATCTATCCATGTAAGTTGTTTACGTTGGCCTGCAAATTTCAATAATTGTTCCGCACGTTTGCTCATTTGTTGTTTCTGACTTATTTTCACTTGATTTCTACAGATAGGGATGTTTATGGGGCCTGGGAGCATTATATATTTATATCGAGTTCACCGTATTTTTGTTGTGAAACTTCTGGTTTGTTTTGATTGATCCATGCTTGTTCGTCTGCCTTGGGGATTGGATGGTGCACATGGTTAGGAAGATAATTGAGATTCTATGCCTGGTGTGTTACAGTTCTGCTAATGAAAGTGCCCTCTGATGGGGTGTGTCTGCTGTTAGCTTTTTGGTATGGGTTTAGTAGTTCTTGTGTACATGCTTTAGGGCTCCACTCTGTGCTTCTGAATGTTGGCTAGGTGCTCCTGAATGCACTTCATGCTTGCTATGTCCATCTGGGCTACATGTTTTGGTTGGCACATTCAGATAGGTTTGTTATGTTAGTTCTCTGTTTTAGTGATTATCTAGAGTTCTCAATTGTAGTGTGATGTCATTGATGTCTGTTTTGTTATATGCACAGAATAGCAGGTAAAAATAGTTTGCTTGATGAAATGTTCTATTCAGTTTCACACACCACCACTAATATAAACCATGTGTCTGAACTGTTTTGCCAACTTATTGCCATCATTACAGCCGGATGGAGGAAGCCTAGGAAGCCTTTCGCCGTACTACGTTGCATAGAAATTTCTCACATTTGGGATCCTACGTTGTTGGACCTACACATGCTTACTGTTAGCCTCATGTATATACTGTTATCATGCCATCCTCTTTATGTATGCCAAATAAATAAATTTCTACATGTAACTGAATACATTTTGTGTGCACACATTATCATTCTTTGAGCAGTCCTTGTTATTATATATGTTTGCAAAATGGTAAAATCATATCTAATTGGCTTAGTAGTTACATCGCGTCCACTGCCACTGTGTTGGCTTTTGCTCTCTTATGTTCCTGCTCGTATTACTGAACTTAATATGAACTAATTAGCTTTTGTAATCTCATGACTGCATTGAACTTGATGTTGCCTTACTTCTGGGGCGGGTTAGTTTTTATAATCTTATGACTGTTGATCTGGAATATTTATTCTTTTCCATGAACTGTGTCCTATTACATATAAATCTGGCCTACTAATGCATTATGTGGTTTGATCTTCCATTGCTTGACCATATCGGTTGGACCGGCACCCTCGCGCCTTGCAACTGGCACCCTCGCGCCAAGGTGTGTTGCCGATCTAGTTAGTACCAATCATCAAGAACAAGGGGGATGTTCAGAGTTGTACTAATTACCGTGGAATTAAGCTGATGAGCCATACAATGAAGCTATGGGAGAGAGTCATTGAGCGCCACTTAAGAAGAATGACAAGCGTGACCAAAAATCAGTTTGGTTTCATACCTGGGAGGTCGACCATGGAAGCCATTTTCTTGGTACGACAACTTATGGAGATATACATGGGGCAAAAGAAGTACTTGCATATGATGTTCATTGACTTGGAGAAGGCCTATGATAAGATACCGCGGAATTTCATGTGGTGGGCCTTGGAGAAACAAAAAGTCCCAACAAAGTACATTACCCTCATCAAGGACATGTACGATAATGTTGTGACAAGTGTTCGAACAAGTGATGTCAACACTGATGACTTGCCGATTAAGATAGGACTGCATCAAGGGTCAGCTTTGAGCCCTTATCTTTTTACCTTGGTGATGGATGAGGCCACAATGGATGTACAAGGAGATATCCCATGGTGTATGCTATTTGCGGATGATGTGGTGCTAGCTGACGATAGTCGGACGGGGGTAAATAGAAAGTTAGAGTTATGGAGACAAATCTTGGAATCGGAAGGGTTTAGGCTTAGTAGAACTAAAACCGAGTACATGATGTGTGGTTTCAATGCTACTAGGTGTGAGGAGGAGGAGGTTAGCCTTGATGGGCAGGTGGTACCTCAGAAGGACACATTTTGATATTTGGGGTCAATGCCGCAGGAGGATGGGGGTATTGATGAAGATGTGAACCATCGAATCAAAACCGGATGGATGAAATGGCGCCAAGCTTCTGGCATTCTCTATGACAAGAGAGTGCCACAAAAGCTAAAAGGCAAGTTCTACAGGACAGCGGTTTGACCCGCAATGTTGTATGGCGCGGAGTGTTGGCCGACTAAAAGGCGACATGTTCAACAGTTAGGTGTGGCGAACATGCGTATATTGAGATGGATGTGTGGCCACACGAGGAAGGATCGAGTTCGGAATGATGGTATACGAGATAGAGTTGGGGTAGCACCAATTGAAGAGAAGCTTGTCCAACATCGTCTGAGATGGTTTGGGCATATTCAGCGCAGACCGCCAGAAGCTGTAGTGCATAGCGGACGGCTAAAGCGTGCGGAGAATGTCAAGAGAGGGCGGGGTAGACCGAATTTGACGTTGGAGGAGTCCGTTAAGAGGGACCTGAAAGATTGGAGTATCAGCAAAGAACTAGCTATGGACATGGGTGCGTGGAAGCTTGCTATCCATGTGCCAGAACCATGAGTTGGTCGCGATATCTTATGGGTTTCACCTCTAGCCTACCTCAACTTGTTTGGGACTAAAGGCTTTGTTGTTGTTTGTAGTTGTTTAAATCACTAAAGTAGTGATCTAAATACTCTTATATTTCTTTAGAGAGGGAGTAGTATGCATTGTTTTGTATTTTTAGGGGGTGCCATGGTACCCATGGAACCACCATTGGATCCGCCCCTGGCCTCCATCTTGAGTTTCTGGTTCTACCACTGGTGTTTTTTAAGAAATGAAGGTTGTTAGGTACCGTCATGGTAACACCTACCGACATGACATTGGGAAAGTCTAGCAAGGGCAAGGGGAATATCTGGCTGATAAGTTAGAGGAACTTCGACAAATCTACTTCACAAGATGTCTTTCAGCGAAAAGAAAATGATACAATTATACAAGTAGTACACACCTGTAGCTTTGTAATTATTCATTAGGTTCAACATTATGGACATTTTCTAACCCAAATTTGATAAAAATGTTCACTGTTAAGGAAGATGCCAAAGAAGCGGATTTCATTGCATGTGAGGGGAAAATCAGTTAATAGCTTGAGTATACGGAAATACTAATGTGTGAACATTCGCTAAGAATGCAGTCCCAGCGAATGCTGCCCACAATCATTGGATCCAGATCACGTTGGATGGCATTTTTTTAAATAGTTCCTGGCAATTGTTTCCTATAATCACAATTTCACCTTTCTTACATGGCATTTCTCTCAAAAACGCATGGCACTGATGGTTATTTTGACATGGCAAGTGAAGCGTTCGTTGGCAATTTTCCCCCAACGAATGTTCCCCAGAAAAACTCGTCCGTAGTATATGAAATTACAAGGGATAGAGTTACACATGATTAAATTACAAGGGATCGGAAATTCCCCGACATAAAGTGGCAGTTCTGCTTTTTGGCACGAGCTCACATGAGTCCGATTTTAAAAAAAAAGAGTACAAATTTCCCGCGCAGTGTGATAAAGTGGAAGACCATGTGCACCTGTTTCGTATCTGCCCGCCGCGTGTGCCCGGCTTTGAATCTCATCTCATATAAACAATTTAGGAACGAGCGAAGCGTGTGGCTTCTTTATCGTGGTGCTCATTATCCATCCTCTTCTCATATTAAAAAAATGGATGATGTTCCCCCAAAAAATCACTCCATGGATGACACAGAAGCCATTTACTTCAGCCAGGCCCTACCTACCGTCCCAACCCGAAATCATTTGAGGCTAATTTTCAGCGCTGTCGGTATCATCTGTCAGAGGCCGGTGAAGATCGCAGATGGCCCCGCGAAAGCGAGTTTGGTTGGTGAAAACGTCGCGTCCTCTTCTTTCCCTTGGCGCCCCCGTGGAGCCATTCCCCGTCCACTCCCACATTCCCACGGGCCGCGGGGAGAAAAAGGTCATGCCTTCCTCTGCCTCCATGACGGCGATGGCGGCGGCGCTCCTGCTACTGGCGGCGGCGCAGGCGCGGGCGGATCCGGCGTGCTACCCGCGGGTGTTCAGCTTCGGGGACTCGCTGGCGGACACGGGAAACTTGCTCTACCTCTACGGCAGCGACTCATACGAGGCCGCGACCAGGCTGCCCTACGGCGAGACCTACTTCCACAGAGCCACCGGCCGATCCTCCAACGGCCGCCTCATCATCGACTTCATCAGTACGGCACAACAACTACCCGCCTCGCTGGATCCATCGACCAGCCAGCTTGGTAGCAAGAGTATGTATACTAACTTGAAATCTGTGTGGGCGCAGCGGAGGCGCTGGGGTTGCCGTTCGTGCCGCCGTACCTGAGCGGGCGGAGCGCGGAGGACTTCGCCGGCGGGGCTAACTTCGCCGTGGGCGGCGCCACGGCTCTGAGCCCGGACTTCTTCTGGGAGAATGGGGTGCCCGCGTTTCGGGCCGACACGGTGCACCTTGACATGGAAATGGAGTGGTTCCGCGACCTCCTCGACCTGCTCTGCCCCGGCGACGTCGCCGGTATGATAATTCACCCCCTTCTCTTTTCCGCTTTGACATGGACCTTAAGCCTTAATTACTTAGTAATTTCAGTATTCCCTTCATCGAATAAGGCGCACACGCTGTTTTCACAATCAAGCTAACCAATAAAGTACCAATTGTGTGCGATACAATTTATACCGTTGAATTCATATTAAAAAAATTAAATGATATAATTGTTAAGTCACAAAACTTATACGCCTTACGTCCCAAAGTAAGTGTCGTTGTTATACTGAATCAGCGATATTTACTTTGAGATGGGAACGGTATATTATTAGTCCAACTAAATGTCATTGTTAAATCTCGTGCACGCCTGTAGTAGAGGTAGTACAAGGCTACAAGCAAACAAACGTTTTTCATCAATCTATTGAGAGAGTGTGCACTTTCAGATTAAAAATGTTACACGAAATGGTTCTTTGCAGCATGTGCTTCCGAGATATATACAATAATTCATAAAAAAAATTCTAGTGTATTTGGAAAACAAGGGCAAATATAGTTTATGTCTTTTATATGCTTGTAACTTTTAATAGTAGAATACCTTTTGCCCCGAAGAGAAAATAAATTTTGATGCTCGAGGAGAACTATTGGGCATTCTTTTGACGTAACTTTTGCAAGCACACAAAAAACTTGAAATCTTTTATATATATCTTTTTTTGGACTTTTAATATATTCAGAGAATTATCTTTGAACCTGGAGCAAGTGCTCCTGGGTGACTTCTCATTTTTTCTTCTCCAAAAACTCTAATTGTACATTTTATTTTGAAACTTATTATTCAACTGTGCAACTCTAGTACTCACTCCATCCAAATATACATGGCCTAATACGTTTTCTGATGGGGAGAATATTGATACAACATTAATGTAGATTGTCACAAAATTTCAAGTCAAAATTCGAAAAACAGCTTCTAAAACAAAAATGACAAATTCAACACTGATAGTACATAACATAAGTTGGGATTTAGATTTGGCCCATTATCACACTGATGTAAATTTTGTCATTTTTGTATCTCAAAAAATATTTCAAATTTTGATACGAAATTTTGTGATGACATACATTGATGTTATGTCAATGTGCTCAATTTTTTTTCAGAATTTTTAAAATGTTGTACGGCATCCGGTGCCCTGGTAGCACCACAAGTGTTGGTGCACCGGATACGTTCCCTTTTCTGATGTTACCTTTGACCACGAATTAGAGCAGTAATATATGCCATGTATGTTAGACAAAGTATACCATCAAATTCGTATGTGAAAGGAGTTTTTAAAGATATAATTTTTGCATCATACATCTCATATATTATTAATTTTATCAATGGTCAAAGACAACCTTAAAAAATGTATTAGCCTCTATATTTAGATGGAGGGAGTACATCTTCGGACGCTTCGCATCACCATCAACTTTGCCTCGTTGAGCTCACAATACAAGTTTGTGCATTGGCTCACAGCATCTCTGTGCTCGCTCAACACCACTATGGAGTATCGACTTCACCTCACGGAACCTAACCTATAGACTGGTCGTTGGCTCGATTTTTTGTTATTGACTTTGCCTTGTTGATGCTAACCACTACCCAAGTTGCATAAATAAGGAGAATGTTTCGATATATATGTAACCAGATATGATACTTTGAAAAGTTAGTCAATGACCAAAAAATTAAATAATTGAATATTAAGAAAAACAATGAAATGCATCAAGTAAACGAAATAGGTAAAAAGTTCTAACAACCTGTCATGTGTGAACAACAATTGCAGAAAAAAATGTGCAACACGATAATTATAAGTTCCCAAGAAGGTCGTTAGGAGAACAAAGTGCAACAAGTGGACGTATCCGGTGCATATACCTACTTGCTAATTTATTTCCAGGTTGTTTGGTAACCTCTAACATCTGTTTTCCAAATTGGATGCTCTGGTCGCACAACAACAATGGCGTACTGGATACGTTTTCAGTGCAATAACATGCTGACAAAACAACAACAACAAAAATTAAGAAACTGAGTACCAAGTTGTGGGTTAGAATCCAACACCTCACACAATACTTATTCTTCCTAAAAACACACGAAAATATGCATGAATTTCCATTTAAGATCACTATAGTAGTGATCTAAACAATCTTATATTTCTCTACAGAGGCAGTACTTAGCAAACCTTTTACTTAAAACTTTATACATAGAGGGAAGAATATTTTTGCTCTAAACGATAGTTCATAACTTAGGGCGAAAGTGGTGAGAATCTATTAAAGTTCTTAACTACGTATTTTTCAATCTAGAAAAGGGAATTCTTGCAAAAATGTTGCAAAGGTGTTGTTGTTCCAAGAATGCTGGGAGGGGAATACTCCCTCTGTTCAAGATTATTGGGCATGCACATGCTTCTAGGTCCTCGATTTGACTAACCAAATATGTGTTATGTGTGACCAAAAGTATTTGTTTAAAAACTTTATTCGTGTAACACATATTTGATGACATATAGCACATATTCGGTTAGTCAAATTGATGACCTAAAAGCGCACACAAGTTTTATAGACCCTGATGGAGGGAGTACTCAAATTGCTTGGAAGAAAGAATCGAAGAGACGATAACCAATGAAGGGTCATATGTTCTTACAATGATATAGAACAATGAACAATTATACTTCAAAAGAGAAAATGTACTAATGAACAATGATATAGGCACAACAGTTCACCGGTAAGAAGTATATGTTGTATTCATGTTCTTCTGATGATCAACTGATGGTTTTAGTTGAATGCAAGTAGCCACACATTCCATATCTCCATATTTCAGTCATTATGGAACATGCCTACTGAGTTGTAGCCATAAAGTAGAAATTTCAGCAGAGACACCACAAAACTTTACATTGCTTGATTCCTCCCTCCAAAATTATGACAACATGGTGTTTGTTCCAAAGGAGATATAACTTTGCGGGTAGAAGTTGGAAGATATGAAATATTTCCTGTGACATGATTTGTGAAAGCCCAGTAACTGGGGGTGATACAATACAATAACACTAAAAATAAATCAATTTTCTATCCAAGATTAAACTTCCAGATTGCACTCTAATGTACTAAAAAATATTAGTGGTAAACTTGATTTGAGCCTTGCACTATCGTAGAATACTTACTTAAGTGTTTGACACTTTGTCAGAACTGTTTTTGCAAACTACGTTGTCTTCAGTGCTGTAGAATATTTTTTTTAGTACTTCCTGAATACTATTTTTTTAGTACTTCCTGAATACTATTTTTTTAGTACTTCTTGCAAACTTTACATTTCAGAACTGTTCTTGCAAACTGATTCAATACCACATTTACAAATGAAATAGATTGCATGGACATGATGAGCAAATCTCTCTTCCTGGTTGGTGAAATTGGGGGCAATGACTACAACCTACCTCTTTTCTATGGGGTGCCCTTTGAGAAGATTCGCACCTTCACACCAAGTATCATTGCCAAAATTTCTTCTAGTATCGCCGTGAGTCATTCTAAACTGCTTGTGCTGTTGTTTCGTTATCGCCGGTGCTACTATTGAGGCCCAACTCGAGAAATGGTGCAAACATACATAGATAATAATGCACAATGAATTGAGTTTGCAGGAACTGGTTGAGCTAGGTGCCAAAACGTTGCTAGTTCCTGGCAACCTTCCAATTGGGTGCATCCCAGCCTACCTCACGACATACAAGAGTGACAGGATGGAAGATTATGAACCATAGACGGGTTGCATCCGTTGGATGAATGAGTTCTCACAGTACCACAACAAACTTCTTGTGGATGAGTTGGAAAATTTGCGAAAGCTTCATCCTGGAGTGGTGATCATCTATGCTGATTACTATGGAGCTGCCATGGAGATCTTCTCTTCTCCCGAACAATTTGGTGAGTTCAAAGCCTTCTATTTTTATTACCACGAGAACACTTCGTATGATACAAGAAAAATACTTGCCAACTAACATACCAGTCTCTCTCTGGTGTCTATTCAAAGAGAACATATTTCATATGTATCCATATGTTGCCTCTTTGATTGACCATTTAACAAGCTAGTTGGCAAAGTTGACAAAATTCTTTATAGCTCCTAGAGAAACATACAAACCCATCAAGTGTAACATTCTTTTCTTTGACCCCCATTCCGCATTGCATTAACTATTGTTCAGGGATAGAGGATCCTTTGATGGCTTGTTGCGGTGGAGGAGGGCCATACGGTGTGTCCGCAAGTGCAGGATGTGGGTATGGAGACTACAAGGTATGCAATGACCCACAAAAATATGCATCATGGGATGGCTTCCATCCCACAGAAGCTACATACAAAGGCATTGCCAATGGCCTCCTAAGAGGTTCATATACCCAGCCTCCAATTTCCACCACCAGTTCATGTCCAAAAACTACTGAGTTTGCTTCTTCCCTTGAATACAAGGTCCTTTACGACATGTAATTCTGTAACTATATATGGTTTAAATATGATGATTTTTTTGCGGTGAAATATGACGATTCTACATTATGAGAATTTGGCTAATGGTAAGATGTAGCCATGCTGTCGGATTTCGGGTTCCGGCAGACCCTTAAGGTTCGAACTCTGGGGTGCGTGCGGAGATTACGCTTCCTACCTACCTGTACCCCTCCGCCTTGCAAGGATCTAAGCTACGAGAAGAACAACACAAGAGACACAGGGTTTATACTGGTTCGGGCCACCGATGTGGTGTAATACCCTACTTCAGTGTGGTGGTGTGGTGGATTGCCTCTTGGGCTGATGATGATGAACAATACAAAGAAGAACAACCTCGCGAGAGTCTGTTCTTGCTGGGGGGATGAACTGCTAGGAGGAGTTCAGTCGCCCTTCTCTCTCTCTACGATCTGATTGCCAATCGATCCGTGCTCCGAATTCCTGATTCCTGATCGCTCTACCCTGGGGGTGGCTAGTCCTATTTATAGGCAAAGGCCATGGGCCTCTTCCCAAATATTGAGTGGGAAGGGCGTCAACAATTGGCCATTTTGAAGGGGAACATCTGGTACACTTATCCTGACTAAAGTTGGTCCTCGCCTGCCAAAGGCTCTGGTGGTGACGCTGGCTTGGGCTCCACAATGACTTCCTCCTTGTCGCGGAGCTGGTCTTGGTCTCGTTGCACCGAAACGGGTGCCTTTGCTTGATCCTCCCGCTTGCGCTTGCTCCCTTTGCACCAAAGAGGAAAGGGAGGACACTGCGTGGGCTGGCGCCCGCCTGGCGCCCTTGTTCGTCATGGCTTGCGTCATGGACACCTCGTGAGGTACCCCGCCTTGATCTCTCCGCCTCCTCGCGAGCCAGCCTGATGAGGCCGCGCCTGAGGAAGCTCCGTGTCGTCCGCCCCGCGAGGCTTGGCCCCTCGCGAGGGTCTTAGGTCTGTGTTGATGAAGATGGGCCGTGCTGGGCCCCCTTTGAGCCACGCCGCAGGCCGCAGGCAGGCAAGTCTGGGGACCCCCGTTCCCAGAACGCCGACAGTAGCCCCCAGGCCCAAGGCGCGCCCGGACTTGGCCGTGCAGGGAGGTGAAAGGGCAAGGGCGAAGCGCCACGGGCCCTAACAGCCTGCGGCCTTGGGCGCCGCGTGGCGGTTGATTGGACGTGGGCGTCTCCGCAACCGCGCGAGTTGATAAAGGAGCGGCATCTGCCCAGGTTTCGCTTTTTCGCTTTCTCCGGTTGCTGCTCAGATCCCCTTTCTTGCGCCTCTCGTTCCTTCCTCCAAATCTCCAGATCTACTTCGACCGCGTGACCTAGAAGCCATGGAGCCTCGTCAGTCCCCGGCCGGAGCTTGGTACTCGTTTGCTCTTGAGTCGCCAAACGTGTCGGAGGCGAGCCTCGCCCGGTTGCGCCGGATGGCGGCTGCGCAGGGCATCGACAGGGCGAAGGTGTTCAAGGCAGGCTCCGCCACCCCTGAGGGCCGTGGGAGCAGCTTTTATCCGCTCTTTGTAAGCTCCATTGCCGCTGGCCTAGTGCCTCCCTTCTCCGAGTTCTTCCTCTCTATCCTCCGCCATTACAAGCTACAGGCTCTGCATCTTCATCCCAACTCCGTCCTTCTCCTGGCAATCTTCGCCTATTACTGCGAGGCTCACGTAGGGGTGCAGCCCTCGTGGCCTTGCTGCGCCACTACTTCTCCCTCCGGACCTCTCGCGGTCCTGCTTCCGCGTGCGCGAGCTTCGTCGCGTACGGTGGCGCCATTGCCATTTCAAGCCCCGGGAAAAGGATTGAGGGCTTCAGGAGCAAGTTGGTCTTGGCTGATGCTGGGCGCATCCACCCTCGGATGATCCTGCCCACGGAGCAACCCACGAGCTCCAGCGATTGGGGTCGAGCGGAGCTCGCGGACCCCCACGCAAAGCCGGTGTTGGAGAAGATGGACGCGGATCTGAGGCCGGCTAACACGGCGACGGCGAAGTTGACCAGCGCGTCGCTGCTGAGGGAATTCCTGGAGCACCAGCTGGCTCTGCTTCGGCAGTACCCACTTCCAATGTGGAGGCCTCATCCAATCCCCGCGGTCTTGGCCGGCGAAGATCTGGCTGCGGTCATCCAATCTCTGGTCGGGGTCGATGTGGTGAGGTTGGAGGGCGCTCCTACGCCCTTGTTCCTCCGCGACGACTGGGAGCAGGTGGTGGAGTCCATGCCTATCTTCAACGGGGACGGGCCCGTGCCCACGGAAGCTCCCGGGGAGCCGGTGGACGTGTCCTTCGACGACTCCAGCGAAGCGGAAGACGAAAGGGAGCGGGGGAAGGGGCCTGATTCCAAGGCGACTGACGGAGAGTAGAGGGCTCCCCTCTCCCGGCGCAGGTCCCGCGCTCTCCGCCTCTCTCCGAGCGATGACGACGAGGATGATGACGTGCTGGGCAGTGGGAGCTCGCCCCCGATCCCGAAGAAGGACAGGACCGGGCTGATCTCTCGCGGGTCTGCACCGACCCCGGGGCGGTCCGCAGACGCGCCTTCCGCTTCCGAGGTTGACCCTTCCAGCCGGCTTTCAGGCTTCAAGTTTGGCCGGAGGCTGCCTGAACTCACCGGCGATGACCCGTAAGTGCTTGACTCTTGTCTTTGTTTCTTGTTCTGCTGCTGAGGCTTGACGTCCGCGTCTCTTGGATAGGCTGGCACCCGTTGCAAAGAAGCCAAAGGGGGCTCCTGAGGTTCCTTCCGGGGCAGCGCCTCTGCCCGCGAAGGAAGGTGACCGCGACGCACGGGCCTCTCCTGCCTAGTCGTCCTCGCGAGGCCTGGCTGAGCTGGCTGGGACGAGCTCAACCCCATGGCCCAAGTGACTCCCGAGGTGCCTTTGCCTGCCGCCGCCACCACAGTCGTGGGGGCGCAGCAGGCTTCGCCTCGAGATGCTGTGGTCGTGCCGCCGCCTTCTCCTCCTACTCCACCGACTGCTGTCTCTCCGACTCCTCCTGCCATTCTGGATCGTGTTGCTGCCGAGCTGGACCGGCTCCGGCAGGATCTTCTTGGCGCCGACCCTCGGTTGGTGGCCGGGCGCTTGGAGCTAGCTTCAGGATGGGTTCGCTCCGATGCTTCGGCTCGAGCGGCGCTGGTCCAGGCCTCAACGGCTTGCGATGAGGAGAGGCAGGCCGCCCTTGAGGCGAAGGCTGCTCGTGACGCGGCCCAGGGGGAGGCGGCTGACGTCCGTGGTCGTTGCAAGGTGCTGGAGGACGAGCTGCAAGGCCTGCGGGACCAGCTCGCGAAAGAGTCCCGCCTTCGCCAAGAGCAAGAAGAAGGCGTGAAGGCTCGCGAGGCGTCCGTCGAGGTCCGGGAGGTCAAGCTCAAGAAACGCCGCGACCGCCTAGGCGTGCTGGAGCAGGAGCTGGGGGCGAGGAAGGTCGAGCTGGACGACAAGGCTCTGGTTCTTGCCGAGGACCGCGTGGCCTTCGCGGAGATGGAGAAGAAGGCTCGCTCCTCGCTGAAGACGCTTTACGAGAGCGGTCTGGAGAGCCCGCTGGCCGGCGCCGAGGACGGCCCCGCCAAGCTGCTTCCCTTCCTGGTTCGTGCTCTTGAAGATGTCGCCCTTGGCCTTGGCCCCACGACCGAGGCCGAGGCGCGTGTCCTGTCTTCTGGAGCGCTGACGCGGGTCTTCACCCACATCTACCTTCGCGATCCCACCATCGACCTCGACAGCCTGCTGGAGCCAGCAAGCGGCGAGCGTGCCGCTGCCGCTGCCGAGGCCGTGAAGGGTCGCGCGGAAGCTCTGCTGGGAAGTTCCGGGCCTTCAGCACCAAGCCGAAGCAAGGCGCTACCGACCCTGCTGCTCCATGAGGCGAACCCACTCCGCGCTGCTCCACCGCCGTCGGGCGATTCCGTCGTGGCTCATGTCCTGTTTTTTAATTCCTGCACATGTACCATGCCTCGGGGAGGCGTTTAAACTTGCGTTTGGCATTGACATAACAGTATGGACTGTAATATTTGCTTCTGAATTCCTTGAATTTACGCTATTCCTTCCTACTTGCTTATGTTCTACGCTGGCAGAGCCCGGCCCCGCGCGTACCTCACCCAGCACTAGCCCCGACCGGAACCAGGACGGGACCAGGGAGTGAGGGGCTACGTGCCAAGTTAGGCTCCCGAGTCGCGATGCTCAGGAGTCCCCCTTGGCGCACGAATCAGCAAGTAGGGAGGCGATCCTTGAAGTTTACGCTTTTCCTTCCTACTTACTTATGTTCTACGCCGGCAGAGCCCGGCCCCGCGCGTACCTCACCCAGCATTAGCCTTTCAGGACTAAGGAGTGAGGGGCTACAGGACCAGTTAGGCTCCTGAGTCACGATGCTCAGGAGTCCCCCTTGGCGCGCGAACAACAAGTAGGGAGGTGAGATGTGGGTGGATCTACCGTTCTACGTCTGCAGAGCCCGGCCCCGCGCGTACCTCACCCAGCTTTAGCCTTTCGGAACTAAGGAGTGAGGGGCTACGAGACCAGTTAGGCTCCTGAGTCGCGATGCTCAGGAGTCTCCCTTGACGCTCAAACGGCCTTCGTACCTTGGCTCCGCTCGGGGAGAGACGCGCGACGAACCAGGCCCGGGGGGGGCCTGGCTGGGTGGCGTGCGTCTGGGCGTGACCCAGGCGCAGCCCCCGTGCCCAGCCCCCTCGCGCGGCACTCCCGGAGGAAGGCGTTACGATGAGGCCAGACACTGAGCTCTGGGCTCCCTGAGGTTGATGCGGCCCGGGGGCCACCCTCAGTTGTTTATCACTAGTGCGGAGCATAGCGCTTCCGTATGTGTACGGGCATAGCTGCTCCTCGACAGTGTCGTCAGCCAGCGCGGAGCATGGTGCTTCCACTGGTACGTGGGAGGGGGCTCCCCTCCGGGAGGAGCCCCCGGGGCGTGTACAGCCCCGCCCTGACACGTGGCTGGCACGGTAGGGCCTGGCGAGGTGTATCTGGGCACCCGTGAGCCAGTGCGGGACTCACGGGGCCCTACCTCTAGGCGGGTTGCGCCTGCCACTGGGCCTTATCTTGTGATGTGTTCCTGCAAATTGGGTTAGATGCCTACACTCTACGTCCTCGGGTCCCGGCCCTCGAGCTGATCTCAGTCGTCGCTGGTATGCGAGGTCGCGATGCCATGGACAAGGCCAGAGGGTGAGGGCTGGAGAGCCAGTAAGAGCCCTGAGTCACGATGCTCAGGCACCCCCCTTTAACGTGCAAGTGGTCGACATGGAGAAGAAGAGGTGCCGTGGATCGGCATCAAATAATCAAGCATGGTGGGTTGAATGCATATCCGGAAATAAACGCGAAAGGGATACATGCCGCTGGGTCTGGCCCGAGCGACTTGGGGATGATGCAGCCCGAGGGGCGCCCCCAACAAAGTAAGCTAACGACACGAAATAAAAGGGATACATGCCGCTGGGACGGACCCACGCGGCCTGGGAATAATGCAGCCCTGGGGGGCGCTCCCAACTGGAAATGAAACTTGAAAGATGTCACCTGATGATGTTGAGGACGAAGCAGTGTTGGTGCAGCAGACTCGGTGGGCTGTGGAAGCCGATCCTCACGAGCCCCCAGGCCTTGGGGCCTCGGGAGGCTCCGGAGGCGCTGGTGGCTCCTCGCGAACCATCTCCATCTCCGCCAAGGCTGCGGAATGCCTGGCCTCTTGAGCTTCCATGATGCCCCTCATGAGGCGCTGGTATGTGGCAGCCGCGTTCGGCAAGCCGTAAGGCATGCGAACGTAGCTGTGGGGTGGACCTTTGCAGCGCCCCACTCGCGAGGGCCAGAGGCGCTCCAGAGTGGCGACTCGATTGAGCCCTGGTACATCGACGCAGACGCGCAGCCCACCATCCTCGCCTGGATGGGGAACCACAGCTGGTAGGCGGCGGCCGCCTCTCATGACTCTTGACTCCTGTAGCTCTTGAATGACCTTGCTGACGAACTCCTGAGGGTCTGGCTCCCTTTGCCTTACTCCTTCTTGAGGGAAACGTGCTTCGAAACACGCCTCCACGTGGTGCCCAAGCGCCTCCCTCGTGACCTTAGCCAGGTCGGTGGCCCTCTAGGGGAGAGCCCCCGAGCCCTGCCTAAGGAGGGCGCCGGGTGCGCTTTCCTATGCGATGGAAGGAGGTTCCCCCTGGGCAGGCACGGGCCCTGAGGGGCCTGCCTCCTGAGGGACCGGGCCGGACGATGTCTTCTTCTTCTTGGGGGTGGTCTCGGGAAGCCTCCTGCTTCCGTGATCCGGGTCTTCCAGTGATGCGGCCTGAAAGGCTCGTTCCAGGCAACACACCGCGTCCTTCTCTTCACAGGGCACCGTGATGACTCCGCCACTCCCTGGCATCTTGAGGACGTTGTAGCCGTGGTGAGTCACGACCATGAACTTGGCCAGCGCCGGGTACCCAAGGATGGCGTTGTACGGCAGGCGAATGTGAGCGACGTCGAAATCGATGAGCTCGGTGCGGTAGTTGTCGCGTGCTCCGAAGGTGACAGGGAGGCGGACCTGCCCGATCGGGACCGTGGAGCCGTCAGTGACTCTGGAGAAGGGCTTGGTTGGCTGAAGCTGGTTGTAGGGCACTTGGAGATTGTTGAATGTTTCCACGGACAGGACGTTGAGCCCTGCCCCGCCATCGATGAGGGTCCTGGTGACCACCACGTTGCTGATGATTGGGGAACAAACCATCGGGAGGACTCTGGCTGTGGCTGCACACTTGAGCTGGTCCGCTGAGCTGAACGTGATGGCGCACGATGACCACCTGAAAGGACGTGTGGCTTCGAGCTTGGGGAGGACTGCATTCACTTCGCGGGCGAACTGCTTGAAGATGCGCTGAGAGGCTGGGGCTTGAGCTCCGCCCAGGATGCAGGCGAGTGCGCGTGGCTCCTGGAAGCCCCCAGCCCCCCCATCCTGGTGGCGGTCCTCGTTTCTCCTTAGCTGCGGCGGCAGCGGCGGGAGGCCTGCGTTGCCTTGCGGGCGATCCTCGCGAGGCTGATCCCTCCAATCTCCCTTGCGAGGCGGGTCTTGCCAGCGGTCCTCGCGAGGTCGATCGTGCCACCCTTGGCGTGGGCCGCGGTCTTCCCAGCGTCTTGCGTTCCTTCCTCCTCCTCGACCGTAGCCCCGGTCGGCTCGATCAGGGCGACGGCCGATCCTTCCTTCACGCACGGCTCGGAGCTCTTGACATTCGTTGGTGTTGTGGGTGTGGAGGTCGTGGTACACACAGTACCGACTGCCCTTGGAAGATTCGGGCTAATCTCTGCCCCGCTTGGTGCCCGGTTCTGCCGCGAGCACGGCAGCCCCCTTGCGCTTCACATCCTTGGCCTTGGACTTCTTCTCTTCTAGGTCTGCGGCAGGCAGCTCGAGGAGGGAAAGACGCCCTTCCTCATCCCTGGCGCACTTGGTCGCCAAGTTGAACAGCTCCAAGGAAGTGCACAGGTCTTCATGCATCGCCAGCTCCTCCTTCATCTTGACGTTGCGCACGCCGTCGGAGAAGGCTGAGATGATGGCCTCCTCGGACACCCTGGGAATCTTGAGGCGTGCGTTTTTGAAGCGCTGGATGTACTTTTGCAGGGTCTCTCCGGGCTGTTGCTTGATGCGGCGCATGTCGCTCATGGCGGGTGGCCGGTCGCGAGTACCTTGGAAGTTGGCGATGAAGCGGGTGCGCATCTCGTCCCAAGAGGAGATCGTGCCTGGGGCCAGGTTCAGGAGCCAGGTGCGGGCCTCGTCCTTGAGCGCCATGGGAAACCAGTTCGCCATGACCTTCTCATCTCCGTTGGCAGCTTCGATGCCTAGCTCATAGAGCTGGGGAACTCCGCAGGGTCGGCCGTGCCGTCATAGCGAGGAGGCAAGTCTGGCTTGAACTTGCCGGGCCACGCGACGCTGCGCAGCTCGGTGGTGAAGGCACGACAGCCTGTCGTGGCCACGGGAGGCCTTGGATGAAGGAGAGCTTGGTCTTGCAGGTCCCCGCGCGCTGCAGCTGGGAGCAGCGCGGGGTCTTGATGTGCGGGGGCAGGAGCATGGCCGCGGCGTGCTGGAGCAGGGAGCGCCCAGGCGGCTTCTTGCGGGCGAGGGACTTCTTGGCAGCTCTGCTCTTGCCGTGCTAGCGGCTGGCGGAGTGGGTTCCGCCCAGGGGCCACGCGCCTTGCAGCCAGGGCGTCTTCTTGGTGAGGAGGCGGCTGGGGCGCCCCCAGAGCTTCGTCGCCCGCGTGGGGCGGGTTGCGGTGCAGCGGAACGGAAGGTGCAGGAGAGCCCCCCGCGGCGCGGACGAGCTCGGCGACGCGGTCGAGCCACTCTTCGTAGACGTCGTCGACGGGACGGTAGCGCAGGAGCTCGTTTGCCGCGATGAGCGTAGCTCGAGCCTCCATGGGTGCGCGGAGCGCGCGGGACGAAGAACCAGCCGGGGTGAGCGAGGGAGTAGCGGTGCGGCCGTCTTGCCGCACGGACGGATGCTGGGACGACACATGCTGCTCGTTCCCCGCCGGGCCGGTGGCGGCGTTGACGGTAGGTGACGGGGAACGGAGGGGATGCCCGCCGACGGGAGCCTTCTGGGCGACGCGGGAAGCGAGAGCAGCTCGGCACTCGGCGCGGGCCCGACGAGCGTCAGATATGGACGCGATGGTCGGAGGAGAACGGGGCGGTGGAGGACAAATTCCGGCGCACCCCTACCTGGCGCGCCAAATGTCGGATTTCGGGTTCCGGCAGACCCTTAAGGTTCGAACTCTGGGGTGCGCGCGGAGATTACGCTTCCTACCTACCTGTACCCCTCCGCCTCGCAAGGATCTAAGCTACGAGAAGAACAACACAAGAGACATAGGGTTTATACTGGTTCGGGCCACCGATGTGGTGTAATACCCTACTCCAGTGTGGTGGTGTGGTGGATTGCCTCTTGGGCTGATGATGACGAACAATACAAAGAAGAACAGCCTCGCGAGGGTCTGTTCTTGCTGGGGGGATGAACTGCTAAGAGGAGTTTAGTCGCCCTTCTCTCTCTCTCTGATCTGATTGCGAATCAATCCGTCCTCCGAATTCCTGATTCCTAATCGCTCTACCCTGGGGGTGGCTACTCCTATTTATAGGCAAAGGCCCTGGGCCTCTTCCCAAATATTAAGCGGGAAGGGCGCCAACAATTGGCCATTTTGAAGGGGAACATCTGGTACACTTATCCTGACTAAAGTTGGTCCTCGCCTGCCAAAGGCTCTAGTGGTGACGCTGGCTTGGGCTCCACAATGACTTCCTCCTTGTCGCGGAGCTGGTCTTGGTCTCGTTGCACCGAAACGGGTGCCTTTGCTTGATCCTCCCGCCTGCGCTTGCTCCCTTTGCACCAAAGAGGAAAGGGAGGACACTGCGGGGGCTGGCGCCCGCCTGGCGCCCTTGTTCGTCATGGCTTGCGTCATGGACACCTCGTGAGGTACCCCGCCTTGATCTCTCCGCCTCCTCGCGAGCCAGCCTGATGAGGCCGCGCCTGAGGAAGCTCCGTGTCGTCCGCCCCGCGAGGATTGGCCCCTCGCGAGGGTCTTGGGTCTGTGTTGATGAAGATGGGCCATGCTGGGCCCCCTTTGAGCCACGCCGCAGGCAGGCAAGTCTGGGGACCCCCGTTCCCAGAACGCCGACACATGCCAAAAGGTTCTACTCCATTAGATTACAATGAGCACATACACACATTGTACTCACATGACACACAACCTACAAATCTATTAATTTGTGAATTACTAAATGATTTTTCAAGAAGATAAAGCGGGTGTATAATTTTCATTTTGTATTTGCTGGATGCATATGTTTAGTTCATGCATGTGGCAATAGAAAAAGATCTATAAATTGCACGAAGCTCTTCGTCCAACTTCATTCTAGTTGAAGTACCAAATGCCTGACCCACTGTGCCTACACCCAAACAATTGCTCCATCATTGTTACTTCTAGACCATGATAGCACGCGTTGTTGTGCCCATCCTTTTTTCAATAGAATGATAAGAATGTTTGTAAATATGACACTGCACAGGAAGTTAATTTACATATCAGTCTGTATGAAGAAGGGATTTGAATATATTTACAACAAATTAGTGCATTATCATCAAGTAAAAGCGCAAAATAAATCTTAAATGAATGTTTAGAGCATAAGTATTGATGCAAATTTAGTAACGGATAAAACTAAAAATCAATGTGAAGTGCAACACTAAGATTAGATTGATGGGGAACATTGCATGAAAATCAAAAAATTTCCTACGAACACCCAAGATCTAATCTAGGAGATGTATAGCAACGAGAAGGGAGTGTTTTAGACACCCTTGTAGACTGAAAGCGTTAGTGTCATAACACGGTTGATGTTGTCGTACTCTTGATGATCCAATTGCGATCCAATCCGATCTAGTGCCGAACGGACGACACCTCCGAGATTAACACACATACGGCTCGGAGGCGTCCAACAAGCGAGGGAGAGGAGGTAGATGAGACCTGAACCAACATGACGGCGTGGTGGTGGTGGTGGCAGTGGAATTACGGCAAGACTTCGCCAAGCGCGTACCGAAGAATATGGAGGAATAACGGGAGGGAGACGGGGGCAAGCGTGGAAGCCTTGCTGTCCCCAATGCCTCCCATCTTTATATAGGCATGGAGGGGGCTAGTGCTACTTCTTGAGATTGTGTTGGTTTTCCCTTGAAGAGGAAAGAGTGATGAAACAAAGTAGAGATAAGTATTCCCCTTAGTTGAGAACCAAGGTATCAATCCAGTAGGAGGAACACACAAGTCACGAATGATTGCACCTACACAAACAAACAAATACTTGCACCCAACGCGATAAAGGGGTTGTCAATTCCTTCACGGTTACTTGCAAGGATGAGATGTGATAGTGATAGATATAAAAGATAAGTAAAAGTGCAAAATAAAATAAATGTAAATAAATTGCAGCAGGGTATTTTTGAATTTTTGATTTTATAGATTTAAAAATAATATGATAAAAATAGACCCGGGGGCCATAGTTTTCACTAGAGGCTTCTCTCTTGAAAGAAAGCATACGGTGGGTAAATAAATTACTGTTGAACAATTGGTAGGAAAACAAATAATTATGATGATATCTAGGGCAATGATCATGAATATAGGCATCACATCCGTGACAAGTAGGCCGACTCCTGCCAGCATCTACTACTATTACTCCACACATCGACCGCTATCCAACATGCATCTAGTGTATTAAGTTAACAAGAATGGAGTAACACCTTAAGCAAGATGACATGATGTAGAGGGATAGATCCAAACAATATGAACAAACCCCACCTTTTTATCCTTAATGGAAACAATACAATACGTGTCATGTCCCTTTCTGTCACTGGGATTGAGCACCGCAAGATTGAACCCAATACAAAGCACCTCTTCCATTGCAAGAAAAATCAATCTAGTTGGCCAAACTAAATCAATAGAGAGAGAAATACAACTCTATCTTAATCATGCATAAAAGAGTTCAGAAAAGACTCAAGTAATATTCATAGATAATCTAACCATAAACCCACAATTCATCGGATATCAACAAATGCACCGCAAAAGAAGATTACATCGAATAGATCTCCAAGAACATCGAGGAGAACATTGTATTGAAGATCAAAGAGAGAAGAAGCCATCTGGCTACTAGCTATGGACCTTAGGTCTGTGGTAAACTACTCACACATCATCGATAGGTCAGCAAGGTTGATGTAGAAGCCCATGGTCGAATCCCTCTCCGACAGAGTACTGAAAAAGGCCTCCATATGGGATCTCGTGGTTCTGGAACTTGTGGCGGCGGAAAAGTATTTTTTGGTGTGCCCTTTGGTATACGGGGAATATTTGAGTATTTATAGAAGAAGAATTAGGGCTAGAGGAGCCATAGGGCGCCCACAAGCTTGGGGGGCGCCCCCTAAGGCGCACCCTCTGAGCTTGTCGCTGCCTCGTGGCCCTTCTGGCCTCCCCCCGAAGTTTCTAGGTTGTCTTGTGGTCCAAGAAAAATCATCAAAAAGTTTCGTTCTGTTTGGACTCCGTTTGGTATTGATTTCCTATAAAGACAAAAACAAGGAAAAACAACAACTGACACTTGGCACTAGGTTAATAGGTTAGTCCCAAAGTATGATATAAAATAGCATAAAATGCATATGAAACATCCAAGATTGATAATATAATAGCATGGAACAAAAAAAAATTATAGATATGTCATAGACGTATCAAGCATCCCCAAGCTTAATTCCTGCTCGTCCTCGAGTAGGTAAATGATAAAAACAGATTTTTTGATGTAGAATGCTACCTAACATGTTTATCATGTAATCTTTCTTTATGTGGCATGAATATTCAGATCCATAAGATTCAAAAAAAAGTTTAATATTGACATAAAAACAATAATACTTCAAGCATGCTAAAAAGCAGTCATGTCTTTTCAAAATATAATGGCTAAAGAAAGTTATCCTTACAAAATCATATAGTCTTGTCATGCTCCATCTTCTTAACACAAAGTATTTATCATGCACAACCCCATTGACAAGCCAATCAATTGGTGCATACTTTTTAACGCGGTTCAGCCTTTTCAACTATCACACAATACATGAGCATGAGCCATGGATATAACACTATGGGTGGAATAAAATATGAGGTTGTGTGGAGAATACAAAAAAGGAGAAAGTCTTGATGAGGCTAACCAATGGGCTATGGAGATGCCCATCAAGTGATGTCAATACAAGAAGTAGGGATTGCCATGCAACGGATGCACTAGAGCTATAAGTGTATGCAAGCTCAAAAGAAAACTAAGTGGGTGTGCATCCAACTTGCTTGCTCATGAATACCTCGGGCATTTGAGGAATCCCATCATTTGAATATACAAGCCAAGTTCTATAATGAAAAGTTCCCACTAGTAATATATGAAAGTGACAAAATAGGAGACTCTCTATCATGAAGAACATGGTGCTACTTTGAAGCACAAGTGTGGAAAAGGATAATAACATTGTACCTTCTCTCTTTTTCTCTCATTTTTTTATTTTTTCTCTTTTTTTTTGTTTTGGGCTCTTTGGCCTTTTTTTAATTTCGGGCTCTTTGGCCTCTTTTTTATTTTCGTCCGGAGTCTCATCCCGACTTGTGGGGGAATCGTAGTCTCCATCATCCTTTCCTCACATGGGAGAATGCTCTAATAGTGATGATCTTACACTTATTTACTTACAACTCAAGAATTACAACTCGATACTAGAACAAAGATATGACTCTGTATGAATGCCTCTGGCGGTGTACTAGGGTGTGCAATGATCTAGCGTGACATGTATAAAAAATATGAACAGTGGCCAAGCCACAAATACTATGTCAACTATATGATCATGCAAAGCAATATCACAATGATGATATGTGTCATAATAAAACGGAACGGTGGAAGTTGCATGGCAATATATCTTGGAATGACTATGGGAATGCCATCATAGGTAGGTATGGTGGCTGTTTTGAGGAAGATATAATGTGGCTTATGTGTGAAAGAGCGTATCATATCATAGGGTTTGGACGCACCGGAAAAGTTTGCACCAACTCTCAAGGTAAGAAAGCGCAATGCACGGTATCGAAGAGGCTAGCAAAATGCGGAAAGGTGAGAGTGCGTATAGTCGATGGACTCACATTAGTCATAAAGAGCTCACATACTTATTGCAGAAGTTTATCCCTCAAAGCAAAGTACTACTATGCATGCTCCTAGGAGGATAGATTGGTAGGAGAAGACCATCGCTTGTCCCCGACCGCCACTCATAAGGAAGACAATCAATAATAAATCATGCTCCAATTTTATAGCATAACGAGAGACCATACGTGCACTGTTTTGGGAATCACAAACCTTAACTCAAATATTCTTACTAAACCACAATTGCTCTTTAGCATGACCCTAATATCACCATCTTTATATCTCAAAATAAATGCAAGGAATCAAACTTCTCATATATTCAATGATTTTGATGAAAGTTTTTATTATATCCCTCTTGAATACCTATGATATTAGACTAAATTCATAACCCAAGCAAATTGCCATACTATTTATAAGACTTTCAAAATAATATAAGTGAAGCATGAGAGTTCAAAAATTTCTTTAAAACATAACCATCGCCTTTCTCTAGAAAGATATAAGTGAAGCACTAGAGCAACTACCTAGCTCAAAAGATATAAGTGAAGCACATAGAGTATTCTAACAAATTCACGATTAATGTGTGTCCCTCTCAAAAGATGTGTCCAACAAGGATGATTGTGGCAAACTAAAAGAAAATAAAGCAAAGACTCATATAATACAAGACGCTCCAAGCAAAACACATATCATGTGGTGAATAAAAATATAGCCTCAAGTAATTTACCGATGGATTGTAGATAAAAGAGGGTTTGCCATCCGGGGCATCCCCAAGCTTAGATGCTTGGTTGTCCTTGAATATTACCTTGGGGTGCCTTGGGCTTCCCCAAGCTTAGGATCTTGCCACTCCTTATTCCTTAGCCCATCGAAACTTCACGCAAAACTTGAAAACTTCACAACACAAAACTCAACAGAAAACTCATGAGATCGGTTAGTGAAACAAAGCAAATAACCAGAGCCGGCCCTGTGTTTTGGGAGGCCCTAGGCGAACTCGACGACGTGGGCCCCTATGTCCTAAGTCCTAAGACCATATATATGTATGCGTGTGTGTTATATATATACATATAACTTATTAAGAGTAACTTTCAATCACACATCTTTAGTTTAAAATTTGAGTATAATAATTCAAATGACTCCATCGAGAAGAATAATAACCAAATTTGAACTAACTCCGCAATAATAATAATACTAAAAAGATCACAAAATGAAATTAACATGACATGATTACCTCAAATCTTCCCGTTCATCACTATGGAAGGTTGCAAATTTTAAAACTTTGTGCATACTGAAATTGGAGGATGGATCATGGATGTATAGTTGAATACGTACATACTAAATAAAGAATAAGTAATCTACTGAAATTGTCAAATTGGGGTTTGAGGGATGGACAGAAACTGAGGAACATGGATGGAAACGTTCAAAGGCACTGACTTCCAGACTTTCAAGGATTGGGGACGGCCGTGTTGCAAACTTCGTCAAGACTTGTAGTCAGATGTATACTATGTATTGCTGCGGTGCCACCTCGCCGGATGCCGGGCTACCGGACTGCCGTGCGGCGCCGGCGCGCGTAGCTCCAGCGGGCAGCGGCGGCCGAGGGCAAGAGGCGAGGGCAACGCGGCAAGGCGCCGAGCGAGGAGGCCGACGGGCGTTACGGGCGACGAACCTACGAAGGAAAACGAGCAGTCGTGTGCCTGGCAACTGGCTTGAGTCACGACGCCTGTTCGCGTTGGCTAATCGATCGGGGTGATCGCTAGCTAGCTCTCTGATGGGCCTAGCCCATCTTATTTCTTTTCTTTAATTCTTTTGTGTTTTTAGCTACTTTTTGTCGGGCTGTAGTATATATTTATACTCCATCATGGCCCCCCCTCGCCTGGGCCCTGGGCTGTCGCCCCTCCGGCCATACCCCAAGGCCGCCCCTGCAAATAACCACTTTTAGGTACTGTTGTAAACCCATTCTAATTTACATTTGCATTATATCTATTGTATTCTGACTTCTCCATGGTTCATACCCCCGATACTACCCATAGATTCATCAAAATAAGCAAAAAACACAATGAAAACACAATCTATCAAAAACAAAATAGTCTGTAGTAATCTGGACTTTAGCCAAACTTCTGTAACTCCAAAAATTCTAGAAAATTAGGATAACGTGCGGAATTTGTATATCATTAAAGTGTAAAAACTTCAGAATTTTTCATCGCTCCAGTGATATTTAACAATTTTGCTACTAGATGTAAAAGTTTTTGCCTTTGCACAAAATCAAATTAACAAACTTCCAAACTATCCCAAAGGTCTTACTTGGCACAAACACTAATTAAACACTAAAACACAATCATACCAGAAGTATAATTGGATATTTATTGAAAAACAGAAGAAAAAGCAAAACATATAATAAAATTGGGTCGCCTCCCAACAAGCGATATTGTTTGACGCCCATAGCTAGGCATATTGCACAGATCTGGGTATTATCATCTTTGGTGTTCAATCCATAAGTGGCCCTCATAATAGATTCATATGGAAACTTAATTTTCTTTCTTGGAAAGTGTTCCTTGCCCTTCCTTAATGGAAATTAAAATCTAATGTTTCCTTCTTTCATATCAATAATTGCACCAATCATTCTAAGGAAATGTCTACCAAGAATTATGGGGCATGTGGGATTGCAATCTATATCAAGAACAATAAAATCTACGTGCACATAATTCCTATTTGCAATAATAAGAACATCATTAATCCTTCCCATAGGTTTCTTAATAGTATAATTCGCTAAGTGCAAATTTAAGGACCAGTAATCAAGTTTATGGAAACCTAGCACATCACATAAAGTTTTTGGAATAGTGGAAACGCTAGCACCCAAATCACACAAAGCATTGCACTCCTAATCTATAATCTTAATTTTAATAGTAGGTTCCCATTCATCATAAAGCTTTCTAGGGATTGAAACTTCCAACTCAAGTTTTTCTTCAAAAGATTTCATCATAGCATCAACGATATGTTTAATGAAAGCCTTATTTTGATTATCAGCATGAGGTGAATCAAGAGTAGATGTAACAAGGAAATACACTCAATCAAAGAACAATTATCATAATTAAATTCGTTGAAATCCAAAAGAGTGGGCTCATCACTAGTTAAAGTTTTGACCTCGCCAAACCTACTTTTATCAATTTTTTCATTAAGATCTCCACCCTCCAAATTGTTGGGACGCCTTCTAGCTAAAGTTGACTCATCTCTAGTCCCTTCTTTATCAAGTTTTATATTAGCAAACAAAGATTCAATAGGAGTCACACTAATCACTTTAAGATCTTCATCATGATTCAAAGATTCAGGTTTAGCATCCATCTTATTTACTAACGTAGTTTGCTTATCAGAAATTTGGCCTACCAAACTTCCAATATGAACAAGTTGGGATTGAAGACCAATAAATTCTTTATTAACATCATCAAGCTGTTTATTGATATACTCTATCATAGTAGATTGTTCTTTAAGTTCATTCCTAAAGAAACTATTATGCTCAAATTGTAAAGACATGGAACTTTTTGCACTATTTTCGATCTCTTCCAACCTTCTATGGTAGGGATCAAGATTTTTAAATTGAGACATGATGACAAAGAAACCAATCTAGCACACAAGAAAACAAAAAGCAAACAGAAAGAAGGCGAATAAAAGGCAAATATTTTTATGTTTTTTCCGAAAACGTTTTAGAAGTGGGGGAGAGGAAAACGAGAGGCAAATGGAGAATAATCTAAATGCAAGAGATGAGAGTTTATGATGGGTACTTGTTAGGCTTGATGTAGATTCTCCCCGGCAACAGCGCCAGAAATTCTTCCTGCTACTTCCTGAGCTTGCGTTGGTTTTTCCTTTGAAGAGGAAAGGGTGATGCAGCAAAGTAGAGACAAGTATTCCCCTCAGTTTAGAACCAAGGTATCAATCCAGTAGGAGGAACACACAAGTCACCAATGATTGCACCTACACAAACAAACAAATATTTGCACCCAACGCGATAAAGGGGTTGTCAATCCCTTCACATTTACTTGCAAGGGTGAGATCGGATAGTGATAGATATAAAAGATAAGTAAAATTGCAAAACAAAATAAAGGTAAATAAATTTCCACAAGGTATTTTTGTGTTTTTGATTTTATAGATTTGAAAATAACATGATAAAAATAGACCCCGGGGGCATAGTTTTCACTAGAGGCTTCTCTCTTGAAAGAAAGCATACGGTGGGTAAACAAATTACTCTTGAGCAATTGATAGAAAAACAAATAATTTTGATGATATCTAAGGCAATGATCATGAATATAGGCATTCCGTCCATGACAAGTAGACCGACTCCTGCCTGCATCTACTACTATTACTTCACACATCGACCGCTATCCAACATGCATCTAGTGTATTAAGTCAACAAGAATGGAGTAACACCTTAAGAAAGATGATATGATGTAGAGGGATAGATCCAAACAATATGAAAAACCCCTATCTTTTTATTCTTAATGGCAACAATACAATACGTGTCATGTCCCTTTCTGTCACTGGATTGTGCACTGCAAGATTGAACCCAATACAAAGCACCTCTCCCATTGCAAGAAAAATCAATCTAGTTGACCAAACCAAATTAATAGTTCGGAGAGAAATTAGCTATCTTAATCATGCATAAAAGAGTTCAGAGAAGACTCAAATAATATTCATAGATAATCTAATTATGAACCCACAATTAATTAGATCTCACCAAACGCACCGCAAAAGAAGATTACATCGAATAGATCTCCAACAACATCGAGGAGAACATTGTATTGAAGATCAAAAAGAGACAAGACACTACTGCAGGATGCTGCTAACGCGACACTATAATCAGGGACCCTTCGACGAAACTATGTGCGGTGCATTAATCGCAAATGGTGATGTAAAAAAACCGTCAAAAAAGACGCAAATGTTTGCGATGGCGGAGACATCAAACACTGTTCAGATTATAGTTGCGTGTGCGATGCGGGGCATACGGTTGATCCATACGAACTTCTTGCGATGGGGCAGAATAACAGAAACAGGCAGCCAGACCAAGGTGTGTGCGATATACGGCATACAGTTCACTCGGATGAACCGTTTGCGATGATCTAGTTGAACACAAACAATTAGGCGTAACAAGATGTGTGTGATACCCGACAAAGAGGTCGGTAATCAGAATTGTGTGCAATCATTTTAGACAGCCAATACGGTCTTTTTTGTGTAACCATCTATGATGAGATTGACATGGGAAACAGAGATAACGAATTAATATGAGCGAACGGAAACAGAGATATATAAAGTCTACTTAATTTAGTCCTTCTTCTTGTTGTTGTTGGATGGCCCCATGACATCGTCTTGGCGAGGACGCTTCTTGCCGCTGACCGTTGGCTTTTCATCGCTACTTCTGTCGTCGTCTTCCTCCTCCTCATTCGACCATTCCTCCTTATCATTATCGTCGTCCTCTTCTTCGTCCTCCAATGGCTCCTCGTCCGTCTGGTTGTCGTTTGACGACTCCAGAGGCAGCGTCCCTTCCATGATCCGGATAAAATTGAGGTCTGGGCTCGATGTCAAACTGATGGAAGATGAGCAGGATGATTCCAATGTTGACCTATCACCAGGTGCCAGGCTACTCGCGGAACTGACATCCTCGCTGTCGCTCGACATGGCTGCGGTACGTATACAAACCGCGAGAAAGCAAGATTGCAGAGTGTGTGCAAGTGTGTAGCGCGGCGGGCCGGGGATGATGAAGATGGTGGACACATAAGCAGGGTATGCAGAGAAGAGGAATGTCAATTGAAGTAGGGGATTGACATATTATCTAACCGCTGATATAATCGACCGCAATTATTTGTACCTAGTCGCTCCAAATTCCTGGGGTTGTGCAGTTCTCAATGTGATAATTACGCACACGTGTTGGAGCGTCCAAATATGAAACAAGCATTTTTCATAGTACTACTCCCTCCGTTCCGGCGACCTTGGTGGGGAAAAAACGAGAGAACTTGATGATTATTTGGTAAACAATACCATTGCATGCAGAGAATTGACCATTGAATGTTATGCTAAGTAGTCTGAAGTCATTGAATGCATACAAGCCCATGACTCCTATTGGCTGATTTCTTTTTTCAGGACAAAAAACAAGGAATGAGTTTTGGGATTATTTGGTTTTCGTAATGTGACTTACGCACCGGTACGAATGGAGTTGGACAGTTGGCAAGCAATACATTGAGCTCTTCTTATTGATGAAGCCATTAATAATCAAACTACAAAGGAAAATAAAAAAGACAAAGGAAAATATCTGCATGAATCTTCGCGTAACATCAACGGCATAGGACCTAGATGTGCATTACTTAGAGCACATCTAGATGTGCTTTAGCAATACTGTCAAACAAAACCCCCAATCATCATTGCAAACAGCACATAGAACATGGCTAATGCGACAACCACAACTACACATGCTAGTTCCTTCTTGTCTCCTGCTTTCATCTGTGGCCTGTGGTTGATTATTTCTTGCTTCATCGTACTGATTGTACACTCCTGACCAGTCAGTTTCTTCTTCAGCTTTACATTATCTTCTGCGAGCTTGGTGATAACACTCCGAGCCCTGCCATGCCATTCTTCATCCAGCCAGTTAACAAAGGCACAAGCATCATATCCCTGCCAATGTTAAATAGTATTCAGGATTAGCGGCTTGCATTAACTCAACTAAAATGATGAACTTAGCACTAACCTCTAAGGGGCAACTAAGAAACAATCTGCCAATGTCGAATCCCTCCATGCATACATGTCGAGTGGGAGTGTGCTCGTGCACACAACTCAGCTTTTGGTACTTCTTGTTGGCACAAAACTTGGAGTAGAACTCGTGTTGCGGGAGTTTGGAGTCATACTCCGGATCCGGTGGCTAATCGCTTTCCTAGGGGGGGAGGGGGTCATTCAGGACAAATTCAGCAGGGAGCTACTTTGGACATGGTAAAAAATATTGGGATAGATTGGAACCTGACAGGACGATTCAGATCCGTAGTACACCTGCTTTCTGATGACCTTAGGCAAGTGCTCGGCGGTGACCGCCGTCATGGCGGCGCTGCCGAGAGCGGCGATACGAGCAGGAGCAGCCGCACCGAAACCATGAGCACCACTCGCCCGCATTCCCCCAATGTCAGCGCCACGTGAGGGAATTTGGAGGCTATCTAGGGATTTGGGGGAAATGGGGAAATTGTGGGGATAAGCTAACAGCCGGGAACTACTTATTGCACTATGTTGTATACGACACACTATTTATACATGTCGTTTGTGTTAGGTATTACAACTTCACACACGATTTCTGCACCAAACTGTGTGAGAAGACAATGTAGGCGAGGCACGATTGCAGTGACATAACCGTTTGTGATGTACTACCCTGTACATATGGGGCTGCAACAATTAAGTTACAGTAATACTTAGTGTAAACAGTCGCTCTGTGGATATCCATCAAAAAATAAAACAGCCGCTCTACAGATAGAGATGGCGGCAGCGGCCGAGGCAGCGGCTACCGGATAAGAGGCCAATCCTCAGTCGATGGGCGGTGGAGGCGTCATAGGAGGCCGATCCTCAGTCTGCGGCGGGAGATAGGAGGAGCTCAACCATCGAGGTCGGCGGCGGGCGTGATTGGAGCACATCCATCATGGTCGATGGCGGGATAGTGGAGGTCGAACTTCAGGCGGTAGCCGCACTAAGCTTTGTTCCTTGACCCTGCTGTCCCGGCGTGCCGCGGCATCGCTCTTCTCTGTCTAGTGGGTGGAGGTCTCCACCCGGCTAATTAATTAAGGTATTCTTTTCGTGAGTGGCTTAATTAAAGTATGCAATTCCTAAGGGTAGTGCTTTAGTCCTCTACTTGTAAATTGACTGGCCATTAATTTTTGTCATCGCACGACTGGATAACAATATGGAGCGCCCTCAGTAGTTATGAAAATAAAACCTTGTGATTTATGCACATATATTTTGGGCATCAGTTAACCCGTGTATTAATGTTGTTGTTTTGTTATTAATTACCCTCTGTGTGGTGCAGATGGAATGATCTGAATGGATGAAGAATCGGAGAAGCTTAGATTTTATCAGTGGCATGACGGAGTTCATGAATTTGGCTAAAAGTACAAAGAAGAGAATTGGTCATGAGGATTACATCATGTGTCCATGCTGTCATTGTGCCAATACAAAGTCACATGAAGTTACAGTTGTCGAGTTCCACTTACTCATTCGGGGATTCATGGATGGATATACACGTTGGACCAGGCACGGTGAAGAGCAAGTCATGGATGAATATACCCAGGGCTATGAGATGCCAAACCCCGGTCAGAGTCACATGGACGTTGAATCTAACATCGGGGCTGAGGCGTCAAGCTACCAATGGAACACCGGAAAGCCGAAACCCCCACTGGAAAACCAAGACGGCGACGCAGACGACGACGACGACCTTGATATGCCAGATTTTGCTGCCATGATTGCAGATTTCAAGGGCCCATAAAAGGATATTGATTGGGTACAAGGATTTGCCAACCATTGATGCGGACTCCAAGAAAGATTTGTGTCCAGGTTGCAAAAAGAAATATTCCAAGTTGAGTGCCACACTGGCGCTTCTCAGATTTAAAGCAGCAAACGATCTATCAAACAAGGGCTTCACAGAGTTGTTAGGTCTTCTCAAAGAAATTCCTCCAGAAGATAATGTGCTCCCAAAAGCACGAACGGAGCAAAGAAATTTTTTTGCCCATTGGAACTTGAAGTACATAAGATACATGCTTGTATATTGTACCATGGTGAGTAAAAGATTTGCGTGCAGGTCCCATATGCAAGCATGCATGATACAAGCGAAGGAGAGCAAAGGAAAAGTACAAATTGGATGACGAGATCAAGACAGGAATCCCTTTCAAGGTTGTTTGGTACTTGCCTTTAATTCCAATGTTGAGGCGTTTGTTTGCAAACCCTAGAGAGGCAAAGAGGTTGCGGTGGCATCATGATGAGCGAAGTGCGGATAAATATATGAGGCACCCGAAAGGTGGGGCTTAGTGGGAATTAGTCGACAACAAGTTGAAAGACTCTGCCAAGGATCCTAGAAGTATAAGGCTCAGGGAGTGTACTAACAGGATGAATCCTTTTGGCAATATGAGCACCAACCACAGCACATGGCCGGTGCTTCTGTGCATATATAACCTAGCTCCTTGGTTGTGTATGAAGAAAAAAATACATTATGATGTCAATGATTATCCAAGGCCCGAAGCAGTCTGGAAATGACATCGACAATTACTTTCAGCTATTGGTAGAAGAACTACTGACAATGTGTGTAAAAGAGCCTGCTGTAAAATGTTATGATGCTTACAAAAAGGAGATTTTCGATCTACATGTGATGCTGCTGCACACCATTCAAGATATGCCGGCATTATGCAACACATCGGCGCAGAAAACAAAGGGAGATGTAGGGTGTGCCACATGCATGGATAGGACAACTAGCAGATTTCTTCCCAACTTGCGCAAAACCGTGTATTTGGGTCACCCTAGGTTCTTACGGATAAATGACCCATACCGAAAGATGAAAGCTGAATTTGATGGTACGACATAGGTAGGTTTGGGCCCAAGACCTTATGCTGGGGAGGTGGTCCAAAACATGGCTAAACAAATTAATGTTGTGCTTGGCACGAACGGTGAAACAAATACCCAAGGATCAAGTGTTTAAGAAGAAATCGGTGTTCTGGAAATTACCTTACTGGGAGATTCTACGTGTACATCACTGCATCGATGTCATGCACGTAGAGAAGAACGTATGTGAAAGCATCCTTGGTACTCTACTCAAGATTAAAGGTAAAACAAAGGATGGTGATGGTGCACGACTCGATATGCTTGTTGTCAGTTAAGACACCCTCTTCCTACTCCGCAAACGTCAGAAGTCTCATGGATGTGAGCTCAGGTAAAATGAAGTTGGGACACATGAAGTCGCATGATTGCCACATAATGTTGACACAAATCCTCCTGATGGCCATTAGGAATCTGATGGACAAAGATATAAGAAACACACTCATTGAACTCTGTGATTTCTTCAACGAACTATGGCGGAAAGTTGTAGATCTTGAAGAGTTGGATCATATGCAAGAGGGTATTGCAAGAATATTGTCCAACCTATAGATGTTTTTCCCACCGTGATTCTTTGATGTCATGGTCCATCTCACTATGCACCTTGTCGATGAGATAAAGTATTGTGGTCCTGTGTTTCTTAACATGTATCCCTTTGAGTGGTTCATGGGACCGAAGCCATCTAGAGGCAAGCATCCTACAAGGTTATACCACGGAGGAGGTGGTTAAGTTTTGCACCAAATACATGAAACAAAGACCTATAGGTTTGCCCCTCTCTCGCCACGAGGGAAGGCTGAAACATAAGCTGGTCCTTGTTGGCATGCAAAAGGCTGCACCCGGAGATTTGGCGAACAAAGTGTCGGTGTCCAAACCGGCCGATCACGGGCAGGGGGTCCCGAACTATGCGTGTGAGGATCGAAGGTAACAGGAGACGGGGGACACGATGTTTACCCAGGTTCGGGCCCTCTTAATGGAGGTAATACCCTACTTCCTGCTTGATTGACTTTGATGAGTATAGGGGTTACAAGAGTTGATCTACCTCGAGAGATCGTAATGTCTAAACCCTAGATGTCTATCCTATATGATTTGTGATAGTCTCTACGAACTAAACCCTCCGGTTTATATAGACACCAGAGGGGCTAGGGTTGTATAGAGTCGGTTTACAGAAGAGGAATCTACACGTCTGGACGCCAAGCTTGCCATCCACGCAAAAGAGAATCCCATCCGTTCACGGGGGAAGGCCTTCTGTCTTGTATCTTCACGACCCATCAGTCCGGCTCACAACGCACGGGCCGGACTCCTGAGGACCCCTTAGTCCAGGACTCCCTCACTAGCCCCGGAACTTGCCTTCAATGACGACGTAGTATCCGGCTTATGTCTTCGGCTTTGCAAGGCGGGTTCTTTATTATACTTCGGATTGACAACAGTCTGGCTCTGACCTTGAGTTGTCACCTTTATGATTCCTTTCTGTGGTCGCCTCGATTCTCGCGCGTCGAATGAATGCGAATGGTCCATGATCTTTTGCAAATAGGCCCGTCACTATGCTCGGACGACATCTATATAAGGAGACTTCGATCCCCAAATTCCATCTCACATCGCGCAGAGGGAAAACCGCCAAGGTTAGCTACAAACAAAATCTTTCGACATGGACAACGCTCCAGGCTCCTCTTCACGCCCCCATGGCCCCTAGGAGGGTGATTGGCAAAGTTGCTCCGTGCCTCATCTTCAACTGAGCCGACTCCAAACGCAGGGCTACCTCCCCCTTGCGGACCTAGTCTCCGTTCGAGCAGGCTTGTATTCAATCAGCCACGATGCGATGGCCGAAAACTTCCCCAACCCCAATAAGTAGGAGAGGGTGTGCTTCATCCCATTTCTGTTACGGGGCCTGGGATTCCTGATCCATCCCTTCCTCCGGGGGTCATTGGAATTTTACGGCATCCAACTACACAACCTCACCCCCGGTTCAATTCTGCACATCTCAGGTTTTGTTGCCCTCTACGAACTGTTCCTAGGCATCGAGGCCCATTTTGAACTATGGAGGAAACTCTTTTGCCTCGTCGCCCGCCATCAAGGAGGCTCCTTATTTGAAGTGGGCGGCGCCGAAGTATGGTGCATAGCCAAATCTAGATACCTCATTGGAACTCCCAAAGAGTTATACCCACAGTTGTCCTCGGAATGGTTTTACATGGACGACGTCCCACTGCCGGACCCAGTTCGGCGCGGCCTTCCTGAATTTTCCAGAGCCCCTTTAAAGAAGCGCCTCAACTGGCGTCCCCGAAGTCCCAAGGAAGAGGACAGTGTGGAGATAAAGAGGTTGATCAGCAAGGTCAAGCTGCTCGCCCATTCCGAACTCTCGATAGTCGAAGTCATGGCGATTGCAATAAAGAGGTGCGTTCAACCTCTTCATTCCAGGGTAACTCCATTATGGTGTTACAACAGAGAAGATGACGCGTCCCGCTACAGAAGGAAGGGTCCAGATACCCCAGCCGAACTGGCCACAATGTTGGCCCAGCTGTATAAGGGCAAAAAAGAAGATTTTCTCTGTTTGAACTGCTGAGAGGGTCATTCCATGAACACTCCTGTCAAATGGGTAAGATTTCGATCGTCTGCGCTTATTTTATTGCGTTTACAGACACTAACCCAATTTGCGCTTTATTGCTCTCAACAGTCATGGAGGAAGATGACCGAGGACATCCACTGTCCCGCTCCCCAGCCAGAGGATCACAATCGTGAGGAGAACGCTGGCTTTTGCGAGGATCTGGACGTATATATAGAGTTTCATGACGGGGTATTCTATCAGGCGAGCCTTAACGGCTCAGAAGTGGCCATGACCGCCGACTACCCTCGCCTCTATCCATTCTGCATCGTGAGTATCCGGATGCTTCTTAAAAGAAGATCCTTATCTGCATCCTTACCTGATGTACCCAGATTTTAACAGGATCGGCGCTCTCGGGACCGTACCTCCACAAGGGCAGCCTCTACACAAGGTCGTCGTTTGAAACTAAAAGGGACCGGGAGCACTACAAAGAACTCATAGGCTTCCAAGAGGTACGTATGCCTCAATACATGCCTAGGATGAGTCCAGATTGTTGAAAGTCCCCCTTTCTATCCTTGACATCAGGAGAAGCACACGGCAGACGGTGGGAAAATGCCCGATTAGCCAAATGTCCTCTAATCCGATGCAGGATTCGTCAACTAGGACGCGAGCCAACACAATGCCCGTTTAGCCTCCTCAAGAGGATTCAGATGACGTATCAGTCACAAACTCCGAAGTGGAGAGCGTGATGAATCACCGTCGATTACAGGAGGCTATGCGTGCTCCGTATTTTTCTAGACAGGAGTTTGCCACACTGAGTTTGGTGGATGCATATTTCCGGGCCGGTCAAGACGGATTTGCCGAAGTCATTCGGCTGTTCTCGAAGGATATACAGGTAAAATTTTGATGCAATTTGTATAGTCATATGCCAGTAGCCCCCGAGACTTAAAGCGGTAAAGCAGACCAATTTCAGGATCGATAATATATGCAGGTTCTAAAAGAAAAGAACACCATGCTAGCCCAGGAGCTGAGCACAAGCCAGATGCAGCTGAATGCGGTCACCGCCGAACTAGCGGAATTGAAAGAGACCGCGACGGGCGCATCTAGGGAAGGAAAACTTGAGGAGGAAGAGGATAAACAGTCCGAAGAGATAGAGATCTTAAAGGCTTAGTTATCGGCCGTTCAGAAGGAGAATGAAAAGCTGAAGGGCGGCATATTCGGTATATCCTCTCCTCTTATTCCGAATCGCTAGAGGTGCTCATGTTTAATCCCAAATGTGGAATATCATGACAGTGTTGTTGCAGGTCTATTAACTGGTCGGCCAGAGGAGGAAGTATCCGAATTTCAAGGCACGTGCTAAAGGATTTGTCCGCCGTGCATGCTCGGGCCCGGAAGGCCATGAGGAGTATGGTGAAGGTGTTATGGCCATCTGATACCCCGCCAGAAAGTATGGAGGGCCTGGAAAACCTATTCAAAGGTGCCCGACACCGGTTTGAGCTATGGAAGACGTCCGCCTTCCGTGAAGGCGCACGAGAAGCCTGTGCCATGGTGAAAACACGCTTCACGAAACTGGACCCGAATCATATGCCCCGGGTAGGACCAAAGGGACCATATGGGAAGGAAATCCCTGTAAATTTGGTCTATGATCAAGTAATGATCGCGGCGAAAAATTCACAGGAAGACTGTAAATTAGACAACCTTATAGACGGAATAGAGGAAGAATAGGCTTTTGACATAATGTATCAATGTTCATGTATGGTCAACCTTTAATTAGAGCCGAACATGGAAATGAATTTGTCATGGTAGGCCTTCGGCTTTAACCTCCGAACCAAAATGGTGGAGTGTTTCCGGAGACTTAAGATGAAAGGAAGTATCTATCTGGAAACCAGGCAACCCAGTCATCGTGCTTGAACAGACAAAAAATTCGAGTTCGGCTGATATGTTATATTACATATGTAAGAAACATCTTCCAGGGAAAATAGTTCCGTTAAGGGTTCCTTTCCTTGGGTCGGCATGATTATGTTTACACGTGCCGGGGCGTGTGGTCCGCAATATGGAAGGACTGTCTCGCAGTGATTAAAATGGTTGCAATACGGCAACAATCTATCGTTTTAGTGCCGTCCAATTATTCCCTTAAGAACGCTAGCTTTCGGCTTCACCCGTCTGAGGTACAAGTCTGGATAAACCGGTTGTAACAATCGCAGAGGTGCTCCCTTTATGCCCTAGCCGAATGAAAGGATCGAGAAGAGGTGTCTAGAGGGGTGGTGAATAGACTCTAAGAAGAAAAGTTGAAGTTTTTAATTTCCTTAAGTTGATGTGGAGTTTTGGCACAAGTTTAAACATTCACAATACATATCAAGCAAGCATGGCAAGAGTATATGAGAAGCGGAAAGTAAAGCATGCAAGTTGCAAGAATGTAAAGGGATGGGATTGGAGTGTGCAAACACAATTTGGAGACACGGAGATTTTTATCTGTGGTTCCGATAGGTGGTGCTATCGTACATCCACTTTGATGGAGACTTCAACCCACAAAGGGTAACGGTTGCGCGAGTCCACGGAGGGCTCCACCCATGAAGGGTCCATGAAAAAGGAACCTTGTCTATCCCACCATGGCCGTCGCCCACGAAGGACTTGCCTCACTCAGGTAGATCTTCACGAAGTAGGCGATCTCCTTGCCCGTACAAAATCCTTGGTTCAACTCCCAACTCCACGATCTTGAAGGAGGCTCCCAAGTAACACCTAGCCAATCTAGGAGACACCACTCTCCAAGAAGTAACAAATGGTGTGTTGATGATGAACTCCTTGCTCTTGTGCTTCAAATGATAGTCCCCCCAACACTCAACTCTCTCTCACAGGATTTGGATTTGGTGGAAAGAAGATTTGAGTGGAAAGAAACTTGGGGAAGGCTAGAGATCAAGATTTATGTGGTTGGAATGGAATATCTTGACCTCAACACAAGTGTAGGTGGTTCTCTCTCAGAAAATGTATATTGGAAGTTTAGGCATGTTCTGATGGCTCTCTCCATGAATGAAGAGTGGGTGGAGGGGTATATATAGCCTCCACACAAAATCTAACCGTCACACACAATTTACCAAACTCGATGGGACCGAATCGTTAAACTCGGTCAGACCGATTTAGTTCATAATGTGACCGTTAGGGTTTTCGGTGGGAACAACACGTCAACTTGGTGAGACCGATTTCGTTAGGGTTAGGGCATAACGTAATCTCGGTGAGACCGATTACACAAACTCGGTGAGACTGATTTTGGTAATAGACAAACAGAGAGTTGGTCAGGCAAACTCGGTGGGACCGATTCGCTCATCTCAGTTAGACCAAAACGTTATGAAAGAGTGACAAAGATTTTGCATTGCAATCTCGGTGGGACCGATTGCATATTTCGGTGAGACCGAAATTATTGCAAATAGGCAACGGAGAGTTTGCAATCCCATCTCGGTGAGACCGAGATCCCTATCGGTGAGACTGAATTGATTAGGGTTTCTGGCAGTGGCTATGTCAAGAGAACTCGGTGGCGCCGGATAGAAAGATTCGGTGGGACCGATTTTGACTTTTGGTTTGGGATATATGTGGATGTGAGAAAGTGGTTGAGGGCTTTGGAGCATATCACTAAGCACTTTGAGCAAGCAAGCCATTAAGCAACACCTCATCCCCTCTTAATAGTATTGGCTTTCCTATGGACTCAATGTGATCTTGGATCACTAAAATAGAAAATGTAGAGTCCTGAGCTTTGAGCTTGAGCCAATCCTTTGTCCTCAGCAACTTGAAGAGGTTCCACATCCTCTAGTCCATGCCACTCCATTGTTGAACTTATCTGAAACATACTAGGTAGAAGCATTAGTCCAACAAGAGATATGTTGACATTAATTACCAAAACCACCCAGGGAGCACTTGTGATTTCATCGAACAATCGGGAACGTAGGGCATAAGCACAAGAACAAGGCAACCCAGCTTGGAAAATACTTAAGTCATATAGGTGCATATAATGGCAAAAAGGATGTATATCCGCAAACGACACATATACTTTGAGGTCTAGGCTTGGTATAATAATAAGCTTTACAGAAGCCCCCAGTCATGCTGGGGTGTGTACATTTAAGGATGTGCACCCCTCAGGTGTTCGGCTGAACCGAACACACCATGGGAAACGTATATAAAAAAGAAAGAAAAAATTGAAAAGGAAAAAAATAGAACAAATATTAAGCATGACCGGATTTATGCGTAGAATCTTCGGAGCCGGGCCGCGTTCCAAGGGTTCGGCTCTAGGCGATTGTCCGATGCATTGCGAAGGTGGTAGGCTCCTCTAGTGAGAACTTCATTGATAATGAAGGGACCCTCCCATTTTGGTTTTAGTTTGTCCTTTTTCTTCTCTAGGAGGCGTAAGACGAGCTCACCGATGTTATAAGTCTTTGCCCGCACTTCTGTGCTTTGGTATCTTCGAGCTTGTTGTTTATAGAATGCGGAACGGGCCTTCGCGACATCCGCTCCTCCTCCAGGCCATCTAGATCATCCTGCTGATCGAGCTTGGCTTCTCTCTCTCTTCATACATGCGCACTCGAGGTGAGTCATGAATAATGTCACAGGGCAAGACAGCCTCAGCGCTGTACACCATGAAGAATGGTGTGTATCCAGTCGTGCGGTTGGGCGTGGTTCGCAGCCCCCAAAGTACAGAATCGAGTTCCTCGACCCAGTGTTTATCCGACTCCTTTAGGGAGCGCACTAGTCTGGGTTTGATGCCGCTCATTATAGGCCACTAGCCCGTTCGACCTGGCTGTTTGTTTGAGGGTGATACATGGAGGCATAGTCGAGTTTGATGCCCAAGTTAGCACACCAAGTTTTCACCTCATCGGCTGTGAAGTTAGAGCCATTGTCAGTAATTATACTATGAGGGACACATAACGGTGTACAACGCCGGATATAAAGTCAATCACCGGTGCGGCCTCAGCTATTTTTACTGGTTTGGCTTCTATCCACTTAGTGAATTTGTCCACCATAACCAGCAAATATTTCTTCTTGTGGCTTCCCCCTTTAAGGGGTCCGACCATATCTAGCCCCCAGACCGCAAAGGCCAAGTAACGGGGATTGTTTTTAAGGCGATGGGCGGCATGTGACTTTGATTGGTGAAAAGCTGGCACCCAACACAGCGATATGCAAGAGCATGTGCGTCTGCTCAGGCCGTAGGCCTACGGAAGGCCTTACTTACGAGGGCCCGAGCTATGGCGTGATGGCCACCGAGACCAGCATGTATCTCGGCCAAGAGCTGCCAGCCCTCCTCTTCGGAGATACATCTTTGAAGAACTCCAGTAGTACTTTTCTTGTAGAGTTCTCCTTCATGAACCTTGTAGGCTTTCGAGCGTCGAACTATGCGACGGGCCTCAGTCTGGTCATCAGGGTGCTCCCGCCTATTAAAGTATACTAAGAAGGGTTCGGTCCATGGGGCAATGACAACCATGATTTCATGGGCGGAAGGCGTCTGGGGATATGATCGGCTCCGGACTAGCATTGCCGCTCTCGTCGTGCCATACCACGGATGGCTTGAAGAGCCTTTCCACAAAGGTTTTAGGTGGGGCGGGGTCACGTTTGGCGCCCATGCGAGCAAGGATGTCTGCTGCATGATTACTCTCTCGAGAAATATGATGAAACTCAAGCCCCTCAAACCGAGCTGATATTTTAAGTACGGTGTCGCGGTATGCCGTCATCTTTGGATCTTTTGCATCAACATCTCCATTTATTTGGGATATTGCGAGGTTCGAATCCCCAAGCACCTCTAGGTGTTGAATGCCCATAGAAACAGCTATCCGGAGACCATGCAGTAGTGCTTCGTATTCGGCCGCGTTGTTGGAGTCCTTATACATTATTTGTAATACGTATCGGACTATTTCCCCTGTAGGAGATGTTAGGATGACACCAACCCCCAATCCGGATAAAGTTTTGGAGCTGTCAAAGTGCATCACCCAGTTGGAGTATGTGCTATACTCTTTAGGGAGTTCGGCTTCTGTCCATTCAGCGATGAAGTCGTCCAGCACCTGAGGTTTAATAGCTCGGTGTGCCTTGTATGTTATTTTGAATGGCAAGATCTCGATAGCCCATTTGGCAATGCGGCCAGTGGCGTCTCGATTGTTTATGATGTCATTGAGTGGTACTTCAGAAGCCACCGTGATCGAGCACTCTTGAAAGTAGTGCCGCAGCTTCCGAGATGCCATGAACACCGCAGACGCTAGCTTTTGATAGTGCGGGTATCGGGATTTGCATGGTGTAAGGACCGCCGATACATAGTATACTGGTTTTTGGAGTGGGAATTTATGTCCCTCTTCCGCTCGTTTGACGACGAGCACTGCGCTTACCACCTGGTGAGTTGCAGATATGTAGAGAAACATAGGTTCGCTGACGTTTGGTGCAGCAAGGACTGAGTTGCTTGCTAACAATGTTTTTATTTCTTCCAATACGGCTGTTGCCGCATCCATCCACTCGAAGTGGTCGGTTCGTCGGAGTACGCGATAAAGTGGCAATGCCTTTTCTCCCAATCTGGAGATGAAGCGGCTCAAGGCTGACACGCACCCAGCTAGTTTTTGGACCTGCTTTAGGTCTGTTGGAGTTGCCAATTGTGAAAGGGCTCGAATTTTGGCTGGGTTGCTTCGATTCCTCTATTGGAAACAATGAACCCGAGTAGTTTCCCGGCTGGAACGCCGAAGACACATTTTTCCGGATTGAGCCGTATGTCGTATGTTTGGAGGTTGTCGAATGTGAGGCGTAGATCATCCACAAATGATTCAACATGTTTAGTCTTGATGACCACATCATCTACGTATGCCTCCACTGTCTTGCCAATTTTGTTTTTCCAGGCATGTTTGAATCATGCATTGGTAAGTGGCACTGGCGTTTTTGAGTTCGAATGGCATGGTGTTGAAGCAGAAAGGCCATACTGGGTAATGAACGCCGTTGTGGGCTGGTCGGACTCCTTCATCTTAATTTGGTGGTATCGGGAGTATGCGTCGAGGAAACACAGTGAATCGTGTCCTGCAGTCGCGTCAATGATTTGGTCAATGCGGGGGAAGCGGGAAGGGGTCCTTAGGGCAGGCTTTATTGAGGTCTTTGAAATTGACACAAAGGCGCTAGGATTTATCCTTCTTCGGCACCATGACCAGGTTTGCTAGCCAGTCCGGGTGTTTGATCACCCTGATGAACCCTGCTTCGAGGAGTTTAGCTAGCTCCTCCCCCATAGTTTGTCGTTTAGGTTCAAAAAATCGCCGCAGCGTTTGCTTGACTAGTTTGAACCCCTTTATGATATTGAGGCTATGTTCGACCATTCTGCGTGGGATCCCGGGCATGTCCGAAGGGTGCCAGGCAAAGATATCCAATTTTCACGCATGAACGCTCTTAGTGCGGCGTCGATCGTCGGATCCAGCTGGGCTCCAATGGAGGCTATCTTGTTGGGATCCGTCGGGTGTACTTGAAATTTGACTATTTCATCTGCTGGCTTGAAGGAACTGGATTTGGGCCTCTTATCAAGGATTACATTGTCCTTGTCCACTATAGAGTGTAGGTTGGTTAGTTCCTCGGCCGCGAGGGCCTCGGATAGCGCCTCGAGGGCCAATGATGTGGTTTTGTTTTCGGCGCTAGTGAGAGTGATAACTCCGTTTGGCCCTGGCATTTTGAGCTTCATGTACCCGTAATGGGGTATGGCTTGAAAACTGTGAATGCGTCTCGCCCTAACAAGGCGTGATATCCTCTCTTGAAAGGTGCCACATGGAAGAGCAACTCTTCGGACCTGTAGTTCTCCGGCATGCCGAATATGATGTCGAGTTTGATCTTCCCCAAGCTTCGTGCTTCTCGACTGGGGATGATGCCTCGGAAAGTGGTGCCGCCTTGCTCAATGTGGCTTTTGTCCATCTGCATTTTATGGAGCATATCTTTGTAAATGAGGTTCAACCCGCTGCCGCCGTCCGTGAGCACTTTGGTGAGCCTAAAGCCATCCACTATTAGGTTTAAGACCAAGGCAGCTGGTGCTCGGACTGCTTTGGCCCTTGGCTCGTCATCAGCAGTGAAAGTTATCGCCATGTCGTTCCAAGGGTTTACTGCAGCTACCTGGTTGATTTCGGCAAGGTCGCATAATGCCCTTTTGCGCCAATTGTTGGAAGAAAACATCTCGAAGATTGTGAAAACATTAAGATCGGCATCCCCCGAAGAGTGCCTCTCTGGAGTGATGTTGGTAAGGATGGCCTCGCCGCTCTTAGCTACCTGCCTGAGTACCCAACATGCCCGATGGTTGTGTGTTGCTTCGGTATTCGGCATCGTGTGTATCTGACAGGGCTTGTCGAGCAGTTCATCGAGGACAGTTCTATGTCCCGTGAAGGATTTTATTTTCTTGTCAATGAAATGATGATCAGGTGCCCCGTAAGGGTGCATACTTTTTGCCCGTCCGGTGGGCTGCTTAATGGCAGGAGGTTCCCACTGGGCTGGCTGGGCTTCCCAGGCGCTTTCCATTGTGCATTACTTCTGTACTATATGTGCCAAAATCTGCAAAATGCAGTATGTGGCGACGGTTGAGGGCATTGAGGATTCCCTCGTTCGTACAGTTGCGGCAAAAAACTGAAACCGCGTCCTCGTCGCAACAATGTTTAATCTTGTTTTTGAAAAGGAGGAATCTAGCCCAGAAGTGATGGACCATTTCCTGAGGTTGCTGTCATATATACATTAGGTCACATACGTCTGGAGGACCTGAATTGCTTGGGTAATATTGTTTGTGGTGGGTGGGTGGGCTAAAATCCGAATCCCAACCCGCTATTGGATCCGGAGTTTGAAGAATCTCCGAGGTCACTAGGCCAGGACCAGGAGAGTCCTGGTGACTTTCGGGATCAATACCTGATTCTGTGTTTGGAGGACCTATGGTCTCTTCCCGAAGATGGGTATCCGGCTCGTAGGGCTCGAAAATTTGAACATATCATGTTATCAACTTAGGGGGAGAAGTAGTCTCGACTTGTTCCTCCACGACCGCTACCAGATGGGTGATCGGCGGGGACTTGATTTCCCTCTGATCGGGTTTAAGCCCAATCCGATCATAGTCTGTGGTGACCCCCAGGGCGGCAATGCGATCTAGCAGTTCGTTCAGGGACGAGACATCTACCGGATCCATCTTCTTGGAGTGTTCGAGGCCGATGCGGAGATGATGTTTAGAGATTTGTGGGGCCTCCTTTGGCTTAAAGGCCGAGCGGGTGCCCATGGTAAAACCGCCGAGTTGGAGGATCTATCCCGGAGCCAGGGCTCCTCCAGAGGTGATGTTGTCATTGATGACAAGGCGAGCCATCGATCCTTCCGTCGACGACACAAAGGAACTCTCAATGAAAGCACCAATGTTGGTGTCAAAACCGGCCGATCTCGGGTAGGGGTCCCGAACTGTGCGTCTGAGGATCGAAGGTAACAGGAGACGGGGGACCCGATGTTTACCCAGGTTTGGGCCCTCTTAATGGAGGTAATACCCTACTTCCTGCTTGATTGACTTTTATGAGTATAGGGGTTACAAGAGTTGATCTACCTCGAGATCGTAATGGCTAAACCCTAGATGTCTAGCCTATATGATTTGTGATAGTCTCTATGGACTAAACCCTCCGGTTTATATAGACACCGGAGGGGCTAGGGTTGTACAGAGTCGGTTTACAGAAGAAGGAATCTACACATCTGCACGCCAAGCTTGCCATCCACGCAAAGGAGAATCCCATCGGGACACGGGGGAAGGCCTTCTGTCTTGTATCTTCATGGCCCATCAGTCTGGCTCACAACGCACTGGCCGGGCTCTCGAGGAACCCTTAGTCCAAGACTCCCTCACAAAGACCATTTGACGGTACTGCTTAACAGCCCAGTTCTCAGCGCTTATGCTGCCGAACACTTGGCGGAGATATGCCAAATCTTCTTACCAATGGTGTATCCATTACATGTGGAGATGAAGGAGCGCACTAAGAACTACGCCGGATGGCTGAAGAATCATTTGGCACAAGGATCCATGGATGACATTGCTACATAGTTTGCACAAAATGCATCACCTATGATGTTGATGTACCAAGCATATGACATAAATGGCTACACGTTCTACACTGCAGAACGTGATGAGAAGACCTCATATCAGAACAACTCTTTTCGAATAGAATGCATGACTGTAGATGAAGCTGATAAAAGGGTCTACTATGGAACCATCAAAGAGATTTGGGAGCTTAACTATGTGAGAGTTAAGGTGGCATTATTCAGGTGTACATGGATCCCTCTTAGTCAGGTAAAGGTTGATGATTATAGGAAGACCTGTGTTAACAGGACAACGATGGCATATCACGCGGACCCGTTCATTCTTGCCAGCGATGCTACCTAGATTTTCTATGTGGAAGACCCCTTGCATAACAACTGCCATGTAGTGATGCATGGGAAGAGGAGGGTACTGGGCATCGAGGATGTTGCCGATGAGGACGAGTACGATGAATTTGCTAAGTTGCCAACCAAGGGATCACACACCTTCCAAACAGAGAAGCGTAAAATCATCAGAAAACCTAAGTTCATTGGGGTCAACGTAATGATCCCAGTTCCCCCATGTACATGGGAATTAATCCATAAGACTAGTTTTTATGCCTATCCTGCAACTTAATTCGTTCAATTTAGAACAGTCGCATGTACTGAATCTGGAAGTTATGCACAGTCTTCTGTTGATGTAAGAACCGTTAATATGTTGACGTTGATATGCTGTCAGCTCAAGCAATGAATGTTTATTATTATTATTATTATTATTATTATTATTATTATTATTATTATTATTATTATTATTATTATTATTATTATTATTATTATTATTATTATTATTACACCATAGAGGTAGCACACTCAATTGATATCACTCTAGTATGTATGAACAGAAGATACACAATTTGGTTTGCGAATAGCACACGGTTCATTCATGAAAGTTGTGTGCCGACCAAACCGCGCGTGCGATTTGAGTCGTGCGTTCCGATTGGCAAGAACCCAAACCCCACAGATCGTATGTCTGCACCGTTGGATGCTCCCAGATCGAACGACAACCCTCATCCCATTCAACAACACATTCAGTTGCAGTTGTGGTTTTATTTATATTCACAAAATGCACGTTAAATTCAAAAAATGTCTTAAATATAGAAAGCGACACCTGAAATGCGCTAGAAAAATCAAAACCATGGTATAATGGTGATTCCATACCATGGAAATTTTTACGTGGCCAAACGATGAAGTCACCGACCACTGGAGTTTGTATTGACACGTCTCCTTTTGGAAACCATGATCCTTGTTGTGAGATGCTCCGGTTTCCAAGGAGCGATCATCAAAACTTGTGCCAAACTTTACCAAAAATTTTCCACGGGGTCATGAGAGCACGCCACGGGCACACACCAATTTTGATGATGTCTAGACTCCATCTGAATTTCCTAGAATTAAAATACCAACTAGGCGTATGCCGATGACCGCACCTCGCGGCCGAAATGTTTGAAACTTCTCCCCGCTTCTCGGACAATCGATGAAAACTTGCAAAGTGACTCACAAATGATTTGTACACCTTCTTTTCTAACTAACACCCAGATGTAGTTGTAGTATAAATATAGCAGACGAGACATGAAAACGGGCCAGAAAATCAAACCTAGGGTATATCGTCATTGTTTACCATGGGAAAGAAATCGAGGCGGAACGATGAAGTCACTGATGATTGGAGTCTGAAGTGCCGCGTCTCCTTTTGGAAACTATGATCCTTCTTGTGAGATGCTCCGGTTTGGAAGGTGCGAGCATCAAAACTTGTGCCAAACTTTACCAAAATTTTTCCATGGGATCGTGAGCACGCCACAGTGACACACCGATTTTTGTTATTTCCGGACTCTATATGCATTTCCTGTAATTAAAATACCAACAAGGCCTACGCCTCTGGCCGCACCCTATGGCCGAACTGTTTGATTTTTCCCATTTCTCGAACAATGAATGAAAACACGCAAAGCGACACACAAATGATGTTGCTATATATATACATATATATATATATATATATATATATATATATATATATATATTATATGCATGGTAAATGCAAAAAATGACTCAAATATAGCAAACGAGATCTCAAATGCACCAGAAAATCGAACCTTAGGGTACAATGGTGATTTCTTACCATGGAAAAAATACGAGGCGAAACGATGAACTCATGTTTTAATTCAAACGAAAATATGATGTTAGTTAATGTAAATGTTTTCAAATAACACACGTATCACTCATGAAAGCCGTGTGCCTACCAAACCATGGCCGATGCCCCCTGTTGCACGCGCGATTTGAGTGGTGCGTTCTGATTGGCTAGAACCCAGACCCCACGGATCGTACGCCTGCACCGTTGGATGCTCCTAGATCGAACGACAATCGGCATCCCTTTCATCAGAACATGCAGTTCCGACTAGGATTTGATTTATATGCCATAATGCACGGCAAATGCCAAATATGGCTTAAATATAGCACACGAGACCCCAAATGCGCCAACAATTCAAATCTATGGTATAATGGTGATTGCTTATTGTTGAAAAAAATTAGAGGCGAAATGATGAACTCACGTCTTCATTTCAAAATTAGCACATCTTCATTTCAAACAAAATTATGCTATTTGTGCACACGAGCGCGTAGAGGCAATTGTTTGCATAGGCCTTTCCGCGGGGCGACCGCGGATCTTTTTTCACCCTTTTCACCTAGGCCTTCAACACTCCACCCCATCGCCCGCCCGCATTTCACTCAATAGTTCACCCAATCTCCATCGCCAGCTCCCCCTCCCCAGATCCACAGAAGAACCCTCTCCGGCGCCGGCATGCTCAACTCGGCCGTGTGCCCGCTCTTCAGCGTCAACCCTACCTCCACTACCGTTCCCAAAACGCGGCTGCCCGCGCCTCACCGTCTTCGTTTGCTCGCCAGCCACCCTTGAGCATATAGATCCTGTAACCCTCCCCTCTCCTGTGGTCCTACCGGGTTTGCACAAGAAACTTGTTAGTTACTGCACTCCATCGCAGTGAGGCATATTTTCCCGCAATCCCTCTTCCTATTTCATTCGGTATGTTCCCAAATTGGCTATAAAATAACAGAGAGCGTATATATGTTCCTAACTAGTACATATAAGCTGTATTTGTTCCAATAAGTTACCGTTGATTTACAGATCATGGGCACCCAAGTTACACAAACTTAACAAATTAGCCGTACATTTTCTAAATTATTGCATGACATGTTTAGACAGCTTGATACCAAGTTGTAGCTTTATGCTTATCCTCCTTACCTGAGTTTCGCATGTGTTATCTGTAGATGCCGAGTAGCAGCGACATCACTCATGCTTCAGGCGATGTATCTTCATCTGAGTCCGACAACCCTAGGTCTTCAGCAGATGGTGATGGATCAAGTAATCTAGAACAGGATAGAGCTGCAGCAGTTACCCTTCCGGTCAGGACACGGAGGAACGATCCAAGGAATCCCACACACCAGCCTAAATATGTATATGAAGTAACCGACATCGATTTAAATTCTTGGGCTCCAACTAAACCAGATAAAGCACGCACGAGGTTTAGGAGTGTGTGCGGATTTGTTGGTAGGGCAAGGCTCAACATTAATATGCCGGGGTTTCGGAAGGATGAGACAAAAACACGGCAAAGAATAGTCTGGGAGATCATGGATCACATCAATGTTCCAGAGCAGTGGAGAATGTAGCTGGAACACGCTGCACTTAAGAAGGCTAGGGATGCTTGGAGAAACTGGAAGCACGTGTTGTACAACAAGTACTTGAGTGAAGGCAAGGACCCAATCCCCGCATACCCCAAAATTACAAAGGCAGACTGGGCAGAATTCAAAAGGGTCAGGGCAACTACAAAGTTTGCTGAGAAGAGTGCCAAGCAATCGGAACTTCAGAAGAGGAACACACACCCCCACCGTATGGGTGTGGCAGGATACTACGAAATGAAACTGATATGGGACCAGGAGGACAAAGAAGTAGTAGCTGCGGGTGGGAAACCGACCTTTAGTGAAATTAGGGGCAAACGTGCTAGAGACTACTTGCGGGCACGTGCAAGGAGGTGTGATGACGTAACTTATTACTTTGAAAACTCACATGAAGAAAAACTGTATCGCGCGATGTTATAGGCTTCCGAGATCCCTGGAAGGTTCTACAGAAACTCAGGGCCATGTGACATTCTGTCCGATGCTCTGGAAACAAGAGAGCCTCCTGGCCGTTCAAGGGGTATAAGTGTTAATGTCCCACACAAGAGGGCTTTCACACTCAGCAAACAAGATAGGCTCGGCATGAAAAAAGCGAGGAGTGAAATGAAGCAGAAGGAATTGTATGAAAGGCCGAGGAAGGACATGCATCTGACCATTCGAAAGGAAATTGAGTCAATGATAATGCAGAAGACTCTAACACTGATAGATAACTAATAGACGGGAGGGGAGGCGGGCATGGAGGATGCTGGTTATTGCGCGACAACACCGCAGAAGAGTAGCGGTGCATCAGCTAAACCTAGCGACACTGAGATTGCAGCTGCTCATGATGATGCTATATCTGATCTATCTGGAATGAAAGACAGACTGAAGGGTGTTCTTACACATTATGAAGGTACATTAAAATGTGCAACAACCTGGGTTTTCCCACTCTTCTTGCAAGAAGGCCTCTTGTTGGACAATGTGCCATTGAAGCTGGGTTGTGTGAAGTGCTACATGACTAAAGTAAAGCCTGGATTCAATGAATTTGCCCTGAAGAATTTCCTAGGGGACTTTGATGAGCATATGACCATGGGAGAAACACTGTTACATCACATCTATTGGCCATGAAAGGAAATAGACTTCATGGATGAGATCCCTGAAGCCCCGCCAAGAGCAAACAATGTCACCCCTCAACCGGTGACGCTCTCCTTGCCACAGCAGCTCTTGCGTGCTTCCCCCAAGGAACCTATACTCGTAATCTCACGGCTGATGCATCAACCTGTGATCAGCCCTTCCAACTTTGTGCCATACAAGCCATGTCATCATCCGCCTAGAGCAGCTACTGGCAAGGCCTACAACTGCTGAAGACGCACCACCGGTTCAGATGCCGGCCACTGAAGCAGCGGAGGGAGACCCAGCTGCACCACATGCTTAGCAGAACAACCCGGTGGAATGGACTGCTATGCAGTCTGATGCTTCGGAACCTCCTGCTAAGCAGTCTGTAGGTCCAGAACCGACTGCTCATCGGTCCATCAGCCTGTAGCCGCGCGATCAGCATGCCAATGCGTCAGCACTACCTGCTCAAAAAACCAACGCGTTGGCACGGCCTCCTCAGCACACTGACAAGTTGGCACCACCTGCATAGAAACCCGACACAACTCCAACGCATGGTCAGCAGTCCGATGCCTCTGCTCCTACAACCCAACAGTCCGTCACAGCAGTACCACCAGCTCAGCAGTCCGGCATAGCTAAACCGTCTGCTAAGCAGTCCGTCGAAGCTTTACCGTATGCTCAGCAGTCTGCCTTTCAGCCATCCAGACCTTGTACCAGAAGTGCTTCAAGTACCAAGAAGGAACTGGGCAAAAAGGCTGCACCCGTGAGGAAGCATGCCCAGAGAACGAAGAGGAATGAGAACGATTGCCTCTTACTTAAAGCACTTATCACCCATAACCAAATTAACAACAAGTTGTTCGAATCGGAGAGTAATATTATTTATGACGGCATGAATGATGCAGAAATAGATCTGGTGCTTGCTAAAAATAAAGCATACGTACTTGAAGCACGCAATTACGTCCATGGCCAACCATTTCTTATTGGCGAATACTTTGATGAGTGCAGCTCTAGTTGACGCAAGTTACACAAATATTGCATGGACCAAATGTTAGCAGGTCATCATGTTCTGCTAGTCTGCTACAACAGAGATAATTTCCGACATGATCCTTGTTCCATCAGTGTGAATTCTGAGGACTTACACCTCTTCTTCAACTTCAACGAGCTCGATGCCACTCTTGTTAGATGCCTGATTTTGTAAGTACTTAACAAGATCTGATCAACTTCTCCATACAAGGCTGTAAATGATAACAACTAACTGCATTTTATTCCTCTTAGGGGATTGAACGCGTAGAGAAGAAAAAAGGAGAGTGTGTATTTCATAGATCCTGCATTAGCAAATGGCACAACATTACATGGTAAGGATGAATGGGAGTAGGCCATTAACACGGTCGCCCGTATCTTCGAAAACACATCCCATGCGAAACCATTTCTCTAGCCATATCATGAACGGTAATTCAAATAAACAACCACACATACACTGATTGTCTTTCAGACTTCGACATAATTCGTAAGTTCATGGCTTTCTTAATTTGTAGCGATCACTGGATCTTGGTATTCATTGTTCCAAACAGAACATAGTTTACTATTTCTCTCAGAGAGTCAATAACCGCTCAGGATCTGACGCATCTTCAACAATTCATGGATTGGTATTAAATTCTATGATGTTGAAATTAATTTGCATTCACATCTGGTTCAATAATTGATGTTGTGAAAATTCATCTTCATTTGCAGTGTGTTCGCATTGTGGAAAACTAAACCAGGGAACCTGTTCAAGACGGAACTACCTCTGCAGCACGAGATCGTTTCTCCGGTAACACACCGAAATCTGTTATTTTCGGAAAATGTATCCAATAGTCTGCCAATATCTTTTATTACACTAGTCAAATGTTCAAGCTTCTAAATAAACCCTTTTCTATTTTTGTCCAAAGAAAAAACATCTAACACCGATTAGGTTGTTCCTAACAGGATAAATACATGACTAATTCTGTACAAAAAAATCCAGTGTCCTCAGCAACAAGCAGGGACCAACCTTTGCGGATACTATGTTTGCAAACACATGATCTCCATCTGCAAATCTGCTAATAGTTGTGAAGATGCTCGTGAATTATGTTGGAAATATGCCCTAGAGGCAATAATAAAAGCATTATTATTATATTTCCTTATTCATGATAATTGTCTTTATTCGTGCTATAATTGTGTTATCCGGAAATCGTAATACATGTGTGAATAACAGACAACAACATGTCCCTAGTGAGCCTCTAGTTGACTAGCTCGTTGATCGACAGATAGTCATGGTTTCCTGACTATGGACATTGAATGTCATCGATAACGGGATCACATCATTAGGAGAATGATGTGATGGACAAGACCCAATCCTAAACATAGCATAAGATCGCATAGTTCGTTTGCTAGAGTTTTCCAATGTCAAGTATTCTTTCCTTAGACCATGAGATCGTGTAACTCCCGGATACCGTAGGAGTGCTTTGGGTATGCCAAACGTCACAACGTAACTGGGTGACTATAAAGGTATACTACGGGTATCTCTGAAAGTGTCTGTTGGGTTGACATGGATCGAGACTGGGATTTGTCACTCCGCATGACGGAGAGGTATCATCGGGCCCTCTCGGTAATGCATCATCACAATGAGATCAATGTGATCAAAGTGTTTGATCACGGGATCATGCATTACGGAACGAGAAAAGTGACTTGCCGATAACGAGATTGAACGAGGTATTGGGATACCGACGATCGAATCTCGGGCAAGTAAAATACCGATTGACAAAGGGAATCGTATACGGGATTAATTGAATCCTTGACATCGTGGTTCATCCGATGAGATCATCGTGGAGCATGTGGGAGCCCACATGGGTATCCAGATCCCGCTGTTGGTTATTGCCCGAGAGCCGTCTCGGTCATGTCTGCATGTCTCCCGAACCCGTAGGGTCTACACACTTAAGGTTCGGTGACGCTAGGGTTGTAGGGATATGTATGTGCAGTAACCCGAATGTTGTTCAGAGTCCCGGATGAGATCCCGGACATCACGTGGAGTTCCGGAATGGTCCGGAGGTAAAGAATTATATATAGGAAGTGCTATTTTGGCCATCGGGACAAGTTTCGGTGTTATCGGTATTGTACCGGGACCACCGGAGGGGTCCCGGGGGTCCACCGGGGGGTCCACCTGCCCCGGGGGGCCACATGGGCTATAGGGGGTGCGCCCTGGCCTGTATGGGCCAAGGGCACCAGCCCCAAGGGCCCATGCGCCAAGAAGACTTGGAGAGGGAAGAGTCCAAAGAGGGGAAGGCACCTCCGAGGTGCCTTGGGGAGGATGGACTCCTCCCCCCCTCTTGGCCGCACCCCTTCCTTGGAGGAAGGGGCAAGGCTGCTCCCTCCCCCCTCTCATGCGCCTATATAAAGGGAGGGGAGGGAGGGGTGGCCGCACCCTATGCCCTGGCGCCTCCCTCTCCCTCTCCAACACCTCCTCCTCCTCCGTTGAGCACGGCGAAGCCCTGCCGGAGTACCGCAGTTCCACCATCACCACGCCGTCGTGCTGCTGCTGGAGCCTTCTTCCCCAACCTCTCCTTTGCCTTGCTGGATCAAGAAGGAGGATACGTCACGCTTTCTGTACGTGTGTTGAACGTGGAGGTGCCGTCCGTTCGGCACTAGATCATCGGTGAATTGGATCACGGCAAGTACGACTTCCTCATCCACGTTCACTCGAACGCTTCCGTTGCGATCTACAAAGTGGTATGTAGATGCTATCTAATCTGAATACTCGTTGCTAGATGAACTCATAGATGGATCTTGGTGAAACCGTAGGAAAATTTTTAATTTTCTGCAACGTTCCCCAACAAATTAGTACCAGTAAGTCTATCTTAATTAATATCTTGTACTCCACTCATATGGCACATTCTGATCTTAAAAATACTGCAGCTCATCTTAAAAACCGCTCCCCGCTGGTGAATTGTTGATGGTTCAAAGATTTATCAGTGACTTCTTCCTGAATCACTACATCAATCCCACTGGTGATACTGAAGATTTCAGCATGCCTTCTCCTGAAACATTGAGTAAGAGTTAGCCGAGAAACCTATACGCATGGATCCATTGTTTTCCATCTGATGAGGTCTTTGTATTTCGTACACTATGATTAATTATGTAATACATATATATGTCGACAGATCATTGGAATTTAGCTACCATTAGTTCACTTGCAATTGTTGCGAAATCTGATGAATGTTCTTCCTGTGGACACTATTTGTTCAATTGCATATTGTGTTGCTTTTTGCATGCCAATTCAAATGGGATATTTTTGCTTTAACCTAGCAATTGCTCCGCACACCGTTAAACTAAATAAGTCTGTGTGATCCACATCAGAAAGCATACGCCAACCGTAGCGGAACCGTCGATGATACACAATAGATCGCAGATGATTTGCAGCACTACTACGTTGCGTAGGGGCTCCTGAACCGCTTGTGATACCACATTCTCGCACATGAGAGCTCAGTGTAAACCATGCCAAATGTAAAATACAATCCCATTCGTAAATTTTTAGGAAACGTGTGGGATCCTAAACGAAAAGCACACGTCAATCTCAACCATCGATGATACACAACAAATCACAAACGGTCTGCAACACTTGTGTGTGTGCGAAGGGGCTCTTGAACCGTTTGTGATAGTGGAACCGTCGATGATACACGGTAATTGTCCGGAAACGTGTGCGATGGAGTCATGCATGGCAGACGAGTTCTGTAGAAAACTCGTGTGCGATGGGGCACATATCGCACACAGTTCATATGTTGGCTCGTGTGCCTTAGGTACAGTTTCCCAAATGGTTCATTATGACACACCATTTGGTTTCACTATGTCATTAGAAACGTTCAATCACTAATCCCACACGTGTGACATAATTTGCTGTGTGTTGCCTCACATACGATTACATTTGGCAAGGCGTCTGCATCATGGCTCCCTATCCCCGACAGTTTTTGGGTCGTGTGGGAAGGACCCCCCTATCACACACACTCACTTCGTGACTGTTTAAAATGTCGTTGTGGAAAGCGGTTAAAAACCGTTTGTACAGCAGCTTGATGTACCAGTGAGAAGCCATCTAGCTACTAGCTGTGGACCCGTAGGTCTGTGGTAAACTACTCACACATCATCGGAAGGGTAGCAAGGTTGATGAATAAGGCCTCCATGGTCGAACCCACCTCCGGCAGAGTACCAGAAAAGGCCTCCAGATGGATCTCGTGGTTCTCAAACTTGCGGCGGCGGAAAAGTATTTTTTGGTGTGCCCTCTGGTCTACAGGGAATATTTGAGTATTGATAGAAGAAGAATTAGGCTAGAGGAGCCACAGGGGCCCCACAAGCTTGGGGGCACCGCCCTAGGGCGCGCCCTCCGAGCTTGTCGCTGCCTCGTGGCCTTTCTGGCCTCCCCCCGAAACTTCTAGGGTGTCTTGTGGTCCAAGAAAAATCGTCAAAAAGTTTAGTTCCGTTTGGACTCCATTTGGTATTGATTTTTTGTAAAGACAAAAACAAGGAAAAAATAGCAACTGACACTTGGCACTAGGTTAATAGGTTAGTCCCAAGAATGATATAAAATAGCATAATAATGCATATAAACATCCATGATTTATAACATAATAGCATGGAACAATCAAAAGTTATAGATACGTTGGAGACATATCAACTGGTGGCTTGCCCTTCAAGCCCCTAGGATCATTGGCCAAGGGGGTAGGAAGGAAATCCCTCCTTTCCCTCCCCACTGATCGATATCCCCTTTTTAGGGATCCTAATCTTATCCCTTCAGGATATGATACTATTCATTTTAAGGGAGGATCTTGGTGCGCATAGGACAGGGGTGTGGGGACTTTCCCCACTAAACACGTTCATATGGGTCCCCATGCAGGTGGGCCCCACTCTAGAACCTTCCCGGTACAGTACCTAAAAACCCAAACTTTTTCCGGAACCCTGACAACAACTTTCCATATATGAATCTTTACCTCCAGACCATTCCTGAACTCCTAGTGACGTACCAGATCCCATCCGAGACTCCGAACAACCTTCGGACTTTCCACTATTTGTATCTCAATACTACCCTAGCGCTACCGAATGTTAAGCATGTGACCCCACGGGTTCAAAAATCATGCAGACATGAACGAGACTCCTCTTCGGTCAATAACCAATAGGGGGACCTGGATGCCCATATTGATTCCTACATATTTAACGAAGATCTTTATTGATTGAACCACGACGCACTAAAAAAACAAACACTTCCGTGGTGATACGTGTTTGTCATAGTAGGTCACATTTTCTGTCATGCATGTACATCCATGACAATTTTATGACAGAATCAAGATAGTCATACTTGTGTTGTCGTAGAAGTGTTCCATGAAAATACCAAAATTATCATCACAGAAGTTTCCACTTCCATGATGATAAATCGTGCGTCAGGGAAGTGTTTTCATCAACGGTAACCGACACATGGCATCCATCATAACAGGTCACCGTTAAGCTATCGGGTTCCGGTTTGGATTCGATAACCCGTTAACAACCCGGACCAATGGGATTTTCCACGTGTAAAATTCTCATTCTCCAGAGGATCCACTTGTGAGCTCAGCGTTGGGACAGATGTCATCCCTACAATGGACGGATCCATGTGCAGAAGTTAAGGCTTTCTTAAGTGTTTCAAAGGCTTCTATACAATCATCATAAAAAACAAATGGAACATCCTTTTGCAAAAGATTTGTAAGAGGCCTAGAAATTTTAGAGAAGTCTTTAATAAACCTCCTATAGAAACCAACATGACCAAGGAAACTACGAATACCTTTAGTGTCTTTAGGACATGGCAGTTTCTTAATTGCATCAACTTTAGCTTTATCCACCTCAATACCTCGCTTAGAAATTTTATGCCCCAAGACAATAACTTCATTCACCATAAAGTGGCGCTTCTCCCAATTCAAGACAAGATTAGTTTGTTCACATATCTGCAAAACTTGATCAATGTTGCTTAAGCAATCATCAAAAGAAGTTCTATAAATGGAGAAATCATCCATGAGAACCTCAACAATCTTTTCACAAAAGTCAGAGAATATAGTAGTCATACATCTTTGAAAGCTAGTGGGTGCATTACATAAACCTAAGGGCATACGTCTATAAGCATAAGTTCGAAAAGGGCAAGTAAAGGTGGTTTCTCTTGATCAGATTGTGAAACAAGTATTTGAGACAAACCAGAATATCCATCAAGAAAACAAAAGTGTGTTTGCTTTGACAATCTGTCTAACATTTGTTCAATAAAAGGTAGAGGGTAATGATCCTTTCTAGTAGCTTTTTTATTTTTCTGAAATCAATTACCATTCTATAGAGAGTCACTATTCTCTATGGAATTAGTTCATTTTTATCATTAGGAACAACAGTGATACCTCCTTTCTTAGGGACAGAATGAACATGACTTACCCATCTACTATCAACGATGGGATATATTATACCTATTTCCAAAAGCTTCAGTATTTCAGCTCTTACCAGTTCTTTCATCTTGGGATTCGAACGTCATTGGTGATCAACAACGTGTTTAGCATCGGGCTCCATATGAATATTATGCTGACAGAGAGTGGGACTAAGCCCTTAAGATCATCAAGAGTATATCCAATAGCAGCACGATGCTTCCTCAGAATTTTTTTATAATATCTCTTCTTCATGGTCTAAAAGGTTAGCACTACAGGATATATTTTTTTCTCATCAAGATAAGCATACTTCAAAGTGTCATGTAATTTCTTTAATTCCAACACAGGATCACCTTTAGGTGGAGGAGGACCTCCTAGAGTTTCAATAGGCAAATTGTGCTTAAGGATAGGTTATTGTTCAAAGAATATTTTATCTATTTCATTTCTATCACGCAAGTGCATAACATTTTCATGGTCTAGCAAATATTGTTCTAATGGATCAGTAGGAGGTACGACAAGAGAAGCAAGACCTATTATTTCATCCTTACTAGATAATTCTTTATCATGAGGTTTCCTACAAAACATATAGAAATTAAACTCACGATACACATAACCAAAATTGACACTATTTTCTTTATGGCAATCTATCTTATCATTAACAATGTTCAAGGAAGCTCTACCAAAAATTATGGGACAAAAATCATCTTGTGGGGACCCAAGAACTAGAAAGTCGGTAGAGTATTTTATTTTCCCACACAAGACTTAAACATCTCTAACAATCCCAAGTGGTGTGATGGTATCTCTATTAGCAAGTTTAATAGTGACATCTATGTCTTCTATTTCAGCGAGTGCTATATCATTCATAATTTTCTGGTATAAGGTAAAATGACTAGCACTCACACTAGCACCCAAGTTAGATAAACCATGATAGGAAGGATCTCCAATTTTAAATGAGATGACAGACATGCCAACAACGTGCTTGTTATTATCTTTGGTATCGGGTTTGGCAGTTCTAGCAGCTTCATCAAAGAAATAAATAACATGCCCATCAATATTATCGACCAAGAGATCTTTGACCGTAGCAACACTAGGTTCTACTTTAATTTCTTCAGAGGGTTTAGGGGCTTTAATATTACTTTTGTGAACCACTGTTGATATCTTAGCATGTTCCTTTATCCTAACAGGGAAATGTCGTTTTTCAATATAAGAAGTAGGCACAACTGGATCAACATTGTAAATTATAGTTTCATCTCTAACTATGACGAGTTCTTTAATTTCTTCTTTAGTAAGGGGATGATATTTAAACCAGCTCCCTTTAGGGATATCAACATGAGTAGCAAATGATTCACAAAAAGAGGCTACTATCTCAAAGTCAAGTCCATATTTAGTGCTAAACTTGTGAAAAGCATCGGTATTCATAAAAGACTTAACACAATCCAAGTCAAGCTTAATACTTGACTCTTTACCTTCGTCGGGTTCCAATATTAAAAGTTGTGTTTAAATCCTTCTAAAAGATCCTACCTGAATTCAATAATCTTCTTCATAAAAGAACCAGCACAAGAAGTATCGAGTATGGACTGATAATTATGAGAAAGCTGAGCATAAAAATTCCGAATGATAATTTCTCTTGAGAGTTCATGATTGGGGAATCAATATAAGCCTCCCCCAAGGTAGAGCGATACTTTCTCCTTCACGAGGCCCAAAATTATATATGTAATTCCGATCACAATGAACTAGATGCATATGATATTTTTTTGGTGAAATTCCAATTTCAAGCAATTCTAATTCCAAGATCAAAACGGCTTTGATTTCCCATCCCGGAGGGAACCCCCCCGGCGGAATCGCTCCGCTGGAGGGGCAAACATGCTCCTGCCCAAGTTTCGCCTTGAGAAGGCGGCGCTCCATCCATAAAGTCCTCTCGTTAGTTTTTCTAGGTAAAAAGACCTTATGTACCAGAAGATGGGCACCGGAGGTGGGCCTGGGCCCCCACTACCCACCAGGGCGCGCCTGGAGGGGGTGGCGCACCCTGGTGCCTTGTGGGCGCCTGGGTGCCCCCTCTGGTAGTTCTTCTCTCCAATATTTATTATATATTCCAAAATAATTCTCTATAAAATTTCAGCTCATTTGGAGGTGTGCAAAATAGGTATCTCTGACATAGCTTTTTCAGGTCCAGAATTCCAGCTGCCGGTATTCTCCCTCGTTGTGTAAACCTTGCATATTATGAGAGAAAAGACATTAGAATTACTCCATAAAGTGTTAGAATGCGTAAAAATGCTATAAATAATATTAGGAAAACATGATGCAAAATGGATGTATCAGACATGTTTACTAATAGTACAAGTTAGTATTAGATTTTTTAACCCTCTCGCCTTCTCTTTCATTGTAGTACTAGTAGTACTAGTAGTTTAGGTCGCATGGATCATCGGGAGTAGTACTTTTTACCTAGGAGGACGTGTATAGCTAGGCCCTTGAAGACTTGAACCCACTAGCTCCCACCATTTTTGTTTTTCCATGTCTTACTATCTCATCCATGTAGCCAAGAGTGGCTATATATAATAAGCTGGTTATTGTACTTCCTCTATACTGGAGTAGTACTACTTGCTGCACAATATTGCCGAGTGCCATATTTGAGCACAACATTATCACGCATGGACCTTGACCATGTACGTCACCATGTGTCCAGATCTGAGATGCCGCGTGTACCCGATGAACGGTGCCGAGTTCGACCCCCGTGATGCTGTGTGGGAGCCAAGGAACACTCTTGAAGAGTACTCGCTTTTCATTGGGGGAAGCTACCCCATTGTGAAGCAGATGCCACCTTCCGTGCACGAAATCGAAGGCCTACTATTTATGAAGCATGGTTGTGTCTTCAGTGCGCACTGCTGGATGAACGACATGCTCGGACACGCTATCCCTGATTTATGCCGCTTCAACTTGGATGAGTTTCCATCATGTGGAACCGGACTAGAAAGCAGCGACAATGATTCCTGTTGCCCGCCGCTATGGATTGTGCCATCTATGAAGAACACCTGGGACTGGAACCTAGAGGAGGACATGGAGCCCATCTATAACGTATAAGTGGAGTATGGTAAATTGTGAATGGTACCACTGTAAATATATGTAGAGTAGTCGTGCACAAATTTATCACATGAAGTGGAGATGAACTTGTGTGGCATGTTGGCATTTGTCTTTTAGAATTTATTACTAGTAAATGTATTATGTGTATGTGCAACTTGTGTGGCTGTTGGCTATACATGACGTGGTGGCATCATACAGTAGCGGTTGTTCGCTATCGTTGTAGTACTAGGACAACATCTCGTACTCCTATAAACCTTGCGCTTGGCTCCTCGCCTCTTCGGGGGGTCCAATAATTTGTACTCCTATAAACCTTGCGCTTGGCTCTTCGCCTCTTCGGGAGGTCCAACAATGATGATAATACAATGCAATATTCTTCTAGCAGTCTAACTCCGAATGAACTACTGCTGTAGGATCGAAAGTATGTCCAGAGGTGGGATTACACTACTTGACGAAATAAAAATCTAGCCTTTTCCCAATTTTAAGTCTTGGCAGATTTTAGCAACTTAGCACAAGTCAAGCAATCAACCTACACATGCAATTCTAAGAGTATAGCAGCGGAATATAAATCATTGCATATGAAGGTAAATGGGAGGAGTTTGGAGGGAGCAAACGCAATGTAGACACAGCGATTTTTGCCGTGGTTCCGATAGGTGGTGCTATCGTACATCCACGTTGATGGAGACTTCAACCCACGAAGGGTAATGGTTGCGCGAGTCCACGGAGGGCTCCACCCACGAAGGGTCCAAGAAGAAGCAACCTTGTCTATCCCACCATGGCCATCGCCCACGAAGGACTTGCCTCACTAGGGTAGATCTTCATGAAGTAGGCGATCTCCTTGCCCGTACAAAATCCTTGGTTCAACTCCACAATCTTGACGGAGGCTCCAAGTGACACCTAACCAATCTAGGAGACAACACTCTCCAAAAGGTATAGATGGTGTGTTGATGATGAACTCCTTGCTCTTGTACTTCAAATGATAGTCTCCCCAACACTCAACTCTCTCTCATAGATTTGGATATGGTGGAAATATGATTTGAGTGGAAAGCAACTTGGGGAAGGCTAGAGATCAAGATTCTTGTGGTTGGATTGGAATGTCTTGGTCTCAACACATGAGTGGGTGGTTCTCTCTCAGAAAATGAATGCTGGAAGTGTAGGCACGTTCTGATGGCTCTCTCCATGAATGGAGGAAGGGTGGAGGGGTATATATAGCCTCCACACAAAATCTAACCATTACACACAATTTACCAAACTCGGTGGGATCGAATAGTTAAACTCGGTCAGACCGATTCAGTTCAAAATGTGAACATTATGTTTTTTGGTGGGACCGACATGATCAACTTGGTGGGACTGATGTTCTAGGGTTAGGGCATAACTTGATCTTGGTGAGACCGATCACATGAACTCGGTGAGACCAATTTCAGTAATAGGCGAATTGAGAGTTGGTCAGGCAAACTCGATGGGACCGATCGCTCATTTCGGTGAGACCGAAATGTTACGAAAAGGAAACAGAGAGTTTGCATTGCGAACTCGGTGGGACCGATTGCTCATTTCGGTTGGACCGAAACGTTACGAAGGGAAACAAGAGTTTGCAATCCCATCTCGGTGAGACCAAGATCCCTATCGGCGAGACTGAACTGATTAGGGTTTTTGGCTATGGCTATGTCAAATGAACTCGGTGGCGCCGGATAGATCAATTCAGTGGGGCCGAGTTTGACTTTAGGTTTAGGACAAATGTGGAATTGAGAAAGTGGTTGAGGGCTTTTGGAGCATAATTCTAAGCATTTTGAGCAAGCAAGCCATTAAGCAACACCTCATCCCCTTTTAATAGTATTGGCTTTTCCTATGGACTCAATGTGATCTTGGATCACTAAAAAGAAAATGTAGAGTCTTGAGCTTTTTTTTGACAGAAAGACTATAAAGGAACCCCCTACATTATAATTGGTGCAACAAACCCAAATTGCAAGTACCATGCCTTGAACCTAGGTGGGTGGGAAGGCATCAGCCCCTTCCCACCACTAGGCTATGCCTTAGTCTGCTAGAGTCTTGAGCTTTTGCCAATATATGTCCTTAGCATTTTGAGGAGTCCACATCTCTAGTCCATGCCATGCCAATCATTGAACTTTCTAAAATGATCATCTTGAAAGAATATTAGTTCAATGAGCTATATGTTGTTAAGAATTACCAAAACCACCCAGGGATTAGTTGCACTTTCAGTCTCCCCCTTTTGGTAATTAATGACAACATATAGATCAAAGCTTCGACAAATGATAATAAGAATGAAATACATCATCGCTTTGAGAAGTATGTGATAAGCAAGAGCTCCCCCTAAATTTGTGCATTATTTAAAATTTTCTTTTGAATGCAAATGCACAATCCATTAGGATCATGGGTTACTCTTCCATGTCACATATCTTGGTGGAGCACTCAAAATATTAGAATATGAAATATACACTCATCACCAAGACAAAGTGAATGATCATACATAAGAGATAGAGAATATCATCATCCAAGCACAAACATTAAAGTAGGATATGATCAAGCACATGACCATACAAGTATCTCACACACACAACCATAGAGTATCATCCAAGCAAGCAATCAAAATAAGTAGCAAATAAGTAGCAAAAGAGGCAAAAAGAAGCAAAGCTCTCTCTCTCTCTCTCTCTCTCTCTCAACCTATGATCTATACAATGCAAATGCACAATCGATTAGGATCATGGGTTACTCTTCCATGTCACATACATCTTGGTGGAGCGCCCAAAATGATAGAATATGAAATATACACTCATCACCAAGACAAAGTGAATGATCATACATAAGTGATAGAGAATATCATCATCCAAGCACAAACATTAAAGTAGGATATGATCAAGCGCATGACCATACAAGTATATCACACACACAACCATATAGTATCACCAAGCAATCAAAATAAGTAGCAAATAAGTAGAAAAAGAGGCAAAAAGAAGCAAAGCTCTCTCTCTCTCTCTCTCAGCGTATGATCTATACACTTTGTCCCCCTTTGGCATCAAGTTCCCAAAAAGCTTGAAAATGCATAGTGCTATGCGGCTCTCTAAGCTTGATCTTCGGGAGGTGGCGTAGAGAGGAGTCTGATGACCCACAAGTATAGGGGATAAATTGTAGCTCTTTTCGATAAGTAAGAGTGTCGAACCCAACGAGGAGCAGAAGGAAATGACAAGTGGTTTTCAGCAAGGTAATGTCTACAAGTGCTGAAATTGTAAGTAGCAGAGTAGTTTGATAGCAAGATATTGTAACGAACAAGTAATGATAGTAGTAACAAAAGTTCAGCAAGGTAGCCCAGTCCTTTTGAGGCAAAGGATAGGCCAAAACGGTCTCTTATGATAAGCAAAGTGTTCTTGAGGGTACACGTGAATTTCATCTAGTCACTTTCACCATGTTGGTTTGATTTGTGTTTGCTACTTTGATAATTTGATATGTGGGTGGACCTGTGCTTAGGTGATGTTCTTACTTGAACAAGCCTCCTACTTATGATTAACCCTCCCGCAAGCATCCGCAAGTACGAGAAAAGTATTAAGAATAAATTCTAACCATAGCATTAAACTTTTGGATCCAATCGGTCCCTTACAGAATAGCGCATAAAGTGGGGTTTAAGCTTCTGTCACTCTCGCAACCCATCATCTAATTGCTACTCCATAATGCATTCCCTTTGGCCCAAATATGTTGAAGTGTCATGTAGTCGACATGCACATGACACCACTAAGGGAATCACAACATGCATACTATCAAAATATCGAACACATAAACACATACCAAGTTCACATGATTACGTGCAACATGATTTCTCCCGTGACCTCAAGAACAAAAGTAACTACTCACAAATAATAATCATGCTCAAGATCAGATGGGTATTAAATAGCATATTGGATCTAAACATATAATCTTCCACGAAATAAATCATATATTAATCAACTACAAGATGTAATCAACACTACTATTCACCCACAAGCACCAATCTATAGTTCCGTAACAAGATTGAACACAAGAGATGAACTAGGGTTTAAGATGAGAAGGTGCTGTTGAAGATGTTGGTGGAGATCGCCCTCCCCAAGATGTGAGAGTTGTTGGTGATGATGATGACGATGATTTACCCCTCCGGGAGGGAAGTTCCCCCGGCGGAATCGCTCCGACAGAGGGCAAAAGTGCTCCTGCCCAAGTTCCGCCTCAAGACGGCGGCGCTACATCCCAAAAGTCCTCTCCTTATTTTTTCTAGGTTAAAATGACCTATATACCAGAAGATGGGCACCGGAGGTGGGCCTGGTGAGCACAACCCACTAGGGCGCGCCCGGGCTCCCTGGCGCGCCCAGGTGGGTTGTGTCCACCTGGTGGGCCCCCTCTGGTAGTTATTTGCTCCAATATTCCTCAAATATTTGATAAAACATCTCCGTTAAGTTTCAGCTTGTTTGGAGTTGTGCAGAATAGGTGGCCTGGCGTAGCTTTTCTAGGTCCAGATTTCCAGCTGCTGGAATTCTCCCTCTTTGCGTGTACCTTGTAAATTATGAGAGAAAAGGCATTATAATTACTCCAAAAGCATTATTATGAATAGAAACATCATAAATAACAGTAAAAAAACATGATGCAAAATGGACGTATCAACTCCAGCAAGCTTAGACCTCGGTTGTCCTCAAGCGAAAACCGAAATCGAAAGTATGTCCACATGCTTAGAGAGAGATGTGTCGATAAAAACAAAATACGGGCATAGAAGCATCATGTTCATTATTATAACAACAATAAACTTAAACATAAGACTCTTATCATAGACTTCTCATGAATAAGTGATAATTCATCGCACTATTGAAGTATAAAGCAAAAACTCTATTAAAAACCAACAAACTATGTTCTCAGTCAACTTTGCAACTACAATTCATCATCTTTTTGGGAAGGGTCACGTATCGGAGCCTTTAGGAAAGTCCACATACTCAACCATCATATAGTCTTCTATGATTGCTAGCACTCACCGCGTACACATGAGCAAAACGTTTCAACCAGACACAAAGAAAGATAGGGGCTTATAGTTTCGCCTCCCAACGTATTCACCTCAAGGGTGATGTCAACAATAATAACTCATGCTATCTATATTCAAATGGACATATGTGCCTAGATATTTCCTCACCACATGATGCTTGCCAAAGGAGAAACATAAAAAGGAAAAGAAGGAAAACTTTGACTCTTTGCATAAAAGTAAATACATAAAAGTAAAAGATAGACCCTTCGCAGAGGGAAGCAGAGGTTGCCATGCGCTTATTTGTTTGTATGCTCAACCCCTTAGTGCAAAAGAACGTCACGTTGCATTTCCCCTTGTGATAGCGACCTTTATTATGCAGTCTGTCGCTTTTATTCTTCACCATCACAAGTTCGTGCAATGCTCAATTTTCTCTTACACTAAATGATCTCACACATTTAGAAGCAATTTTTATTGCCCTTTTGCACCGATGACAACTTACTTGAGGGATCTTGCTCAATCCCTAGGTATGTATGGTGGACACTTGAAAATAAGATTTGGGTTTAAGGGTTTTTGGATGTACAAGTAGTATCTCTACTTAGTGCGGAATTTTTGGCTAGCAAAGATAGGGGCCAAGCATCACATGTTGAAGGATGTATGACAATATGACTTCTATGTGAATATAAACAAACATAAACCGTTAAGTTGTCTTCCTTGTCCAACGTGAACAATTTTGGCATATAATATTTTGATGAGGGCTCACAATCACAAAAGATTTCTAGGATAGTATATTTATATGTGAATCTTCTCTTCCCTTATTAATTCTTTCATGAGTTGCATCATTGACTAATGCTATGTTTGTCAATCTCTAATAAATTTTTCTACTTATACTTTTTGTTATGTGGTGTCATCACCTACCATAAGATTAGTATATGATCTTTTTCATTGTTTCTTTCCTTTTATTTATTTCCTTTATTTTATTTGCAACATGAAAGTAAAGAAAGCAAAAACTCAAAACTAAACTTTATTATATATCTTGCACATGATTACAAGGATAGATCATTAAGGAAACTCTCAAAGAAGAAAAGATTGAACTAAAATTTTATTCATCTAAAGCAAAAGACCGAACTAAAATAAGTAAAGGCCAAAAGATAGAGGGATGATATGATACTGGGGCACCTCCCCCAAGCTTGGTGGAAGCCAAGGGGAGTGCCCATACCCGATGCTGAATTCTCCTTTGGTGGTTGATAACCCAAAAGTATAGGGTATCGCAACCGTTTTCGAGGGTAGAGTATTCAACCCAAATTTATAGATTCGACACAAGGGCAGCCAAAGAATATTTGGAGGTATTAGCAGCTGAGTTGTCAATTCAACCACACCTGGAGATTAATTGTCTGCAACAAAGTGATCAGTAGCATAGTATTTTGATAGTTTTGATAGTAGTGACAACAGCAACGGTAACAGTAACAATGATAGCAGTCATTTTGTAGGAAGTCTAACAGTGATGATAGCAATAGTAACGCAGCAAGATCAATATAAATAAATTTGTAGGCATTGGATCGGTGACTTGTTGGATGATATTTGTCATGTAACAGTTATAACCTAGGGCTATACGGCACTAGCTCCAGTTCATCGATATAATGTAGGCATGTATTCCGTAAATAGTCATGCGTGCTTTATTGAAGAACTTGCATGACATCTTTTGTCCTACCCTCCAGTGGCAGCAGGGTCCATATTAATAGAGAACCGGAACAAAGCATTAACACATAGTGAATACATGAACTCCTCAAACTACGATCATCACCGGGAGTGGGCCGATTGTTGTCACTCCGGGGTTGCTGGATCATAACACGTAGTAGGTGGCTATAACTTGCGAGATCGGATCTAAAACATGGATGTAATGATGAATTCATAAACAGTTCAGATCTGAGTTCATGGCACCCGGACCCAAAGTGACAAGCATTAAGCATAGCAAAGTCATAGCAACATCAATCTAAGAACATAGTTTTTTTTGAAGAAGTCAAAACTTTTTTTGACTCGAAACTGTGAGGCAACAGCCCCACAGTACTTTATTAAAACTCAAGCAAACAAACAAGGTACAAAAGGTTCTGGTAAGAAAAGAGAAAAGCTACTCACCTAAAGAAACATGCTACTTACCTAAGGCCATACGTACAAATTTACAATGTGGGCAATATAATACAAACAACCAGTTAGGGCAGAGAACTAATCCAATGCAGCAGCAAAGGTTTTAAACTAGGCTTAAATCCGTGGGAGAGCATAGTTATATCATGGATGAAATTTCTCCTCCATGTTGTGAAGGTATGTCTCTCATTTCTGAAGATTCTTCCATTCCTCAATAACCAGACATTCCAAGCAGCAAGATAAACAACCTCCTTGAAAAAGGTCTGACCAAAACTCTTCCTGGCAGCAATGAGACACTCAGAAGGAGACAGGCCAGCAAGCCATTGAATTTGCAAATAATTCCAGACTCTTGTGCTGAATTGGCAGGTGAAGAAAAGGTGCATTCTGTCCTTGTGGGCTTGTGCAGGGCATAAGGGACATGTATTGTCCTCCTGCGGCGATCTCCAGTGCCTCCTAATCAGGAGATCACGGGTGTTGAGTCTATCATTAAGCATCAACCACGAAAACACCTTGATCTTCATTGTTGATCTACTCTGCCAGATCCATTTGGCTGGCATATCAACATGAATATGGGCATGCATCATTACATAGTAACTTTTGGCAAAAAAAAAAATTCTTTGCCAGGGATCCATGACCAAGAATCATTGAGACTTTTATCTATATCGATATGAGACAAGCCATTCTGCACTGTGATCATTTCCTCCATTTCTTCTGGTGATAAAGGCAAATGGAAGAGCTCAGACATATCAAGGGTGTTGAGGACATCTCTGACAGAAACCTTATCATCAATTACAAAAGAGAAAATCCTAGGAAACCTTTCTCTGAGAGGAGTAGAGGATCCCCAAAAAACCCAAGCATCAAACCAGAAGAGAACATAGTCCCCCATGTTGATCATCACCTCACAGTGCTGTCTGAAAATTTCATTCAGTTTAATTATGTCCCTCCACCAATAAGAGCCACACAGAACAGTTCCATGGGGCACAACTCCATCATAATAAGTGTTCCATATGAGAGATACCCATGGGATGTCAGATTTATTATAAAACTTAAACGGATGTTTGGTAAGGAGTGCTCTGTTTTGGATATTCAAGTTAATAATCCCCATGCCACCTTTGTCTTTAGGCCTACATACTAAAGGCCAAGCTGCCAAGGATTGTCTGGGAGTGTCAGAGTTTCCCCTCCATAAGCACTATCTCATAATTCTCTCTAGCTGCTTGATGATACTAGCTGGCAGACATAAACTGCAAAGGAAGTATTTGGGCAAAGAGGATAATACAGATTGGAGCAATTGCAATCTTGCTCCCTGATTAAGGAGACATGAGCTGGCAGACAATCTTCTTTCAACCCTTTCCACCACTGGGAACAATTCTTGAATTATTGGCTTGGAGGTGCCCACAGGAAGCCCAAGATAGGTAAAAGGGAGGGTTCCAACCTGACAACCAAAAACAGCAGCCAAGCGTGCAGTTTCTGCCTCATCCACATTAATGGGCAGAATACATGATTTGTGAAAATTGACTCTAAGACTAGTGGAGCCATGAAAATCCTGTAGCATATCTTTAAGAGCCAGGAGTTGAGAATCAACCGCAGGAACAATGAGGAGAGTATCATCCGCATACTGAACAATAGGAAATTCTTTATCATGTGTTTCAAATGGGTAAAGAAATCACTCCATTTCTCAGCATATCATTCACCAAGGTTTGCAATAAATCGGCAGCCAAAACAAAAAGGAGGGGTGATAAAGGATCCCCTTGTCTCACACCCCTTTTGCAGATAAATTGTTTTCCAGGAACTCCATTCAAGATAACAGAAGAAGTACCAGATGACAAGAGCTCTTTAATCCAGCCAATCCATTTAGTATCAAAACCTTTATGATGCAGAAGTTTGAGGATAAGGTCATGCTCCACTATATCAAAGGCCTTTGCAAAATCCAGTTTGAGAATCAAAATGGGCTTTTTGGATTTATGGCACCGATGGATGTACTCCAGAGTCCAAGCAATGCAGTCCTGTATAGATCTAGACTTCAGAAACCCATATTGATTTTTGTGAATGCATCTGAGGATAACCTGCTGCAACCTGTTGGCAAGGAGCTTTGTCAGGAATTTCAAGCAGGTATTTGTCAGAGAAATGGGCATGAAATCATTGGGACCCCTCAGGTGAGAGTTTCTTGGGGATTAAAGTGATCAAAGACCCATTGATGTTACTAATTGTAATCTTGCCATCATAAAGATCCTTGAAGAGCTGCAAAAAATCATGCTTGATAATGTGCCAACATCTCTTCACAAACAAACCTGTAAAACCATCAGGGCCCGGTGCTCTATCAGTGGGAAGAGATTTGAGAACTTCATTTATTTCATACTAAAAAAAGGGGGCAGACAAGTTGTTCAGACCTTCCACATGCTCAATCAAAGAATCAAGATCAAATTTCATATCAATCCCTGTAGAAACACCCAATCGCTCTTTAAAAGTGCCCCATAACATACCAGCCATTTGTTGATGATCAGAGACAACATTTCCATCATCATATTGCAGGGGAGAAATAGAGTTTCTCCTAAACCTTTCGGTGGCCATTGCTTGGAAGAATTTGGAGTTCTCCTCCCCAACTTTGATCCATCTGATAGTGCATCCTTGTTTCCCGTAAATAAACTACAAGTGGAGAAGGTTCTCAACATGGAGCTTCACAATTTTCCTGAAATTGAACTCAGGTCTTGTTAGAGCCCTTAATTCTTCCATGTTATCAAAAAACAGAACCACCTGATTGCAAGCTTGAATGACCTTCTTGAGCTTAGACAGACTGATGTACCAATGCTTAAGAGCATATCTCAGCCGTTTGAACTTTTCAGTTAACCTGGCAGCAGAATTAGATTTCATTGTGGGAGCATTCCATGACTTCTCCACACAATCAAAGAAACCAGGTAAATCCACCCAATAATTTTCAAATCTAAAGATCTTTGCCTTGGGTATAGTTGTTGCAATTGAAACTACACAGGGGACATGATCAGAGGCAGTTCTTGCAAGCGGATGGACCATTCTGTTGGGATAATCATTGGTCCAAGTGGAGGAAGTAAAGAACCAATCCAGCTGTTCCAACCGTGGATTTTCTTGCATGTTGGACCAAGTGTAAGATCTTCCTTTTAAAGGCAACTCAAGAAGTCCAAGATGACCAATTATCTCATTAAATAGGAACATTTCATTAATATCCCCACCTGGAAAATTTCTGTTATCAAGGGATCTTATGAAATTAAAGTCCCCCATGAGAAGCCAATTATCATCCACTGGGACCTAAGAACATAGTGGATACTAGGGATCAAGCCCTAACAAAACTAACTCGGTTACATGATGAATCTCATCCAACTCCATACCGACCAGCGAGCCTACGAAGGAATTACTCACTCCCGGTGGGGAGCATCATGGAATTGGCGATGGAGATTGGTTGGTGATGACGAAGAACGAAGATCCCCCTCTCCGGAGCCCCAAACGGACTCCAGATCTGCCCTCCCGAGGAAGAACAGGGCTTGGCGGCGGCTCCGTCTCATGGATCGCGATAATTCTTTCTCCCTGATTTTTTCTGGAATAATGTGAATTTATAGTATCAAGGGGGTCGTCAGCGAGGCCACCAGGTGGGTACAACCCACCTGGGCGCGCCAGGAGAGGGGGCGCGCCCTGGTGGGTTGTGCCCACCCAGGTGCCCCTCTTCGGCAGGTCTTGGCTCCAGAAATTCTTATTATAATATAAAAAATCCTCGCAAAGTTTCGTTCCACTTCAAGAACATTTATTTCTGCACAAAAACAACACCATGGTAGTTCTGCTGAAAACAACGCCAGTCTGGGGTTAGTTTCATTCAAATCATGCAAATTAGAGTCCAAAACAAGAGGAAGAGGATGAGGAAAAGTAGATACGTTGGAGACGTATCAACTCCCCCAAGCTTAAACCTTTGCTTGTCCTTAAGCAATTCAGTTGATAAATTGAAAGTGAAAAAGAAAAACTTTTACGAACTCTTTTGCTCTTGTTTGCATAAATAAGCTTAAACAACACCCAGGTTTTCAGCCAACATTATAACTAACCATGTCAATAATGACATTTAAAGATTATAAGGACTCATATCAATGACATAATCAACCAGCGAGCAATAATAAGATATCTCAAATAGCAACATGTTGTCAAAACAACCATGATATAATATAACAATAATGGTATCTCGCTAGCCCTTTCTGAGACCGCAAAACATAAATGCAGAGCACCTCTGAAGTTCAAGCAGCGAATAAACATTGTAATTCATGGTAGAAAAGATCCAGTCATGATGCACCCAACAGTAGCTATACACAATGCATAAATCATGACAGCTGTGCTCTACTCAGTTTCTAGTGCTTGTTTTTAGAAGGTGATGACACAACATAAAAGTAAATAGAAAGTCCCTTCGCAGAGGGAAGCAGTGATTTGCAGAGGCTCCAGAGCTCAATTTTTAAAACAGAGATAAATGATTATTTTGAGACATGGCCCTTCTTATTCACTTCACGACCATCAGTTATCAACATCTTCCATGCTAAGCACGCTAGTGGCGGTTCCCAAGCGAAAAGTAAAGGTTCTGACTCGATTGGGAGTTTTTGTTTGATTATTTAAGAGATGAACTCTTTTTCATGTTTGCAGTTTGGGACTGGGCATCCCTATTACCGCCCATTTCCTCGTGCGACGGCAAGTGAATAAACACTCGACCAGAGTATAACCCGCTTAGCACGGAAGATATCGACCACCTTCTTTCGTTCCATGAACGATCCAGGCACACAAAACGGATGATTTTTTTAGAAGTTTTTTAGAGGTGGCACATGCAAATTTACTTAGGACAGCAGGGTAATACCGTATATAGGTAGGTATGGTGGACTCATTTGGAATAACTTTGGGTTCAAGGTTTTTGATGTACAAGCAGAATTCCCACTTAGTACAGGAGAAGGCTAGCAATTAAGATTGAGAAGCGGCCAGCTAGAGAGCAACAACGATCATAAGCAGGCATTATGCATAAGTAACATTGGACACTAGCATGAGTAGGATATGAACACCATGAACATAAATATCATAGAGGCTATGTTGGTTTTGATTCAACTACATGCATAAACATGTGCCAAGTCAAGCCACTCGAACATTCAGAGGAGGATACCATATCATCATACTACATCACAATCATATTAACTCTATGTTGATATCCAAGATAATTCATTATCATCTCCCAGCTACTTATGCATGGCATGAGAAACTATAATCTCTAATTGTCATTGCAAACATGTTCAATCATAATGGGCTGAAGCACGGATACTAGGTTAAACATATTTACACAACGAGAACAAGTCGAGTTCATACCAGTTTCTCCTTGCCATGGCCAGTTCATCGAATATCGTCATTATTGCCTTTCACTTGCATGACCGAATGATATGAAAATAATAATAGTGCAAGAGTGTCATGGACTAAGCTGGAATCTGCAAAACATTTTGTTGGTGTACTAAAGTAGGGGTACCTTAGTACCCCGAACTTGTGCACGGGCAGTCGTAGCACCCCGCGGCAAGGCTTGCCAGGTGATCGCCAAAACTCTCTATGGTCCCTTTTTGGGCCATCCAAGAACAAAGTATTCGAGCCAAGGCCCCGACAGGAGGAGCTTGCCGGGAAGGCCACCCGAAGAGAGCAAGGCCCGAGCAAGAGGAGCTTGCCGGGACGGCCGCTCGAAGCACAAGGCCCCGGCAAGAGGAGCTTGTCGGGAAGGCCGACCAGGGCACGACAAGAGACTTGCTGCGACGCGCCACGCGTCCCGGCAAGGACCGGTGAGTAACAAGCTCCCGGGCGCGACAAGGCATCAACCGCGGCAAGGCGCTTGCCGCGGCAAGTCACCACCCTGCGCCTGCGTTCCAGCTCATCCACCCACGCGTCGCTCTGGGGCCATTCCAGGCGTACGTGGCGAGAGGCTGCGCAGCCAGGGGCATGCGGTGGCGAAGCAACGCTGACAGGGTAGCCGTCGTGGCAAACGGTGGCGCCCCTAACGGTCCATTTCCTGCACTGTTTGGGCGACCTAGACGGGCATTTAATGCCCTTGTCCCCTGCCGTTAGAGTTAGGTATGATAGCACTGTGCAAACAGCTGTACCCAACATAGCGTTTTCCAGTTTTACCCCCACCTACGTTGCCACCTATGGGTAACCCCTTGCGCATATAAAAGGAGGCCCCATGCGCAACGTGGAGGGGGGGAGGAGGAAGGAGGCCACTCACGCTTGGTCTGATTAGTTGCTTGAGTGTACTGTAGCACTCAGCGCTCCCGAACAAGAACACAATACAAACCACAAAGCAGCAGTAGGGTTTTACGCATCCGTGCGGCCTGAAGCTGGGTAAACCCCTTGTGTGCATCGCCTCGATCCGCTCTTCGCGCGACCTCCGCCCCCCGCCGAACCAGAAAGGGGCTCGGTCCCCATAGGTGTTCGTGGAGGCAGATTTCCCCCGACATCTTTGGCACGCCAGGTAGGGGGCGTCGAGGTTGTGTGAACCTGATCCGGCATCTGCGCAGGCTAGATCTCCATCATCTTCATCGACATGCCACCGAAGAAGAAAGCTCCGGAGGTGGATGGTCCATCCGCGTCGAACCCACCGCCCCTGGAGCAAACGGGTGGTGGGGACGGCACCGGCGGCGGAACGGGCGTCGCCGAACCAGCTCATGGTGCCACCGCGTCCGAACATGCACCGCGCCCCTCTCAGGAGGCACGGGACCAGCAGCGTCTTGGCACTCACGGTACCATACGCTCGCTGGACCCAGATCGAGCTGGCGGATCCCAGGGTGCTCAAGGCCAGCATACACACCAACGTGCTGGCGCGAGCGTGGCGCGACTGCTTGGTCTGGGTGTTGCTCCTTCTAACATAGTTAGAAGTTCGAGCACATCCCGCTCCACGCGTCGCTCGCCACCGCTGCCCGCCACTCCAGCAGAAGCTCTAGCACAAGTTCAACTGCTCCTAGACTACCCTCCAATGGCGGACAAGCTCAACGACTGGAGGGCCACGATACAGAGTCTCATCGGCTTCGCTAACGGCGACACCCCGCGGCAGCACAGTGCGTCGCAGCCGCGGCAGGTCGGCCAGGCGAGAACCGATGGCGCCAAGATCGGTGGGGGTGCGACCACCGTGCATTCCCCGCCCCAAAGGCCAAGATCGCCGACTCGCCGGAGCCATCACGACAACGACTCCACCGCGTCGTCAAATCCGCGAACTCGTCGCGATCAACGCCAAGTTCTTCACGAACGAGTGCAAGAGGACGCTCGTACGCGCATCGAGCGTCGGAGAGAAGCGCGACGTCAATCAGACCAGCGCGCTGGGCCCTCTGTCGACATGCATGCGCCAGGGGGACCAGGCGACCTGCCGTACGCGGTAGGCTGCCCTGCGTTCACCCGTGAGCTGCGGCAAGTCCAGTGGCCCAGCACGAAGAATTTCAAGCCAGACGTACCAGAGAAGTACGATGGCAAGTCGCATCCGTCGGAGTTCCTACACCATTGCGGTGCAGGCTGCTGGAGGGCGAGACGACAAGATCCTTGCCAACTACTTCCCGCTGGTACTCAAATCCAACGTCAGATCCTGGCTCATGCACTTGCCGGATAACTCCATAACCTCTTGGACAGACTTGTGCCATCAGTTTGTTGGCGCATTTACGGGCGGCCACAAACCCCATGCCAAGCGAGCGACCTTCATCTGCTCGTCCAGAAGGAAGGTGAATCCTTGCGCAAGTTCATCCAGAGATTCAGCCGCGTACACTACAACATCCCAGACGTCCATCCTGCCGCGGTCATCAGCGCGTTCCATCAGAACATGCGTAATTGCAGGATGTGGGAGGAGATGGCGATGTGCAAGATCAAAGACGTCAGTGAGCTATATGCCCTGGCCGACAAGTGTGCACGTGCTGAGGAAGGAAGGAAGCTACCCGGAGAGAACACTGGAGCAGGAGAATCTGACAGTGAGGATACCGCCCCGGCAAGGAAGAACCGACGGCGGAGCAACAGGAAGAAGAAGAGCCAAGAAGTACTGGTTGTTGAGCAGTCCGGCGATGAAGGCGCCGCCAAGAAGGCCCAGGCTGGTAGCTCCGGCAAGGAGGTTGCCAGATGCGCCAACTGCCAGGCTGTGGTGGTCGCCGACAAGCGGGACGGCACCAACAAACAGTACTGCAAGATCCACCGCACCAAGGGCCATGACCTCCAGAGCTGCAAGCAGGTCGAGCGGCTCATCGAGCTGCAAAAGGCCGAGTACGAGCGGCGCGACAAGGAGAGAGCCCGGGGAGGTGGCGGAGGATCAGGCACGAAGCGCCCCGGCCAGGGAGGACGCCGCGACAAGGACAAGCAGCGGCAAGCAGACAGACCTCCCCGCGGCCGCGACAAGAACGAAGACGACGACGAAGACGAAGACATGGATGATGTCGAGACCAGTGAGCAGGAGTTTCAGAAAGCCACAGAGATCTTGTGTGTAGACGGTGGTGCTTCTCTGCATACTTCTCACCGCTAGCTCAAGCAGTGGGCACGGGAAGTCAATGCAGCGGAACCACCCGTCGAGTCGTGCAAGCCTCTGAAATGGTCCAGTACGCCTATCATCTTCGATATTGATGACCACCCTTACCGCACAACTACGATCGGGTGCTTGCCGATGTTGGTCTCACCAACAGTCCGCAACCTCAAGGTCACTAAGATGCTAGTCGACGGCGGGGCCGGCTTGAACCTAATCTCCTCCGCTGTACTCCAGAAACTCCAAGTCCCCGACAGCGAGCTCGAAGAGACCGGCACGTTCCAAGGAATCAACCCGGGAAGGAGCAAGCCGAAGGGGAAGATAACGTTGCCAGTGACATTTGGCAGCGAGCTGAACTTCAGGACAGAGAGGATCACTTTTGACGTTGCCGATTTTCCATTGCCCTACAATGGAATTCTCGGCCGTCCGGCGCTCGCCAAGTTCATGGTGGCCTCTCACTACGCGTACAACATGCTCAAGATGCCAGGCCCGATAAGCGTCATCTCTGTCCCCGGCGACAAGAAGGATGCCCTTATCTGTGCCGACAAGATTTACCGGGAAGCAGCAACCGCGACGGATCACAAGCCACTTGCCGCTGGAGCTCCCGGAGGGAAGAGGAAGACCAAGCCCGGCAAGTGCTCTTGTGCCCACTCCGGCAAGCGCACCTCTTCGGAGTGCTGCGCTACCGTTGAGGACGCGCCATCGAGCTCCACCGGCAAGAGTAAGAAGTCAATGGCAGCCTCGCCAACGACCAAGAAGGTGTCCGCCAAGGAGGACGGCACTGGTGGTACCTTCACCATCAGTGCCACTCTCAACCCCAAATAGGAAAGCGCGCTCGTTGCTTTCCTGCGGGCGAATGTCGATGTGTTTGCCTGGCAACCATCTGACATCCCCGGCGTTCCCAGGAAAGTGATTGAGCACCACCTCGCCGTCTGTCCTCATGCGCGGCCCGTCAAGCAGAGAGTCAGGAAGCAAGCGGTGGAGCGCCAAGAGTTCATCGCAGAAGAGATCAAGAAATTGGAAGCGGCAGGCCTTGTCAGAGGTGTGCTCCATCCGACGTGGTTGGCCAATCCTGTTGTCGTGCACAAAGCAAATGGGAAATGGAGGCTTTGCATCGACTTTACTGATGTTAACAAAGCTTGTCCCAAGGATCCCTTTCCCTTGCCGCGCATTGACCAGATTGTTGACTCCACGGCCGGATGTGACCTGCTTTCATTTCTTGACGCATACTCAGGGTACCACCAGATCTTCATGGCTGAAGAAGATGAGGAAAAGACCGCATTCATCACTTCATGTGGCACGTACTGTTTCATACGGATGCCTTTCGGTTTGAAGAATGCCGGTTCGACATTTGCGAGGGTTGTCCATACCGCTTTTGAGCCGCAAATCCACAGAAATGTGGAAGCCTACATGGATGACATAGTGGTCAAAAGCAGGAACAGGGCAACCCTGATTCAAGATTTAGAAGAGACCTTTGCAAACCTGCGCAGGATCAGCCTCAAGCTCAACCCCGAGAAGTGCGTGTTTGGAGTCCCTTCCGGCAAGCTTCTCGGGTTCTTCGTGTCTCAGCGAGGAATCGAAGCCAATCCAGACAAAATCAAGGCCATCGAGCAGATTGAAGCACCAACACGCGTCAAGGATGTACGAAGGCTTGCCGGCTGCGTCGCGGCTCTCAGCAGGTTTTTTTCCAAGTCTGCAGAACGCGCCCTGCCATTTTTCAAAATTTTGAAAAAGGCGGGTCCAGTAAAATGGACTCCGGAAGCGGAGGCTGCGCTGCAGGACTTGAAGAAATACCTGTCCTCCGCTCCAATACTTGTCGCGCCTAAACCACAAGAGAAGTTGCTGCTGTACCTGGCGGCAACCAATCAAGTGGTTAGTGCAGCGTTAGTAGCGGAGAGGGAGGCAGATGATGAGCTAGCAACCGCGGCAAGCGCGTCCAGCGACAAGCAAGAGGCTTCCCCGACAAGCTCTGGCCCCGACAAGGATGAATCTGCGCAGGAGCGAGTGGAGGTGCAGAAGAAGAGAATGGTGCAGCGCCGAGTTTACTTTGTCGGCTCCCTTCTGCAAGGGGCTAGGTCAAGGTACTCTGGTGTGCAGAAATTGCTTTTCGGCCTTCTCATGGCCTCGAGAAAGCTGCGCCATTACTTCCAAGCACATGAGATTACAGTTGTCACCCGCTTTCCGCTGAAGAGGATACTGCAGAATCCAGAAGCAACAGGCAGGATTGTCGAGTGGGCACTGGAACTGTCAAGCTTCGATCTCAAATTCGAGAGCACTTCAACTATCCAAAGCCGAGCATTGGCGGAGTTCATAGCAGAGTGGACACCGACACCAGACGAAGAGATCCTAGAGACGAGCATCCCCGTCAAAGAAGCAAGCAAAGAGTGGCTAATGTATTTTGGTGGTCCTTTCTCGCTACAAGGCGCCGGTGCTGGCGCGTTGCTTATCGCGCCCACCGGAGAGCATCTCAAGTACATAGTCCAGATGCACTTCCCCAAGGAGCAAGCAACCAACAATACTGCAGAGTATGAAGGTTTGCTCGCCGGTCTCAGGATCGCGGCAGAACTTGGGATCAAGAAGCTCATTGTTAGGGGTGACTCACAGCTTGTCGTCCACCAAGTGAACAAAGATTACCAGAGTCCGTTGATGGAAGCGTACGTTGATGAAGTGAGGAAGCTAGAAGAGCGCTTTGACGGCCTGCAATGGAACACGTTCCAAGAGCTGAGAACGACATTGCTGATGGCCTGTCAAAGTGCGCAGCACTTAAGTTACCTGTGGAACCAGGAACTTTTGTGCTCAAGCTGACTCAGCCATCCGTGACACCATCACCCGGACAGAGCAAGAAGAGGAAGTTGGTCTCCGACGACTATCTTCCGGTAGAGCTCCCTGGAGCCGTCGCCAAGAAGGTCCCCAAGATCGACGCCAAGAGCGCTGAGGAGCCGTCTGCTCCGGCAAACCCCAGGGTTTGTTCCGTAGAAGCAGGCGCTCCCGACAAGTTTTGCCCCGGCAAGCTTGCCGGGGAACGTCAAGCTCCGGCTAAGCCCCAGATCCTCGCCGTAGAAGCGGACGTTCCCGCAGCAGCAGATGTGCCTTCAGTCCTTGTTGTCGAGCCACAGGCTCCAGCATGGGCGCAGCAGACTGTCCATTTCCTCCGGAACGGAGAACTTCCCGAAGAACAAGAAGAAGCGGAAAGAGTAGCCCGGCGCTCGAGTATGTACCAGTTCGTCGACAACACGCTGTACAGAAGAGGGCGCAACGGTGTGAAATTGAAGTGTAATTCCCGGGAAGACGGACAAAAGCTGTTGGCAAAGATACATGGAGGCATATGTGGTCACCACATCGGTGCCAGAGCACTTGCCGGCAAAGCGTTCCGGCCAGGTTTCTTCTGGCCGACAGCCCTCCAGGATGCAACTGCACAAGTAACCAAGTGTGAAGCGTGCCAGTTCCATTCCAAGCAGATACACCAGCCAGCTCAAGCTCTCCAGACGATCCCTTTATCCTGGCCATTTTCGGTCTGGGGGCTCGACATCCTCGGCCCCTTCCCCCGAGCTATCGGGGGCTTTGAGTACTTGTACGTCGCAATCGACAAGTTCACAAAGTGGCCGGAAGTGGAACCAGTGAGGAAGGTGACAGCACACTCAGCAGTCAAGTTCTTCAGGTCGATTGTTTGCCTCTTCGGGATCCCCAACAGGATCATCACCGACAACGGAGCAACGGTCAAGCGGAGAGGGCCAATGCCGAAGTGCTGCGCGGGCTCAAGACCAGAACTTTCGACAGGCTGCACAAGTGCGGAAGAAACTGGATCGAGGAGCTGCCGGTGGCTCTTTGGTCGATCAGAACGACGCCAAATCGAGCCACTGGCCAGACACCATTTGCTCTAGTCTATGGAGCAGAAGCAGTTACCCCCACGGAACTCGTATACGGGTCACCTCGAGTGCTTGCTTATGATGAGCTTGAGCAAGAGCAGCTGCGTGAAGATGACGCGCTGCTCCTTGAGGAAGATCGTCTTCAGGCTGCTGAGCCTCTCGCTACCAGCAAGCTTTGCGTCGCTACCATAGCCGCAAAGTTAAAGCCAGAAGCTTCGAGGAAGGCGACCTTGTTCTTCGGCGCGCTCCGTCCGCCAAGAATCATAACAAGTTGACGCCGAAGTGGGAAGGCCCTTACCGGGTGAGACGAGTCGTGAGGCCCGGCGCTGTCCGGCTTGAGACCGAAGATGGCACTCCGGTGAGCAACTCCTGGAATATTGAGGATCTTCGTAAGTTTTACCCGCAAGGCGCGGTTGTCGGACCCCATCCGGCAACCACCCTTTTGTACAAGTCTTGCCGCTATTGCATGTAATCCTTTGTACAAAGCCAGGCGCAGACCCTGAGCAGCAGTAAATGAAGCGCTGGCGCCCTAAGTTTTAGCATGCATGTTGAGTCGAGTCTCGTCCTTGGTTAGGGTTGATAGTGCCTAACAGCTGCTAATCACTAGCTTAGAGGTCGGGTCTGCGTCCTTTTTTTCCTGTTCTTTCGTTTCCCTTGGTTCGCAGGGTTTTGCATATCCTGGCCAGACCGCTTAAGGACGAAGAAGAGAAGAAGGGCGGACCAGCATCTGGTCCCCGGCAAACCAGTGTTGCCGGGGGCCGCAAGTACAAAGATTCGCCCGCGGCAAGCCAAAGTTGCCGGGGGCTGCAATCCCAGATAAGTTTTTCATCCCTTGTCATGCATTCTCTTATGGACTGAAGAATGCGAAAACCTTGTTCCTTCCTAAAAAGCTACCGTGCTCCCTTAACTCTGGGCCCCGGAGCGCGTTCCTGGGGCCAGTTTTGGTGGTAGCCACGGCGGCAAAGGAACGGAATGAGGAGCCCGAACCCGCCTCATTCCTACCTCCGCCAAAGGCGTGAGGAAGGTCGAGTGGCGCGGGAACACGGCAGGGCCTGTTGCCGGGTAAAGAAGTGTCTATCTTAACGGTATAAAGGATTCGCTCCTTGGCGTGGGTTTTACCCGCGAGACAAATGGCCCGGCAAACATCCCCTTTTCATTAAAAACATTCCGCTCAGGTACAGTTCAGAGAGAATGAAAAACATGAGAGATGGGATTACAAGCTTTAAATGCAACTAGGGCCCGAAGGCTTACAAGTTAAAAAGAGATAAGGTGCCCGTAATCCCTTTCTTGTCTCTCTCCTCAGGAGGTAGGACAAGGATGCGAAAGGGGCAAAACGGGCGCCTAGACGAGGTACGGGTGGCAGAAGACACCAATAGAACGCCCCGGGGGCCGTCTGGAGGCTAGGTGGTGGTGGCGGCTCCGGAAGCATGGCTCGACGGGGCGGCAGGACGTCAGCACGCTGTCGAGGGCACCTCGCCCTCGTACTCCGACTTGACGGCCTTGCCGCCAGCCCTCTTCCTCTTCCGCAGCCTCGCCACTCCAGCCGCCCAAGGAGACGACCCCGAGAAGCTCAAGGAGCCGGCGACACGGATGATGGGGTCGCCGGTGCCACGCGGAGCCGCGACCGACGCCTAGTCGGACCCGTCATCCCGACGACCGCCGCCCTCGTCGTCGCTGTCGCTCCCCTCCTTGTCACTCTCGCTCGAGGAGGAGCCTTCGCTGTCGGAGGAGCTATCCACGCGGAACCAGGCCCGGGTCCCGAAGCACCCGAAGACCTTGACGGAGAGGAGATCGCCCTCCATCAACTTAAAATGGAGGGTGAACCCCTCCATCAAGCTGTGGATACGGGCGAACGTCTTCCACCCTCGACCAAGATACATCACGCCGGGGGCTGGGGACTCAACGTGGACCCGCGTGCCGCTGATCCCGCAGCCCCTCATGCGCAATCTTAGCGTCTCGGGTTATTCCATCTCCATCACGCTTGCGAAGGGAGCCGGGAGACGGAGGCGATGACGAGGCGCCCGGCGCAGCTTGATGAAGAACTCGCAAGGGTCGTCCCTGATGTGGACTGCCGTGAGAGGAGGAGCCGCTGGCGGAGGCGAGGCCGGCGCGTCGCCCCTTCCGCCTCGTCCCCGAACGCCTCGGCCTCGTCCACGACCTCGCCCCCTCCCCCTTCCCCTTACGGTTGGCTCTGCCACCGCGGGTGCAAGGGGAGGAGGGGCGCGTTGCCTTGCGGCGACCCTCGCCGCCACCGATGAAGGATGAGGATTCCCTTTCTCCATGGCGAATGGAGAGAGGGGATCAGAAGCTGAAGAGAAGCAAAGATGGAGGAGTGTGGGTTTCCGTCGCCCCCCTCTTGCTCTTTATAAAGGAGTAGGGTGGGGGCTCGGCCGCCCCGCTCAGCCAATCAAGACGCAGGAAGAGCAGGCGACTGGGACCGGCCTGCTGCCTCGGCCCGGTTTCCTGCCTCCACCGTCCGCGACCCCAGGTGCATGGAAGCCGCGTGGCTGGCGTGCAGGACCGAGGCAACGGATGAGGCGACCTCCCCTCGCCCCGTGATCGTGGGGAGCGGACGCCTCGGAAACCGTGCCTCGGCCCCGTCCAGCAAATGAGCCGCGCCTCCACGCCTCCCTCCACTTATGGAGATGGCGCGAGCCGTCCCCCTTTATTGCGACATGACGCATGCCTGCGGGGCTCAGCCCCGCGCACGCCGCCCACGTCACGCACGCCTCTCCCCATGATGCCGCATTCGACGCGTGCCGTTCGGGGAGGGCATGGTGGATGCAGAAGAAGACGCAACGTGACCCAGGCCGCGCGTGCCCGTGCACTGTTTTGGGCCTGGCCCAACAGCGCTTGGCACCGTGTATGGCCCAGGCCCGGGGGCTCCTGTCGGTGTACTAAAGTAGGGGTACCTTAGTACCCTGAACTTGTGCACGGGCAGTCGTAGCACCCCGCGGCAAGGCTTGCCAGGCGATCGCCAAAACTCTCTATGGTCCCTTTTTGGGCCATCCAAGAACAAAGTATTCGAGCCAAGGCCCCGGCAGGAGGAGCTTGCCGGGAAGGCCACCCGAATAGAGCAAGGCCCCAGAAAGAGGAGCTTGCCAGGACGGCCGCTCGAAGCACAAGGCCCCGGCAAGAGGAGCTTGCCGGGAAGGCCGACAAGGGCACGACAAGAGACTTGCTGCGACGCGCCACGCGCCCCGGCAAGGACCGGTGAGCAACAAGCTCCCGGGCGCGACAAGGCATCAATCGCGGCAAGGCGCTTGCCGCGGCAAGTCACCACCCCGCGCCTGCGTTCCAGCTCATCCACCCACGCGTCGCTTTGGGGCCATTCCAGGTGTACGTGGCGAGAGGCTGCGCAGCCAGGGGCATGCGGTGGCGAAGCAACGCTGACAGGGTAGCCGTCGTGGCAAATGGTGGCGCCCCTGACGGTCCCTTTTCTGCACTGTTTGGGCGAACTAGACAGGCATTTAATGCCCTTGTCCCCTGCCGTCAGAGTTAGGTATGATAGCACTGTGCAAACAGCTGTATCCAACACAGCGTTTTCCAGTTTTACCCCCGCCTACGTTGCCACCTGTGGGTAACCCCTTGCGCATATAAAAGGAGGCCCCATGTGCAACGTGGAGGGGGGGGGGAGGAGGAAGGAGGCCACTCACGCTCGGTCTGATTAGTTGCTTGAGTGTACTGTAGCACTCAGTGCTCCCGAACAAGAACACAATACAAACCACAAAGCAGCAGTAAGGTTTTACGCATCCGTGCGGCCCGAAGCTGGGTAAACCCCTTGTGTGCATCGCCTCGATCCGCTCTTCGCGCGACCTCCGCCCCCCGCCGAACCAGAAAGGGGCTCGGTCCCCATAGGTGTTCGTGGAGGCAGATTTCCCCCGACACATTTTATTCAACAGGAGAAGACAAGGTAAGATGTGCTCTTATTAGTTCAACAGTTATTCATATGAGAGCCACTCAACATTTTCATCGTGGTCTTCTCCTCGGTACAACTCGAATAAAAGGAAAAGAAATTCAGAGAAACACACTGAAATATTTTTGGAGTTTTTGGTTTTCTTCAACAAGCAAATAAAAAGCAAAAACGAGAAAACTATTTACACGGGAAAGCTCCCAACAGGCAAAAGAAGAACAAGGGAATCTTTTTGGATTTTCTTTTTAGTGCTACTACTAAGCATGCATGGAAAGTAAATTACTACAACTAATTTTTTTTGGTTTTTCTAAAGTTTTTCAAGCACACAGGAAGAAAGCAAGAAAATAAATCAAAGCATGGATGATACAATGAAAAAGTGTGAACACTGATGTCTACTACACAACCTTCTTCTAGTAGACGTTGTTGGGCCTCCAAGTGCAGAGGTTTGTAGGACAGTAGCAAATTTCCCTCAAGTGGATGACCTAAGGTTGATCAATCCGTGGGAGGCGTAGGTTGAAGATGGTCTCTCTCAAACAACCCTCCAACCAAATAACAAAGAGTCTCTTGTGTCCCCAACACACCCAATACAATGGTAAATTGTATAGGTGCACTAGTTCGGCGAAGAGATGGTGATACAAGTGCAATAAGTATGGTAGATATAGGTTTTTGTAATCTGAAATTATAATAACAACAAGGTAACTAGTAATAAAAGTGAGCGAAAACGTTATTGCAATGCGTTGAAACAAGGCCTAGGGTTCATACTTTCACTGTGCAAGTTCTCTCAACAATAATAACATAATTGGATCATGTAACTATCCCTCAACATGAAACAAGGAGTCACTCCAAAGTCACTAATAGCGGAGAACAAACGAAGAGATTATGGTAGGGTACGAAACCACCTCAAAGTTATTCTTTCTGATCAATCTATTCAAGAGTCCGTAGTAAAATAACACGAAGCTATTCTTTCCATTCAATCTATCATAGAGTTCGTACTAGAATAACACCTTAAGATACAAATCAACCAAAACCCTAATGTCACCTAGATACTCTAATGTCACCTCAAGTATCCGTGGCTATGATTATACTATATGCATCACACAATCTCAGATTCATCTATTCAACCAACACAAAGAACTTTAAAGAGTGCCCCAAAGTTTCTATCGGAGAGTCAAGACGAAAACGTGTGCCAACTGAAGGAAATATGCCCTAGAGGCAATAATAAAGTTATTATTTATTTCCTTACATATCATGATAAATGTTTATTATTCATGCTAGAATTGTATTAAATGGAAACATAATACATGTGTGGATACATAGACAAACAGAGTGTCACTAGTATGCCTCTACTTGACTAGCTTGTTAATCAAAGATGGTTAAGTTTCCTAACCATGGACAAAGGAGTTGTCATTTGATTAACAAGGTCACATCATTAGTTGAATGATCTGATTGACATGACCCATTCCATTAGCATAGCACCCGATCGTTTAGTATGTTGCTGTTGCTTTTATCCATGACTTATACATGTTCCTTTGACTATGAGATTATGCAACTCCCGTTTGCCGGAGGAACACTTTGGGTGCTACCAAACGTCACAACGTAACTGGGTGATTATAAAGGAGTACTACAGGTGTCACCAAAGGTAGATGTTGGGTTGGCGTATTTCGAGATTAGGATTTGTCACTCCAATTGTGGGAGAGGTATCTCTGGGCCCTCTCGGTAATGCACATCACTTAAGCCTTGCAAGCATTGCAACTAATGAGTTAGTTGCGGGATGATGTATTATGGAACGAGTAAAGAGACTTGCCGGTAACGAGATTGAACTAGGTATTGGATACCGACGATCGAATCTCGGGCAAGTAACATACCGATGGACAAAGGGAACAACGTATGTTGTTATGCGGTCTGACCGATAAAGATCTTCGTAGAATATGTAGGAGCCAATATGGGCATCCAGGTCCTGCTATTGGTTATTGACCGGAGACGTGTCTCGATCATGTCTACATTGTTCTCGAACCGTAGGGTCCGCACGCTTAAGGTTTCGATGACAGTTATATTATGAGTTTATGAGTTTTGATGTACCGAAGGAGTTCGGAGTCCCGGATGAGATCAGGGACATGACGAGGAGTCTCGAAATGGTCGAGACGTAAAGATCGATATATTGGACGACTATATTCGGACATCGGAAAGGTTCTGAGTGATTCGGGTATTTTCGGGAGTACCGGGTAGTTACGGGAGAAGCAATGGGCCTTGATGGGCTTTAGTGGGAAGAGAATAAAGGGCCAAGGGGCTGCTGCGCCCCCCTTCCCTCTGGTCCGAATTGGACTAGGGAAAAGGGGGCCGGCCACCTTTCCTTCTCCTCCACTTCCTTCTCCCTTCCTCCCCTCTTGGTGGACTCCTACTAGGACTTGGAGTCCTAGTAGGAGTCCACATCCTGGCCGCACCAAGCCTTGGCCGGCCTCCTCCTCTTCCATCCTTTATATACAGGGGCAGGGGGCACCCCATAGACACACAATTGATCAACGTGATCGTTCCTTAGCCGTGTGCGGTGCCCCCCTCCACCATATTCCACCTCGGTCATATTGTCGCGGTGCTTAGGCGAAGCCCTGCGTCGGTAGTACATCAAGATCGTCACCACGCCGTCGTGCTGACGGAACTCCTCCCCGAAGCTTTGCTGGATCGGAGCCCGGGGATCGTCATCGAGCTGAACGTATGCTAAGAACTCGGAGGCGCCGGAGTAACGGCGCTTGGATCGGTCGGATCGGGAAGATGTACGACTACTTCCACTATGTTGCGTCAACGCTTCCGCTTCGGTCTACAAGGGTACGTAGACAACACTCTCCCCTCTCGTTGCTATGCATCACCATGATCTTACGTGTACGTAGGATTTTTTTTGAAATTACTACGTTCCCCAACACCAACCCCTATGCATAAGTTCACGAGGTCACGGAACTCGCAAGTTGATCACCAAAACATACATCAAGTGGATCACGTGAATATCCCATTGTCACCACAGATAAGCACATGCAATACATACATCAAGTGTTCTCAAATCCTTAAAGACTCAATCTGATAAGATAACTTCAAAGGGAAAACTCAATCCATTACAAGAGAGTAGAGGGGGAGAAACATCATAAGATCCAACTATAATAGCAAAGCTCGCGATACATCATGATCATGCCAAATCAAGAACGAGAGAGAGAGAGAGAGAGAGATCAAACACATAGCTACTGGTACATACCCTTAGCCCCGAGGGTGAACTACTCCCTCCACGTCATGGAGAGCATCGGGATGATGAAGATGGCCACTGGTGAGGGACCCCCCCTCCGGCAGGGTGTCTGTACATGGTCCTGATTGGTTTTTGGTGGCTACAGAGGCTTGCAGTGGCGGAAATCGCGATCTAGGTTTCTTTCTGGAAGTTTTGGTATATATAAGAGGTGTTGGAATGGGGAACAAGTCAAGGGGGCGCGCCCAGGGGTGTAGGTGCTACCTGTTGAGCACTGCGTTGGTTTTCCCTTGAAGAGGAAAGGGTGATGCAGCAAAGTAGCGTAAGTATTTCCCTCAGTTTTGAGAACCAAGGTATCAATCTAGTAGGAGGCCACGCTCAAGTCCCATGCACCTACACAAAACAAATAAGAACCTCGCAATCAGCGCGATAAAGGGGTTGTCAATCCCTTCACGGTCACTTCTGAGAGTGAGATCTGATAGATATGATAAGATAATATTTTAAGTATTTTTATGATAAAGAGAAATAAAGATGCAAAGTAAATAAAAGGCAATAGAAATAGCTAAGTGTTGGAAGATTAATATGATGGAAAACAGACCCGGGGGCCATAGGTTTCACTAGTGGCTTCTCTCGAGAGCATAAGTATTACGGTGGGTGAACAAATTACTGTCGAGCAATTGATGGAATTGAGCATAGTTATGAGAATATCTAGGTATGATCATGTATATAGGCATCACGTCCGTGACAAGTAGACCGACTCCTGCCTGCATCTACTACTATTACTCCACACATCGACCGCTATCCACCATGCATCAGAGTATTAGGTTCATAAGAACGGAGTAACGCTTTAAGCAAGATGACATGATGTAGAGGGATAAACTCATGCAATATGATATAAACCCCATCATGTTATCCTCGATGGCAACAATACAATATGTGCCTTGCTGCCCCTGCTGTCACTAGGAAAGGACACCGCAAGATTGAACCCAAAGCTAAGCACTTCTCCCATTGCAAGAAAGATCAATCTAGTAGGCCAAACCAAACTAATAATTTGAAGAGACTTGCAAAGATAACTAATCATACATAAAAGAATTCAGAGGAGATTCAAATATTGTTCGTATATAAACTTGATCATAAACCCACAATTCATCGGTCCCGACAAACACACCGCAACATCGAATAGATCTACACGAGAATCGTGGAGAACTTTGTATTGAGATCCAAAGAGAGAGAATAAGCCATCTAGCTAATAACTATGGACCCGAAGGTCCGAGGTAAACTACTCACACATCATCGGAGAGGCTATGGTGTTGATGTAGAAGCCCTCCGTGATCAATGACCCCTCCAGCAGGACGCTGAAAAAGGCCCCAAGATGGGATCTCATGGGTACAGAAGGTTGCGGCGGTGGAATTAGGTTTTCGTGGATGCCTCTGATGGTTTGGGGGTACGTAGGTATATATAGGAGGAAGAAGTACGTCGGTGGAGCAACATGGGCCCCACGAGGGTGGAGGGCGCGCCTGGGGGGTAGGCGCCCCCCTGCCTCGTGCCCTCCTCCTTGATTGCTTGGCGTGGACTCCAAGTCCTCTGGATCACGTTTGTTCCAAAAATCACATTCCCGAAGGTTTCATTCCGTTTGGACTCCGTTTGATATTCTTTTTCGGGAAACACTGAAATAGAAAAAAACAATTTGGGCTGGGCCACCGGTTAATAGGTTAGTCCCTAAAATAATATAAAAGTGTATAAATAAGCCCATTAAACATCCAAAACAGAATATAATATAGCATGGAACAATAAAAAATTATAGATACGTTGGAGACGTATCAGTAGGGCGCGCCCCCACCCTCGTGGTGGCCTCGGGACTCCTCTGGTCCACCTCCGATACTCCGTGGGCTTCTTTTGGTCCAAAAATAATCTCCGTCAATTTTCAGGTCAATTGGACTCCGTTTGGTATTCCTTTTCTGCGATACTCAAAAACAAGGAAAAAACAGAAACTGGCACTTGACTCTAGATTAATAGGTTAGTCCCAAAAATCATATAAAATAGCATATAAATGTATATAAAACATCCTAGATGGATAATATAATAGCTGGCATGAATATTCAGATCCGGGAGATTCAAGACACAAGAGTTTAATATTGACATAAAAATAATAATACTTCAAGCATACTAACCAAGCAATCATGTCTTCTCAAAATAACATGGCCAAAGAAAGTTATCCCTACAAAATCATGTCGTCTGGCTATGCTCTATCTTCATCGCACAAAATATTTAAATCATGCACAACCCCGATGACAATCCAAGCAATTGTTTCATACTTTTGATGTTCTGAAACTTTTTCAATCTTCACGCAATACATGAGCGTGAGCCATGGACATAGCACTATAAGTGGAATAGAATGGTGGTTTTGGAGAAGACAAAAAGGGAGAAGATAGTCTCACATCAACTAGGCGTATCAACGGGCTATGAAGTTGCCCATCAAGAGATATCAATGTGAGTGAGTAGGGATTGCCATGCAACGGATGCACTAGAGCTATAAGTGTATGAAAGCTCAAAACGAAACTAAGTGGGTGTGCATCCAACTTGCTTGCTCATGAATACCTAGGGCAATTTGAGGAAGCCCATCATTGGAATATACAAGCCAAGTTCTATAATGTAAAATTTCCACTAGTATATGAAAGTGACAACATAGGAGACTCTCGATTATGAAGATCATGGTGCTACTTTGAAGCACAAGTGTGGTAAAAGGATAGTAGCATTGGCCCTTCTCTCTTATCTCTCATTTTTTGGGCCTTCTCTTTTTTTGGCCTCTTTTATTTATTTATTTAGTTATTTATTTATTTTTTATTTTTCGTCCAGAGTCTCATCCCGACTTGTGGGGGAATCATAGTCTCCATCATCCTTTCCTCACATGGGACAATGCTCTAATAATGAAGATCACCACACTTTTATTTACTTACAACTCATGGATTACAACTCGATACTTAGAACAAAATATAACTCTATATGAATGCCTCCGGCGGTGTACCGGGATGTGCAATGAATCAAGAGTGACATGTATGAAAGAATTATGAAGGTGGCTTTGCCAAAAATACGATGTCAACTACATGATCATGCAAGGCAATATGACAATGATGAGACGTGTCATAACAAACGGAACGATGGTAAGTTGCATGGCAATATATCTTGGAATGGCTATGGAAATGCCATAATAGGTAGGTATGGTGGCTATTTTGAGGAAGGTATATGGTGGGTGTATGGTACCAGTGAAAGTTGCGCGACACAAGACAGGCTAGCAATGGTGGAAGGGTGAGAGTGCATATAATCCATGGACTCAACATTAGTCATAAAGAACTCACATACTTATTGCAAAAATCTATTAGTTATCGAAACGAAGTACTACGCACATGCTCCTAGGGGGATAGATTGGTAGGAAAATACCATCGCTCGTCCTCAACCTCCACTCATAAGGAAGACAATCAATAAATAAATCATACTCCGACTTCATCACATAACGGTTCACCATACGTGCATGCTACGGGAATCACAAACTTTAACACAAGAATCTCTCAAATTCACAACTATTCAACTAGCATGACTCTAATATCACCATCTTCATATCTCAAAACAATCATAAGGAATCAAACATCTCATAGTATTCAATGCACTTTATATGAAAGTTTTTATTATATCTCTCTTGGATGCCTATCATATTAGGACTAAATTTATAACCAAAGAAAATTACCATGTTGTTCTAAAGGACTCTCAAAATAATATAAGTGAAGCATGCGAGATAAATAACTTCTGTCAAATAAAACCACCGCCGTGCTCTAAAAGGATATATGTGAAGCACTAGAGCAAAAGACAAACTACTCCGAAAGATATAAGTGAAGATCAATGAGTAGTTGAATAATGATGTAACTATGTGAAGACTCTCTAACATTTAAGAATTTAAGATCTTGGCATTTTATTCAAGCAACAAGCAAAACAATAGAAAACAAAATGACTCTCCAAGCAAACACATATCATGTGGTGAATAAAAATATAGCTCCGAGTAAAGTTACCGATGAACGAAAACGAAAGAGGGGATGCCATCCGGGGCATCCCCAAGCTTAGGCTATTGGTTGTACTTGAATATTACCTTGGGATTCCTTGGGCATCCCCAAGCTTATTCTCTTGCCACTCATTATTCCATAGTCCATCGAATCCTTACCCAAAACTTGAAAACTTCACAACACAAAACTTAACAGAAAACTCGTAAGCTCCGTTAGTATAAGAAAATAAATCACCACTTAGGTACTGTTGTGAAATAATTATAAATTCATATTAGTGTAATATCTACTGTATTACAACTTCTCTATGGTTCATACCCTCCGATACTAATCATAGATTCATCAAAATAAGCAAACAACACATAGAAAACAAAATCTGTCAAAAACAGAACAGTCTGTAGTAATCTGTTTCATTCGAATACTTATGTAACTCCAACAATTCTGAAATAAATTGGTGGACCTGAGGAATTTGTATATTAATCATCTGCAAAAAGAATCAACCTAAAATCTCTCTCCAGTAAAAAATGGCAGCTAATCTCGTGAGCGCAAAAGTTTCCGTTTTTTACAGCAAGATCGCATAGACTTCACCCAAGTCTTCCCAAAGGTTCTACTTGGCACAAACAATCATTAAAACATAAAACCACATATAAACAGAGGCTAGATAAATTATTTATTACTAAACAGTATCAGAAGGCAAAGAACAAAAATAAAATTGGGTTGCCTCCCGACAAGCACTATTGTTTAACGCCCCTAGCTAGGCATGATGATTTCAATGATGCTCACATAGAAGATAAGAATTGAAACATAAAGAGAGAATCATGAAGAATATGACTAGCACCTTAAGTCTAACCCACTTCCTATGCATAGGTATTTTTTTATCAAACAATTTATTGGAGCAAGAATCAACTAGCATAGGAAGGCAAAACAAGCATGACTTCAAAAATTTCAACACATAAAGAGGAAACTTGATATTATTGCAATTCCTACAAGCATATATTCCTCCCCCATAATGATTTCAGTAGCATCATGAATGAATTCAACAATATAACCATCACATAAAGCATTCTTTTCATGATCTACAAGCATAGAAAATTTAGTACTCTCCACATAAGCAAAATTCTTCTCATTCGGAATAGTGGGAGTACCATAAGAAACTCGAATACTATAAATTGTTTCCACATTAAAAGAGTAATGTTTAGAAAAGGGTAATCATAATCATGACAATTTTTAATATAATCATCACTACTTTTTATAGCATAAGTGTCATCACAATAATCATCATAAGTAGCAACTTTGTTCTCAACATAATCAATTGAAACCTCTTCCAAGATAGTGGAATCATTACTAAATAAAGTCATGACCTCTACAAATACACTTCCATAATTGTCACAATAGGATTCAACACCCTCCAAAATAGTGGGATCATTACTTCCTAAAGTTGACACTCTTCCAAACCCACTTTCATCAATATAATCATCATAAATAGGAGGCATGCTATCATCATAATAAATTTGCATATCAAAGCTTGGGAGGTTAAACATATCATCTTCATAAAACATAGCATCCCCAAGCTTGGGACAACCATTAATTGCGGCAAATAAATTCTCAAACATGTCATTCTCATCAAACATAGCATCCCCAAGCTTGGGCCTTTTCATATCATAAGCATAATCACTCTCATCATTAATAGTATGGATAGCACCTATAATAGTATAGCAATTATCATCATCATAATGAGTAATAGAAGCAACATCATTTGGGAGGGATACCTTTCTACCTTTGCTTCTCTGTCTTTTCTTTTTCTTCTTCACATCATGTATGGGTTTAATCCTCTTTTTGGAACTCCTTAGTAATGAGATTGGTTGAATAGAAAGCTCTTCCTCATTACCTGATTCGTCATAAGAAAGAATAGGAGGATATTGGGAAGTCTCTTCCCTTTAATTAGTATTCTCTTCATCTTCTATTTGTTTTCTTGTCTTTATGTAATTGGCAATATAAGGATTTTCAATGCAATTCACCGCACAATACATATAAATTTCCTCTAGATGAAAATCAAGAACTTTATGAAGGAAAAATTCTGGCATATCCTTAATTATACGTTTCATTTATTCATAACCCACAAGCAAACTAAGTTCATGATGATGCGCAAGGGAAATCAAGTCATCACAATTTTTGGACACGATACGATCATGAAATAATTTGCATTGGATATTTAAATGACCATGTTCATTGCAAAGTTCACAAGGATGACTAAGAAAATTTAAATTTTCAGCACAAACATCTAGACTTTCTTGCAACAATTTGGTTTCTAAGTACTTATGCCTCTTGCAAAATCTATCTTCCCTATTTGGTGTGTACTTGCAAAGTCTATGCACTCCACAAAAATTGACATGCTTATAAGAGACATTTTCATCATGACTAGTGCAATCATCATTAGTACTATGGATATTCAAAGAGTTCGTACTAACAACATTGCAATCATGCTCATCATTCAAAGATTTAGTGCCAAACATTTTAATGCATTCTTCTTCTAGCACTTGGGCACAATTTTCCTTTCCATCATTTTCACGAAAGATATAAAAAAGATGAAACATATGAGGCACCCTCAATTCCAATTTTTTTGTTGTTTTCTTTTATAGACTAAACTAGTGATAAAACAAGAAACAAAAAGATTCGATTGCAAGATCTAAAGATATACCTTCAAGCACTCACCTCCCCTGCAACGGCGCCAGAAAAGAGCATGATGTCTGATAACCCACAAGTATAGGGGATTGCAACAGTTTTCGAGGGTAGAGTATTCAACCCAAATTTATTGATTCGACACAAGGGGAGCCAAAGAATATTCTCAAGTATTAGCAGTTGAGTTGTCAATTCAACCACACCTGGATAACTTAATATTTGTAGCAAGGTGTTTAGTAGCAAAGTAATATGATAGTAGTGGTAACGGTAACAAAAGTATAGGTAGAAAAAGTAATATTTTTGGTATTTTGTAGTGATTGTAACAGTAGCAACTGGAAAAGTAAATAAGGGAGAACCAATATAGGAAAAACTCATAGGCATTGGATCGGTAATGGATAATTATGCCGGATGCGGTTTATCATGTAACAGTCATAACCTAGGGTGACACAGAACTAGCTCCAATTCATCAATGTAATGTAGGCATGTATTCCGAATATAGTAATACATGCTTATGGAAAAGAACTTGCATGACATCTTTTGTCCTACCCTCCCATGGCAGCGGGGTCCTAATGGAAACTAAGGGATATTAAGGCCTCCTTTTAATAGAGAACCGGAACAAAGCATTAGCACATAGTGAATACATGAACTCCTCAAAATATGGTCATCACCAGGAGTGGTCCCGATTATTGTCACTTCGGGGTTGCCGGATCATAACACATAGTAGGTGACCATAGACTTGCAATATAGGATCAAGTAAACACATATATTCATGAAAACATAATAGGTTCAGATCTGAAATCATGGCACTCGGGCCCTAGTGACAAGCATTAAGCATAGCAAAGTCATAGCAACATCTACTCAGAACATAGTGGATACTAGGGATCAAACCCTAACAAAACTAACTCGACTACATGATAGACCTCATCCAACCCATCATCGTCTAGCAAGCCTACGATGGAATTACTCACACACGGCGGTGAGCATCATGAAATTGCTGATGGAGGATGGTTGATGGTGACGACGGCGATGAATCCCCCTCTCTGGAGCCCTGAACGGACTCCAGATCAGCCCTCCCGAGCGGTTTTAGGGTTTGGCGGTAGCTCCGTATCGTAAAACGCGATGATTTCTTCTCCTTGATTTTTTCTCCTCGAAAGCAAATATATAGAGTTGGAGCTGGCGTCGGAGGAGCTCCAGGGGGCCCGCGAGGTAGGGGGGCGCGCCCTAGGGGGGGAGGGCGCGCCCCCACCCTCGTGGACAGGGTGTGGGCCCCCTGGTCTTCATCTTTGGCAAGGATTTTTTATTATTTCTGAAAAGACGTTCCGTGGAGTTTCAGGTCATTCCGAGAACTTTTGTTTCTGCACATAAATAACGCCATGGAAAGTCTGCTGAAAACAGCGTCAGTCAGGGATAGTTCAATTCAAATCATGCAAGTTAGAGTCCAAAACAAGGGCAAAAGTGTTTGGAAAAGTAGATACGACGGAGACGTATCAACTCCCCGAAGCTTAAACCTTTGCTTGTCCTCAAGCAATTCAGTTGATAAACTGAAAGTGATAAAGAAAAACTTTTACAAACTCTGTTTGCTCTTTCTGTTGTAAATATGTAAAGCCAACATTCAAGTTTTCAGCAAAGATTATGACTAACCACATTTGCAATAACTCTTAGGTCTCATGTTTACTCATATCAATAGCATAATCAACTAGCGAGCCATAATAATAAATCTCGGATGACAACACTTTCTCAAAACAATCATAATATGATATAACGAGATGGTATCTAGCCCTTTCTGAGACCGTAAAACATAAATGCAGAGCACCTTTAAAGATCAAGGACTGGCTAGACATTGTAATTCATGGTAAAAGAGATCCAATCATAATCATACCCAATATAAATTAATAGTAATGAATGCAAATGACAGCTGCGCTCTCCAGCTAGTGCTTTTAATAAGAGTGTGATGACTCAAAATAAAAGTGAATAGATAGGCCCTTCGCAGAGGGAAGCAAGGATTTGTAGAGGTGCCAGAGCTCGGTTTTGAAATAGAGATAGATAATATTTTGAGTGACATACTTTAATTGTCAACATAACAACTAAGAGATGGCGATATCTTCCATGCTACACACATTATAGGTGGTTTCCAGACAGAATGGTAAAGTTTATACTCCCCCTCCACCAACAAGCATCAATCCATGGCTTGCTCAAAACAACGAGTGCCTCCAACTAACAACAGTCCCAGGGGGAGTTTTGTTTGCAATTATTTTGATTTAGTTTGCATAAAGCATGGGACTGGGCATCCCGGAGACCAGCCATTTTCTCGTGAATGAGGAGCCGAGTCCACTCCTCTTGAGAATAAACCGCCTAACATGGAAGATAAGGGCAGCCCTAGTTGATACATGAGCTATTCAAGCATACAAAACAGAATGTTGATTTGAAGGTTTAGAGTTTGGCACATATAAATTTACTTGGAACGACAGGTAAATACCGCATATAGGAAGGTATAGTGGACTCATATGGAATAACTTTGGGGTTTAAGGGATTGGATGCACAAGCAGAATTCCCACTTAGTACAAGTGAAGTCTAGCAAAAGACTGGGAAGTGACCAACTAGAGAGCGACAACTGTCATGAACATGCATTATAATTAATAAACATTGGATGCAAGCATGAGTAGGATATAATCCACCATGAACATAAATATCGTGAAGGCTATGTTGATTTGTTTCAACTACAAGTGTGAATATGTGCCAAGTCAACACTACAAAAAAAAGACACATCCGTGACATTTTGGGCCGAACAATTTTTTTTTCTGTCATACATATGACACTTCTATGACGATAATTGTGACAAAACCCGGTATCATCATAGATGTGGTTGGATCCTACTTCTATGACAAAAAATCATGAAAACAAATGGGCTTTTCGTCCTGGGCGGGCCGGAGACGTAGCTGCATGACATTCTTTGGGCCGTCCATGACGGAAAAAACTGTGGTAGAAGCGAGGGGGAGGAAATTTTGGGGAGTTCCCTGTTACGGTGGGAGGTCGGGGGCCGAGCGATGCGCGTTTCTCTTGTACACGTACGCGCGTGTGTGCGAGGCGTTGGCTCTAACTGAACCCGAGCGAGGCGTTGGGCTCTAACTGAACCCGAGCGATTGCACTGCAGGCTACGCGTTACTGAACCCGAGCGATCGAACGATGGCTGTTAACTGAACCCGGTCGAGCGATTCCTTGGCTACTGCTACTAACTGAAGCTGATCGATGGGATGAACAGTGAGCGTTGCGGGGGGAGGGGGAGGGGGGTTGGATGAACAGTGAGCGATGACGTTGCCTCTGGATGAACAGGACCCCGTGGTGTGGTGGAGGGCTGGATGAACAGTAGACGGTGGAGGGGTGCCCGTGGAGGGGTGGATGAACCGGACCCCGTGGTGTGGAGGGCTGGATGAACAGTAGACAGTGGAGGGGTGCCCGTGGAGGGGTGGTTGAACAGGACCCCGTGGTGTGGAGGGCTGGATGAACAGTAGACGGTGGAGGGGTGCCCGTGGAGGGGTGGTTGAACAGGACCCCGTGGTGTGGAGGGCTGGATGAACAATAGACGGTGGAGGGGTGGTTGAATAGTAGCCGGTGCAGTAGCACGTGGTGGAGGCTGGATGAACATGAGCCCGTGGAGGCTGGATGAACAAGAGCCCGTGGAGGCTGGAGGAGGTCGACGGTGGATGAACAGTAGCTCGTGGAGGCTGGAGGGGGTCGACGGTGGAGATGAACAGTATCCCGTGGAGTCCGGTTTTGTGGTACGCCACACCCCTCCCGATGAACAGGACCCCCTTTCGACCGTAGCGCTCCAACACATGTCCGTTTCGTCCGTTTTGTGGTACGCCACACCCCTCCCGATCAACAGGACCCCCGTTTCGACCGTAGGAGGTCCGTTTCCTCCGTTTTTTGGTACGCCACACCCCTCCCGATCAACAAGACCCCCGTTTCGACCGTTGGAGGTCTGTTTCCTCTGTTTTGCGGTACGCCAGACCCCTCCCGATGAACAGGATCCCGTTTTGAACGTGGCCGGTCGAACACAAGGCCGTTTCCTCCGTTCTGCGGTACGCCAGGCCTCGTTTCCATCGCCTGTTCCGTCCAAGCCCTACCGATGAACATGACAACGCATTCCGTTGCCTCCCCATGAACACGATGACGGCGTTGTTTCTCCGTTCCGACCCAGCCATGTACACGAGCCCTCGCCGTACGTATGCGCGAGTAGGCGTTCGAGACCCCGCCCGTATGTACACATACGTGGTCGTATTTTCTTTCTTGCACCCTGGCCGCTGTACGTACGTGTACATGCTACGTGTGCGCCTCTACTACGACACGTACGTGCCTATACATCGACCAGTATATATGTACGTACACGTGCGCGACCAGAATGACAACGCTACGTACGCTTCGACCAGGTGGGTCCCGACTGTCAGGCACTTCCTTGCCTGCGAAGATGTAGCTGGTGGGTCCCAGCAGTCAGGGGGGCGAAATACGGTGGCCCGTCCGATGAGTCCCTGCTGTCAGGTGGAGGAATAATTATTTTGCACGTAATAAGGAGGCACTTCCTTGCTGCGGCCGTGGACCCAACTGGCAGCCTCTCCACGTACAGTCCATGTCCGATGGAAGCCGTTCCTTGACCACGTTGACCATGCCGCGCCGAGAGCACCAGGGCGGTGGACGATGGTGAGGCCTAGGAAGGGGACGACGCGAAGCCGGGGAAGACGCGGTAGTGGATGCCCACACGTAGAGGAGTACCAGGGTTCACTGGTTCGCTGCGGTGTGAGGGTGCCGTCGCCACAGAATAACAGGGGGTGTGGGTGAGTAGAGGGATGGCCTAGCCAGTGGTGGGAGTAGTAGGGGGCGGTGAGGCTTCGCCGCATCGCAGCCTACCACGGGAGGCAGGTGCACGAGGCACGGCCGGCGCTGGTTTGGGCGGCCGGAGCAAGAAGACCAGAGGTTGAATAAGCACTACGGCCGTTGGATAGAGATCATACGGTCACTGGAGCTAGAATCATGCATATTGACTAAGTTGACAAAGCCCTTCGTCCCCGTCAACTTAGTAGGCCCACAAGTCAGCCTGCCACTATACTGGGTCCCAGCTAACAAGGGGAGTATTCATTTTTTTTTGTACGTAATAAGGAGGCACTTCCTTGCGTGCGAAGATATAGCTGGTGGGTCCGAGCTGTCAGCGGCGGTAATTTTTTTTTGCGAAAGGCCCTTTCGGTGGGTCCCTGATGTCAGGTGGAGGAATCATTACTTTGCGCGTAATAAGGAGGCATTTCCTTGCGTGCGGCCGTGGACCAAACTGTCGTCCTCTCCACGTATAGTCCACTTCAGATGCATGTCGGTCGTTGACCACGTTGACCAGGCCGCGCCGAGAGCACCAGGGCGATGGACGACGGCGAGGCCTAGGAAGGGAACGACACGGAGGCAGGGAAGACTCGGCCGTTGTTTTTGTTTCCCACGCGGAGGGGAGTACGACTATACGAGGGTTTACTGGTTTGTCTGCCGTCGCCGGAGAATAACAGCAGGTGTGAGTGAGTAGAGGGATGGCTAGGCCTGCGATGGGAGTACGGTGGGGCGGTGAGGCCTGCGCGGCAGCAGAGCCGACCGCGGGGAGGAGGGAGCAGGCAGTCCTGCCGGCGCCTGTTTGAGCGGCTGGAGCAGGAAGAGCAGAGATTGAAGAAGCACGACAGCCGTTGGATGGCCATCCAACAGTCACTGCTTGTGCGTCAACCTTTTTTTAGGAAAGCCTCAAATCTATGGAAAACAGCATACAGCCCATCTGCCATTATTTCTTATAATTTTCAGCCCATTTTCTTAGTCTTAAGGTTTTTTTGGGCCCATATTATTTTTGTTAGCATTACAACCCAAATTGTGGCCACGGTTAAAAAATTATACGAAATTTTGCATATTTCGGTGCGGTCCGAACTGTTTTTAATCCCGAAATTTCGACTCACATTCAAACTGATTTTAAAAATAAATATATATCAATATAAAATCCAACAAATTCTCCATGCATAAAAATTAATGTAATTTAAAATCTTGAAATGAAAAAAAAGATATTTGAAACTAATTGCCGGTTTGATGTGTTTTAAAAATGTACAACCCATTTCCCATTACTGATGGGTCATTTTCTCGGCCAGCCGAATGAAAGCTCTCCTCGTCTTGAAAGATTTGCAGCCCAACATGCCTGACAAAGCGACTTACTTGGCAAATCACAAAAAAACTGGGTTGTGGCCGTGGTCCCAGCTGTCAACCTCTCCACGTACAGTAATCTTCCGATGGAAGTTGTTCCTTGACCACGTTGACCACACCGCGCGGAGAGCACCATGGCGGTGGACGACGGCGAGGCCTAGGAAGGGGACGACGCGGAGCCGGTGAAGACGCGGCAGTGGAAGCCCGCGTGGAGAGGAGTACGAGGGTTCACTGGTTCGGCTGCGGTGTGAGGCTGCCGTCACTGCAGGGCCTGGCCAGCGGTGGGAATAGTAGGGGGCGGTGAGGCCTCCGTGGCAGCACATCTCGCCACGGGAGGCAGGAGCATGCGGCACGACTGGCGCTGCTTTGGGCGGCTGGAGCAAGAAGACCAGAGGTTGAAGAAGCACTACGGCCGTTGGATGGACATCGTATGGCCACTGGAGCTAGAATCGTTCATATTGACTAAGTTGACAAAGCCCTCCCGTCAACTTTGTTGGCCCACAAGTCATCCTCCCATTATGGTGGGTCCCAGCTAGCAGGGGGTATTCATTTTTTTGTGCGTAATAAGGAGGAACTTCCTTGCGTGCGAAGATATAGCTGGTGGGTCCGACATGTCAGCGGGGGGAACATTTTTTTGCGAAATACAGAGGCCCTTCCGGTGGGTCCCAGCTGTCAGGTCCTCGCAAAAAAAGGGAAAGAAAATCAAAGACTTGGGAAGGCGTACAGAACAAGCTAGTGTACCAGTAAAGAGACGTTGCCGAGTTTTAGAAAAAAAGAAAGACGTGCTCCTGTAGCTGGTTCGAATCCAAACCTAGACTATGACTATATATGGTGCTATGCTACTCTGCAAGTAATGGAACTAACATATCCAACGTTCGCTTCTCCTCTTCTCTACTTACTCTGCCTAGCATCAGAAGCTCTGGCCGTAGCAACCATGTCCGCTGGCTGCTCGTCCACCTGCTCTTCAGCAGGCAACAATCATATATGCGCCAAGTCGCAACGCGTACCATCGCCTGTGGGTCTCATCACACCCTCGCCGACACGCGCACCGTAGCCAATTGCTCATCGCAACCCGCTGCCATTGGTGTGGTGCCACTGCTGCAAATCACGCAGAGTCATCCGTCGCGTCTCAACCACAATCCGCAACCCTGGGCGAGTCTTCTACAAATGCACGAATCATGGGGTAATAATATGTTTAAGTGTTGTTCTGCTGCTTTCAGTTGCTGATTTTTTTAATAGTTTGGTTGATGATATACCAATTTGATTCGTGCAGAAAAGGGAAGATACATGTGATTTGTATTTCTGGGAAGTTGCTGATGTGGGGGAATGGAACTACGCTGATTATTTGGTTAGCCGAGGAATCCCAATACCAGCAGGTTGGGGTGTTGGACAAGTAACTGAAGGAACGACAGAAGAGGAAGATGCAGAGCAGAAGGTTAAAGATGCAGTTCCTTTGATCATGGCCAAGCAACAGCTGCTTAACGGCCTTGACAGCAATGAGGAGATGAAAGAGCTTGTGAAGATAATGGGCAAAATCGATGTGCTCTGTAGGATGATTGTCTCTTTATTTGTAGTGTGTGTATAACTCGTGATGTATTCAGTGGCTACGACATGAGCACTTTGCTGAAACTAGTAATGAATGAAACCTGTGTAGCAGGCTGGGCATAGTGTTTTGAACATCTAATGATTTCTATTTAACGGAAATCAGGGGGTATCCCCTTTTGCTCATATAAATAAATAAATAGCAGAGGCCCTGTCGGGTCAGCTTTGTTCTCATTCGAAGACGTCGAGCAAATTGCAGTCGAACAGCTAACTATGTCATCAAATTCAAGTTTCACAGCCAAATATGAGTATAACTAAACAACAATGTCATCATGTTTTAGTTGTCATACAATCACCAAACACAAATCAGCATACATAACAAGTGATGTTCTCACAGCAAAATACTAAACAACATGTTCATCAGGTTTCAGTTGTCATAGCAAACACAATTTCACATAGTAGATAAAAAAATGTCTTCTGACAGGCAAATACGACAAAAGCAATGTAATCATGATCCACAGCAGCAGCGTCAACATCTTCGCCATGTGTATCAGTCTGAATCGTAATTCCCCAGGGTGTCATCTTCTTCTTCGTCCTCAATGTCCTCGAACATTGGCTTCTTCTTGATCAACTCTTGTATGTCCACAGCACGACAAGCAATCTTTTCGTCGGCGTCATTGACGTGATGGTTCTCAAAGATATTAGGAACATCTGTGTTATCTTGTACATCAGGAGCAGCGTAAGCATCATCTTGTTGTGCAACTTCATTAAACGAATTCCTCTGCTCAAACCTTTGCAATACTCTCCAGTCATCGCTACGTGCAAATGTGTCTTCCAAGAAAAATATCTGTGTTGCTTGATTTGCCAAAATAAAAGGCTCGTTGGTCTGGTACGCTGCCTTGACATTGATGGATTTGAAATAATCATCAGCTCTGGGTTTTGCGATCCTAGAAAACAGGTTATACCAACGACAGCTCAACAGAACCACACACCGATGATCCTCGAAACTGGAGATATACTGCAACTGAACAATGTCTGTTATGTTAGCGTACATTTCAATTGTCTGTTTGTCATACGTATCCGTGCTCATGATGGCACTATTTTGTGTCTTCCTGCCTTCGTCTCGTGCAAGGGTGTTGTAGCGCACATCTCCAACAACGCAAGATTCATATTGTCTTACCCGAGTATCAGTACCCATTGCTAGTGCGTAAAGGGCATCATCAACTGCCTGCCCATCCTCCCACATCTTCTTAACCTATGGTTAGAAAATAGACAAGCTGATCATCTTATGTACTCAATATATTAAAAAAACTGACAGTGCACTTCAAAAGCTTACATGGTTCTTGAACCATTTCGCAAATCCTGCCATAACCAGTTTGTCAATGTTTCTTGGATTTTGCGGCAGTAACTCCTCTTTGTAGATGCTGCACAACATAGTGATCGCGTCAAACATCTAAATATATAAGAATGTGCTGCAAGTTTAGTAGATTACGATGTATAAGCTGCAGTACTGCACTTACTTGATATAAGGTAGTATCTCAGGACAGTTATTCAACACATACCAAACCATTTTGTCCAAATCTTTAGGTTTGTCCTCTTGTCGACTCTTCCCTGTAACTCGAACAGAATAATCGAAAACACTGAGCCCGGGATTGTCTTCACCCACCTCTTTGCTAAGCTGATCAGCTGTTTCAATGTATTTTGAGCAGAATGTCAACGCTTCTGTAGCAATGTAGGCCTTTGCAATGGAACCCTCGGGTCTAGCTCTGTTCCTAACATATCCCTTGAAAGTGCCTAGCCGCCTTTCAATAGGGTACGTCCAGCCATACTGTACTGGACCTCTAAGTAGTGCCTCATCAGGTAGATGAACAGCCAAGTGCACCATCACATCAAAGAAGGATGGAGGATATATCTTCTCAAGGTCGCATAGGATAGTTGGTATCTTATCTCTAAGACGCTCCAAAGCATCTATCCTGATATTCCTACTGTAGAGTTCCCTGAAGAATTGTCCCAACTCTGCAACTGCTCTGTATAAGCCAGGGCGGCCCAATCCTCTAAGGATAACAGGTAAAACCCTTTGAAGTAGGACGTGGCAGTCATGAGTTTTCAACCCTTGTACCTTGTTTCCATCTGCACTGACTCTCCTTTCAGGGCTGGAAGCAAATCCATGTGGGAATCTCACACGTGACATGACCTCGCAGAATTCTTTTCTTTTTACCTTGTCCAAGACGTACACAGCTGGTGCCATATCCCGTGGTTTACCTTCATCTTGCACGTGCAAATCCTGTCTGATACCCAGGTGTGTCAAATCAATCCTAGATTTTAAGGTATCTTTAGTCTTGCCTTCAATATTAAGAAGTGTGCCGATAATGCTGTCGCATATATTTTTCTCGATGTGCATCACATCAAGATTATGCCGCAGATCCAAATCTTTCCAATAATCCAAGTCCCACAAAGTGGACCTGCGGGTAAACAATAATCTCTCTTCTACCCTACCACGCTTCCTTTTCCCGGTACCATTATCAGGATGGTTTCCTGGTGTAATATGCCCGACCTTCTCTAATTCCACTTGCAACTCATCGGCGGTGAGCCTCTTTGGCGCATCACGGTTTTCATGCTTTGCATTGAACACATGTCTTCGGTATTTTCTAGGAAGCGGCTTGTCCTTGGCAAGGAAACGGCGATGTCTGAAAGTGCAACTATCCCTAGGTGGTTTTGGTAATTCCGAACAACATATAGCTCATTGAGCTAACATCATTCCAAGATGAATATTTCAGAAAAGCTCAATGGATGGCATGGCATGGATGAGGAAAGTGGATCCCTCAAAATTACAAGGACAAAGGATTGGCTCAAGCTTCAAGAACAAGACTCTACATTTTACATTTTTAGTGATCCAAGATCACATTGAGTCCATAGGAAAAGCCAATACTATTAAGGAGGGATGAGGTGTTGCTTAATGAGCCTCTTGCTTCATGTGCTTAGTGATATGCTCCAAAATCCTCAACTACCTTTCCATATCCACATATGACCCAAACCTAAAGTCAAACTCGGCCCCACCGATTATTCCTATCCGGAGCCACCGAGTTTCACATGTCATAGCCACTGCCACAAACCCTAGCAAATCGGTTTCACCGATAGGGATCTCGGTCTCACCGAGATGGGATTGCAATTTCTCTGTTTCCCTTCGTAACGTTTCGGTCCAACCGAAGTGAGCGATCGGTCCCACCGAGATTGCAATGTAAACTCACTATTTCCCTTTCGTAACATTTCGGTCTCATCGAAAAGTGCGAATCGGTCCCACCGAGTTTACCTGACCAACTCTCTGGTCAGCTTATTACCAAAATCGGTCCCACCGAGTTTGTGTAATCGGTCACACCGAGATTACGTTATGCCCTAACCCTAACCATATCGTTCCTACCGAGTTGCATCTCAGTCCCACCGAAAATCCTAACGGTCACTAGGTTTGCTGAATCGGTCCGACCGAGTTTAACGATTCGGTCCCACCGAGTTTGGCAGATTGTGTGTAACGGTTAGATTTTGTGTGGAGGCTATATATACCCCTCCACCCACTCTTCATTCGTGGAGAGAGCCATCAGAACAGATCTTCACTTCTGATACACATTTTCTAAGAGAGAACCACCTACCCTTGTGTTGAGCTCAAGATATTCCATTCCTACCATATGAATCTTGATCTCTAGCCTTCCCCAAGTTGCTTTCCACTCAAATCTTCTTTCCACCAAATCCAAATCCTGTGTGAGAGAGTTGAGTGTTGGGGAGACTATCATTTGAAGCACAAGAGCAAGGAGTTCATCATCAACACACCATTTGTTACTTCTTGGAGAGTGGTGTCTCCTAGATTGGCTAGGTGTCACTTGGGAGCCTCCGACAAGATTGTGGAGTTGTACCAAGGAGTTTGTAAGGGCAAGGAGATCGCCTACTTCGTGAAGATCTACCGCTAGTGAGGCAAGTCCTTCGTGGGCGACGACCATGATGGAATAGACAAGGTTGCTGCTTCGTGGACCCTTCGTGGGTGGAGCCCTCCGTGGACTCGCGCGACCGTTACCCTCCGTGGGTTGAAGTCTCCATCAACGTGGATGTACGATAGCACCACCTATCGTAACCACGACAAAAACATCCGTGTGTCCAATTGCATTTGAATCCTCCAAACCCTTCCCTTTACATTCTTGCAAGTTGCATGCTTTACTTTCCGCTACTCATATACTCTTTGCATGCTTGCTTGAATTGTGTGAAGATTGCTTGACTTGTGCTAAGATAGCTAAAATCTGCCAAGAACTAAAATTGGGAAAAGGATAGATTTTTATTTGGTCAAGTAGTCTAATCACCCCCTCCCTCTAGACATACTTCCGATCCTAAAGTGTCCAATGTAACAGATCTTGGTAAGTATTGCATATGACAGCGGATTCCTGTCACAGCGAACACATGCATTGTAACCATGTGTCGTTCGCCCTGACATAGTGCCCAAAGCCGGATAATCATGGATGCACCAAATTATAACAGCAGGCAGAAAGAAATCAGCTGGTGGGCTGCTATATAGGTCTCGAGTGAGAACACCCTTCCATAGCTGTTGAAGTTCCTCCACAAGAGGCTCCATGAACAAATCAAAATCCTTTCCAGGACTTTTTGGACCTGAGATGAGCAAGGCCATCATGTATTTTGATTCTTTGGTGCAGACATTTGGAGGCATGTTGTAAGGGATAACAAGCACTGGCCACATGCTATATGTGGCGCTCTGGTGGCCAAATGGGTTAAATCTATCTGAAGCTAAGCCAAGTCTAATGTTTCTCGGGTCAGCAGCAAACTCATTGTGTTTATCATTGAAGCTTTTCCACTCACTACCATGAGATGGATGGCTCATTACATTCTGATCTCTGTACTCCTGGTTCCTAGAATGCCATAGTACATCCTCTCTTGTTTGAACATCATGAAACAACCTCTACAATCTTGGTGTAATTGGAAAATGTCTCAGAACATTATGAGGAATCCTCTTCACAGCATCGCCATCTTTCCATCTTGATGATTTGCATTTCGGGCATTCACTTAAGTTGGCATAATCCTTCCGAAACAGAACACAATTATTCTTACAAACATGGATCATATCATATCCAATTCCAACTTCACGAAGGAAATTCTTCATTTTACTGTAGGTGTGTGGCAGCTCAGACGCATCTTGGAAAGATTCGCAGAAAGCAGCCAACATCGCATCGAATGATTAGTTGGTCATCCGCTCAGATGTCTTCACCTGAAGAAAGGTGACCATAGCTGAGAATACTGACAGCTTATTTCCTGGGGTGACAGCAACGTTGCGTTGTTCCAACATGCCGCCCTTCGTTTTTCTTCTGCATGTGAAAGTTCACGGAATGCACAAGCATTTCGTATCATTGTTTCAATGTTGGTCAAACTCACTGGCTCCGCCACCACCACCTCCTCCTCCTCTTCCACCCGAGCATCAGGCAGATCAAGATGGTGATCTGCTGCTTCCACGTAGTCAATAACATTGACGTTCACAGCTTCACCATGATGAACCACCTAGTATATGTGACCGACATCCCATACAAGTGTAGATGATTTTGCACAGTTGACTGGGGTCTTGTAACTGAATTCATACAACCGCTACACGGGCAGAGCACATCTGATTTCGGACCACCGTACTTAGCTCTGATAAAGTTCATGAAGTTTTCAACCCCCTCGACATCTGCAGCGGAGAATCTTCGAGCAGAAGTTATCCAAGTCCTGTCCATCTGTTAGACATACAAATTAGTTCTTCTACTAGATATTACAGGAAAAACATATATGCTTTTTTTTATGAAGTCCAGAAAAAAAATACGTAGGTCGATGTTTGGACGAGCAGATCTAAGTAACGAAATATATGTAAAGCTAATTCAACAAATAGATTTGAGTGCCAAATTATGGCAGGTTGTTTCAGCAGTCAATGAGGCCGAGCACATAGCCATCGAACTATCGAAGGCCATCGCAGCAACAAAGATCGAGTATAAAACAGTGTAGAGTTATTTCACCTAACAGATTGGCTACTAGACCATGGCAATCTACGTCACAATAAATATATGGCAGGATATTTTAGCAACTAATCGGCCTTAGCATGCCATCTCAGCTAAGCAGATTGAGTGCAGAACATGGCAAGGAAGCTGCTTAAGCAGAGCATATTGACAGTAAACTACTTCGGCAAACAGTGAGATTAACAGCGTCTATCAGCTAACATTTAGCGCTACACCGACATGAACGGGGCCTCAGTCTAGAATGTGCATCTATCAGCCACCGAGTTTCACATGTCATAGCCACTGCCACAAACCCTAGCAAATCGGTTTCACCGATAGGGATCTCGGTCTCACCGAGATGGGATGGCAATTTCTCTGTTTCCCTTCGTAACGTTTCGGTCCAACCGAAGTGAGCGATCGTTCCCACCGAGGTTGCAATGTAAACTCACTATTTCCCTTTCGTAACATTTCGGTCTCATCGAAAAGAGTGAATCGGTCCCACCGAGTTTACCTGACCAACTCTCTGGTTAGCTTATTACCAAAATCGGTCCCACCGAGTTTGTGTAATCGGCCACACCGAGATTACATTATGCCCTAACCCTAACCATATCGGTCCTACCGAGTTGCATCTCAGCCCCACCGAAAATCCTAACGGTCACTAGGTTTGCTGAATCGGTCCGACCGAGTTTAACGATTCGGTCCCACCGAGTTTGGCAGATTGTGTGTAACGGTTAGATTTTGTGTGGAGGCTATATATACCCCTCCACCCACTCTTCATTCATGGAGAGAGCCATCAGAACAGATCTTCACTTCCAATACACATTTTCTGAGAGAGAACCACCAACCCTTGTGTTGAGCTCAAGATATTCCATTCCTACCATATGAATCTTGATCTCTAGCCTTCCCCAAGTTGCTTTCCACTCAAATCTTCTTTCCACCAAATCCAAATCCTGTGAGAGAGAGTTGAGTGTTGGGGAGACTATCATTTGAAGCACAAGAGCAAGGAGTTCATCATCAACACACCATTTGTTACTTCTTGGAGAGTGGTGTCTCCTAGATTGGCTAGGTGTCACTTGGGAGCCTCCGACAAGATTGTGGAGTTGAACCAAGGAGTTTGTAAGGGCAAGGAGATCGCCTACTTCGTGAAGATCTACCGCTAGTGAGGCAAGTCCTTCGTGGGCGACGGCCATGATGGAATAGACAAGGTTGCTTCTTCGTGGACCCTTCATGGGTGGAGCCCTCCGTGGACTCGCGCGACCGTTACCCTCCATGGGTTGAAGTCTCCATCAACGTGGATGTACGATAGCACCACCTATCGGAACCATGACAAAAACATCCGTGTCTCCAATTGCGTTTGAATCCTCCAAACCCTTCCCTTTACATTCTTGCAAGTTGCATGCTTTACTTTCCGCTGCTCATATACTCTTTGCATGCTTGCTTGAATTGTGTGAAGATTGCTTGACTTGTGCTAAGATCGCTAAAATCTGCCAAGAACTAAAATTGGGAAAAGAATAGATTTTTATTTGGTCAAGTAGTCTAATCACCCCCCCTCTAGACATACTTCCGATCCTACAAGTGGTATCAGAGCTTTGGTCTCCATTTGCTTTGATTTCCATAGCTTGTGGTGGTCATAGCCTTGGTTTCACAACCTAGGAGAGTATGGCGCCTAGTGAGGGAAATTATCACCGTAGAGGTCCTTACTTTGATGGTACTAATTTTGCTAGCTGGAAGCATAATATGAAAATGCATATTCTTAGACATAACCCCGCCGTTTGGGCTATTCTGCGTATTGGTTTGCAAGGTGAATTCTTCGAAGATGGAAGAGAACCGAATCATGAATCAGCTGTGGAAGAATTGAAGATGTTGCAATACAATGCTCAAGCTTGCGATATCCTCTTCAATGGATTGTGCCCCGAAGAATTCAACAAAATCAGCCTCCTTGAGAATGCAAAGGACATTTGGGATACTTTGGTTGATATGCACGAAGGTACCGAGTCCGTCAAGGAATCCAAATTGGATGTGCTTCAAAGTCAACTTGACAAGTTCAAAATGAAGGATGGTTAAGGAGTTGCTGAAATGTATTCTAGGCTTGCTCTCATCACAAATGAGATTGCCAGCTTAGGAAGTGATGAGATGACCGACAGATTCATCATCAAGAAGATCCTAATAGCCTTGGATGGAAAATATGATACCGTGTGCACCTTGATCCAAATGATGCCCAATTACAAATATCTCAAGCCAACGGAAGTCATTGGAAGAATAGTTGCTCATGAGATGTCACTTAAGGATAAAGAGGAACTTCACAACAAATCAAGTGGTGCTTACAAAGCATCATGTGAAGCTCCCACATCATCAAGTGAGAAGCAAATCTTCAATGAAGAATTGAGCTTAATGGTGAAGAACTTCAACAAGTTCTACAAGAGTAGAAGCAAAGATAGAAGCTCCAAGTCAAGGTCCTAAAATGACAAAAGATCTTCTAGTCGAGAGAGTCTGCTACAATTATGGAAGACACGGACACTATTCCAATGAGTGTACGGCTCCCTACAAGAAAAGAGAAGACTCTCCCAAAAGAAGAAGCAGAAGAGAGGAATCACCATCTAGAGAAAGAAGGAGTAGAGATGATCGTTATGAACGAAGATACTCACGGAGAAGCAAGGATTCGGAAAGAAAGGACAAGTCATCAAGGAGCTACACAAAACGAAGACATCAAGCTCATGTTGGTGAATGGGTATCCGGCTCCGACTCCGACAACCACTCCGAGAGAAGTTATCACTCCGATTCCGAATATACTCAAGATGAAGGTGTTGCCGGTCTAGCACTTGTGTCAACCAACTCCTATGACATATTTGACTCACCAAATGAAGGAGTTGGAACATGCTTCATGGCTAAAGGCCCAAAGGTATCACACCCCGAGTATGTTGATTTCAATAGTGATGAAGATGACTTGTTAGGTGATGATGATTTACTTGTTGACAACTCTAGTGATGAATACTATGATGAAACATCAATTAATCATGCTAATAAAGCTAAAACAAATGACAATGATAAGGAGAAGATTGAGGCTCTAACTAAAGAACTAAACACTCTTAAGTTAGCTCATGAAACTATCTTAGGAGATCATCGAGAACTTTTAAGAACACATGAGAAATTACGCTTTGAAAAGCTCAACCTTGAGCAAAAGCATGAGTTCTTAAAAGCAATCAATGATGATCTCCGTAAGAAAAGTTCTTCTTACATTGCCAAGCGTTTACTCTTATCCACTTACATGCCTCAAGTCAAGTCTAGTAACAAGAACAAGAAAGATTCTTCCTCTAGTAGTAACAATGATCATGTTAAATCCAATATTGTTGCTTCTAGTAGTTCTCTTGGTTCCACTAATGGTTCTCTTAGCCAAGTTACACTTGAGCAAGAAAATAGCCTATTGAAGGGAATTATAGAGAAAGGAGTGTACAAGAGCCTTGCCGGAAGTAAGCAATTCGACGAAATTGTACGCAAGCAAGGAAGGCACTGGAAGAATCAAGGTGTTGGCTTTGAACGAAAGTTCAATACCAATGGAGTTGAGTGGGAATAAGATGAATACCCCAAGACAAAGTTTGTTCCTCAGCAAGAGAAGTATGATCCTACTTCTTTCAAAGGGACACAAGCTCAAGATGATCTTCCACCACAAGACTACAAGCAAAAAGGCAAGGACAAGCTTCAAGAGGAAATTGATGCATTTGAAGAAGCTCCTAAGACCTTAGTCAAGTGGATTCCCAAGACTACTTCAAGTTACACTTCATCAAGTACGACTACAACTCCAAGGATTCCCATCAAGATGGTGTGGATCCAATAGAAGAAGAACTAGAGAGTTCTTGAGGGCGACTCCGCCAACATAATTCACTCTTATCATTTTGGCAAGAACAAGTGCAATCAACTTCCACATCTTGCACTAGTTCAAGGAGTCACAAACCCTCTTGTTGGTAAGTCAAGGAACAAGGTAACCTAAAAGCTTTCATAGACATCATCTTGTGTGTGCATCACTCTATGTCTATGGATATCCTTGTTTGTTCCTTGTGGGACTAACCCATGTAGGTATTGAAAGTGTAATTCACTCCAATGGATAGCTCCAAGTGATCTACATCAACATTGAGCATCCACATCTTCAACATCTACATGAAGTCATCATCGACAAAACCCAAGGTTAGTTCATCCCTCTTAGGGGGGATATCACATCTAGGGGGAGCTTTACTCTAAGAATTGAGCTCAGGCAACTCTAATGATGTGAACACAACAATGCTTTATGTAAAAGTGGTAACCCCACTTGTGCTTAAACGATGAGTATGACCTATGATCAAATGTTCTCATTTGACTCCTAAGTCAATATACTCATATATAGATGACCTAGTCATCGCCAATTACTTGATAGATGCTAGAATTGGTTGTGCATGCTTTGCCACATATTTCAATTGCCATTTTATTGTGTGAGCATGTTAAGAGCATATTTTACTCATTCAAGGACATCCACTTGTTGTTTTGATTGATTGGTTTCTCTTTTTCTTGCCAAGTGGATGGACAAGAATGCCTAAGAACCTTCTCTAGCTATCTATGCTTTTCTCATCTCAAACTCTATTCATGCTACATCACAAAATTTGATCAAGTCAGATTCAAACCACTCTGTGTGAGGAGCACTCGGAGTCCTTGATTTGTCATAGACTTAAACTTCCAAAACTTCTTTGTCCTTTTCGGTCTGACCGATTCCTCCATTTCGGTCATACCGAGATCACTAAGTCGATCTAGGTTTTCACCTCGGTGCAACTGATTTGAACTTTTCGGTCACACCGAGTTGCTATAACTGTCAACAGTTATGCATCTCGGTGCCACCGAGTTCTTCCACTCGGTCACACCGACAGGGTCGGGCTATATATACTCACGAGCAAAATTTTGGAAATTTCTCCGAAACCTCTTAGCCCGCGCATTGCTCGCTCTGCCTCCTGGGTCTCCGAATCGTCCTCCTCGTCGCCAGCCGCCTCCAGTCGCTGGTCTCCGCCGCCGTCAACGGAATTCGTCTCCGCCGTTGCCGCCATAGCGAGTCCGCCGCTGAACTAGGGTATGGACTCGATCACAGTGCTATTCCCCGTCCAAATCTTAGCACATTGTGTTCTTAATGAATCTTGCCACGATTGAAACACTCCTATCCAGTCATAACAATCCTTAGAATAGTTGAGATTCGAAAATTTAGGTTTAGGTTTCCGCCGAAATCATCTCGGACCCACCGGGTGGCGGAACTCGGTTCCACCGATTCAGCCACGGCCATTGCAAATGTGGTTCTCGATCTGACCGAGAATTACAAATCGGTGAGACCGAGTTCAGGACATTGTCTCGGTGCCACCGAACTGTGACTCGGTCTGACCGAGTTCACTAGTTTTGGTTCCAAAAGCTGCATCGATATCACCGAGTTTGCAAATCGGTTGATCCGAAATGCTTTCTGCAGAAAACTAAAACTAAGTTTTTGATCCTTTCTTTTGCAAAAATCTCTGCATTTTGTGATGCTCATCCACTCTATCCCATCTATAAACTATTCACAGGGTCAGCAGTCTGAACTTCAACATGTCTGATCAGAGTGATAGCCAGAACAGATCTGAGGAGCAGGCTCATTTGAGTGAGGGCACTAGTCCCTCTAGCAGTTCTGATGAGGGTAGCAGGTGCACCCCAAGCAATCTGCCCAAAGTTGCCACTAGAGCAAGCAAGAAGAGAACCTCTGAGTCAAAAGATGAGGACTATGTGGCAGAAGAGGAAGCCACATCCAAGAAGAAGGTACTCAAGAAAGAATATGGCTCAGCTGCAGCCATCAAACCTGGAATGCAGAAAAAGGCACCTGCTAGAAGAGTTGCTACCTCTAAGCCTAGGAAGGCTGTACCTGAAGAAACCATGAAGCTCACCATGGAATCAGAAGAGGAAGCAAGTGGCCAAGATAAGAAGAAGAAGAGAGTCAGGACTACCACTGCCAGAGTTCTTGGTAAACCCTCTATGAGGAGAGACTCAGATGAAGAAGAGGAAGAAGAGGTTGCTGCACCAGCACCTAAGGCACAGAAACTCATGGGTGATGCCATAAGGTCAGGGGCTACTGCATCCAAGCCCAAGGAAGCACCCAAAGCTGCATCCAAGCCCAAGAATGCACCAAAGAGAAATACCAGAAACATATCTGCTGCTGAAAAGAACAAGGCCCCAGTGCCTGACATTACTGAAGAAGAAGAAGGTCAAGTGCTCAGAAAGCTTAAGCCCAAGATCCCAGACCACAATGATGCTCATCCTGTGGCTGAGGACATGAAGATTAGAAGAGATTCAGGGCTGAAGAAGTGGAGAGAAGCAGATCCATATGCTTTAAGGAGAAGAACTGTTGTGGATTACAGGTTTCATACCAAGGAACAATAGGATTTCTATGAGATAGTGCTGCTTGATAAGAAGCCCATAGTTTGTGACATGAGATGGGTTGATTGGGAGTACATCAAGGAGTATGAAGAGCACTATCCTGGAGTGTATGACAGCTTCAAGGGTTGTGGAGTTGCAGACTTGTTGGGCAGAAGCTTACAAAGTGGAATGAAGAGCTGATCATGCAATTCTACTCCACAACACACTTCTATCCAGATGGCAGGATTGTGTGGATGTCAGAAGGAACCAGATATCAGTCAATAGTTGCTGAGTGGGCACAGCTCATCAATGCCCCAGAAGAGCAGGAAGATGACTTGGACATATATGCCAAGAAGAAGATGGATCACAATTCCATGTCCAACATGTACAAGGAGATCCCAAACAAGGCACTTGATACATTCAAGTTTGGCTCAGTGCATTATCTTCTGTCAGGGCTGCCCACCATTAATTGGATTCTGAGGCACACTCTATTGCCCAAGTCAGGTGATCACAAGATGATCCAAGGCCATGCAATAAACATGCTCCATGTATTTGATGTGCCACAGAAGTTCAAGGTGATGAGCCTCATGGTAGAGTCCATTAAGAGAACATCAGCTGATCAGAAGAGGAGCTGTGGATATGCTCCACAAATTCAAGAGCTGATAAACTCAAAGATGGGCACAGGCACATACCTGTTGGACAAGGAACACCTGCCCATCCATCCAGACTTTGAAGACAATCAGGTTGTCATGAACAAGGATGAACCATCATCTGCACATGCTCAAGCACAGAAGGAGAAGGCCAAGATGGAGAAAGCTGCCAGGATGCCAACTCAAGAGGAGGCATCTGAGTATTTCTTAAAGAACAAGCAGGAGCAGCTAAGTTACCTGATAGCATCCACTCTGAGGATTGAGAAAGGACTGGCCACCCTAACTGAAAACCAAGAGAGTTTGGAAAGAATCATGGAACAAAAGTTCTATGACCTAGATGTGAAGGTGACAGAGATCCAGTCTGCTATGGAACAACTACAAGAAGATATGCAGAAGAGGAAGGGCAAGACCACAACTGATGCATTTGCCAGGGTGCCCAGAGCTCAGAGATCATCTGCAGTGCCAGTTCCTGACACCAGAGCCACCAATTCTGCACCAGCTACAACTTCTGTTCCACCAGCTCCACCTCCTACCCCAGCAGCTCCATCTACATCGGCCGAAGCCTTCGTCCTTGGCGTCATCCAGACTCCACCACCTGAAGACCAAGCCTGAGAGTCGTTTAGTCCTATGCATTTTCTATGAACTTTTTGGTAACTTGTTGCCAAAGGGGGAAAATGTATAGATCATAGGCTTCGAGAGAGAGAGAGAGTTTGCATTTTGTTCTATCTTGTCTTGTTGGTTGACACTTTATTTGCTTTTGAGTGTTTGAGATATAATGCCGTGATTTGTGAGACATTGATGATCATGTGTTTGATTATAAGATACACTTAATGCCTGTTGGATGTTACTATCAATTTATCCTTATGTTGATCATTCACTTTGCTTGGTGATGAGTGCATGCATTTAACTCTTATCATTTTGAGCGCTCCACCAAGATGTATGTGACATGGAAGAGTAACCCATGATCCTAACTCATTGTGCATTTGCAGTCCAAAGCAAATCTTAAATATGCACAAATTTAGGGGGAGCTCTTACTTATCACATACTTCTCAAAGCGACGATATATTCCATTCTTATTATCATTTGTCGAAGCTTTGATCTATATGTTGTTATCAATTACCAAAAAGGGGGAGATTGAAAGTGCAACTATCCCTGGGTGGATTTGGTAATTCCTAACAACATATAGCTCATTGAGCTAACATCATTCCAAGATGAATATTTCATAAAAGCTCAATGGATGGAATGGCATGGATGAGGAAAGTGGATCCCTCAAAATTACAAGGACAAATGATTGGCTGAAGCTTCAAGAACAAGACTCTACATTTTACATTTTTAGTGATCCAAGATCACATTGAGTCCATAGGAAAAGCCAATACTATTAAGGAGGGATGAGGTGTTGCTTAATGAGCCTCTTGCTTCATGTGCTTAGTGATATGCTCCAAAATCCTCAATTACCTTTCCATATCCACATATGACCCAAACCTAAAGTCAAACTCGGCCCCACCGATTCTTCCTATCCGGAGCCACCGAGTTTCACATGTCATAGCCACTGCCACAAACCCTAGCAAATAAATTTCACCGATAGGGATCTCGGTCTCACCGAGATGGGATTGCAATTTCTCTGTTTCCCTTCGTAACATTTCGGTCCAACCAAAGTGAGCGATCGGTCCCACCGAGATTGCAATGTAAACTCACTATTTCCCTATCGTAACATTTCGGTCTCACCGAAAAAAGCGAATCGATCCCACCGAGTTTACCTGACCAACTCTCTGGTTAGCTTATTACCAAAATCGGTCCCACCGAGTTTGTGTAATCGGTCACACCGAGATTACGTTATGCACTAACCCTAACCATATCGGTCCTACCGAGTTGCATCTTAGTCCCACCGAAAATCCTAATGGTCACTAGGTTAGCTGAATCGGTCCGACCGAGTTTAACGATTCGGTCCCACCGAGTTTGGCAGATTGTGTGTAACGGTTAGATTTTGTGTGGAGGCTATATATACCCCTCCACCCACTCTTCATTCGTGGGGACAGCCATCAAAACAGATCTTCACTTCCAATACACATTTTCTGAGAGAGAACCACCTACCCTTGTGTTGAGCTCAAGATATTCCATTCCTACCATATGAATCTTGATCTCTAGCCTTCCCCAAGTTGCTTTCCACTCAAATCTTCTTTCCACCAAATCCAAATCCTGTGAGAGAGAGTTGAGTGTTGGGGAGACTATCATTTGAAGCACAAGAGCAAGGAGTTCATCATCAACACACCATTTGTTACTTCTTGGAGAGTGGTGTCTCCTAGATTGGCTAGGTGTCACTTGGGAGCCTCCGACAAGATTGTGGAGTTGAACCAAGGAGTTTGTAAGGGCAAGGAGATCGCCTACTTCGTGAAGATCTACCGCTAGTGAGGCAAGTCCTTCGTGGGCGACGGCCATGATGGAATAGACAAGGTTGCTTCTTCGTGGACCCTTCGTGGGTGGAGCCCTCCTTGGACTCGCGCGACCGTTACCCTCCGTGGGTTGAAGTCTCCATCAACGTGGATGTACGATAGCACCACCTATCGGAACCACGAAAAAAACATCCGTGTCTCCAATTGCATTTGAATCCTCCAAACCCTTCCCTTTACATTCTTGCAAGTTGCATGCTTTACTTTCCGCTGCTCATATACTCTTTGCATGCTTGCTTGAATTGTGTGAAGATTGCTTGACTTGTGCTAAGATAGCTAAAATCTGCCAAGAACTAAAATTGGGAAAAGGATAGATTTTTATTTGGTCAAGTAGTCTAATCACCCCCCCTCTAGACATACTTCCGATCCTAAAGTGTCCAATGTAACAGATCTTGCTAAGTATTGCGTATGACAGCGGATTCCTGTCACAGCGAACACATGCATTGTAACCATGTGTCGTTCTCCCTGACATAGTGCCCAAAGCCGGATAATCATGGATGCACCAAATTATAACAGCAGGCAGAAAGAAATCAGCTGGTGGGCTGCTATATAGGTCTCGAGTGAGAACACCCTTCCATAGCTGTTGAAATTCCTCCACAAGAGGCTCCATGAACAAATCAAAATCCTTTCCAGGACTTTTTGGACCTGGGATGAGCAAGGCCATCATGTAGTTTGATTCTTTGGTGCAGACATTTGGAGGCATGTTGTAAGGGATAACAAGCACTGGCCACATGCTATATGTGGCGCTCTGGTGGCCAAATGGGTTAAATCTATCTGAAGCTAAGCCAAGTCTAATGTTTCTCGGGTCAGCAGCAAACTCTTTGTGTTTATCATTGAAGCTTTTCCACTCACTACCATGAGATGGATGGCTCATTACATTTTGATCTCTGTACTCCTGGTTCCTAGAATGCCACAGTACATCCTCTCTTGTTTCAACATCATGAAACGACCTCTGCAATCTTGGTGTAATTGGAAAATGTCTCAGAACATTATGAGGAATCCTCTTCACAGCATTGCCATCTTTCCATCTTGATGATTTGCATTTCGGGCATTCACGTAAGTTGGCATAATCCTTCCAGAACAGAACACAATTATTCTTACAAACATGGATCATATCATATCCAATTCCAACTGCACGAAAGAAATTCTTCATTTTACTGTAGGTGTGTGGCAGCTCAGACGCATCTTGGAAAGATTCGCGGAAAGCAGCCAACATCACATCGAATGATTAGTTGGTCATCCGCTCAGATGTCTTCACCTGAAGAAAGGTAACCATAGCTGAGAATACTGACAGCTTATTTCCTAGGGTGACAGCAACGTTGCATTGTTCCAACATGCGGCCCTCCGTTTTTCTTCTGCATGTGAAAGTTCACGGAAGCACGAGCATTTCGTAGCATTGTTTCAATGTTGGTCAAACTCACTGGCTCTGCCACCACCACCTCCTCCTCCTCTTCCACCTGAGCATCAGGCAGATCAAGATGGTGATCTGCTGCTTCCACGTAGTCAATAACATTGACGTTCACATCTTCACCATGACGAACCCACCTAGTATATGTGACCGACATCCCATACAAGTGTAGATGATTTTTGCACAGTTGGCTGGGGTCTTGTAACTGAATTCATACAACTGCTACACGGACAGAGCACATCTGATTTCAGACCACCGTACTCAGCTCTGATAAAGTTCATGAAGTTTCAACCCCCTCGACATATGCAGCGGAGAATCTTCAAGCAGAAGTTATCCAAGTCCTGTCCATTTGTTAGACATACAAATTAGTTCTTCTACTAGATATTACAGGAAAAACATATATGCTTTTTTATGAAGTCCAGAAAAAAATACGTAGGTCGATGTCTAAAGCTATGGCAAGATATTTGGACGAGCAGATCTAAGTAACGAAATATATGTAAAGCTAATTCAGCAAACAGATTTGAGTGCCAAATTATGGCAGGCTATTTCAGCAGTCAATGAGGCCGAGCACACAGCCATCAAACTATCGAAGGCCATCGCAGCAACAAAGATCAAGTATAAAACGGTGTAGAGCTATTTCACCTAAAAGATTGGCTACTAGACCATGGCAATCTACGTCACAATAAATATATGGCAGGATATTTTAGCAACTAATCGGCCTTGGCATGCCATCTCAGCTAAGCAGATTGAGTGCAGAACATGGCAAGGAAGCTTCTTAAGCAGAGCATATTGATAGTAATCTACTTCGGCAAACAGTGTGATTAACAGCGTCTATCAGCTAACATTCAGCGCTACACCGGCATGAACGGGGCCTCAGTCTAGAATGCGCGTACCGTGGGAGAAGCTGATAGCCGTGCGTCTCCACACGAACATCGCCAGTGGTGGCGGTGCTGACCGCCGTGCGCCTCCACAAGAACGTAGCCAGAGGTGGCGGCATTGCTAGAGGACGACAGTCTACGAGAGCGTACTGTGGGAGCGAGAGGATTGCCTAACCGCGGCGCCGACGTATCGGCGCGGCGGGGAGGGTAGCTTTGGCGGAGCGAATGGAGTGGAGGGGGACAGGGGGGTTTTGGGGAATATTATTGGCTAGTTGGCCCAAGGGCGGTTGAATCAGATTTGGGGGGAATTTTTGCGTGTGCGTGTGTGTGGGGAGGGGGGGTTTCGCGCGGTGGGCGGGGGAGTTTGGCGCATGGTTGGTTTCTCCAAGTGCAGTCCCACGTGTCAATGAAGAGGCAAAGCCGAAGTGCATTCCGTTTGCGTGAGCCGTGTGCAGGACCGAACGTGTGTGGGGTGCAATGCGACCGCGATAGGAGTGCTGTGAGTGTACCGCATTTTTTTCTTTTAAACTAGGTGCTTTGCCCCCTAAAAAAATCTGTTGCTTCGCGCGATCCATCGATAATACTACTTGTAATCCAGTAATCCCAACTAAAACGGCGCGGCCGGGTCTTTTCCCGAGCGATATGCTGGGAGGTTGGCTTAGTTGGGTTTTTTAGGACGAGTAATGCTACACCTATGTAATCCCAGTTACGTAATTAACGTAATGTGAAGTGAGCTGTTGATTGTAGATTGGGGGAGGGAGGGGCCCACCACCATGAAAATCAGGGGAGGAGAGAGAGAGAGAGGCAATTTACGTTAACCCTTTCGTAGGTTCCCGTAGATGTAGAAAGATGTGTCCGATCCTGCAATATAGGCCGTCTGATCTATATCTAACGGATAGGAAGGAAACTATGACAAGTTATCCGCACTCCTATCCACATTTGCAGATAAGGCTTCCCCTCGTACATCCTTTTCTCCCACAAGATCTTGATCTTTCGTGCAACGCACGGGCATCTTGCTATTACTCCTACAATATGTATATTATTGTGAAAGTTCATATACACCGGCCGAGATTAATGCAAACACGGCAGATTTTCATTACATTTCGAACTTTTATAGGATCAAAAAAGTAAAAGAAACCAGACCCTAAACCTATTCTACGGTGGCGACCGACGTCCTCCATCTGTGATCTCCATGTACGGGGGCAGGGTTCAAGACCCGTGAAGTGAAGGTGCTGTCTCCGACGAGGAAAAGTAGAACACGGGAGACGGACCGGCCAGTTGGCACACCATGCCCTGCCGCCTCCCATGCCCTACTCATCCTCGGAGGAGTCCCCAACCTCTGCGGTGTCGGACGTTGGACGGCGGCAAGTAGGACGTGTGGCTGACGGTGCTCCCATCGTCGGCCACCAGCATGGCCACCGATTGTGCGGCGACTTGAGCGAGGGCGGCGACCTCGAGCTCCATCCCCGAAGACAAGCTCTCCCGCAGAGCGTTCGCGCTTGTGGTCATGGCGGATGTGGTTCCAGGTAGGAGGACGATGCGCTATGGTGTGGAGGTTAGCTAGGCGTTGCCGCTTTAAGTAGCGCATTCCTTTGAGGCCAAGCGTCCGGGTGCGTCATTAAGTCACTGAAGTTGTTCCTCGGGCACCGAGCCTCTTAATGACGACATACGAACGGACGGCATGAATGTGGGCAGCTGGCGCCAGCTGGGAGCGCACCGCGTGACGACGCGAGGAACGAGGGTTTTGGTGTGCCAGGGTAGTCAGCCGCGGTCGTGGCAACGTTGGAGATGCCCTTTGCTCACATGCGATCCCCGCATGTCATTGAAAAAGCAAGACGACACGGCATGGTCTCAGGTCCAGAGGATGTAGTTGGCCGCGCTACACCACTCCGCGGACACGTCGCGGCGCCCCGTGCATCCTCGACGAGCCGGGTGTTGGGGTGTGTTTGGATTGTGGCCAAAGTGCACCTTGCCAAAATTTTGGTCATGACCAAAAGATTGGTCTTTGTTTGGATTGTTGCCATTTTTTTGGCATGCCAATGAACTCTAGCTAACTCTAGTTCATTTTTCTTGCCAATGTCGGCCAAATCATGGGCAACCAATACCTCAACCAAAATTTTGGTCATGAACAAAAGATTGGTCTTTGTTTGGACGATTGCCATTTTTTTGGCATGCCAATGTACTCTAGCCAACTCTAGTTCATTTTTCTTGCCAATGTCGGCCAAATCATGGGCAACCAATACCTCAACCAAAATTTTGGTCATGACCCAAAGATTGGTCTTTGTTTGGATGGTTGCCATTTCTTTGGCATGCCAATGAACTCTAGCCAACTCAAGTTCATTTTTCTTGCCAATGTCGGCCAAATCATGGGCAACCAATACCTCAACCAAACTTTTGGCTACCCAATGCTTTGATGGGGCAACCTTGGGGACAAACAAACATACCGTTGGTCGTGCCACAACACTAACGCCACCCTCGGCAAACTGAAACCGACCGTGTCTAGCGACAATATGAGCGTGTCGCTCACCGCAGTCACCGTGTCCAGAGGCGGTGCTGGAGCTGCGCCCCGTTGTTAGCCCCAACGACCCACATGAATGGTTGTCGGTGGCAAGGATGTCGTGGGGCAGCTCCTCCATTGGACTAGCCTACGCTACGTCGTCCCGACGGGTGTGCCCCACATGTCTGTTTCCCTGTTTTCCCGGCCATATTCGAGCGTCAGTGCTCCGCATTGCGCATTAGGCCTTTCACTATGTAGGCCAAGCGAGACAACTTATTGTTTATTTGAGCCGTTCAAGTATAATCATGTGGCGTTTTCTTATTTCTCATTCCTCTCCAACCCTCTTCTCCATCGATCATGTCGCCCTCCAGTCAAGTCCATCCTCCCGCATGCCTCATTTGAACATTCCGCCGAGTCTCATTCGCATGTACCCACCCTAGTCCTCTTTCAATAGATCTCCGGACCCCGAGATGAAATCGAGAGGGAACGAGTGGGGGCACATGATACCTAAGGCGGATTCAAAATTTTGAACCGGTGATCATAGCATCCGCAAATCATATATAAAGTGTATTCAATGTTCGTTTCGCTTTTAAAGAGTAGTTTACATATAAGTTTTATTTGTAGTCAAAGTATATCTACTTTGATAAAAAAAGGTATCAACATTCAACAACGCCCAATCAATATTGTTAGATTCGTACGTACTCCTAGATTTGTACTCGAGATGGTTTCCAATTTGACTATTGACAAGATTAATAGTACATGAGATGTATAATGTGAAAATTATATTATTGGAAACTCCTTTCACATACGAATTTGACTGTATGCTTTGTGTAAGTTGCATGTCATATATTATTACTCTAACATTTGGTCAAAGTTAGCCTCGAAAAATGCATTAGACCCTCTATGCTTTGTGTAAGTTGCATGTCATATATTATTACTCTAACATTTGTGTAAGTTGCATGTCATATATTATTACTCTAACATTTGGTCAAAGTATTATAGTGGAAGTGGATCCTCTGACATAGGTATCCCTGCCTTACCCTCCCTTTCGGTCACTTACTGGCGGACCCCATGCTTGCTAGCCCCGCATGTCAGTTACTCAATGGGTTCGGCCACGTCAGGGGATCCTCATCCGTAGTAATACTCCCTCTGTTTTTATTTACTCCGCATAAAACGGAGGGACGTCGGTTTGCTCTCAACTGCGGTCCCACAAGCGAGCGAAAACGCAAGATGAAGCACGTTCCATTCGGTGAGCGACGTGGAGGGTCCAGCGTGCCGGGCTGCAACGCGAATGCGACAAGAGCGATGTACAGTCAAAACCTATTGATCGGTTGTCACTGGAACCACTATTCACACCAGAACCTTCGCTGCTCGGCCTACGCCAGCCACTGCCCTAAAACCACACCAAATCTCCAGCCCATTCCCCCACCTTTCGATCCCCTAGCCCGCATCAAGCGTCCCCTAGTTCCCAGGAAAGCCATGGTGCGCCGCAAGATCACTTACTACAAGATGCTGACGCTGGAGCGCCGCACAGAAATCGCGGCGGCGGTCGGCGCTACAGACCTCCGTTCCCAAGCTCACTTTGCGGCAGGCCAATCCCCGAGTTCTCTAGAGCCAAGCTACGAGGAGGAGGTGGCCGATCCAATGTTCATGGCGGAGGTCGCGGCGCAGAAGGCCCCCGATGGGTATGAGACGATGGACGTCGACTTCGTGCTGGCGTCCGAGTCCCGCATGGTGCAGGCGGACCAACGGTTCAACATGGCGGTACTAAAGGAGGACCGGGAGGCAGAGGCTCAACTCGACGCGGAGCGCGCACATGACGCTGCCATCGAGGCTCTCCTGCAGGCGGAACCAGATGTCGTGGATGTGAACCGGGCGGCGGAGGCTCAACTTGAGGCGGAGCGCGCGGATGCCGCTGCCATCAAGGCCCTCTTGCAGGCGGAACCAGACGTTCTGGACTTGAACCGGGCGGCAGAGGCTCGACTCGACGCAGAGCGCGCGGATGCCTCTCTCATCGACGCCCTCCCGCAGGTGGAACCGGACGTCCTGGACTTGAACCGGGCGGCGGAGGCTCGACCTGACGCGGAGCGCGCAGATGCCGCTGGCATCGAGGCCCTCCTGCAGGCGGAACCGGACGTCCTCGACTTGAACCGGGTTGTGCTCTCGTCCGTGCAGAGTGCCCGCACGCTCCGCTTGAACGAGTAGCTGGAGGCCGACGACAACCATGGTGCGGAGACACACGTCGGCAACGACGGCTGGTTCGCACCGGTAGCCAAAGACGACGAGGTCGTCTCTTTTCGCGAGCAGTGATAGTTTTTCTTTATGTTGTTGTTTTCATGGATCTTCTGCTATGTAAAAACATATATTTGTTATGCAAGTCGCCTGAATTGGGTCAGTCTACCATTTCAGGCGGTTGGATGAATATCCTATGTCTCCTAACCCTTCTTTCCTTCTTCCTCGCCTCTTCTTCTTCCCCAACAGACCACCGCACGGGCCGTACGGATACTCCCCAACATGCGGTTGGATAAAAATACTCTATGAACAAAAATTATGTGTCAGCGATAGGATGACTGAGTTTGGTGTGTTCACATGCGACAACACGTGTCAGTGAGGGTGCGTTCCCTTGGTCGGGTTTGCGGCGTGCAGGAGCGACTGTGTGAGGGTGCGGTGCGACCGCGGCGTGTAGGAGCGACCGTGTGAGGGTGCGGTGCGACCGCGATAGCCGTGCGCAAGTGTACCTCCTTCTCATTTTGAAAACTTTAGGCAAGCTTGGCAAAAATGTGTGGCGAAGTTTGGCAATGCAAGGCCTAGACCCAAACAGGATAAGTACGTACGTACTAGGAGTACTAGTGTTAAAAAAGAAAGGCTGGGTTTTCCTTCGCGGGATTTAATCGATACAAATCCTTGTTTCACGTGTCAATTAATGCGTATTTTCTTCTCCAAATACCAAAGAGCTAACCATCTCACTCCTCATCGCTTGATTAATGCAGCGCCATGCAAACCAACCTTCTCACTTCCGCATGCATGCAGGGGATATTAATGTCCTTCGTTGCTAACCCCATCAATTTTGCCTCGATTAGTGTTAGTGGCCCTTTCCAAATTGTAATTTTGATATACTGGCCTTGTGTGCAAAAAAATGGAGGTAGTAACTATATTTGAGTTCCTTCCCCATTGCGGTGACGTCGACGATATTTTTTTGGTGGTTTGGCGAAGTGCGTCCGACAGAGAACACCATTGAGGGAGACCACAGTAATTCGTTCGCAAGTGCCGCCTGCAAGCCGAGACAACCGCCTTATTTGCATCCAGGAAGTCCTTTGCTAGTACTACTAGGAGTAACTAATGCGGTGAGATGGCTTCTCGAAGAATACGATGGAGAAGCGGAGTCAGCAAAGAGTGAAATGATGGTTGCTTCGTCCGTTCTTTTGTGATTTGACGCCTCACTACTTTGTGATTTGTGATAGAAGAGACAGGGGAGTAGACTCTGTGCTCTACACTATAGTACTACATACGTCCAAGCATGGGAGAAAGAGGAGAGACGTTGCATTTTTCTATTCCTTCAATCAATCAATCAGGGAGCTTCGGTTCCATCTTTTTGGCTTTGGCAACACCGTCCACAATGGTTCCCACGATGCCAAAAGCTATTTTCACATTTGGCTACACATTGTGGATGCCCTTAACCGTACCACTTGGTTTTGCTCCTGTGTGCTATCTATACAAATCTCAATTATATTGATGTAAAAAATTATAGAATCGAGATTAGTAAAAAGGAGGTGATTTTGCCGCGCGGATGGCGGGGGAGGTTTCTTATTTGAGCAATGCTACATCCACGTAATGGTTTACGTAAAGTTATGAACTGATGTGATGTGGGACTATTTGATTGGATTAAAGGAGAGGATTAGGCCCACCCCACCTGAAAATCAGGGGGGCATATATAGATTAGATGGAAAGTATACGTAGTAGCTATGTAGCCCTATCTAAGTCTAGGATTAGGCTTCTTATTTTCGGAGGACGTTGTCCTGGCGGTTTGCTAACATGCGGTCCCACGTGTTAGTGCTTTACCAAGCCGATCCGCGTCCCACATGAGGCAGAACAACGGCAGAGGCAACACGTGGTTATCTTGAAGAAGATGAGGGAGAAGCAGATTCAGTGATGAGTGAAATGATGGTTGCTTCGTCCCTCCAACTTAACTGCGGGAAAGGTGCGGCTTTGTGATTTGACGCCTCATTGCTCATTACTACGCCGGCACCATGACTGGGGTGCTTCACCCCGGCTGCTCTGCACTGTATTCCAGTATGGCACGTGGACCCGGTAGCTTAATGTCCCACATGTCGGCGAAAGGGACTAGAAGATTTATGAAAGCGAGCACTCCACTCTTACGACGGAGGAGTAGACGACAACACGACCCAGTGAACTATCACTTGTACTGTATAGTACTAGTATAGTTTTGCTGTTTCGCATGATCCATCGATACAAACCCGATTAAACAGGAAAGGGCGGGATTTTTCCCACGCGGTAGATGATACTGGCCATACATTTCAAAGGCAATTTTAATGTATGCAAACTGAATAATTATAAGTAACAATATGATATCTAGTAAATCTAAAAACACATATGATTTATTGTGTTAGAGTGTAGTAGTAGTAGTGCTGTATTGCATAGTTGTTAGATGTAACATGCGAGAACGTGTAGAGATGTAGTTTTGGAGGGCCTACAGAGAGAAAAGCATAATACGGTCACCGAACTTTAGAATAAGCTGATTACGGTCACTATATACGTTTTGTGGTGATTATACGGTCACTTGCTCACAGCTCAGCATCGGATTGCACTCTGTTGACCGGCCAAATAGTCTGCGTGGCGCCATGTTGACTAGTTAAATTGACCACGTTCGTTGTGGGTCAGTTGGCATAGGCAAAAGGTCAGATAAACACAAATTTACGCAGGCGCGACACGGCTCCAACCCGTGCGCGAGAATCACCTGGTTGTGTATGTGTCTGTCAGGGCCTGATGTGTGCGCATGCACGTGTAGGTTGAGCACTTGAGCGTGAGATTGTGTGTTGGTCGTGTGGTGTACTGGTGTGTGCATGCATGCGTGCGTGTGTGCATGTGAGTGTTGCATGCGTGCGTGTGAGTGTTGCGTGCGTGCGTGGCTGCGTTGAGTGTTGCGTGCGTGCGTGGGTGCATGTGTTTGTGTAAGTGTTGCGTGGATGCAGTTCGTGTGCATGCGTGCGTGTGTGTATAATCACCACACCAGCTCTTGTGTGTTGAAACATACGGCTTAGCATACCAATACAAGGCCACCTTGTCCGCTGTGCCCACGGTCATGACTTCGAACCACCATCCAAATATTTTTTTGTCGTTTGTTTTCATTCTTACTAGCAAGATGCCCGTGCGTTGCACGTAACATCAAGATGCATTTGTATGACTTGTTTATCTTGTGAGAGAAAAGGATGAACGAGGGAAGGCCTTACTTGCAAATGTGGAGAGGTGTGTGGGTACCTTTTTGCAAAATTGCCATAGTTTCTTTCCTATCCGCCAGATATAAATCGGACGGCCTATATTGCAGGATGGCAGGCACACCATCATCACCAACTCTGTTTTTTATAAGAGTGTAGATGTAGAGTAGATACAAGTCGACAGGTAGGCACGATGGTAGTGAGATAATGTGATGCAACACTAGAGGTGCCACGTGGAGCGTTTAACTGGTCAACTAGTCATGTCATGAGCAAATACAGAGTTGTACGGTGAGCCCGTGACTGCATAATAACCACTAAACATAAATGGTGACCGTAATGAGTGGATTATGAAGTCCAATGTACGTATCGTGCTTTCCCTTCAAATACAATGATCGTCATTGCATATATAGCGAGAGAAAGATGAAACATGCGTGAATTTTCTGGGGGCTTACTTTTAGAGGACCTGGAGATAGTTTTGTGTGCATACGTGAAAGGGGCGTACAGGGAGGGTATGCGATGGAGAGAGAGATGCTCTTTGTTTCTCTTTATTATGACTAACTTTGTATATAGTATAAAAATATACAAATTCACAGTGCGAAATAAATATCATTGTGGGCACCATGCAATGCAAATTAGCGTTCGTACTCCTCCATATAACTTTGTAATGTTGTATATATGTAGAAACTCTAAAATAATTTTTTGGCCACACTTTATTCAAAAGGAATGTTGTATGCGAAATAAACGTGAAGAGAGGGCTTTTTAGATCAATGGGGTACGTGATGTAACATGTGTGAATGTGTAGTTGATGCATTTGGCGGGGCCTAGAGAGGTATGTGTGTGTATTACGTATTCGAGAGAGGCACGGATAGAGGTGCCGATGGGGGGCGTGGGAGAGATAGCACGAGAAATGAGAGTGGTCTAGAGAGAGAGAGACGAATATGACGTCACGACAAGAGATTCCATTCCCTTGAGTGTGTATATGCAAGGGGGAGGGAATAGAGGCACCAGGAGAAATTTTCTGTGTGTGTGGTGTTTGTGTTGGTATGTGTGGGTGTGAGAAGATAATGAGATGTGGGGGCAGAGGGTTTGTCACCGCGTGAGGTCCGATGGGTCGAGGTGATGCCCTTCGTTCTGTTCCGTCCTGCACCACATTGGTCGTGTGACGCATTTAGGAAGACCCATGGATGACTAGTCGTATAAGACAAAGATAGCAGAATTGTGAAGGACTCTGTGTCCACTGACAAAGCCGGCTAGGATTTGTAACCCTAGGTTCTCAGACTAAGGTAACTCCTTTATCTCTGATATTACTATTCATCCAACCTAACTTTAAGGGCATCCTACAGAATGCTCTGCTAGAATCATACTCATCGATTAGGAAGAGAGGTGTGAGACAATGCGTGAGAGAGAGGCGTAAAGATAATGTGCGTACATGAGACACGTAGGCAGGTCCATGTATATAGAAAGGGTCGATGAGGATTGTGCGTGTGTATGTTTGCGAGAGGAAGAGTGCTGGTGATAAAGGTTAGTGAAAACAGTTGTAAATGGTTACGAGAGGGAGGGAGGGTTATATCTAGAGCATGTGTGCGAGAAACACACCTCAGGAGAGAGTGTGTGAGCATGTGTGAGAGACCACCGATGGAGAGTGAAACTACACGCAAAAAACTGCTCTACACATTGATTAAAGACATAAATTGTATCCAAATATTAGGATGGGATCATGATATTTGCAATTCGCGTAAGGAGCGGTCATTGATCCATCAGACATCTAGATTCTATCGAATTTGAGCATGTCTATGTTATTATTCGACACAATTGATCCACATAGTTAGTATTTTGAACTCCAGACAATGCATCGCTTTAGCAATCGAATATAAACGTGAGTATAGTTCATGTTGTGTGTGTAAAGCACATTATACATACGAAAGTTACACAATGGACATTATAAATAGCTACTACCTATGAAATAGCATACATTTGAATTCAACTTAAGGTGGTTTAAAAAATCGAATTCAACATGAAGTCCATTCAATTATTTGAATTTGATATCATGGCATTTGTAAACCATACCAAAATTATGGGGGCACCAATCTTTGCTCTGATTTTGTACATAATAGCATATGTAGTCGTGTACAAAATAGATTCAAATTTAGCTCCTCCATTCCAAAATAATCCTAGTTATAGGATTTTCAAGTGTCAAAATTTCAAAAAGAAGCGGATAATTTAATGAGTTTTTCATCAAATATAACGTTGTATATTTAGGTCAATCCTCATAGTTCAAGAGTACTCTAAACGTGAATGCTTGTGTTTCAAAATTTAGAACGAAGCACCAAAAGAGCCTCTACTCGCCCGAAACCGCGTGAGACCAATGTTTGGTAGTACAATAAAATTACTTTTCTAATAACTCCGACCCGTGAAACCTACCGGCCCGACGTCCAAAGGTCTAAATCGGGATAGGTTTGTAGCTTCATCTAGACGCCACGTAACCGCATCCGAAAAACATTCATACACAATGGCCGCCTAAGCACACATGCGCGCGGCCGAAATCGCTCCCGCCCACTATTTGGGACACCTGGGATTACCATCCTACCCCCGACCCGCAGTAGGTCCGAAATTTAAGAGGGGGGCAAAGTTTGTACTTTCCCCAAATTTTAAACAAGCACGTCCCATCTTCTGTTAAAAAAAGCCAAAAACAAGCGCGTCCCACACCGAAACATGGTTCCCCCACCCGTCCAATTCCCCATTCGTACTCCGTGGGCGCCAAAACTACCTCTCCACCAGCCGTGAAACCCCGGTGTCCTCCGTCCGCCACCGCATCCCACCCATCAACCACCGCCCTCCTCCATCACGCCGGAGCCGATACCCCGACGTCGTCATCCACCGCAACCTCAACCGCAACGCCCTCCACGGCTAGTAGTTGAAGCCGAGGCCGAGTCGTCCATACCCGAGCCAGTTCAACCACGCCGTCCTGCGCCTCACCACTGCCGCTCCAACTTCGCCACCCTCCACCGCACCGGAGTTGTTCCTGCTACGCCGTCCCTCGCCGCCTCGGATCTGCTTCCCCTCCGCCGACATACAACCACGACAAGACAATCAACAATTTGGACATGGGTTCGTCCAAGCATGCACCCTCCAGAACTTTGGTTTCCCCGGTAAAAAGAAGAAAATCGGCGCGACTTGTGGAGGTGACCACACACCGGCAACCGAAAAAGGTACTCCTCTTCCCTTATTCGTGCAAATCTTACGTCTCTGCTTCCACGGTATTCATCCCACAGAAGACACTAGTTGACCGCTTCTTATTGATACTAGATGTTCCTAGTAACTCGCGATGCACAAGGTTTCTCCTCATATACTATTTCACCTTAGCTAGACGTCCGTCGCCCCCCTGAATTTCAATTTCTGGCCAGTTGATTCCCAATTACCGGAAGCATTCCCCAGCGTAACAGGCGCTAGTACGCCTATTACGCCGGGGAAGCAGCGCCTTGGTGTTTATCTCAGGGGCGTGTGTAGCCTAGAGCTACTAGCGCCCGATCTGGAGGTCGACCGGGATTAAAGGGATGGCCTAGGGGCGCTGCCAAGCACGGCGGTGGTGTGAGGTCAATGGGAGGGCGGGGCGGCGGAGGCAGGGGTCTCGGCCGGTGGTCGCTGGCGGTTCGAGAAAGATCGTCAACAGTGACTGGCGGGAGGTAGACGAAGGCCATCTGCCCGTTCCTTATAGATCGGACGGTTCATTAAAAAAATCGACTGACCTATTTATTTTCAGTCGACTGTTATCTTAGATATGACCACATGTGGTGGTGTGCTGGAGGAGTACCTGCATTTCCTGTGCTCATATATTACAAAATCATACGGAGTAGCATCTAATTTTGGTTGCCATGCAATGTTGTAGATCTATCATATGTCTCCTGTCATCTATTTTTCAGCCACCTCCTATCTGCTACTTTTACAGTGCACTAGTTCTGCACACACTTCACCCTTACTCTCACTGTTGTGTTTTTATGCAAGGGTATTTCAGACTCTGCTGCCATGAGAGAAGCCGAAAAGAAAAGAGATAAGTTGCTCCAGCTTGGTGTACGGCTAGGCAAGACACGTTACAACGCTTTAAAGGGTGCAGTGTCAGCAGATGGAGACGGGGAACGTAGCTCTGGAGTTGATGACCTCGCTCGCAATGAACCACCATCCCAGGTGCTTGCTTTAACTTCGCGGTGTCATATGTGGTTGCATGTTCCATATGGTGTCTAGCTTGTATTTGCAAGGCCGAAGTCGATAAGATAAGGAAATATTTTTTTTACATGAACCACCATCCCGTGAGCACCAGAAGACAAGTAGCTAGTCAGGGCACTGGCCGAGCCAGTGACAAGCCCATCAAAGATAGGCATCACTAGAAGCCAACTAAAAAGCTACGATGGTGGCGAAGCAGCCCGCCTCCCACGAGGCTCTCAGGTCCTAGATGATCATGCTCACCACTCCATCCGGATGTCTAGCTTGTATTGCTTCCAATTTGGTTAAATTGCATCTGCTTAGCTTACACATTGTACCTTTGAATATGACATGCCTTTCTATTTTTGGTACATACTAGTACATCTGTGTATTAACCATGTTCTTACATCAAACTAATGTTCTTGTGTATCCCTCATCAATCACTTATGACGAGGCAGGCGGGCAAGGGGACTACTCCTCATTTAAAGAATGCAGCGTCAGCCTCCCGACATGATTCTCAAGAAACAGAAATGCTACATGAAGATAGTGAACGTAGCTCTGTAGTTGATTACAACATTTCCCCTACACTAGCATTGCAGGTGCTTGCTCTAACTTGGCAGCGTGATATGTGGTTGCATGTTGCATATGGTGTCTAGATTGTAATTCTTCCAGTCTGGTTAAACTGCATGTGCTAGTCTGCTTAGCTTATACTCCCTCCGTCCCATAATATAAGAGCGTTTTTTACACTAGTGTAGTGGCAAAAACACTCTTATATTATGGGACGGAGGGAGTACATTATACCTGTTAATGTGACATGCCTTCCTGTATTTAGTACATAGTACATCTGTCTATTAAGCATGTCCTTACATAAAACTATTGTTTTTTTGTATCCCGCATCAATCAACATGACGATACACCTTTAGTATATGCAATGCAATATTAGTTGCATCTTTCATATGATTTATAGCATGCGCTGCTTCTAATTTGTTGAAATTCCATTTATGATGGGACGCTTTTAACTTGGTAGAGTCATATTGGTTGCATCTTTCATTTGGTGTCTAGCTTGCATTGCTTCTTATTTGTTGGAATGGTTTCTGCTTAGTTTACACGAACAGTTGTGGACATGCCATGCCGTCCTGTTTTTCGTACACATTCCATCCTGGTATCATGTGTTTGCCTTACATCAAAGTAGTGATTGTCAGTATCATGCATGAATGAGTTCTGAAGAGAGAATTTTATTGCTTTTTCTTGTTGGTTTTACTTGACAATTCAAAATCAATAAAGCGGAAGGAAGTTAGCAAGGCAGCGGATAAAGGTGCTCCTTCCGAACGGAGGGCCTCTACAGTTTCTACTCCTCCACACCCCCAAGGTGATTTCCAAGACAACACATGCATAGACACTCAACAAAGTTGTGTTTATGATGAGCACATCTCCCCTAGTGCAGCGTCACCGGTGCTCCCTCTAACTTGGCACTGTTATATGTGGTTGCATGTTATGTGTGATGTCTAGCTTGTATTGCTTCTAATTTTGTTGAATTCCATCTGCTTACTTTACACATTATACTTGAATAAGACACGTGTTCCTGTTTCTAGAACATACAATATATGTCTATCACACCATGTTCTTACATCAAATTACTACTGTTGTGTAACCTGCAACAATCAGTTATCATAAGACACGTTTGACTTCAGAGTGTGATATAGGTTACATCTCACACTCTTTTCTAGCTTGTACTACTAATTTGTTGAAATGGCACTTATGACGAGACAGTTTTAACTTGGTAGAGTGATATTCGTTGCATATTTCATATTGTGTCTAGCTTTCATTGCTTCTAATTTGTTGAAATGCCTTCTCCTTAGTTTACACATCATAAGCTGTGAATATGCAATGATGTGAATATGCAATGGCACTAATGATGAGAGACCTCTAACATGGTAGTGTGATGTTGTTTGCATCTTGCATATGATTTATTTCTTGTATTGCTTCACATTTGTTTAAACGCCATTTATGATGAGACACTATTAACTTGGCAGAGCGATATTTGTAGCATCTTTCATATGGTGTCTACCTTCCATTGCATTGCTTCTAATTTGGTGAAATGTCTTCTTCTTAGTTTACACATCATAGTTTTGGTTATCTCTTCCGTCCTGTTTGTCATACATATTACATCCTCCTATCATGTGGTTGTCTAACATCAAAGTTTAGTTTGTCTGCATCACACATCAATTTGTTTTGAAGAACTAAATTGTTATTCGTTTTTCTTGTCGGCTTGACTTAACATGGCACAGAGAAAGAGTAAGAAACACATGATGGCAGAGAATGAGAAGCGGATGAATCCTGCAGATTCTGCTAGTACTGATGGTGCAATAGAAGGTCAAAGTCCAGCAGAAAATTCTACAAATACGGCATCCCATGCTACACGAGTTGCAAAAAAAGACAAACAGAAACAAATAGCTGCCACCAAACAAGCAGAGACATCCCTAGTTCTTGCAACACCTACCACAGTACTACCAGCTGCACGACGTACTCGTGCGTCAACTGAGATAGCAGCACGTTCCCAAGCTCCCTTGCCACCTGACACTACTTCCCAAGCACTCTTGACACAAGACGAGTTGGCAATATCAGATGAACCTTGTGAGCTTCAACAGCAAGAAGGTAGTTGCTGGAGTCAAGTTACAGTTGCATGCTTCTTTATATGTAGTCTCATAGTTTGATGTACACTAACACTTCCTATGTTTGTTGTTGGACTAGCACCTAGGCGCAAGAGGAAACAAACATCAGGGATAATGCTCGATAGGTTAACTAAATCTAGAGGAGGAAGAATGGAGATCCGTTTTGAGGCAGGTTTAAAAAGGCCACGTGATGCTACAGAGTCAGCCAAGTTAGTATCAGAGGCAGCGGTTGCTGTTAGGTGTCATGTAAGTATCCTCCCAACATGGATTCAGTACAGGAATGACAAAGACGAAACCCAGTTCAACATCTTCCTCGATCATTTATCTGTAAGTATGGTTATGTATGGAAACTAGTAATATCGTCTTGCTCTGTCCAATACTTTCTAGGTTGCTGATAATGAGACTCCCATAATTTTCAACAGATGAGATTCAAGTTGGATAGACAAGATGATGCAACCAGACAAGCTTGCACCCATGTTTTCAAGTCTGCTCTGCGACAGTATCGGTATAACTTGAGGAAAAGTTACTTTGAAGGCAAGGCTAACAGTGAAATTGCCCAAACATCTCCAGTGGAAAATATATCTGATGAAGACTGGAGAGGCCTCGTTAAACACTGGTCCAATCCGAAGTATCAGGTACATTATATATATGTCATCAGATCACATGTTGAAGTCCTATTTACGCATGTGCCACACAAATCTATCTTCTTGTAGGTGAACTGTTCAAAGAACAAGGACAACCGTACGAAAGTGAAATTCCAACAGACGACAGGATCTCGTAGCTATATTGCACACTGCAAGGCTCTTCTAATTAGCTCTTGTTTCACTCTTTTGGTTGTACCATATTATCAGATCTATATTGACTTGTTCCAAATGCAGAGGAAAGCCCGCAAGGACCAAAAAGTACCTGAACCAAATGTTGTGGAAATCTTCAAGGACTGTCACACCAGCAAGAAGAAGGGCATGACTACACCAGTCAAAGCCGCTGTTGTAAGTCCTTAATCCTCATGCCTTTTAACTACTACTTTACTCTGACTTGTGCCTTGAACTGCATGGTTTGCAGCCAATGTCTATTACTCTTTTCAATTTTATACACAATTGTCTTAGCATATCATTGCACCTTACAAGGTTTAAAAGAGAGGAGTGATGTTCCTTTGATCTTGACCCATAATCTAGTTCTGTGCTGGACTTGCCCACACAACGTTACAATTGCCTGTTTGTCTGTTCTTAGTTGTTTTTTGATATGAATGACGTCATACTATGCTTACCATATTATAAACTTCGTCTCTTCATCCTTAGCCCTCAATACAATGTGAAGAAATAGACAATACATTAGCGATGGTACATGGTCATATGTTTGGAACCTGGTTTTATTATGTACTTTGCAATAAAATACAACTAATATTTTACATGGGTTCACCAGAATAAGTTCTGTATATAGACCAAATCTATTTTGTTTGGTTTTGCTGCCTCCTTAATATCTTCTGTTCTGGTACTACTAATGTAAAACCTCAACTTTTCAGCGAGCTATGGAAAAAATGGTGGAACCGCCACCTTCAGAAGGTGGCGAGGCAACTATAACCGCAATGTCAGCTCTTGCTGCAGTGGGTCAGTACCTGTCCACTAACAGTGCCAAAAGCATGTTCTTGGCGTAATACTGGGTTGGTTGTTAAGGCAATATCGTCCAAACTGCCTCATGATCAAGATATGCAAGCTCAAAGCAATGTTGTATCTGCGCTCCAGACACAAGTCCATTCCCTAACAGAGACCCTTTGTGAAACAAGGAGAAACATTGCTCAATGTAGTCAATATGCATGGTTTTGAAACCAGACTATTAGACATTTGCTATGTTGTTCAGGAGCCTAGGGGAAATGAAGGCGAGGGTTATGGTGCTCCATCGGACAATACAACATGAAAACGTAACAGTCAGGTCAAATGAACTGAGCTTCTGAACTTCTGGTGGTGCATTTATCTGCTAGACTGTTAAGTTTTATGCCAACCTTCCTTTTTTTATATAGTTATAATTTGTTTTGGTGCGATACAAAATTTATTCTTAACATGCAACCACCCCCTGAAGAAAACAGCAAGCCATTTTTGTATATTTGAGAGTGTTCCCTATATTTGCACTGGTGGCGATCTTTGATGCCGAGTGGATGTAATCTGTGCAATCGCCTTAATAGCCTACGATAGTTTTGGCCTTATTTATTTATTTTCTTTATACACGGGCTGGAAACGGCCCATGTAAATCATGGGCCGTTAACGGGTATAAAGAAAATTACTGTTCATTATGGGCTAGACTCACCGTGGGCCTGTAATGGGCCGAAAGATACGAAGGCCTCATATGGGCCGAAAGAAGTCGTGGGCTATACATGGGCCGAAATTGAAATGGGATGGTATTATATTCGACGGCCCACATGACGTTATTTGGCCGATTTCCTTTAGGGCCTAACGGGCCATGAGTTAACGGGCCGTAAAATGGGCTATTTGCGAAAAGACTGTTAACAGGCTTTTCATGGGCCAGCCCGTTAACTTTTGACCAAGTCAAACGGGCCGGCTTTGTAAGCTAAATGGGCCACTATTGGGCCGTGCCACATGTCGACATATCATAGGCGCATATCTGACCCACTGACGAGCTGACACGTGTTTCGTCTGGCCAATAAGAATTTTACACATGGAAATTTCCCATTGGTCAGGGCTGTTAACGGGTTATCGGATCCAAAACCCGACCCGATAGCTTAACGACGTTCCGTTACGGTGGATGCCATGTGTCGGTCACCCTTGACGAAAGCACTTATGTGACACGCGATTTATCGTCATGGAAGTGGTCACTTCCGTGATGATAATTTTGGTAATGTCATGGAACACTTCTACGACAACACATGTATGGCTATCTTGATTCTGTCATAAATTTGTCATGGATGTACATGCATGACAAAAAAAGCGACATACTGTGACAAACATGTATCATCACGAAAGTGTATTTTTTTTGTAGTGCAAGTCACTTAAATCATTCAAAGGAGGATACCACCCCACTATACCACATCACAACCATTTTAATAGCATGTTGGCATGCAAGGTAAACCATTATAACTCATAGCTAATCAAGCATGGCACGAGCAACTATGATCTCTAATTGTCATTGCAAGCATGTTTATTCATAATAAGCTGAATCAGGAACGATGAACTCATCATATTTACAAAAACAAGAGAGGTCGAGTTCATACCAGCTTTTCTCATCTCAGTCAGTCCATCATATATGATCATAATTGCCTTTCACTTGCACGACCGAACGATGTGAATAATAATAAGAGTGCATGTGCATTGGACTAAGCTGGAATCTACGAGCATTCAATAAACAGGAGAAGACAAGGCAATATGGGCTCTTGGTTAAATCAACAATAAAGCATATAAGAGCCACTTCAACAATTTAATTATGGTATTCTCCTATCGACCCCCAAAGTAAAGAAAAGAAATAAAACTATTTACACGGGAAAGCTCCCAACAAGCAAAAGAAGAACGGAAAATATTTTTGGGTTTTCTTTTAATTATTACTACTACAACAAGAAAGTAAACTAACTAAAAATTACTCTAATTTTTATTCTTAAAGTTTAACAAACACACAAGAACAAAGCAGGAAAAAGGAAAATAAACTAACGTGGATATTACAGTGAAAAAGTATGAGCACCGACATCTAGCAATGAGTGTGTGTGAACATAAATGTAATGTCGGTGGGAAATACGTACTCCCCCAAGCTTAGGCTTTTTGGCCTAAGTTGGTTCGTTGCCAGGGATGGCCTGGCGGATATCCGTAGTTGTAGCTGGGGTCGTACTGCGACGAACAGGACTCCGACTGCCACTAGCTGGCAGCCATCTCCGGATCCCAAAAGTAATCAGACTGTCGTGCAGGCTCAAATTGTGGTTCCTGCTCCGTGGCTGGTGTAGGGTTCCGGTAGGCTTGAACGGCCGCCCACGGAACGAGATACAGACCTTCAGACAAATTAAACAAAGAAGGAGCAGGCAAAGTAATAGTCTCAGGGTGATGTTTATTAAAGTACAATTTATATTTAAGCTCCCCTTCCCTATTCTTAACAATAAAATCATGTGCTAGCATACTCTTATAATCTAAATAAGCACTAGGCAGCAAATTTTCTTCTTTCTTGTAGAGCCTAATAGGTATGTTAAAATGTGTAGCTAGGCATGAAGCATAAATACCTCCAGATATGAGGCCCTTAGTATGGTACAGACTTAACCGTTTAGCAATAATTCCGCCCATAATAACAGTGTTATCGCGGAATAAACCATGGAACAAAATGATAATATCAGGGACACTAAGGTTTCCACAGTTTCCGCGACCAATCAAGCAACGGCTAGAAAATATGGCAAAGTAGCGTAAAACAGGAAAATGTATGCTAGTGGTTCTTGCATCGGAAACCTTCCTGGTTTCTCCCATAGTGATGGTGTCAATAAATTCTTCCACATCTTTACGGTGTGGTTCATCTAAGGTACCCTCAAAGGGTATTTTGCAAACCTTGCAAAATTCAGCTAATGGCATCTTCTTAACAACATCATATAAATGAAACTCTACTGAAGGAGGCGATTCCTTAGGAAAATAGTAGAAGTTTTGCACAAAAGTATTAGTGAGTAAGAGATACTGATGACGTTGGTTGCCGAGGAAGTCGGTGAGGCCAGCATTCTCAGCTAATGAATAGAAAATCATCATAAATCCCGACTGCTTTCAAGAAATCATCAGAAGGCCATTCACATGGCCGGACCTCCACAGTACGAAGCAAATTAAATTTGGGCCTCTATGCTTCCTCATTTTGCTTTTCCTTCGAGCTTCGGCTCGATGAGCCCCTCAAAAATCTCTTCATCATTTTCTGAAATATTCTGAAATTTTTAGTAACTTCAAACAAAAGTGAATCAAGCTCAACAAAAGTGATAGCAACTACTCCTAAAAGTGCCTAGAGGATATATCATGCATTAGAACTACTTGGAACCAAATAAATTTGACATGCAAGCTCAAGAAAATGGTCACCTATGCAGCACAAATTTGCAATGAATAAAGCACTAGAGCAAAAACTAATTGGACCAATGGAGGAGTCACATACCAAGGAACAATCTCCCCAAGCAGTTTTGTGAGAGGTGCTTTGAGCAAGGAGGAAAATCACAGCAAAGTGAGCTAGAACTCGTGCTTGAGCTGGATATTGGTGTTTGTGGGAGGAAGAAGAACTGTATGGGTGCATGAATAAGTGGAGGGGGGCCATCGTGGGCCCACGAGGCAAGGGGGCGCACCCTGGGGGGTAGGGCGCGTCCTCCACCCTCGTGCCCAGGTGGTTGACCCCCCTGCTATGTTCTCAGTTCCATAAATCCTCAAATATTCTAGGAGAAATCATATTTCATTTTCAGGGCATTTGGAGAACTTCTATTTTCGGGGTATTTTTATATTGCACGGATAAATCAGAAAACAGACAGAAAATACCATTTTACTTTATTTCAACTACATAACAGAAAATAGAAAAGGGGTACAGAAGGTTGTGCCTTCTAGTTTCATCCATCTCATGCTCATCAAAAGGAATCCACTAACAAGGTTGATCAAGTCTTGTTAACAAACTCATTCCGAATAACATGGGACCGGAGAAATTTTGAATAACACTATGTTACCTCAACGGGGATATGCACATCCCCAATAATAAGAATATCATATTTCTTCTTGACAGTAGGAAGAGGAAATTCAAAACCTCCAAAAATAATTGATGGAATTTTTCCAATAGAGTTGATACTATGAATTTGAGGTTGTTTCCTCGGAAAGTGTACCGTATGCTCATTACCATTAACGTGAAAAGTGACATTGCCTTTTTTGCAATCAATAAAAACACGTGCAGTATTCCAAAAGGGTCTTCCAAGAATAATAGACATACTATCGTCCTTGGGAATATTAAGAATAACAAAGTCCGTTAAAATAGTAACGTTTGCAACCACAACAGGCACATCCTCACATATACCGACAGGTATAGCAGTTGATTTATCTGCCATTTGCAAAGATATTTCAGTAGGTGTCAACTTATTCAAGTCAAGTCTACGATATAAAGAGAGAGGAATAACACTAACACCGGCTCCAAGATCAGATAAAGCAGTTTTAACATAGTCCCTTTTAATGGAGCATGGTATAGTAGGTACTCCTGGATCTCCAAGTTTCTTTGGTATTCCACCCTTAAAAGTATAATTAGCAAGCATGGTGGAAATTTCAGCTTCCGGTATCTTTCTTTTATTAGTGACAATATCTTCCATATATTTAGCATAAGGATTCATTTTGAGCATATCAGTCAATCGCATACGCAAAAAGATAGGTCTAATCATTTCAGCAAAGCGCTCAAAATCCTCATCATCCTTTTTCTTGGATGGTTTGGGAGGAAAAGGCATGGGTTTCTGAACCCATGGTTCCCTTTCTTTACCATGTTTCCTAGCTACAAAGTCTCTCTTATCATAACGTTGATTCTTTGATTGTGGGTTATCAAGATCAACATCAGGTTCAATTTCTACATCATTATCATTACTAGGTTGAGCGTCATCATGAACATCATCATTAACATTTTCACTAGGTTCATGTTCATTACCAGATTGTGTTTCAGCATCAGACATAGAGATATCATTGGGATTCTAAGGTGGTTCAGCAATAGGTTCATTAGAAGTTTGCAAAGTCCTATCATTTTTCTTTTTCTTCTTTTTAGAAGTACTAGGTACATCAATATTATTTCTCTGAGAATCTTGCTCAATTCTCTTAGGGTGGCCTTTAGGATACAAAGGTTCCTGAGTCATTCTACCAGTTCTAGTAGCCACTCTAACAGCATAATCATTTTTCTTACTATTCATTTCATTGAGCAAATCATTTTGAGCTTTAGGTACTTGTTCTACTTGAGTGGTAACCATAGAAGCATGTTTAGTAATGAGTTTAAGTTCACCTCTAACATTAGCCATATAATCACCCAAGTGTTTAAGCATACCGGAATTGTATTTCAATTGTCTACCAAAATTAGCATTGAAGTTTTCTTGCTTAACCATAAAGTTACCAAACTCATCTAGGCATCGACTAGCAAACTTAGTAAGAGGGATTTCAGCTCTATCATATCTATAGAGAGAATTTACCTTTACTACCTGTGTCGGGTTATCAAGACTAGGAGGTTCTTCAATAGGTAATGGATCAAGATCATATGTTTCTTCAACAGGCGGTAGATTAAGACCATGTATTTCTTCAATAGGAGGTAAATTCTTAACATCTTCAGCTTTAATACCTTTTTCTTTCATAGATTTCTTTGCCTCTTGCATATCTTCAGGACTGAGAAATAGAACACCTCTCTTCTTCGGAGTTGGTTTAGGAATAGGCTCAGAAATTGGCTTGGGAGCTGGCTCAGAAGCTGGCTCGGGAAGTGTCCAATTATTTTCATTTGTCAACATATTATTCAATAGAATGTCAGCTTCATCCGGTGTTCTTTCCCTGAAAACAGAACCAGCACAACTATCCAGGTAATCTCTGGAAGCATCGGTTAGTCCATTATAAAAGATATCAAGTATTTCATTTTTCTTAAGAGGATGATCAAGCAAAGCATTAAGTAACTTGAGAAGCCTCCCCCAAGCTTGTGGGAGACTCTCTTCTTTAATTTGCACAAAGTTGTATATTTCCCTCAAAGCAGCTTGTTTCTTATGAGTAGGGAAATATTTAGCAGAGAAGTAATAAATCATATCCTGGGGACTACGCACACAACCAGGATCAAGAGAATTAAACCATATCTTAGCATCACCTAAAAGTAGCAAGATCTCTCATCATTAGTGAACAGGGTGGCTATATCATTTAATTTAGTAAGATGTGCCACAACAGTTTCAGATTCATAGCCATGAAAAGGATCAGATTCAACCAAAGTAATTATATTAGGATCAACAGAGAATTCATAATCCTTATCGGCAACACAAATAGGTGAAGTAGCAAAAGCAGGGTCAGGTTTCATTCTATCTTTAAGAGATTGCTTATTCCATTTAACTAATAACCTCTTGAGCTCATATCTATCTTCGCAAGCTAAAATAGCTGCAGAAGCTTCCATAACAAAAACATAACCCTCAGGAATAACATGCATATCTTCATCATCACTTTCATCAATATAATCAGTTTCAATAATTTCTTTCTCTCTAGCCCTAGCAATTTGTTCATCAAGAAATTCACTAAGGGGCACAGTAGTATCAAGCATAGAAGTAGTTTCATCATAAGTATCATGCATAGCAGAAGTGGCATAATCAATAACATGCGACATATCAGAACGAATAGCAGAAGCAGGTTTATGTGTCGCAAGCTTACTCAAAACAGAAGGTCAATCAAGTGCAGAGCTAGATGGCAGTTCCTTACCTCCCCTCATAGTTGAGGGATAAATCCCAAGTGACTCAAAGAATAGAGCTATGCTCCCTGGCAACGGCACCAGAAAATAGTCTTGATAACCCACAAGTATAGGGGATCGCAACAATTTTCGAGGGTAGAGTATTCAACCCAAATTTATTGATTCAACACAAGGGGAGCCAAAGAATATTCTCAAGTATTAGCAGTTGAGTTGTCAATTCAACCACACCTGGATGACTTAATATCTGCAGCAAAGTGTTTAGTAGCAAAGTAATATGATAGTAGTGGTAACGGTAACAATAGTAAAGGTAGCAAAAGTAATATTTTTTGTATTTTGTAGTGATTGTAACAGTAGCAACTGGAAAAGTAAATAAGCGAGAAACAATATAGGAAAAGCTCGTAGGCATTGGATCGGTAATGGATAATTATGCCGGATGCGGTTCATCATGTAACAGTCATAACCTAGGGTGACACAGAACTAGCTCCAATTCATCAATGTAACGTAGGCACGTATTCCGAATATAGTCATACGTCCTTATGGAAAAGAACTTGCATGACATCTTCTGTCCTACCCTCCCGTGGCAGCGGGGTCCTAATGGAAACTAAGGGATATTAAGGCCTCCTTTTAATAGAGAACCGGAACAAAGCATTAGCACATAGTGAATACATTAACTTCTCAAACTATGGTCATCACCAGGATGGTCTCGATTATTGTCACTTCGGGGTTGCCGGATCATAACACATAGTAGGTGACTATAGACCTGCAAGATAGGATCAAGAACACACATATATTCTTGAAAACATAATAGGCTCAGATATGAAATCATGGCACTCGGGCCCTAGTGACAAGCATTAAGCATAACAAAGTCATAGCAACATCAATCTCAGAACATAGTGGATACTAGGGATCAAACCCTAACCAAACTAACTCGATTACATGATAGATCTCATCCAACCCATCACCGTCCAGCAAGCCTACGATGGAATTACTCACACACGGCGGTGAGCATCATGAAATTGGTGATGGAGCATGGTTGATGATGACGACGACGACGAATCCCCCTCTCCGGAGCCCCGAACGGACTCCAGATTAGCCCTCCCGAGAGGTTTTAGGGCTTGGCGGCGGCTCCATATCGTAAAACGCGATGATTTCTTCTCCTTGATTTTTTTCTCCCCGAAAGCAAATATATAGAGTTGGATTTGGCATCAGAGGAGCTCCAGGTGGCCCACGAGGTAGGGGGGCGCCCCCCACCCTCGTGGACAGGGTGTGGCCCCCCTTGTCATCATCTTTGGCAAGGATTTTTTATTATTTCTGAAAAGGCGTTCCGTGGAGTTTCAGGTCATTCCGAGAACTTTTGTTTCTGCACATAAATAACACCATGGAAAGTCTGCTGAAAACAGCGTCAATCCGGGTTAGTTCCATTCAAATCATGCAAGTTAGAGTCCAAAACAAGGGCAAAAGTGTTTGGAAAAGTAGATACGACAGAGACGTATCAATGTCTACTATACAACCTTCTTCTTGTAGACGTTGTTGGGCCTCCAAGTGTAGAGGTTTGTAGGACAGTAGCAAATTTCCCTCAAGTGGGTGACCTAAGGTTTATCAATCCATGGGAGGCATAGGTTGAAGATGGTCTCTCTCAAACAACCCTGCAACCAAATAACAAAGAGTCTCTTGTGTCCCCAACACACCCAATACAATGGTAAATTTTATAGGTGCACTTGTTCGGCAAAGAGATGGTGATACAAGTGCAATATGGATGGTAGATATATGTTTTTGTAATCTGAAATTATAAAAACAGCAAGGTAACTAGTAATAAAAGTGAGCAAAAACGGTATTGCAATGCCTTGAAACAAGGCCTAGGGTTCATACTTTCACTATTGCAGGTTCTCTCAACAATAATAACATAATTGGATCATATAACTATCCCTCAACATGCAACAAAGAGTCACTCCGAAGTCACTAATAGCCGAGAAAAAACAAAGAGATTATGGTAGGGTACGAAACCACCTCAAAGTTATTCTTTCTGATCGATCTATTCAAGAGTCCATAGTAAAATAACAAGAAGCTATTCTTTCCGTTCGATCCATCATAGAGTTCGTACTAGAATAACATCTTAAGACACAAATCAACCAAAACCCTAATGTCACCTAGATACTCCAATGTCACCTCAAGTATCCGTGGGGTATGATTATTTGATATGCATCACACAATCTCAGATTCATCTATTCAACCAACACAAAGAACTTCAAAGAGTGCCCCAAAGTTTCTACTGGAGAGTCAAGGCGAAAATGTGTGCCAACTCCTATGCATAAGTTCACGAGGTCACGGGACTTGCATGTTGATCACCAAAACATACATCAAGTGGATCACGTGAATATCCCATTGTCACCATAGATAAGCACATGCAAGAAATACATCAAGTGTTCCCAAATCCTTAAAGACTCAATCCGATAAGATAACTTCAAAGGGAAAACTCAATCCATTACAAGAGAGTAGAGGGGGAGAAACATCATAAGATCCAACTATAATAGCAAAGCTCGTGATATATCAAGATCGTGCCAAATCAAGAACACACACACAGAGAGAGAGAGAGAGAGAGAGAGAGAGAGAGAGATCAAACACATAGATACTGGTACATACCCTCAGCTCCGAGGGTGAACTACTCCCTCCTCGTCATGGAGAGCGCCGGGATGATGAAGATGGCCACCGCTGAGAGATCCCCCCCTCCGGCAGGGTGCCGGAACAGGGTCCCGATTGGTTTTTGGTGGCTACAGAGGCTTGCGGCGGCGGAACTCCCGATCTAGGTTTCTTTCTGGAAGTTTTGGTATATATAAGAGGTGTTGGAGTCGGGAACAAGTCAGGGGGGTCGCCAAGGCAGCCACGAGATAGGGGGGTGACCCAGGGGGTAGGGAGCGCCCCCACCCTCGTGGTGGCCTCGGGACTCCTGTGGTCCATCTTCGATATTCCGTGGGCTTCTTCTGGTCCAAAAATAATCTCTGTCAATTTTCAGGTCAATTGGACTCCGTTTGGTTTTCCTTTTCTGCGATACTCAAAAACAAGGAAAAAAACAGAAACTGGCACTGGGCTCTAGGTTAATAGTTTAGTCCCAAAAATCATACAAAATAGCATATAAATGCATATAAAACATCCTAGATGGATAATATATTAGCACGGAACAATCAAAAATTATAGATACGTTGGAGACGTATCAGTGAACACAGACAGATAGAATGATATGTGAACATGAATATAATGTCGGTGAGAAACAGGTACTCCCCCAAGATTAGGCTTTTGGCCTAAGTTGGTAATTGATCAGTAGCCTCGAGGGTAGTAGGGATCCTGAGGAGCGGGCATCCACACATCCCACTGCTGAGGTGCCTGTGCAGCCTCTGCAGCAGCGTGAGCGTTCCAGTTGGCGAGGATGTCTGCAAGCATAATCCGGTATCCGCCCCTGGCAACAGAATCAAACAAAGCAAATGCAGGCAAGGGGATAACATCACGAGTGTCAACGCTATAGACCAAGTTATAAGGAATGGCAATGTTAGGGCAATCATGTGCAAGAAAGTGATGATGTAACATGGCTACACGGTCTAGGTAAACCTTGGTCAGAGGGTAATCATGAGGGCATTTCTCAACCTCGAAGTGAGCCGCCAAACGACTAGCAAAAATCCCACCATGTATTTTGCCCTGGGATTTATTAAGGTGCAGGCGAGGAGCCACAATAGCTCCCAAGCTATAAGTGTTGTTGCCCTCAACTGCACGACATAAAACAACAAGGTCTGGTGAACAAAGTGCACCCACCTTCTCCCTAGCAAGCAAGCACTTGGTAATGAAATATGCAAAGTAACGAACAGCAGGGAAATGTAAGCCACCGGCAGTGATGGCTGACACTCTCCTCTCATCCCCCACTGTCAAAGTGCGACAAAAATCCTCAAACTCGGCCAGCCTAGGCTCAGCCAAGCTCCCATCAGACGAGATCATGCATATGTCAAAAAATTCAGTAAATGGTATCTGGTGGTTTCAAGCATATAAATCAAAGCTTCACTTAGGGAGGATTATTTCTAGGCAGGAAAGTAAAACTTTGGACAAACATGTTTGTGAGGATTTGGTGTTGGTCACACTCATCTGCAATGAAGTTGGTGAGACCGGCATTGGCAATAAATTGCATGAACTCCTCATGAATTCCAGCCTCTTGCAGGAACGGGGTATGTGGCCATTCGCACGGCCGTACCTCCGCCAACCTCTGAGGGCGGAGATCACTGTCAGAAGACTCCCCAATAACACCCTTGGACTTCTTCTTAGAGCCAAATTTCCTCAAGATATTCATGTCCGCGTACAATTTTTCCTATGAACAAAAATCTGAATTTTTAGTCCACAAAATTTTACCAACAGAACCTCATAAAAGTAATAGCAACTACTCATAGGGATACATAGAGGCCATAGCAAGCATTCAAACTACTTAGAACACTAAGAATTGAACATGCAAGCACATCTACAGCAGCACCAAGAGTAGTTATTTATTTAAAGTATAAACCACTAAAACAAAAACTAATTGGACAAATGGTGGAGTCACGTACCAAGCAACAATCCCCCGAAACAGTTTGGGAAACGGAGCTTCAAGCAAAGAGATCGAAATCCGCGGGTTTGAGCTCAAGAACATGGGAGAGAGAGCAATGGGGATTTTTTTCTCGAGGTAAGTGATGATGTGGGATGAAGAGGTAAGTGAGGGGGCCCTCGTGGGGACCACAACCGACCAGGGCGCACCTGGGGGTCCTGGCGCGCCTAGGTGGGTTGTGCCCACCTGGTGCACCTCCCTCTGGTATTATTTGCACCAAAAATTCAGAAAAATTCAGAAAAAATCGTAATAAGTTTTCAGGGCATTCTGAGAACTTTTATTTTTGGGTCATTTTTTTATTGCACTGGAAATTCAGAAAACAGACAAAACATGGCACTTTATTTTATTTAACTAATAAAAACAGAACACAAAAAGTAAATACAGAAGGTCATGGTTACTAAATTCATCAACTTTATACCGCTCAATAATGTTTCATTAATAAGATTGATCAGGTCTTATTAACAACCACTTTCGATTAGCATGAGACCAAAGAACTTTCGCAAATCACTAAGTTACCTCAATGGGGATTTGAATGTCCCCAACAATAAGCATTTCATATTTCTTTTTGATAGTAGGTATAGGTATTTGAAAACTTCCAATAGTGATTGTCGGAGATTTTTCAATAACATTAATAGCATTCACTTGGAATTGTTTCTTCGGAAAGTGCACGGTATGCTCATTAACATTAACATGAAAAGTGACCTTGCTTTTATTGCAACCGATAATAGCCCCTTTAGTATTCAAGAAGGGTCTACCAAGGATAGTCGACATGTTGTCGTCCTCGGGCATCTCAAGTATAATAAAGTGAGTCAAAATAGTAACATTAGCAACAACAACGGGCACATCCTCACAGATACTGATAGGTATGGCAGTTGACTTGTCAGCCATTTGCAAAGATATCTCACTAGGTGTGAGTTTATTCAAGTCAAGTCTTTTATATAAAGAGAAAGGCATAACACTAACACCAGCTCCTAAATCACACAAATCAGTTTTCACATAATTCTTTTTGATGGTGCAAGGTATAGTAGGTATTCCCAGATCTCCAAGTTTTTTAGGTACTCCATCTTTGAAAGTATAATTAGCAAGCATAGTGGAGATTTCAGCTTCCGGTATTTTTCTCTTATCTGTGATGATGTCTTTCATATACTTTGCATAAGGAGGCATTTTCAAGATATCAATCAAGCGAGTACGCAAAAAGACTGGCCTCAGCATTTCAGCAAAGCGTTCAAATTCTTCATCATCATTCTTTTTAGTTCACTTGGGTGGAAAAGGCATAGGTTTTTGAACCCACGGTTCTCTTTCTTTACCGTGTTTTCTAGCAATGAAGTCTCTTTTATCAAACCTTTTATTCTTAGGTTATGGGTTATCAAGATGAATAGGTGGTTCTATCTCAACATCATTATCTGGTTCTTTTTCATTTGGTTGAGTGTCTTCCTGAACATGAGCATTATCTTTTTCATTATCACTAGGTGAGTGTTCATTACCAAATTGAGTTTCGGCATCAGAGATAGAAGTTTCATTTTCATTATCAGGAGGTTTCTCTATTTCAAGTTCACTAGAAGCATGCAAAGTCCTATCATTTTTCCTTTTCTTTTTCTTTTTCTTTTTAGAAGGATTGGGTGCACTAGTGTTGGCTCTTTGTGAATCTTGTTCAATTCTTTTTGGGTGTTCCTCAGGATAAAGTGGTTCCTGAGTCATTTTACCTCCTCTAGTTGTAACTCTAACAGCAAAATCATGCATATTATGATTCATTTCATCAAGCAATTCTCTTTGTGATTTAGCAACTTGTTCTAACTGAGTTTGAACCATAGAAGCATGTTCTCCAACACCTCTAACATCATATGAGATTCTAAATAACAAGTCACTCAGGCGAGCAATCATATCAGAATTATATTTCAACTGTTTCATAACATTTGCGCTGAAGTGATCTTTTTTTCTAATGTAGTTTTCAGACTCATAAAGGCATTGACTAGGATGCATATTGTGAGGATTATAATTTTCATTGAACTTCATAACAGAATTTACCTCTACCACCTTAAGCAGTGGTGGCGTATTAATCCCATGTATTTCTTCAATAGGAGGTAAAATTTTAACATCCTCAGCTTTAATACCTTTTTCCTTCATAGATTTCTTTGCCTCTTGCATATCTTCAGGACTGAGATATAATATACCCCTGTTCTTCGGAGTGGGTTTAGCCGGTGGTTTAGGAATAGTCCAATCATCATAATATTTCAATATGTTATTCAATAATGCTTTAGCTTGAGCCCTGAAAACACAACCAACACAACTATCTAGGAAGTCCCTAGAAGCATCAGTTAGTCCGTTATATAAGATATCAAGTATTTCATTTTTCTTAAGAGGATGATCAGGTAAAGCATTAAGTAACTGGCAAAGCCTCCCCCAAGCTTGTGGGAGACTCTCTTCTTTAATTTGCACAAAGTTAAATATTTCCTGTAAGGTAGATTATTTCTTATGAGCAGGAAAATATTTTTCAGAGAAGTAATAAATCACATCCTGGGGACTACGCACACAACCATGAGCAAGAGTATTGTACCAAGCTTTAGCATCACCCTTTAATGAGAAAGGAAATAATTTGAGAATAAAGTAGTAACGGGTTTTGTCATCATGAGTAAAAAGGGTGGCTATATCATTCAACTTAGTAAGATGTGCCACAACAGTTTCAGTTTCATAACCATGGAAAGAATCAGATTCAACCAAAGTAATTAACTCTGGGTCGACATAGAATTCATAATCCTTATCATCAATAAAGATAGGTGAAGTAGCAAACTTAGGATCACATTTCATTCTAGCATTCAGAGATTTTTCTTTATACTTTTGTAGTAATTTTTCTAGATCATCTCTATCATTGCAAGCAAGAATATCTCTAGTTGCTTCCTCACTCATAACATTACCTTCCGGTACCTTAGGAAATTCATATCTAGCAAGGCTAGTTCTAGCAGGTGTTTCAGAAGTCTTAGTGTCAAGCTCATCATCAAATTCAACAACATCATGTCGTATAACTCGAGCAATTTGTTCATCAAGAAATTCACCAAGTGGCACATCATCATTATCAAGCAAGGTACTAGCATCATCATAAGCATTATCCATAGCAGAAGTAGCATCATCAATAACTTGCAACATATTAGAATTGATAGCATGTGGTGGTGTTGCAAGTTTACTCATAACAGAAGGTGAATCTAAAGCAAAACTGGATGGCAGTTCCTTACCTCCCCTCGTCCTTGAGGGAAATATTTTAGTCTTTGGATCCTTTAGATTCTTCGTAGTGATAATATGATAATAATCCCAAGTGACTCAACAAATATAGCTATGTTCCCCAGCAACGGCGCTAGAAAAAGGTCTTGATAACCCACAAGTATAGGGGTCGCAACAATTTTCGAGGGTATAGTATTCAACCCAAATTTATAGATTTGGCACAAGGGGAGCCAAAGAATATTTGGAGGTATTAGTAGCTGAGTTGTCAATTCAACCACACCTGGAGATTAATTATCTCCAGCAAAGTGATCAGTAACACAGTAGTTTGATAGTTTTGATAGTAGTGGCAGCAGCAACGGTAACAGTAACAGTGATAGCAGTAATTTTGTAGCAAGTGTAACAGTGATGATAGCAATAGTAACGTAGCAAGATCAATATAAATAAATTCGTAGGCATTGGATCGGTGACTTGTTGGGGGTGATATTCATCATGTAACAGTTATAACCTAGGGCGATACGGCACTAGCTCTAGTTCATCGATATAATGTAGGCATGTATTCCGTAAATAGTCATACATGCTTTATTAAAGAACTTGCATGACATCTTTTGTCCTACCCTCCAATGGCAGCGGGGTCCGTATTGGAAACTAAGGGATATTAAGGCCTTATTTTAATAGATAACTGAACAAAGCATTAACACATAGTGAATACATGAACTCCTCAAACTACGGTCATCACCGGGAGTGGGCCCGGTTGTTGTCACTCCGGGGTTGCCGGATCATAACATGTAGTAGGTGACCATAACTTGCAAGATCGGATCTAAAACATGGATATAATGATGAATTCATAAACGGTTCAGATCTGAGTTCATGGCACCCGGGCCCAAAGTGACAAGCATTAAGCATAGCAAAGTCATAGCAACATCAATCTAAGAACATAGTGGATACTAGGGATCAAGCCCTAACAAAACTAACTCGATTACATGATGAATCTCATCCAGCTCCTCACCGACCAGCGAGCCTACGAAGGAATTACTCACTCCCGGTGGGGAGCATCATGGAATTGGCGATGGAGATTGATTGGTGATGACGAAGAATGAAGATCCCCCTCTCCGGAGCCCCAAACGGACTCCAGATCTGCCCTCCCGAGGAAGAACAGGGCTTGGCGGCGGCTCCATCTCGTGGATCGCGATAATTCTTTCTCCCTGATTTTTTGGAATAATGTGAATTTATAGTATTAGGGGGGTCGTCAGCGGGGCCACCAGGTGGGTACAACCTGGGCGTGCCAGGAGAGGGGGCGTGCCCTAGTGGGTTGTGCCCACCCAGGTGCCCCTCTCCGGCAGGTCCTGGCTCCAGACATTCTTATTATTGATATAAAAAATTATCGCGATGTTTCGTTCCATTATGAGAACTTTTATTTCTACAGAAAAACAACACCATGGTAGTTCTGCTGAAAACAGCGTCAGTCCGGGGTTAGTTTCATTCAAATCTTGCAAATTAGAGTCCAAAACAAGAAGGAAAGTGTGAGAAAAAGTAGATACGTCGGAGCTGTATCAGTGGTGAAGAATATGATGGTGGTGATGAAGTAGTATTCTCCAATACAACCATGAGTAGATCCTTCAAACCTTGAATCTCCCAAAGGGCTTGATGAATTAATTCACTGTTTTTCTTCACCTCAGCCATTATGTGTTTATTCTCCGGGCCCCACGGTTTTGTTCCAGCACCGTTTTCTCTTGGCCGAGATATGTCCCAATTGGATGGTATGTGCCTACGAGGAGTATTCTTGAGCCCATAGTTGTGAATCAAATTGCGAAAATTGTTACTATGTAACATGTGTAAAGGCATTCTCGGAGGGAGATCTTCTTGCACTTCTAGGCTCGCTTGATTGTTTGAAGATCCCATAGCTTGGAGGATTGGGGTGAGTAGAGATGACGGCTAGTGTGCCTGTCTCGGAGGCCGGAGAGTGAACCCCAAAAGGATTTCCCTCTTCTTCCTCCATAGCAGCCTCTCCAACTTCATCTCTCCTTAGATCCTCCTGAACCACCCTTGTGTCTTCCTCTCCATTATTGAATGGTGAGGAAGACATGATGTTGGTCTAGCTGAATCTGTCAAAAAACAACAAAGAAAAGAAAACAGAGGATTTCTTCGCGATACGGTGATCAACAGGTTCGGGGAGTATATATAGATTTTTTTATCTTGGGAAACAAGCAAGCTGTAGAAAGACAGAGTCCGGAAGGTGTCCTAGGTGGGCACAGCCCACCTGGGCACGCCAAGCAAGCCTGGCACATCCTGGTGTCTTGTGCCCACCAGGGTACGCTTCCTCGAAGTTTCTTATTTTCCTATTTTTCTAAATATTCTAAAACTGACAAAAAATGTTTTTGTGGATTTTTCGGAGTCCATTTACTTACTGTATCACGTACCTCCTTATTTTCACGATTTTGGAGTGTTCCAGAAGGACTCTTTTATGTGTTCTTCTGGTGTCTAGGTTTGGATAATATTACTTTCAACATTAATGGGCGTACTTGAGATATAATGTTTTATTTGTTTCCCGTTAACAACCTTCGGATTAGTACCTTCAACATTATTTATTTTGATGGCTCCAGACCGATAAACCTCCTCGATAGCATAGGGGCCTTCTCAATTTGAGTGGAGTTTTCCCGCAAAGAATCTGAAATGAGAGTTGTACAAAAGAACATATTCTCCGACTTTAAACTCACGTTTTTTGATTCTTTTATCATGCCATCTTTTAACTTTTTGTTTGAATAATTTTGCATTTGCATAAGCTTGGGTTCTCCATTCATCTAATGAGCTGATATCAAATAACCTCTTTTCACTAGCAAGTTTGAAATCATAGTTGATCTCTTTGATGGCCCAATATGCTTTATGTTCTAACTCAAGAGGCAAATGACAAGCTTTTCCATAAACCATTTTATAAGGAGACATACCCATAGGATTTTTATATGGTGTTCTATAAGCCCAAACTGCATCATCTAATTTCTTAGACCAATTCTTCCTTGACCTATTGGCAGTCTTTTGCAAAAATAATTTTATTTATCTATTGTTAAGTTCAACTTGACCACTAGACTGAGGATGATAAGGTGATGCAATTCTATGGTTAACATCATACTTGGCAAGCATTTTACAGAAAGCACCATGAATAAAATGTTAACCACCATCAATTATTAAATATCTAGTGACTCCAAACCTTGGGAAAATAACTTCCTTAAGCATTTTAATAAAGGTGTTGTGATCAGCACTACTGGTTGGAATAGCTTCTACCCATTTAGTAACATAATCAACAACAACCAAAATATGTGTATACCCATTAGAGGAAGGAAAAGGTCCCATGTAATCAAATCCCCAAACATCAAATGGTTCAACAACAAGTGAATAGTTCATAGGCATTTCTTGACGCTTACCGATATTACCTATTCTTTGACATTCATCACAAGATAAGACGTACCTACGGGCATCCTTGAAAAGTGTAGGCCAATAAAATCCAGATTGCAATACCTTGTGAGTAGTTCTATCTCCAGCATGATGCCCTCCATAAGCTTCGGAGTGACATTTTTGTAGGATTTGTTCCTGTTCATGCTCATGCACACAACGTCTAATAATACCATATACTCCTTCTTTATAAAGATGTGGGTCATCCCAAAAGTAGTGTCTTAAATCATAGAAGAATTTTTTCTTTTGCTGATTAGTAAAGCTAGGTGGTAAATATTTAGCAACAATGTAATTAGCATAGTCAGCATACCAAGGAGTATTATCGGCAACATTTATTGCAACTAACTGCTCATCAGGAAAACTATCATCAATAGGTAGTGGGTCATCAGGCACACTTTCAAGCCTAGATAAATTATCAACTATGGGGTTCTCAACTCCTTTTATATCAATGATATGTAAATCAAATTCTTTTAACAAGAGAACCCATAGAATAAGTCTAGGTTTAGCACCTTCTTTTCCATAAGATATTTAATAGTAGCATGATCGGTGTGAACAATTACTTTGGAATCAACAATAAAAGGTCTAAATTTATCACAAGCAAACACCACTACTAAGAATCCTTTTTCAGTAGTAGCATAGTTTCGCTGAGCACTGTCTAGAGTTTTACTAGCATAATGAATAACATTCAATTTCTTATCAACTCTTTGTCCTAGAACAGCACCAACATCATAATAACTAGCATCACACATAATGTCAAAAGGTAAGTTCCAATCAGGTGGTTGAACAATAGGTGCAGAAATTAAGGCTTTCTTGAGTGTTTCAAAGGCTTCTAAACAATCATCATCAAAAACAAAAGGAATATCCTTTTGCAAAAGATTCGTAAGAGTCCTAGAAATTTTAGATAAGTCTTTGATAAATCTCCTATAGAAACCAGCATGACCTAAGAAACTAAGAATACCTTTGATATCTTTAGGACAAGGCATTTTCTCAATTTCGTCAACCTTAGCTTTGTCCACTTCAATACCTCTTTCAGAAATTTTATGACCCAAGACAATGCCTTCATTAACCATAAAGTGGCATTTCTCCCAATTCAAGAGAAGATTTGTTTGTTCACATATCTGCAAAACTCGATCAAGATTGCTTAAACAATCATCAAAAGACTTCCCATAAACAGAGAAGTCATCCATGAAAACCTCAACAATCTTTTCACAAAAGTCAGAGAATATAGCAGTCAAACATCTTTGAAAGGTAGCAGGTGCATTGCATAAACCAAAAGGCATACGTCTATAAGCATAAGTTCCAAAGGGACAAGTAAAAGTGGTCTTTTCTTGATCAGGTTGAGAAACAGGTATTTGTGAAAAACCAGAATATCCATCAAGGAAGCAAAAATGTGTGTGCTTAGATAATCTTTCAACCATTTGATCAATAAAATGCAGAGGGTAATGATCCTTCTAGTTGCTTTGTTTAGTTTTCTAAAATCAATTACCATTCTATAGCCTGCAACAATTCTTTATGGAATAAGTTCATTCTTATCATTAGGAACAACAGTTATACCTCCTTTCTTAGGGACACAATGAACATGACTTACCCATCTACTATCAGCTATAGGATAGATTATACCTGCTTCAAGAAGCTTTAATATTTCTGTTCTTTCCAGTTCTTTCATCTTCGGGTTTAACCGACGTTGGTGATCAACAACGGGTTTAGCATCAGGTTCCATATTAATTTTGTGCTGACATAGAGTGGGACTATTGCCCTTTAAATCATCAAGAGTATATCCAATAGCAGCTCGTTGCTTCCTTAGAACTTTCAATTATCTTTCTTCTTCATGTTCTGAAAGGTTAGCACTGATAATAATAGGATACATCTTCTTTTCATCAAGATAAGCATATTTCAAAGTGTCTGGCAATTGTTTTAATTCAAACACAGAATCGCCTTTAGGTGGAGGAGGACCTCCTAGAGTTTCAATAGGCAAATTGTGTTTAAGCAGAGGACGTTGTTCAAAGAAATCTTATCTATTTCATTTCTTTCATGCATATGTAAATCATTTTCATGGTCTAGCAAATATTGTTCTAATGGATCAGTAGGAGGCACATCAATAGAAGCAAGACCAATTAATTCATATTTACTAGGCAATTCTTTTTCATGAAGTTTTCTACTAAACTTGGAAAAAATTAAACTCATGAGACTCATCACCAAAACTAACACCGACAGTTTGTTTCTCACAATCTATTTTAGCATTAACGGTGTTCAAGAAAGGTCAACCAAAGACAATGGGACAAAAGTCATCTTGTGGGGAACCAAGATAAAGAAAATCAGTTGGGCATTTTATTTTCCCACACAAGACTTCAACATCCCTAACAATCCCAATTGGTGATATAATGTCTCTATTAGCAAGTTTAATAGTAACATATATGTCTTCTATTTCTGCCGGTGCTATGTCATTCATAATTTCTTGATATAAGGTGTAAGGAATAGCACCCACACTAGCACCTATGTCACATAAACCATGATAACAATGATCTCCTATTTTAACTGAGATGACGGGTGAGGGAGTCCTGGATAAGGGGGTATCCAGACAGCTGGACAATAACCTTTGGCCAGACTGTTGGACTATGAAGATACAAGATTGAATACTTCGTCCCGTGTCCGGATGGGACTCTCCTTGGCGTGGAAGGCAAGCTTGGCAATACGGATGGGTTTAGTCCGTAGGACCAAGAACAACAATCATACCATAGGCTAGCTTCTAGGGTTTAGCTCTCTGATCTCGTGGTAGATGAACTCTTGTAATACCCATATCATCAAGATCAATCAAGCAGGAGTAGGGTTTTACCTCCATCGAGAGGGCCCAAACCTGGGTAAAAACATCGTGTCCCCTGTCTCCTGTTACCATCCGCCTAGACGCACAATTCGGGACCCCCTACCCGAGATCCGCCGGTTTTGACACCGCCATTGGTGCTTTCATTGAGAGTTCCACTGTGCCATCACCGCAGGGAAGGATGTATCGTCTCATCCTTAGAGACAACATTACCGCCGGAGGGGCCTTGGCTGTCGGTCAAACTCTCCGGCTAGGCGGTTTTATCATGACCGCCTGTTCGGCTGCTGCACTAATGATGACTTCTCGGGTCATCGAAAACAGCCTCCACGTCAACTCGGAACTCGCCGAGCAGATGGATCCAATGGAGTTGTCTTCCCTGATTGAGCTCTTGGATCGCATCGCCACCTTGGGAGTTGCTGCGGACTATGATCAGATTGGGCTTAAACCCGATCAAAGGGAGATTAACTCTCCACCGTCACCCATCATATCGCGGTGGTGGAGGAACAATGCAGCGATCTTTCGTCTATCTTGAGGACTAACTATGTCCGGATTCCTGAGCTCTCTGAGCCGGACACCCATTTACGAGAGGACATCATCCAAGCCCTGAACCTAGAGTCAGGCAGCGGGCCAGACTTATCGGGCAACATCCCGGAACCCGAACTTCCAAGATTGGAAACTCCTCGGCCCATGGGTCTCAGATCAGGTAAGGGTTCAAACTTAATTCCACCCACCCACCCAAACATAAGCGATCTTTCCCACATCAGGCAAGAGCCCCAAGAAACAATACATCGTTATTGGGCCAGATTCCTCCTTGTGATGAACAAGGTTAAGGACTGTCGCGAGGAAGACGCAGTCTCATTCTTCTGCAATAATTGCACGGACATGGGAATCCTTAACGCCATAAGTCGCCGTGACATATCACGCTTTGCTGACTTGGCGTCCATAGTACGAAAGTACTGTGCAATGGAAAGCACCTGGAAAACCGAAACAAAATTTTGGGATAATCCGGCCTCGAATACACACCCAGTCCGAAGTAAAAGAGTGCACTATCACAAGACACCCAGGTTAACTACAAAAAAGCAAAAACCCTCTACAGGGCATGGAACCATATTGGAGGGATGGCTCAATGGACCCTGCAAAATTCATAATACAGCAGGTACCATACCAACACATAGCCTTAGAGCATGTTGGATACTCCGGCAGGTGGCCAAAAGTGGCGAGGATCTTCTCATCCCAGAGGCCACAGAGCACCATCCCGGGGATAACAATACGGTATTAATAGTCTTCGAGACCTTCGCATCAAATAATAGGCGCAAGCGAATACTCCGCAGCCTTGCCGAAATCTGCCACGTGGCAGCTATAAATCCATGGAGTGACACGGCTATTACCTTCAATGCCAGTGACGAACCTAAATTCCGAACAGCCCGGGCACCGGCTGCACTGGTCCTCAGTCCAATTGTGGACGGCTTTCGACTCACCAAAGTACTCATGGACGACCGCAGTGGATTAAACCTCATCTATGAGGAAACTCTTCAGAAAATGGAAATAGACTGGAACCGCATTGAGCAAAGTAGCACAACCTTCAGGGGAATCATCCCCAGTCAGGAAGCATGCTGTGCTGGGAAAATCTCACTAGATGTGGTATTCGGCACGCCGGAGAACTATAGGTCCGAAGAAATTACATTCCAAGTGGCCCCATTCAGTAGCGAATACCACGCCCTTTTAGGGCGGAATGCGTTCACAATCTTCCAAGCCATACCCCATTAGGGGTACATGAAGCTCAAAATGCCTGGGCCCAACGGAATCATCACTCTCGCTAGTGATCCGGACACAGCCCTTTGAGCCGAAAACAAAACAGCCGCATTGTCCCTCGAGGCATTATCCGAAGCCCTCGCGGCCGAGGAATTAACTGCGCTACGCTCCACAGTGGACAGGGACGACATGATACTTGACAAAAGATCCAAGTCCACCTCTTTTAAACCAGCGGATGAAATAGTCAAATTCCAAGTCCACCCAACGGACACTACAAAAACAGCCTCCATCGAGGCATAGTTAAACCCCGTCGTGGACGCCGCACTACGAGAGTTCCTGCGCGAGAATTGGGACATATTTGCCTGGCATCCCTCAGATATGCCAGGAATCCCACGCACGCTGGCCGAACACAGCCTTAATATCCTAAAAGGATTCAAACTGGTCAAGCAGACTCTCCGGCGTTTCTCTGAACCTAAGAGACAAGCTATGGGAGAGGAAATAGCCAAGTTATTGGAGGCCGGATTCATTAGAGAAATAAAACATCCGGACTGGCTAGCAAACCTGGTGATGGTACCAAAGAAGGACAAATCCTGGCACTATGCGTCGATTTCAAGGACCTCAACAAGGCCTGCCCAAAGGATCCCTTCCCCCTCCCCCGCATCAATCAAATTATCGATGCTACCACAGGACACGACTCATTGTGTTTCCTTGACGCATACTCCGGCTACCACCAAATTAAGATGGCGGAGTCCGACCAAGCCGCAACGGCATTCATCACACCATACAACCCTTTCTGTTTCAACACAATGCCTTTTGGGCTCAAAAACGCCGGCGCAACATATCAGCGCATGATTCAGACATGTCTGGAGAAACAAATCGGCAAAACAGTGGAGGCATACGTAGATGATGTGGTCGTCAAAACCAAACACGCCGACTCTCTAATAGACGACTTGAGGCTCACATTTGACAACCTCCGAACATATGACATCAAGTTAAATCCGGAAAAATGCGTTTTCGGTGTGCCAGCCGGAAAGCTCCTGGGCTTCATTGTCTCCAGTAGAGGAATTGAAGCAAATCCGGCCAACATCCGAGCTCTGTCATAGTTGGCTATCCCAACGGACCTCAAACGAATCCAGAAATTAACCAGATGCGTGGCGGCTCTAAGCCGCTTTATCTCCCGCTTAGGAGAAAAGGCATTACCCCTTTATCGCCTCCTTTGGCGCACCGAACACTTCGAGTGGACGGATGCTGCCACAGCCGGATTGGAAGAAATAAAAGCCGTACTGGCAACCAACCCAATCCTGGCCGCACCTAACATCGGCGAACCAATGCTGTTATACATAGCGGCGACTCATCAAGTCGTAAGCGGAGTGCTCGTCGTCGAACGAGAAGCGGATGGACATAAATTCCCCCTTCAAAAGCCGGTATATTATGTATCCACTGTCCTCACTCCATGCAAATCACGGTACCCGCATTATCAAAAGATAGCGTATGCGGTATTCATGGCATCCCGGAAACTACGACGCTACTTTCAGGAGTGTCCAATTATAGTGGCCTCGGAAGTACCACTCAATGACATAATAAACAACCGCGACGCCATAGGCCGGATTGCCAAATGGGCCATTGAGGTCCTTCCGTTCGACATAACATATAAACCTCGGCGAGCTATTAAGTCACAGGTGTTGGCCGATTTTTTCGCCGAATGGACAGAAGCCGAACTCCCTAAAGAGTACGACGCATACTCCAATTGGATTATGCACTTCGACGACTCTAAAATGTTGGCCGGTCTGGGGGCTGGCGTCGTCCTGACGTCTCCCACTTGAGATACAGTCCAGTATGTACTCCAAATATTGTACACAAACTCCAACAATGCAACCGAATACGAGGCCCTGTTACATGGTCTCCGGATGGCAGTTTCCATGGGCATTCGACGCCTGGAGGTGCGTGGGGATTCGAACCTTGCAATATCCCAAATAAATGGACACTTCGATCCCAAGGATCAGAAAATGGCGGCCTATCGCAATGCCGTCCTCAAGATGTCAGTTCGGTTCGAGGGGCTCGAATTCCACCATGTGGCTCGGGAAAACAATCAAGCGGCGGATATCCTTGCCCGCATCGGCGTAAAACGTGATGCGGTCCCACCCAGCATCTTCTTGGAGAGGCTATTTAAGCCATCCGTGGTATGGGAAGGGGACACCAGTAACAACAGTCCGGACCCGACCACAATGCCCGATACCGAACACTCTGACGTAATCGGAGGCTCTGCCATCGAAATAACACCTTCAGCCCACGTAAGAATGGCCATCATCGCCCCGTGGACAGAACCATTCCTGGCCTACCTAACTAGGTAGGAACTTCCCGAGGACCAAAATGAGGCACACTGCATAGTGCGGCGGTCTAAAGCCTACAGGGTCCACGAGGGAGAGCTTTATAAGAAAAGCACTACCAGAGTCCTTCAAAGGTGCATCTCCGAAGAGGAAGGGCGAAAACTTCTGGCAGAAATTCATGCCGGACTCGGCGGCCTCCACGCCGCAGCCCAGGGCCTTGTAAGCAAGGCCTTCCGTATAGGTTTTTATTGGCCGACGGCCCGGGCAGATGCACATGACTTGGTCCAACGTTGCGCCGGTAGCCAACTTTTTGCAAACCAAAGCCATATGCCACCCACTGCCCTCCAAACAGTCCCCATTACCTGGCCCTTCGCGGTCTGGGGGCTTGATATGGTTGGACCCCTTAAAGGGGGAACCCATAAGAAAAAATACCTACTGGTCATGGTGGATAAATTCACCAAATGGATAGAAGCCAAACCTGTTAAAACGGCCAAATCCGGACCGGTGATAGACTTCATATCCGGGGTTGTACACCATTATGGCGTCCCCCACAAAATCATCACTGACAACGGCACGAACTTCACGGCTAATGAGGTAAAACTCTGGTGCGGCAATATGGGCATCAAGCTCAATTATGCTTCTATCTATCACCCACAAACTAACGGTCAAGTTGAGCGAGCAAATGGTCTTATCATGAGCGGCATCAAACCCAGATTAGTGCGGTCCTTAAAGGAATCTAACACGCACTGGGTAGAGGAGCTCGACTCCATACTCTGGGGGCTGCGGACCACGCCGAATCACACTACCATATACACACCCTTCTTTATGGTGTACGGCGTAGAGGCGGTTCTGCCCTGCAACATAATTCATGACTCACCTTGAGTGCGCATGTACGAAGAAAGAGAAGCCGAGCTCGGTCGGCAGGACATTCTGGACACCCTGGAGGAGGAGCGTGACGTGGCAAAAGCCTGTTCCGCAGTCTATCAGCAACAGGCTCGAAGATACCGAAGCAGAGAAGTACGGGCCAAAACTTATAACGTTGTCGAACTAGTTCTACGCCTGCCGGAGAAGAAAAAGACCAAGCTCGGGCCCAAATGGGAAGGTCCCTTCCTTATTGACCAAGTTCCGACTGGCGGAGCGTACCGTCTGTGGGATGCATCGGATAAACGACTTGAGCCGAACCCATGGAACGCAGCCAGGCTCCGAAGATTCTACGCCTAGTGCCAGACTCTATGTTCGTCTCCTTCCTCTGTCCATTTTTTGCATATACATTATCTGTCTTTTCTCTCTTCCTTTCCTTTTTCCTTTTTTCACGGCCTTTAAAGACCAACTTGTGCCCTGCTTGCACACTATTGACGTGCTAACCACGCTCATTATACCTGGGGGCTTCCTACACAGAAGCTTAATTATCTATCTGGGCTTCATGCCCCGCACATGTGTTACTCTTCCGCATGTACCTTTTCTTCGCCATTATATGCATCGATATGACTTAAGTTTTGGCCAAGCTGGGTTGCCTGGCTCTTGTATTTATTCCCTACGTTCCCGTTAATTCGGCTAGGGCATAAGGGGAGCACCTCTGTGATTGTTACTGCCGGGTCAGCCGGATGTGTACCTCAGACTGGGTGAATATTCGTTCGGTGAACAAAAGATGATTTTTATTTATTTTCCATATGCGCCCCCAGATTTTTTTGCCTGCGTCTCTTTTCGCAATCCGGACATGCACTTTAGGGCATGCGTACCCAGGGAAAGGAACCCTTAACGAAACTATTCTCCCTGGAAGATGTTTCTTACTACCCATGTAATATAACATAACTAGTTGGGTACTTATCTGTTCAAGCACCAATGACCCCTACGCCTGGTTTCCACGCATGCCCCGGTTCTTATATAACTGAGAGGGTATTCGAAAACAGTCCAGACTATCGGGTCCAGAGGTTGAAGTGAAAAGGTCCGCCAAGACAAATGATTTACAATCCGGCTAGAAGGCATTTTACATGTCATTTCAAATACATAGTCACTTAGACTGACTAAATTCCTCTTCTATACCATCCAACAGGCTGTGTAGTCTACATTCCTGTTGGGAATACTTTGCGGCTAATTCTACTTGCCCATAAACTAAGCTAACGGGGATCTCTTTCCCATCAGGCCCCACAGGTCCGACCTCGGCCATGTGGTTTGGGTCAGCCTTGGTATACCGCGTCTTCACCATGGCCCAGGCTTCCCTGGCACCTTCACGGCAGGCCGCTATCTTCCATAATTGGAAGCGCCGCCGCGCTCCCTTGAGCTTCTCCGCAAGCTCTCCAAGGCCTTCGGGCAGGGAAACGGATGGCCACAAGGCCTGGGCAATGCCTTGCATCACCTGTCGAACTTGTTCGTGCAGTTGTGAGAGCTTTGGTAGAAGATCACCCGCCGGCCCGGGCATCTCGTCCGTGGGACGACCCGTCAGCATACCTACAGACATAACTCTGTTAGCCGACTTCTTCGCCGAACTCTTTTTAACAAGTTCGCTCAAGCACTTACTAAAAATGCCGCGTCGAAGCCGCTTATTCTCCTTCACGGAGTCCGACAGCTGGGCGCGAACATCCTTTAGTTCCATGCTCAGCTGGGTATTTGCATCCTGGAGATTGATTTTCTCCTGCCTAACTTTTGTAAGCATGCACTCGCCAGCCTTTAGCCGGCGTAGGATATGTTGCTCATCCGGATTCACTCCGGCGTCATCTGCAATATTTATTGTCAGATTTGCACGTATGCCGCACTCTATATGGTACCTATCATTCGTTAAAAAAAGTGTTACCAGAGGAGGACTTCTCGGACTCCTTCACTATGGCAGCCGCGGCCCATAGCTGGGCCTTGCACTCTTCAAGCTCATGAGACAATTGGGTATTCTTCTCTGTAAGAACCTGCATAATAAATGATCCTTAAATCAGTTATTCTAACTGTTTCAAGTCTCACTGGCTACTGCTATGTATAATCATCAAATTTTCTTACCCGTATATCCTTTACATACTGGTCCGTGGCTCTGGCTAGACCATTTTGAGCTGCACGGATGTATGCGTCCCCTGAGTTGAAGGCATCAAAAGCCCCTTGGGAGAAACAAGCGTCACAGAGTACGGCCTGGCGACGCCTGTGATTCATGGCGTTCTCCACCTCGGAATTTGTGGCGGATATTTTATCCGCATCCTCTGTCGGAGGAGCATCCGGCGTGTGCCTCGTGTTAGCTTCCGCTTCTGTGTCCGGCCCTGGAGACCGACTGGTAGAGGCGTGATCGGCGACCTCCCCGGCTATAGTCCGGCGAGCGTTCTTCCTTCTTGGAAACACGGGTGTTATTATGTTTTTAAAGACAACAGCCACGGAGTAAGGTGTAGCATCATACCTCTGCACCGACATCTCTGTCCGGACCGCCTTCCTTTATAGTCTGTCTGGCCTGGAGCCCCTTGTTGGCGAGTTGCCGTGGGCTCGGTGTGGCGTCCCGAGGACCTTCCCTACAAAACACTGTTTGTATACGGTAGGTGAAGTGCATAAATGGAAATCCTTTTCAAAAGGTTGGGACTTCGGTCTCAGTTACCTGCGAGGCTGGGAGTAGCCCGGGGTAGTCGGCTGTAATGGCCACCATGGCATCATCGCAGCTCAATTGGTGGAATACCCTGTTAATCAGCTCCATGAAAATGCCGATCCTCTTTAAAGCCGGGGTCGAGGGACCATTCAGGATCCTATGGTTGTGGAGGTGGGCTATTGGTCTCCTTTACAGCCTTACGCAGCTCCTGCGATGAATTAGCAAGGTAAAATATTTAACTGTGGAAGTATGGAACGGGTGGGCATAAAAAGTCGCGGCCTACCTAGCTCGGAGGATTGTACATGGAAAATCCATCCTGTGGCTTGATGCGGAGGAATTCCTCTTCCTCTCCCTTGTACAGACCGGACAAGATTTTTGCTAGGGCAGCAGCCGAGTCCGGCCCCTTGCGACCGCAACGGGTGGCGTCATCTTCCCCGTTGAAATCCCACATAGGGTGGCCTCTATATTGAAGCGACTGCACCCCCTGCATAATGCATATTGCCATAACCTCGGTTATGGTCAGTCCTGATTGAGCCAATACCTTTATCCGGCCCATTAGGTAAAGAACGTCTCTATCATCTTCCTCCTGAGGGCTCCGTGGTCGCCAGCTCAGGCGCTTCTTCAAAGGAGCATTATCAAACTCGGGAAGGCCGATCCGAATAGGATCTGGAAGAGGGACGTCCTCCATATAAAACCACTCTGAAGGCCAGTCTTCGGACGCCTTCTTCGGGGTTTTGGATAGGTATCCGGTCCCGGCGATGCGCCATAATTCGGCTCCGCCCACTTGATATATTGATCCCCTCTGTGTACGGGGCACAAGGCAGAAAAACTTCTTCCACAGTGCGAAATGAGCATCGCAGCCCAAGAACAGGTCGCAAAGGGCTACGTAACCCGCGATGTGCAGTATGGAGGCAGGGGTGAGGTTGTGCAACTGGAGGCCGTAGAACTCGAGGAGCCCTCGGAGAAATGGATGGATTGGAAATCCGAGTCCACTTAACAAATAAGGGACAAGGCATACCCGCTCTCCCTTAGAGGGGTTGGGAAAGCTCTCCGCTTGCGCCCCGCCATTATAGGTGGCGAGCCCGGCTCGAACCGGGACCATATACGCTGGGGGGAGGAATCCCTGGGTCTGTAGTTTCACTAATTGGCTGTGCGAGACGGAACACCTCTACCAATCTCCAGGCTTGGGGCTGCGGGAGCGAGAGGAGGAGCTGCACTGGCCGTCCATGCTGGAATGGATTTTTTCGAGCGCGCTCCGATGAATGCTCGCTGAGGGAAGATGGTGTGATTTGGATATGACAATCCTCGTCTCTTTAAATATACAGTTCATTCATACAGCTAGGGTGGTGAATGTAAAAATGCCCTGGCTTCTCACATTCGCTTGACACGTGGAGGATGGACATTATTGGACGCAGAAGCCAAGAAGCACAACATTTACAAGAAGCCGGACACTATTTAACGGTACTCAAGGTTTGAAGAAGAACCCGCCTTCCAATGCCGAAGACAAACTGCGCGCCGGACTCATCGTCATTGAAGCCTGGTTCGGGGGCTACTGAGGGAGTCCTGGATAAGGGGGTATCCGGACAGCCGGACTATAACCTTTGGCCGGACTATTGGACTATGAAGATACAAGATTGAAGACTTCGTCCCGTGTCCGGATGGGACTCTGCTTGGCGTGGAAGGCAAGCTTGGCAATATGGATATGTAGATCTCCTTCCTTGTAACCGACTCTGTGTAACCCTAGCCCCCTCCGGTGTCTATATAAACCAGAGGGTTTAGTCTGTAGGACCAAGAACAACAATCATACCATAGGCTAGCTTCTAGGGTTTAGCCTCTCTAATCTCGTGGTAGATCAACTCTTGTAATACGCATATCATCAAGATCAATCAAGCAGGAGTAGGGTTTTACCTCCATTGAGAGGGCCCGAACCTGGGTAAAAACATCGTGTCCCCTGTCTCCTGTTACCATCCTCCTAGATGCACAGTTCGAGACCCCCTACCCGAGATCCGCCGGTTTTGACACAGACAACGGGCATGCCCATCCATATCCATATCTTCATATCAGGTTGGCAATTGTAGCAGCTTCTTCATAGAAGTAAATAACATGCCCATCCATATCTTCTTCCAAGAGATCTTTAACCATACCAATACTAGGTTCTACTTTGATTTGTTCACCAGGTTTAGGTGTTCTAATATAGCTCTTGTTAACCATAGTTGAAACTTTAGCATGTTCCTCTATCCTAACAGGGAAAGGTGGGTTTTCAATATAAGTAGAAGGAACATCTGGATCAACATTGTAAAGTATAGTTTCTTCTTTAACTGGTACCGGTTCTTTGATTTCAACTTTAATAGGTGGGTGATATTTGAACCACTTCTCCTTAGGGAGATCAACATGAGTAGCAAATGATTCACAAAAGGAAGCTACTATCTCAGAGTCAAGTCCATATTTAGTGCTAAACTTTTGAAAAGCATTGGTATTCATAAAAGATTTAACACAATCATACTTAAGCTTGATACCTGACTCTTTACCTGCGTCGAGTTCCCAATATTCAGAGTTGCATTTAATTATTTCCAAAAGATCCCACCGGAATTCAATAGTCTTCTTCATAAAAGAACCAGCACAAGAAGTATCAAGCATGGTTTGATCATTACGAGAAAGCCGAGCATAAAAGTTCTGGATAATAATTTCTCTCGAGAGCTCATGATTGGGGCATGAATATAACATTGATTTAAGCCTCCCCAAGCTAGAGCGATACTTTCTCCTTCACGAGGCCAAAGATTATATATATATATAATTCCGATCACGATGAACTACATGCATAGGATAATTTTTTTGGTGGAACTCCAATTCCAAAATCCAATATCATCACATAGCCTATACCATGCCAATGCTTTTCCCTCAGAGATAAATGGAAAAACTTTTTCATAACTTCGTACCCAGGTAAACCTGCAAGCTTGAACAATCCACAAATTTGTTCTACATATATCAAGTGCATATCAGGATGTTCGGCTCCATCTCCTACACAAGGATTAGCTAGCAGTTGTTCTATCATACCCGAAGGAATTTCATGTTCAATATTTTAAGTAGGTGCAGTAGGTTGAGGGGTAGTTAATTGCGGTTCCGGTCGAGGTGAAGATACCCCAAACAAACCCATCAAAGGATTGTTTTCCATAGTAACAAGTGACAATAAATTTCAGCACACTATATAAATGTTTCCTTACCAAATTCCACTTCCCAAAGGCGCTTCACTCCCTGGCAACGGCGCCAGAAAATAGCCTTGATGACCTACAAGTATAGGGGATCAATTGTAGCTCTTTTCGATAAGTAAGAGTGTCGAACCCAACGAGGAGCAAAAGGAAATGACAAGTGGTTTTCAGCAAGGTAATGTCTGCAAGTGTTGAAATTGTAAGTAGCGGAGTAGTTTGATAGCAAGATAGTTTGTAATGAGCAAGTAACGATAGTAGTAACAAAAGTGCAGCAAGGTATCCCAATCCATTTGAGGCAAAGGACAGGCCAAAACGGTCTCTTATGATAAGTAAAGTCTTCTTGAGGGTACACGGGAATTTCATCTAGTCACTTTCACCATGTTGGTTTGATTTGTGTTCTCTACTTTGATAATTTTATATGTGGGTGGACCGTTGATTAGGTGCTGTTCTTACTTGAAAAAACCTACTACTTATGATTAACCCTCTCGCAAGCATCCGCAACTACGAGAAAAGTATTAAGAATAAATTTTAACCATAGCATTAAACTTTTGGATCCAATCGGTCCCTTACGGAATAGCGCATAAACTGGGGTTTAAGCTTCTGTCACTCTCGCAACCCATCATCTAATTGCTACTCCACAATGCATTCCCTTAGGCCCAAATATGGTGAAGTGTCATGTATTCAACGTTCGCATGACACCACTAAGGGAATCACAACATACATACTATCAAAATATCGAACACATATCAAGTTCAGATGATTACTTGCAACATGATTTCTCCCCTGACCTCAAGAACAAAAGTAACTAATCACAAATAATAATCATGCTCAAGATCAGAGGGATATTAAATAGCATATTGGATCTGAACATATAATCTTCCACCAAATAAACCATATAGTAATCAACTACAAGATGTAATCAACACTACTAGTCTCCCACAAGGACCAATCTATAGTTTCGGTAACAAGATTGAACACAAGAGATGAACTAGGGTTTGAGATGATATGGTGCTGTTGAAGATGTTCATGGAGATTGCCTCCCCAAGATGAGAGAGTTGTTGGTGATGATGATGACGATGATTTCCCCCTCCGGGAGGGAAGTTCCCCCGGCGGAATCGCTCCGCCGAAGGGCAAAACTGCTCCTGCCCAAGTTCCTCCTCGAGACGACGGCGCTCCATCCCGAAAGTCCTCTCCTTATTTTTTTCTAGGTCAGAATGACCTATATACCAGAAGATGGGCACCGGAGGTGGGCCTGGGTGAGCACAACCCACCAGGGTGCGCCTGGGCTGCCTGGCGCGCCCAGGTGGGTTGTGCCCACCTGGTGGGCCCCTCTGGTAGTTATTCTCTCCAATATTCCTCAAATATTTGATAAAAAATCTCTGTGAAGTTTCAGCTTGTTTGGAGTTGTGCAGAATAGGTGGCCTGCCGTAGCTTTTCCAGGTCCAGATTTCCAGCTGCCGGAATTCTCCCTCTTTGTGTGTACCTTGTAAATTATGAGAGAAAAGGCATTAGAATTACTCCAAAAAGCATTATTATTGATAAAAACATCATAAATAACAGTAAGAAAACATGCTGCAAAATGGACATATCAGAGTCCTGCAACAAATGCATCTAAAGAGGTTGTAGGAGCCGATGGAGTTGCAACTCGAGGGGCAACTGAAGCTGTGGCTGCAGGAGCTGAAGTTGTAGCTCTACTGTCTGTCACTGGCACTGCTGTAGACCTCTGTCTTCTAGGAACCCTTTCATAAGCATCAGTGGTGGTCTTTTCACTCCTATCCTCAAGCTCTTCTTAGATCTTCTCCACAGAAGTCTGAGTCTCTATCACCTTGACATCCAAGTCATGAAGTTTTGTCTCAAAAATTATCTCAAGACTCTCTTGATTCTGAGTCAGGGTGGCCAATCCTTTCTCAATCCTCAAAGTATCTTCAATAATATAGCTAAGTTGATCTTGTTTTGACTTGAGAAAAACTTGAGATGCCTCTTCAACACTTGGCATCTTGGCTGCCTTCTCTGCTTTTGCTGTTGCTCTCTTCTCCTGAGCCTCTACCGAAGTAGGATCTGTAGCATCCATGACAATTGTGAGTCAGTCCTCAAGGGAAGTTGCTCTTTTTCCAATAGATATATGCCTTTGCCCATCTTGGAGTTGATGAGCATCTAAATGTGTGGAGCATAACCACATGATCTCTTCTGATCAGCAGCAGTCCTCTTGATTGTCTCTACAATCAGTGTCATCACTTTGAACTTTTCTGGCACATCAAACATATGCAGCAAATTGATGGAATGCCCTCTTATCATCCTGTCATCTCCAGACTTGGGTAACAATGTGTGTTTGAGGATAGTATTGATTGTGGGCAGTCCTGACAGAAGATAATATACAGAGCCAAACTTGTGATGTTCCAAAGCTGCATCTGGAATCTCCTTGTACATATGTGCCATGGAGTTGTGTCCTTTCCTTGGCTTGGCATACACATCAGTATCATCATCATGCTCTTCAGGGGCATTGATAAGCTTGGCCCACTCAGCAATAGTTGACTAGTACCTAGTACCCTCAGTCATCCAGGCAATTCTTCCATCTGGGTAGAAGTGAGCTGTTGAATAAAACTGCATGATAAACTCATCATTCCACTTGGTCAATTTCTGACCCACAAAAGCATCAACTCCATTCATTCTGAAGCTCTCATGAACTCCAGGAAAGTGATCATCATTGTCATAAATATACTTCCAATCCACCCATTTCATGTCACTAACTATGGGCTTCTTATCCATGAGCACAGTCTCATAGAAGTCCTGCTGTTCCTTTGTGTGGAACCTGTAGTCTACAACAGTTCTTCTTCTTGCAGCATAGGGGTCTAATTGTCTCCACAATCTGAGACATGCATCCTTCCTTATTTTCATGTTTTCAGCCACTGGATGTGTATCATCATGATCTGGTATCTTGGGTTTCAATTTTCTAAGCACTTGGGCTTCCTCTTCTTCTTCTTCTTCTTCTTCTTCTTCTTCTTCTTCTTCTTCTTCTTCTTCTTCTTCTTCTTCTTCTTCTTCTTCTTCCATTTCAGGTATTGGGGCCTTGTTCTTTTCTGCAGCAGGTATGTTTCCGGTGCTTCTCTTTGGTGCAGTCTTATAGGCTTGAGCTGTAGCTTTGGGGGCAGTCTTGGGCTTTGATGGAGCAGTCCCAGACTTGATGGCATCCCCCATCAGCTTCTGAGCTTTGGGTGCTGGTGCAACATCCTCTTCTTCATCTTCCTCCTCATCCTCAGTTGGGTCTCTCATCATAGAGGATCGGCCAATTACTCTGGCCATGGTCTTCTTGACCTTTCCTTTCTCTTCTTGCCCTCACCAGCCTCCTTTGGTTCAAGAGTGAACTCAATGGTTTCCTGTGTTGAGGCTCTGGCTTTAGACATGGGCACTCTCTTGGCAGGAGCTTTCTTGTGCAAACCAGGTTTGGATGAAGCTACAGTGCCAAATTCTTTCTTCACAACTTTCTTATTTGAGCTGACCTCCTCCTCAACAGCAACATAATCTTCATCCTCAGAATCTGAGTTTCTCTTTCTCCTTGTCCTGGTTGCTACCTTGGGTAAGTTGCTTGGGGTGCTTCTGTTACCCTCATCATAGCTGCCAGAGGGACTAGTGCCCTCACTCATGTTAACTGGCTCCTCAGACTTGTTCTGGCTGTCACTTTGATCTGACATAGCTGACACTGCAAAATGAAAGCTGACCCTGTGAATATATGTAGTTGAGATAGAGGGGATGAGCATCACAAAGTGCAGAGATTTTGCAAAACAATTGAGTCAAAAACATAGTTTTAGTTTTCTATAGAAAGCATTTCGGAGCTACCGATTTTTTAAACTCGGTGACACCGAAGCAACATTGAAGTCTGAACTAGTGGAATCGGTCAGACCGAGACACAGTTTGGTGACTCTGACATTGCTAGGGTTTCACTGAGAGTTGAACTCGGTCACACTGATTCGTAAGTTTCGGTCAGACCGAAAATTACAAGTGCAATGGCCTAGGCCAAATCGGTGTGACCGATTTCTACAACTCGGTCGGTCTGAGATGAGTTTGGGAGAAACCTAACCCTAAATTTTCTAATCAAAACTAATCTAAAGGAAGTTTTTGCTGGATAGAGTAATCTCATAAGTGGCCAGAATCATGGCATTGACCTAAGTACTGGAATCAGAGGTAAAGATTGCACACAGGGGTCGAGTTCATACCCTAAATTGGTGGTGAACTCGCTATGGCAGCAACAACGGTGAAGATTCTCGTTGACGGCGGAGGAGACCAGGAGGAGGAGGTCGCTGGCAATGAGGAGATGATCCGGTGACTCGAGTCGGTAGAGCAGGATACGTACGGGCGAAGGGTTTCGAAGGAATTTCCAAAATTTGACCCGTGGGTATATATATCCTGACCCTGTCGGTGTGACCGAGTGGAACGACTTGGTGGCACCGAGATGCAGAATTGCAAGCGGTTACTGCAGCTCGGTGTGACCGAATTGCTCAAATCGGTTGCACTGAGATTGAAAACCTAGATCAACCCAGTGAACTTGGTATGACCGAAAGGAATGAATAGGTCAGACTGAAATACACAGAAAGGTTTTGGAAGTTTAAGTCTATGACGAATCGGTGACTTCGAGTGCTCCTCACCCAGAGGGTTCGAATCTGACTTGATCAAACTTTGTGATGTAGCATGAATTAATAGAGTTTGAGATGAGAAAAGGATAGATAGCTAGAGGAAGTTCATAGGCATTCTTGTCCATCCATTTGGCAAAAGAAAAAGAGCCAAGCAACAAATGGATGTCCTCGAATGGGAAAATATGCAATCAACATGCTCACACAATAAGATGGCAAAATAAATATGTGGCAAAGCATGCACAAACACTCTAGCATCTATCAAGCAATTGGCGATGACTAGGTCATCTATATATGAGTATATTGACTGAGGAATCAAATGAGAAAATTTGATCGTAGGTCATACTCATCGTTTAAGCACAAGCGGGGTTACCACTTTTACATAAAGCATTGTTGTGTTCACACCATTAGAGTTGCTTTAGCTCAATTCTTAGAGTAAAGCTCCCCCTAGATGTGATATCCCCCCCTAAGAGGGATGAACTAACCTTGGGTTTTGTCGATGATGACTTCATGTAGACGTTGAAGATGTGGATGCTCAATGTTGATGTAGATCATTTGAAGCAATCCATTGGAGTGAGTTGCACTTTCAATACCTACATGGGTTAGTCCCACAAAGAACAAGCAAGGATATCCATAGACATAGAGTGAAGTACACACAAGATGGTGTCCATGAAAGCATTATGTTACCTTGTCCCTTGTCTTACCAACACGAGGGTTTGTGACTCCTTGAACTAGTGCAAGATGTGGAAGTTTGTAACGCCCTCGATGCGGCTATATCTCCCGCGTGTCGAAGCACGACTTAGAGGCATAAACACATTGAAAGCAATGTCGCAACTGAGGTAATCTTCACACAACCCATGTAATACATAAGGGAAAGAGATACATAGTTGGCTTACAATCGCCACTTCACACAAATACATGAATAAAACATTACATCATACAGTTACAATCAGGGCCCGACTACGGAGCCAAAACAAAAGAAGAAACCCCAAAAGCGACAAAGGTCCCCGATCGACCCCAACTGGGCTCCACTACTGATCGACTAGAACGAAACAACATAAAGGACAAGATCTTCATCGAGCTCCTCCTTGAGCTCGAGTGCGTCACCTACACGGTTTCATCGGCACCTGCAAACTGGTATTGGAAGTATCTGCTGAGTCACGGGGACTCAGCAATCTCACACCCGTGAGATCAAGACTATTTAAGCTTAAAGGTAGGGTAAAAGGTATGAGGTGGAGCTGCAGCAAGCGACTAGCATATCTGGTGGCTAACATACGCAAAATGAGAGCGAGAAAAGAAGGCAAAGCACGGTCGAACAACTATGATCAATAAGTGATCCTGAACTACTTACGTCAAACATAACTCCAACAACCGTGTTCACTTCCCGGACCCCGCCGAGAAGAGACCATCACGGTTACACACGCGGTTGGTGTATTTTAATTAGGATCAACTTCGGGTTTTCTACAACCGGACATTAACAAATTCCCATCTGCCCATAACCGCGGGCACGGCTTTCGAAAGTTCAAACCCTGCAGGGGTGTCCCAACTTAGCCCATGATAAGCTCTCGCGATCAACGAAGGATATTCCTTCTCCCCGGGAAGACCCGATCAGTCTCGGAATCCCGGCTACAAGACATTTCGACAGTAATAAAACAAGTCCAGCAAAGCCGCCCGATGCGCCAACATCCTGATAGGAGCTGCACATATCTCGGTCTCAGGGCAACACCGGATGAACACTATGTACGGCAACCGACGATACCCCAAGTTGCCTAGGGGTGGCACCGCAAGTGGCTCTGGTTTGGACCAACACTTAGACAAGCATTGGCCCGGGGGGGCTGAATAAAGATGACCCTTGGGTTAATTACTCCCAAGGGAAAATAGGTGGTGGTGAGGCAAATGGTAAAACCAAAGTTGGGCCTTGCTGGAAAAGTCTTATTCAAAGCGAACTGTCAAGGGGGTCCCATAAATCACCCGACCGCGTTAGGGACGCAAAATCCGGGAACATAACACCGATATGACGGAAACTAGGGCGGCAAGAGTGGAACAAAACACCAGGCATAAGGCCGAGCCTTCCACCCTTTACCAAGTATATAGATGCATTAATTAAATAAGATATATTGTGATATCCCAATAAGTAAACATGTTCCAACAAGGAACAACATCTCCATGTTCCAACAAGGAACAGACTTCATCTTCACCTGCAACTAACAACGCTATAAGAGGGGCTGAGCAAAGCGGTAACAAAGCCAATCAACGGTTTGCTAGGACAAGTTGGGTTAGAGGCTTGGTTTAACAATATGGGAGGCACGATAAGCAAGTGGTAGGTATCGCAGCATAGGCATAGCAAAAGAGTGAGCAACTAGCAAGCAAAGATAGAAGTGATTTCGAGGGTATGGTCATCTTGCCTGATATCCCGCTAGGAAGAAGAACCATGAAGAAGACAAATGGACGAAGTCGAACGGATCCTCACAACTCCGGAACGAAACCGAAGCTAACGAGAGGAGCAACCCGGAAAGAAACAAGCAACATAGTAAACAAACACCACATACACATGGCATGATGCACAAACAAGTATGATGCATGTCCGGTTTAATGAAGCATGTCATGGCAAAGTGCAACAAACAACGCTACAAATTAAATGGAGCTCAATATGCAACGTGTTGCATATTGACAAAACACCACAACAAATATTTAGTTCGATCTTGTTTATGTACCCAACAATATTAAATGTTGATTAACATGGCAAGGGGTGAAGCACAACAAAACTACCTATCTAGGCAATTTAAATGAGGCCGGAAACAACGAACAACAATTCCGGAAGAACCTCATGAGCATATATTAGATTTGGTGCTGTTCTACCTTAAAGCATATTTTATTGTTGTTAAACAGGAAAATAAAGTGCAACATGTTAATCTATGCATTTTTCTACCCCATTTACATATATAAATTATTAAATTCCGAGTTACGATTATTTAGTTATGGAATAAATCATTTTAACATGCCATTTAGCAAAATAAATGCAAGCAACAATTTTAAGCATTTTAAATGTTGTTATCATGATGCGGATGACAATTGCAAGTTTTAAGCAATTTTTATGAAAATGTTAACATGAGCATATTATGAAGCATTTGGTCACCATGGCGGAACGAAAGGGGTGCCACGGCAACAAATCCGAAAATGGTGCCACGGCAACATATCGGTTTCGATAACTCGATTGAGTTGCCGGTGCAAAAGAGAAGTGTGCGGAAGCGAGTTGAGCATGATGGTGGGGTGATCCCGGATACCGGGTTCCCACGGGACGACGACATGGCAAACGAGTCGGAACGTGCAAGAGACAATTCGATCATGGTGCAAAACTCGAGCATCTCATATAACACACGCATTCGTTCCACGGCGATCGTTCTCGGCGGTTATACCTTCGAAGCGTGCATTTTCAAAGCGGACCGGTTCGGAGAGGAAGTAGTCGTTCACGGGTCGTCGAGGGAAGTAGAGGAAGTAGTTGTTCCGCGACGGTAGTAGTGGAAGTAGTCCTTCTCGCGACGGTAGTGGAAGTAGTGGTACAGGCGAAGGTAGTCGAACTTGATCGAAGTAGAGGTACACGGGTCTTGGGCGACGGTAGTGGTACACGTGATCTTGGCGACGGTAGTCGTACACGGTTCGTAGAGGTACTTGACGTCCACGGGGTCGAAGGTAGGCATTCTAGGCATCGGGCGTCCAGGTACTTGCCAGGCTTGAAGAAGGTACTTGTCGACAGGAAACCATAGAGGCGGTCTTGTGTCCCTGTGTTCACTAGTCTTGGCAACGACAGGAAAGGCAGCGGGGCGACGTCCTTGTCGGACGGAGCTGGTACATGCGAACCATGGCGAGGCTGAAGGTGGGTCTCGGGCAGGAGGTGAAGAAGACGACATGGACGCAATCTCCGGCGGGAAGGCAAAGCAGAGAAGGCTGGGGTCGAGCATGGGGAGGCTGGATGCCGGCAGCGAGGAAGGACGGCGCGGCGCGGAGAGCTGGTGGTGGCGCTCCTGGACGCAGCGGGAGGAAGAGCATCCAGGCACTGCTCGGGAGGCGCGAAGCAGAGGCGCGGGGAGGGAGCCGCACGGAGAGGGAGGAGGGCGCGGGACCGGGACCGGGTCCGGCGACTGCAGGCGACGGCGGTGCTCCCCGGGTCCGGTGAGGCGCTGTGGTCGCGCGAGGAGGCGGGCGAATGGGCCAGGCGGCGGCGGACGACGGGCACGACGCAGCTGGAGGTGCACCATGGCGTGCGCGGGAACAGAGAGCTCGCGACAGGAGGCGCTCGGGCGCAGGGCAGAGCTTGGCGGCGGGGCCGGCGCCAGGAGACGGGGCGACGGGAGCGGTGGATCAGGCGGCGAGGTCCGGCGACCCGGCGACGGGGCGCGCTGGCGAGGAAAGGAGGAGGCAGAGGGGAGGACTCCGGCGAAGCGCCGCCTGATCCCGCGGCGGCGGCGGGCTCCGGTGGCTGGCCGGTGGCGCGGAGGCGACATGGTCTACGGGGAGGCGCGGGGCCGTGTGGGTGTGAAGGGGGATCGGGCGAGGCTGGATCGGGAGAAGGGAGCTGGGGCTCTCCCCTGGCGGCTAGGGTTAGAGCCGGTGGGTGGCCTAGGAGGCCGGCGGCTGGGCCTTGGCCAAATGGGCCGGCCTGCCTGCAGGGTCTCTTCTCTCTCTCCTCTCTAAAAAATAAAAGAAGAGATAAAAAACAGAGATAAAGAAAGAAAAGAAAGAGGGGTTAGAGGAAGAAGTTTGACACGCAGACAATTTTTACGGACTCGTAAAAATGTGCATGGTCCACGAAAATTAGGAGAGGCATGATTGCAAGAATTAAATTCAAATTTATTTGAATTTAATTCAAAAGGTTTGAATAGGAAGTGAGGGTTGGAAAGGTCCAAAAATGTTGAACATTTAGGAAGAGCTCCGGAAAATGATGAAAGAAATTATGGGCAAGGTTGGAGGCCAAGAGTTAAGGTAACAAAGGCATTGGGCATTAATTGCACATGTGTTATGATCAATTCCTAATAATGAAATATTTATTATAGCTCCCTAATAATAGTAGGAGACTTTGAATATGTTTTAAAGAGAAATCACCATGTGAATTCCCTCGATTTAAATAGATCAAAAGATCTATGCAGTTTATTTAGTTGAGGTTTTTAAAAAGGGGTTGCATGATGACATGAAGCAATGCACATGATGCAAGGATGAATGCAACGAACAAAACAAATCACACGACGAAACTCGGAGTAGCTGGAAGTCTTCTGAAGCGTCGGTCTCGGGGCGTTACAAAGTTGATTGCACTTGTCATTGCCAAAATGATATGAGTGAAGTATGTTGGCGGAGTGAGAGGATCGAGAAGAGGTGTCTAGAGGGGGGGTGATTAGACACTAAATGCCAAAGTTGCAGTTTTTAAACTTTTTCGATTTAAGTGGAGTTTTAGGCACAAGTTTAATGATCACAATACATATCAAGAAAGCATGCAAAAAGTATATGAGAAGCGGAAAGTAAAGCATGCAACTTGCAAGAATGTAAAGGGAAGGGTTTGGAGAATTCAAACGCAATTGGAGACACGGATGTTTTTGGCATGGTTCGGATAGGTGGTGTCGGTGTCAAAACCGGCGGATCTCGGGTAGGGGGTACCGAACTGTGCGTCAAGGTCGGATGGTAACAGGAGACAAGGGACACTTTATTTTACCCAGGTTCGGGCCCTCTCGATGGAGGTAAAACCCTACTCCTGCTAGATTAATATTGATGATATGGGTAGTACAAGAGCGGATCTACCACGAGATCAAGGAGGCTAAACCCTAGATGCTAGCCTATGGTATGATTGTGTATGATGATGGTTGTCCTACGGACTACAACCCTCCGGTTTATATAGACACCGGATAGGGTTAGGGTTTACACAGAGTCGGTTACAATGGTAGGAGATCTCGAATATCCGTACGCCTAGCTTGCCTTCCACGCCAAGAAAAGATCCTTCCGGACACGGGACGAAGTCTTCAATCTTGTATCTTCATAGTCCTGGAGTCCGGCTGAAGGTATAGTTCGGCTATCCGAACACCCCCTAATCCAGGACTCCCTCAGTAGCCCCTGAACGAGGCTTCAATGACGACGAGTCCGGCGCGCAGATTGTCTTCGGCATTGCAAGGCGGGTTCCTCCTCCAAGTTCTTCAAGAAGACTATAAACACCACAAAATAGTGTCCGGCTCTGCAAAATAAGTTTCCACATATTGCCATATAGCGAATAATATTAACACAAATCGAATCTGCTGACGTATTCCGCAGTGCGTCATAACACTGCGGCCAAGCCCTTTATATAAATTGTTTTCATTGTTCCACCTCAGCTCGTTTAGCGAGGTGGTTTCCTTGGCACGTCTTGTCGAAGCAGAGATCATGTGCCCCCTTTAATGGGATACTCATTAATACGGACGTGGGTAACCCAACCACGCCATTTACCACGGCGTTTGGGAGGCAAGTGAGTTTTATTAGGTAGGTGAGGACGCCTAACCGTACCTGCTTATATAAAGGGATAAGGATTCACCTTTTTAACCTATGCCTTCTTCCTCCTTTGCCCATCCATCTCTCGCGCACTCAAGCTCCAGCGCCCAAGTCCGCTCTTCCTTCCTCAACCTTCTCCAACAATGTCCGGAGCGGGAGGCAAGTGGATGGTCTCCTCCGTTACGGAGGCTCAAGTAAAAAGGTTAAGGAAAGCCGGATACTTGTCCAAGGACATCCCGCATCGGCTTCCTGATAAGGGGCAGCTTCTTCCTACCCCAAGGCCCCATGAGAGGGTAGTTTTTCTTCCCCACTTCCTCCGCGGACTGGGCTTTCCACTTCACCCATTTGTCCGGGGGCTCATGTTCTACTATGGCCTGGATTTCCACGATCGGGCCCCGAACTTTGTTCTCAACATCTCAGCGTTTATCGTTGTGTGTGAGGCCTTTCTCCGCGTCCGCCCCCACTTCGGCCTCTGGCTCAAGACCTTCAACGTCAAGCCCAAGGTGGTGTCCGGCACCCAGGCGGAGTGCGGAGGCGCTATGGTTGGCAAGATAGCCAACGTCCTCTGGTTCGATGGCTCCCTCGTGGAGTCCCTAAAGGGGTGGCAGGCTGGGTGGTTTTACATCACCGAGCCCCGCGATCCGAAATGGGTCGCGGCCCCCGAGTTCAGATCCGGACCCCCCACGCGGCTCATGTCCTGGAAAGAGACAGGCCTGTCGTGGGGCAACGAGGAAGAAGTGACTGGGTTGCAAACGTACATCCAGTCCCTGGTGAACAAGCCAATCCGGCTTTCCAACATAGTCCAGGTCATGCTCGTTCGCCTGATCCTCCCGTGCCAAGAACGGGATTTTACTTTGTGGGAATTCGACCCGGCGCAGCACCAAACCCTCAGTAGGCTCTTCGACATGACGTATGAAGACGTCTGGAAGGTGCTGACCAAAGGCGCCGAGTCCCCCACATCTGCCTCCGAGGATCGCGGATATAGTTCGCAGCGTAACGCTAGCGAGGTAAGCTTATGTATACCTCTGACAGGTTCATTAAGCTTTTCTTCATAGATTGACTCTACGCGGGGTCTAAACTCCCTTTTACCTTTGACAGGCTTGGCAGGAAATATCCGGACCAATTAACTGTCCGGCTCCTCTGCCCGAAGACCCGGCCCCGACTCTCTTGGTGAAGCTAATGGCTCCGGCACCTTACGTGGTGCCGGAGAGGAAGGCCAAGAAGAAGAAAACCATCGGGACCCGAAAAAGTTCCCGCAACATGGTGGTGTCGGACTCGTCATCTGACGAGTCCGCAACGCCCTCCTCTCGCGAAAACGAGGAGGAGGAACAAGGAAGCTCTCCCCCCAGCGAGGGGAGCAAAGAAGAAGAAGGCCGCCCCAACGGGGGAGGCCGAGGGGTCGAGGAAAAGGAAGACCCCTCCGCCGGACAACTCCCACGACGCCGAAGAGGGCGGAGAGGAGTGGCCGGACAGAACCAAGCGTTCGGCAACGTCGTAAGTGTTTACATACCAGAGTGACTCATGATATTCTTTTAATGCGCTGCTTTCCCTAATATCGGACGTAATTTATGCAGCCCACCCCGGGCCGAACTCGACGATTCGTCGAGCGGCTCCCTGGACTCGTCAGACGTGAACTCTGTTTCGCCCGCGGTCTCCCCCCGCGGGGCGGACGACGCCGAAGTGGCACCCCGCCAAGCTTCGGGGCAGGAGGAGATGGTCCTGGAGGAGCCACAAGGCAATCCTCCGGACCCCAGGAGTAAAGGGGATGAAACCCCCCGGGGCTCCAAGTCCGACTTTGTGCCGGACACCGCGCCGGACTCGACAGTCCCGGTCTGCGGTGGACGAACTCCTTCCAAGAGGAGTAAGCCATCTGAGCCGGCAGCCTCCTTCCAACCGGAGGCGCCGGACAATCTGCTGGAGGTGCTTAAAGGCGCCGCCATCAATGAGGAGCACCGTACTGTTATGAGTACGGTGATCCAAAGAATTCAGTCCGCCAAGATCGGACTGAATGAAGCTTGCGCTAGCCTTCTAACAGGCTTCGAGGTAAGTAAAAATATGTCAAATTATTTACCGCATAGACAGTAGCCCCTGATGCTCTGTTCGGTGTTCGGAAAGAAAAGCCGGATAGAGGATCTAGTGATTTTCGCAGGAGTCTAACAAAAAAGGTCAAATATGCGTATGTAGGCTTCACTGCTGTCCACCGCCGCACTGACTGCGCAGGTGGATGTCCTGAAACAGGACCTCGGGCGGGCCGAGCAAGATCTCGGCCTTGCCAAACGGCAGCTCGAGGAGAAGGAAGGTAAGAAATACCTAAAAAAAGAAAAAGAAGAAAAAATGTGCCTATAGAGAGGCTTGATTGCAGAAGGAAATAACAGGATTGTATTGCTTATTGTAGGGGCCACAACCGAGGTGACAACCCTGAAGCAGGCGCTGGCTGAGGCCGAAAAGAAAACGGCCGAGGAGTGCGCCGAGCGAGAAAGGCTTGGGGTTTAGGTCGGCGAGGTGCAGCAAGAGCTGCAAACTCTCATTAAAAAACATGAGGGTTTGGAGCTTGAGGCGAAGGCGCAAGCATCCGAGCTCGCGTCGGCCATCGAGACCGCCAAGAGTGCCAAGGCCGAAGCCCAAAAGGCCCTCCAAGAGTCAGAGGAGGTGAAAAAGATAGCAACGGGTAAGGCATTCTCAATGCAGAGTAGGAATATAAAAGTAAACTACCTATTACTTACCCGAATCCGGAGTTCTCCAGGGGCGTTCGCCGATCTTCCCCGCAGCGTATCCGACGCCGCCGCGTTCTACCGAGCTGAAGAGGGCAGCTGAAGAGGGCAGCTCGACGGAGAGTGTGTTCTGGTCTTAGTATTCTGAGGCCGGACACCCTGTGCCCTCAAGCGATCAGCTGAAACAGCTGGTCGAGCTCCACAAGGCGGCCCAACAGGCCATAAAGGGCTTACTAGTTCGGCTGTGGCCTGGAGAGGCCCTGCCTGGGAGCTATTTCGGGCTGGTGCGACGGCTGGTGGAGGCCTGTCCACGGCTTGAGGTCATCAAGCGCTCCATTTGCATTGAAGGTGCCCGGAGGGCCCTTGCCCGTGTAAGGGTACACTGGGGTAAGCTGGACGGAGAGAAGCTGGTGAAGGACGGGCCGCCGCAGGGGAAGGAGCATCGCAAGCCCGAGAACTACTACAAGGACGTTCTTACCCAAGCCCGCCTTGTCGCGGATGAATGTGCTAAAGATGTAATATTTGAGTGAACTCGCTCGTTTGTATCCTGTGCGCTGACAACTTGTTCATATGCGCAAAGCAATGCTTGTTTAATTTAAAATATTATTTTCTGTGCGGCCGTTTATCAAAAATTGAGAGATGGCGAGTCGTCGGCTTCTGCCCCCATGCCACTAGTGCTGGGGTGTTCGGGATAAACCTGAGGGCTCTTGTTCCCATAGTTGGGTCCTTCGAGGGAGGCGCTCAGCACAGCGAACCAGGCAATCGGACTATAATGCTTGAACACTCTCACTTAGCCATAGAACGTTATAATTTTAAATTTCAGCGAAGCCCCTAGTTCGGAAGGCCGGATTCGGGGCGCTATCCACGCCTTTGGCCGGACATAGCCAGCTCCTCGCTCAAAACGGCATAAGCCTTTAAGGACTCGAACAGCGACCAGTCTCACACCTTATCATGACAGTCTGTTTTAGCTTTCTCCACTGAGGTGCTCAACCCACCTGATCTGGGGCACAATCGCAGTGGTTCTCCTAGTGCTACCTTAGCCGATAGAGCGGAACGTAAGGTACCAAAACATAGGAGCCGGGCAAACCCAACATGTGACCAAAATCATGACTCGGAGCCGATGCATATAGTGCTATAAGTTCGGGGTCCCGCACTTGTGAAAGTGTACGGACTTCTCACACCAGATAAAAGGGTAATGAAGCCCCTGGCGTGGTTTGCCGTACCATGGTGTACGGGTGCGATCATGTTATGTAATAAACACATATATTCAGAGGGGATAATGCAAAAAATAGACAAAAAGCTATGCATTGTTTATAAAGAGGCTATTTATCAAAGCCGAACGATACAAGTAGTGCGATAAGAAAAAAAGATATTAGACTATTTAACATGTCCTGACCAGGCACAGGCCGCGGAATTTAGAAACAGATATATCGCTCGAAATAGAGACCACCTGAGAGTTCCGGAATGCGGCGTAGCGTTGTATGCTTTCCTGGATCTTGCATCGTCTATGCGGCAACACTGCCGAACATGTTATCCAGAGTATGGAGTCCTGAAAGTAAAAAAGAAAAATCTGGCAGCCCCTAGTACGTTTGACGCCGTGCTGTAGGCATGCCGTTAATGTGCCCCTCCCCCTGTGCCCATGGAATTTTAAGGGTGTAATTGTGTACTCGAGGTACTTGCTCCGCTATGTTGTGATGGCTAGGGTCGGGGCCGTATTGCTACGCTTGCTCTGATCGTGCCAGGTGGTCTTGTTGCAGGTTACTCCGGGCGCGCTTTGCATTGTCCGGTTTTTTAACGGCCGGACTGGAGAGTTGCCTTGAAAGGCTGCTTTGTACTTCCGCTGCGAGGGCCGCCATGTGCTCTTCCGTACGGATGTAGCGTTCTATGTTTCCGCTGACCGTAATTACTCCTCGAGGGCCTGGCATCTTGAGCTTGAGATATGCGTAGTGCGGCACCGCATTGAATTTAGCGAATGTGGTTCGTCCGAGCAGGGCATGATAGCCACTGCGGAACGACACTATATCGAAGATTAACTCTTCGCTTCGGAAGTTATCCGGAGATCCGAAGACCACATCAAGTGTTATCGAGCCTGTGCAATTGGCCTCTACACCTGGTATGACGCCTTTAAAGGTCGTCCTTGTGGGCTTGATCCTTGATGGATCTATGCCCATTTTCCGCACTGTATCCTGATAAAGCAGGTTCAGGCTACTGCCGCCGTCCATGAGGACTCTTGTGAGATGAAATCCGTCCACGATTGGGTCGAGGACCAGTGCGGCAAAACCGCCGTGACGGATGCTAGTGGGGTGGTCCCTTCGATCGAAAGTGATCGGGCAGGAGGACCATGGGTTGAACTTTGGGGCGACTGGCTCCATCGCGTATACGTCCCGTAGCGCACGCTTCCTCTCCCGTTTGGGAATGTGGGTCGCGCATATCATGTTCACCGTCCGCACTTGTGGGGGAAACCCTTTCTGTCCATTGTTGTTCGGCGGCCTGGGCTCCTCCTCGTTGTCGCTGTTCAGCCCCTTGTCCTTGTGTTCGGCTCTTAACTTGCCTGCCTGCTTGAACACCCAACAATCCCTGTTGGTGTGATTGGCTGGCCTTTCGGGGGTGCCGTGAATCTGGCACGAGCGATCGAGTATCCGGTCCAAACTGGACGGGCCCTGGGTATTCTTTTTAAATGGCTTTTTCCGCTGACCGGATTTATAGCCTCTGAATCCGGCATTGACTGCCGTATCCTCATTGCTGTCGCTGCTAACACAACGCTTTTGATTATTTCGACGTGACCTGCCACTTTTATCCTTAGTATCCGAGTTACCGGGCTTCTTCGATAAGTTGTTGCTGCGAGCTAGCCAGCTATCTTCGCCAGCGCAAAAGCGGGTCATGAGTGTCATGAGGGCTGCCATGGTTTTCGGCTTCTCCTGTCCCAGGTGCCGGGCAAGCCACTCATCGCGGATGTTATGTTTGAAGGCTGCTAGGGCCTCTGCGTCCGGACAATCGACTATCTGATTTTTCTTTGTTAGGAACCGTGTCCAGAATTGCCTGGCCGATTCTTCTGGCTGCTAAATTATGTGCCTTAGGTCGTCGGCATCCGGTGGCCGCACATAGGTCCCCTGAAAGTTGTCGAGGAATGCGGCTTCCAAATCCTCCCAAGAACCGATTGAGTCCACTGGTAGGCTGTTAAGCCAGTGCCGGGCTGGTCCTTTAAGCTTAATGTGATAGCCTGGCTTATTAGGGATGATAGACTACTCATATCAATAAGGAATTCCTTCTTTTCCGGGAGCCCATTCGGACAGAACTCCAAAGTTAAGCGTGCTCAGCTTGGAGTAGTGTCAGGATGGGTGACCGACCGGGAAGTTGCTCCCGGGTGCGCACGAGTGAGGACAAAGTGCGCAGAAAAGACTAGTATTGATCTGTGGGGCCAGTCTAGATCCCGCCAGGAGTAACGACCACCGGCGGGTGTGTCCGGGGTGTTACAAGTTGGTATCAGAGCCGACCCTCGCGGTTACACGGATGGTTGCGGACAGTGCGTGGTCATGTTGTTCATGACGTTTGTGACCCGTCGTGGCACCCGCCATGGCACATGTACCGGACTGGAAGCACAGACGTTTGTGCCAAGAGGGAACGTTCCTGTGGCCCGACGGGGACGTCGGTTCCTCTGAGTGGGGGTGTATGTGATAGCCTGGCTTATTAGGGATGATAGACTACTCATATCAATAAGGAATTCCTTCTTTTCCGGGAGCCCATTCGGACAGAACTCCAAAGTTAAGCGTGCTCAGCTTGGAGTAGTGTCAGGATGGGTGACCGACCAGGAAGTTGCTCCCGGGTGCGCACGAGTGAGGACAAAGTGCGCAGAAAAGACTAGTATTGATCTGTGGGGCCAGTCTAGATCCCGCCAGGAGTAACGACCATCGGCGGGTGTGTCCGGGGCGTTACACTTAAGGGGTAGGTATTTGATGGCGTGCAGATCATCGCCACGTGCCATGTGGATGTGAAGGAGATAATCCTCAATCCATACTGCTGGATCTGTCGTACCATCGTACGACTCAATATTGCACGGGATTGCGAGCAATCTTAATAGCATTTTCATTATCACATAGCAATGGAACATGTTTCACACAGATCCCATAATGTTTAAGAGTTTGGGTCATCCAAAGTAATTGAGCACAACATGAACCAGCGGCAATGTATTCCGCTTCGGCGATGGATAACGATACTGAGTTTTGTTTCTTGGAAGACCAAGACACAAGAGATCTACCAAGAAATTGACAAGTACCCGAAGTGGACTTTCTATCAACCTTGTCTCCGGCATAATCCGAGTCGGAATAGCCAACAAGATCAAAAGAGGACCTCTTAGGATACCAAATGCCAAAATTTGGTGTATGAATTAAGTATCTCACTATCCTTTTCACAGCTTTAAGATGACATTCTTTAGGAGCAGCTTGATATCGTGCACACATGCACACACTTAGCATAATATCGGGACGTGAGGCACATAGATATAACAATGAACCGATCATAGAGCGATAAACTTTTTGATCAACCGCTTCACCATCTTTGGTCAAATCAAGATGTCCACTAGTAGGCATGGGTGTAGGCATACCTTTGCATCCTTGCATATTGAACTTCTTGAATAAGTCTTTGGTGTACTTCGTTTGAGAGACAAATGTACCTTCCTTAGTTTGCTTGATTTGCAAACCGAGAAAGAATTTGAGTTCACTCATCATAGACATCTCAAACTTCTCTGACATTAGCTTTCCAAACACTTCACTAAAATGAGGGTTAGTAGATCCAAATATGATATCATCGACATAAATTTGGCACACAAATAGTTCTCCATCAACCCTTTTAGTAAAAAGAGTAGAATCAATTTTACCAATTTCAAAGCCTTTTTCAGTAAGGAACTTGGTCAAGCATTTATACCATGCTCTAGGAGCTTGTTTAAGACCATAAAGGGCTTTGTGAAGTTTGTAAACATGATTAGGTTTCTTAGGATTAACAAAGCCGGGAGGTTGCTTAACATAAACTTCCTCCTCAATTTTGCCATTTAGAAAAGCACTTTTATTGTCCATTTGGTATAAGGTGATATCATGGTGATTAGCATAGGCAAGTAAGATGCAAATGGACTCAAGTCTAGCAATAGGAGCATATGTCTCACCATAGTCCATACCTTCAACTTGTGTATAACCTTGGGCGACGAGACGTGCTTTGTTGCGAACCACTTGTCCATCTTCATCTTGCTTGTTGCAAAACACCCATTTGGTACCAATGATGTTGTGGTTGTTGTCGGGCTTCTCTACCAATGTCCACACTTGATTTCTCTCGAAGTTGTGTAGCTCTTCATGCATAGCATTTATCCAATCTGGATCCTTCAATGCTTCTTCAACCTTCATAGGTTCAATTTTAGAAATGAATGAGTAATGTTCACAAAAGTTAACTAAACGAGTTTTAGAGCGAGTGATTCTCCCGGTTTAGATATCTTTGTAGATTTGCTCTACGGGATGATCTTTGGCAATTCTTGCTCGAACTCGTGTAAGCTTTTGCTTGGGTCGGGGTGGAACATCCTCTTCATCTTGTTCTTCCTCTTCTTGGCCTTCTTCTTCTTGGCCTTCTTCACTGTTGACGTTGTTGTTCTCTTGTCGTGGTGGAGAAGGAGGTTGTTGATGTTCATCTTGGTGTACTTCCTCGTTTTCTTCGTCTTGACGTATCCCACTTGTGGATTCTTTCGTATCAACTCTTGGTTCACCTTGACGTGATGTAGAAGCTTCCACTTGGACGGAAGAGGTACTCTCCTTCATTTCCGTTGGAGGAATCTTGCCAATGGACAAGTCTTGAATTGCTTCCGAAGGGTCTTTGTCTCCTACATCAATTGGCAATTGCTCTACTTGCGAGCCGTTAGATTCATCAAACTTCACATCCACCGTCTCTTCAACCTTTCGGGTGAAATTGTTGTAGACACGGTAAGTGTGAGAGTTTGAGCCATAACCAAGTAGAAAACCTTCATGAGACTTAGGAGAAAATTTAGAACGACGATGCTTGTCAAGAATGTAGCACTTTGAGCCGAATACTCGAAAGTATCCAACTTGGGGTTTGTTACCGGTGGGGAGCTCATATGCCGTCTTGCCGAGTAGCTTGTGAAGATACATGCGATTTGTTGCATGACAAGCTGTCTCAACCGCTTCCGCCCAAAAGTGCTTTGGCGTCTTGTACTCATCAAGCATCGTTCTTGCCATTTCAATGAGGGTCCGGTTCTTCCGCTCAACAACTCCATTTTGTTGAGGTGTGTACGTAGCCGAGAACTCGTGTGAAATCCCTTCTTCGTCAAGAAAGGTGTCCACATTTGCGTTCTTGAACTCCGTTCCGTTGTCGCTGCGAACCTTCTTGATCTTCACTTCAAATTGATTTTGGGCCCTCCTAGCGAAGTTTTTGAAGATCTTTTGGACCTGCGATTTATCATCAAGAAAGAACACCCACGTAAATCTTGAAAAATCATCAACTATAACTAGACCAAAAGAATTTCCACCGAGACTCTTGTAGGCGTTGGGACGAAAGAGATCCATATGAAGTAGCTCGAGTGGCCTCCTTGTGTTCATGATGTTCTTCACGGGATGCCTTCCTCCAACCTGTTTACCCGCTTAACAAGCACTGCAAAGTCTATCCTTATCAAATATGACATCGTTAACTCCCAGGATATGATTTTCTTTAATAAGCTTGTCAAGGTTTCTCATGCCAACGTGACCTAGTCGTCTATGCCACAACCAACCTTTTGAGGATTTAGCAATAAAGCAAGTTTTAGGTTGTGACTTTTTAGTGAAATCAACAATGTAAAGATCACCTCTACGTATACCGGTAAAGACGATTTTATGATTGTCTCTACGAAACACTTGGCAATCTACTTCAGTAAATAAGACATTGAACCCGAAATCCGCAAGTCTAGAAACTGAAAGTAAATTATATCCAAGAGATTCAACGAGTATGACATTTTGAATGGAGCTATCGTGTGAGATGGCCACCTTACCAAGGCCAACCACCTTACCCTTTGAATTATCACCAAAGGTGACATATTTTCGAGGGCCGTCAATTTCAGCAAGATCATTGAACATATCTTCGTCTCCGGTCATATGATCAGTACATCCACTATCAAGGACCCACTCCTTTCCTCCAGCCATGTAGCCGCGAAGATTTGCCATAAGACCAAAATGTCTCATTGCATCATTAAGATCATAGTCACTATCATCATCTTCATCATAGTATCCATGTTCAACATCATCTTGTGATTGATCAAATCCTAGAGAGGGTAATTCATTAGGTACATGATCATCAAAGTGGTTACCTTTATGAATTCTTATAGCCTTGGATATGATATCACTAATGATTCCAACATTTCCTTTAGAGACAATCACCAAAACTAGGATCACTAGAGTTCATCTTACCCAAGGCAATAGATTTATGGAGAATTTCATCTAATTTTTTCAAGGAATAATCGGGAAATCGTTCCTCAAGAAATTTCCATATGGTATAGGCACACTTAAGAGTAGGCAAACTAGCAATTAGATTTTTGGGCAATCCTCTAATGATGAGCTCAACAGTTCTAAGATTGCAAATCATGTCAATATCTTCATCCAGGGTAGGATGCAAAGGATCAATATGAGGTGCACAAGGACTAGCAATGTACTTGTTCAAATGATATTCATTGAAAATTACAAGCATCTCATTTTTTCATTCATGAAAATACTCTCCATCAAGAATGGGCACTCTATGTCTAAGACTCCCTAAAGTAGACACATCCATCTTCCTCCAAAGGTGTTTAAACCAAGGCAATGGAGACCAAAGCTCTGATACCAATTGAGAGGATCGAGAAGAGGTGTCTAGAGGGGGGGGGGTGATTAGACACTAATTGCCAAAGTTGCAGTTTTTAAAAAATTTCGGTTTAAGTGGAGTTTTAGGCACAAGTTTAATGATCACAATACATATCAAGCAAGCATGCAAAGAGTATATGAGCAGCGGAAAGTAAAGCATGCAACTTGCAAGAATGTAAAGGGAAGGGTTTGGAGAATTCAAACACAATTGGAGACACGGATGTTTTTGGCGTGGTTCGGATAGGTGGTGCTATCCTACATCCACGTTGATGGAGACTTCAACCCACGAAGGGTAACGGTTGCGCTAGTCCACGGAGGGCTCCACCCACGAAGGGTCCACGAAGAAGCAACCTTGTCTATCCCACCATGGCCATCGCCCACGAAGGACTTGCCTCACTAGCGGTAGATCTTCACGAAGTAGGCGATCTCCTTGCCCTTACAAACTCCTTGGTTCAACTCCACAATCTTGTCGGAGGCTCCCAAGTGACACCTAGCCAATCTAGGAGACACCACTCTCCAAGAAGTAACAAATGGTGTGTTGATGATGAACTCCTTGCTCTTGTGCTTCAAATGATAGTCTCCCCAACACTCAACTCTCTCTCATAGGATTTGGATTTGGTGGAAAGAAGATTTGAGTGGAAAGCAACTTGGGGAAGGCTAGAGATCAAGAATCATATGGTAGGAATGGAATATCTTGAGCTCAATACAAGGGTAGGTGGTTCTCTCTCAGAAAATGTGTATTGGAAGTGAAGATCTGTTCTGATGGCTTTCTCCACGAGTGAAGAGGAGGTGGAGGGGTATATATAGCCTCCACACAAAATCCAACCGTTACACACAATTTACCAATCTCGGTGGGACCGAATCAACAAACTCGGTCGGACCGATTTAATAAACCTAGTGACCGTTAGGATTTTCGGTGGGACCGACATGCAACTCGGTAGGACCGATATGGTTAGGGTTAGGGCATAACGTAATCTCGGTGAGACCGATTACACAAACTTGGTGAGACCGATTTGGTAATAAGCTAAACAGAGGGTAGGTCAGGTAAACTCGGTGGGACCGATTTGCTCTTTCGGTGAGACCGAAATGTTACAAAAAGGAAACAGAGAGTTTACATTGCAATATCGGTGGGACCGATCCGCTCTTTTGGTGAGACCAAAAAGTTACGAAAAGGAAACAGAGAAATTGCAATACCATCTCGGTGAGACCGAGATCCCTATCGGTAGAACCGATTTGCTTAGGGTTTGGCAGTGGCTCTGACATGTGAAACTCGGTGGCGCCGGGTTGAAAGAATCGGTTGGGCCTAGTTTGACTTTGGGTTTAGGTCATATGTGGAAGTGAGAAACTAGCTGAGGGTTTTGGAGCATATCACTAAGCACATGAAGCAAGAGGCTCATTAAGCAACACCTCATCCCTTCTTAATAGTATTGGCTTTTCCTATAGACTCAATGTGATCTTGGATCACTAAAATGTAAAATGAAGAGTCTTGAGCTTGAAGCTTTAGCCAATCCTTTGTCCTTAGCATCTTGAAGGAGTTCCCACATCCTTTAGTCCATGCCACTCCATTGTTGAACTTATCTGAAACATACTAGATAAAAGTGTTAGTCCAACAAGAGATATGTTGACATTAATTACCAAAACCACCCGGGGAGCACTTGTGCTTTCACGGAGTCACCCTCAAGAACTCTCTAGTTCTTCTTCTTCAGGATCCACATCAACTTGATGGGAATCCTTGGATTTGTAGTCATACTTGATGAAGTAGAACTTGATGTAGTCTTGGGAACCCACTTGACCAAGGCCTTAGGAGCTTATTCAAATGAATCAATCTCCTCTTGAAGCTTGTCCTTGCCTTTTTGCTAGTGGTCATGTGGTGGAAGATCATCTTGAGCTTGTGTCCCCTTGAAGGAAGTAGGATCATACATCTCTTGTTGAGTAACAAACTTCGTCTTGGTGTATTGATCTTCTTCCCACTCTACTCCATTGGCATTGAACTTTCGTTCAAAACCAACACCTTGATTCTTCTGGTGCCTTCCTTGCTTGCGTACAATTTCCTCAAATTGCTTACTTCCAGCAAGGCTCTTGTAAACACCATTCTCTATAATTCCATTCAATAAGATATTTTCTTGCTCAAGTGTAACTTGGCTCATTAGTGGAATCAAGAGAACTACTAGAAGCAACAATATTGAATTTAGCATGATCATTGTTACTACTAGATGAAGAATCTTTCTTATTCTTGTTGCTAGATTTTACTTGTGGCATGTAAGTAGACAAGAGTAAACGCTTGGCAATGTAAGAAGAACTTTTCTAACGAAGATCATCATTGATTGCTTTTAAGAACCCATGCTCTTGCTCTAGATTGAGCTTTTTCAAAGCGTAGCTTCTCATGTGTCTTTAAAAGCTATCTATGATCTTCTAAGGTAATTTCATGAGCTAAATTAAGAGTATTTAGTTCTTTAGTTAGACGCTCAACCTGCTTCTTATAATCGTCATTTGTTTTACCTTGGTTAGCATCATTAATAGCAAGTTCATCATAGTCTTCATCACTAGAGTTGTCAACAAGTAAATCATCATCACCTAGCAAATCATCTTCATCACTATTGAAATCAACATACTCGGGGTGTGATACCTTTGGGCCTTTAGCCATGAAGCATCTTCCAATTCCTTCATTTGGTGAATCAAATATTTCATAGGAGTTGGTTGACACAAGTGCTAGACCAGCAACACCTTCATCTTGAGTATATTCAGAGTCGGAGTAATAACTTCTCTGGGAGTGGTGGTCGGAGTCGGATACCCATTCGCCAACATGAGCTTGATGTCTTCGTTTTGTATAGCTCCATGATGACTTGTCCTTCCTTTCCGAATCCTTGCTTATGCGAGAGGTTCTTCATTCATAATGATCATCTCTACGCCTTCTACTTCTCCTTTTAGGTGAGTCTTCTCTTATTTTGTGGGGAGCCGTACACTCATTGGAGTAGTGTCCGGGTCTTCCACAATTGTAGCAATTACGCTCACGACTAGAAGATCTTTTGTCATTGTAGGACCTTGACTTGGAACTTCTTTCTTTGCTTCTACTCTTGTAGAACTTGTTGAAGTTCTTCACCATTAGGCACAATTCTTCATTGAAGGCTTGTTTCTCACTTGATGATGTAGGAGCATCACATGAGGGTTTGTAAGCACCACTAGACTTGTTGTGAAGCTCTTCGTTATCCTTGAGTGACATCTCATGAGCAACAATTCTTCCAATGACTTCGGTTGGCTTGAGATCTTTGCAATTGGGCATCATTTGGATCAAAGTGCACACGGTATCATATTCTCCATCCAAGGCTCTTAGGATTTTCTTGATGATCAATATGTCGGTCATCTCTTCACTTACTAAGGCGACAATCTCATTTGGGATGAGAGCAAGCCTAGAGTACATTTCAGCGACACCTTCACCATCCTTCATTTTGAACTTGTCAAGGTGACTTTGAAGCACATCCAATTTGGATTCCTTGACGGAGTCGGTACCTTCGTGCATATCAATCAAAGTAGCCCAAATTTCCTTTGCATTCTCAAGACGGCTGATTTTTTTGAATTCTCCGGGGCACAATCCGTTGAAGAGGATATCGCAAGCATGAGCATTGTATTTCAACATATTCAATTCTTCCGCGATCGCTTCACGATTTAGTTCTCTCCCATCGAATAATTCACCTTGCAAGCCAATACACACAATAGCCCAAACGGCGGGGTTATGTCCAAGAATATGCATTTTCATCTTATGCTTCCAACTAGCAAAATTAGTACCATCAAAATAAGGACCTCTACGGTGGTAATTTCCCTCGCTAGACGCCATACTCTCCTAGGTTGTGAAACCAAGGCTATGGAAATCAAGGCAAATGGAGACCAAAGCTCTGATACCACCTGTAGGATCGAAAGTATGTCTAGAGGGGGGATTAGACTACTTGACCAAATAAAAATCTAGTCTTTTCCCAATTTTAAGTCTTGGCAGATTTTAGCAACTTAGCACAAGTCAAGCAATCAACCTACACATGCAATTCTAAGAGTATAGCAGCGGAATGTAAATCATTGCATATGAAGGTAAAGGGGAGTAGTTTGGAGGGAGCAAACGCAATGTAGACACGGAGATTTTTGCCGTGGTTCCGATAGGTGGTGCTATCATACATCCACGTTAATGGAGACTTCAACCCATGAAGGGTAACGGCTGTGCGCGTCCACATAGGGCTCCACCCACGAAGGGTCCACGAAGAAGCAACCTTGTCTATCCCACCATGGCCATCGCCCATGAAGGACTTGCCTCACTAGGGTAAATATTCCCGTAGTAGGCGATCTCCTTGCCCGTACAAAGTCCTTGGTTCAACTCCACAATCTTGATGGAGGCTCCCAAGTGACACCTAACCAATCTAGGAGACACCACTCTCCAAAAGGTAATAGATGGTGTGTTGATGATGAACTCCTTGATCTTGTGCTTCAAATGATAGTATACCCAACAATGAACTCTCTCTCACAAATTTGGATATGGTGGAAAGATGATTTGAGTGGAAAGCAACTTGGGGAAGGCTAGAGACCAAGATTCTTGTGGTTGGATTGGAATGTCTTGATCTCAATTCTCTCTCAGAAAATGAATGCTGGAAGTGTAGGCACGTTCTGATGGCTGATACATCTCCAACGTATCTATAATTTTTTATTGTTCCATGCTATTATATTATCATTCTAGGATGTTTTATAATCATTTTATAGTCATTTTATATCATTTTTTGGTACTAACCTATTGACATAGTGCCAAGTGCAAGTTGTTGTTTTTTTGCATGTTTTTTACATCAGAGGAAATCAATATCAAACGGAGTCCAAACCCCGTGAAACTTTTTGAGGATTTTTTATGGACCAGAAGACCACCAATGGGCCAGAGCAGCACCCGGGGGGTGCCTCGAGGGGGGGGGGCACAGCCCACTAGGGCACGCCTGGGGGCCCAAGCGCGCCCAGGTGAGTTGTGCCCACCTCGGTGGCCTCCCGCACCCCCCTATTTACCCTATAAATTCACAAATATTCCAAAACCCTCGGGGAAAACCTAGATCAGAAGTTCTGCCGCCGTAGGCCTCTATAGCCACCAAAACCAATCTAGACCCCATTCTGGCACCCTGCCGGAGGGGGGAATCATCTCCGATGGCCATCTTCATCATCCGGACGGCCACCGTGATGAGGAGGGAGTAGTCCACCCTCGGGGCTGAGGGTTTGTACCATTAGCTATGTGTTTAATCTCTCTCTCTCTCTCTCTCTCTCTCTCTCTCTCGTGTTCTTGAGATGTCATGATCTTGATGTATCGCGGGCTTTGTTAATATAGTTGGATCATATGGTTTTCCCCCTCTCTATCTTGTTGTGATGAATTGAGTTTTTCCCTTTGAGATTTCGTTGTTATCGGATTGAATACTTTTCTGGATTTGAGAACACTTGATATGTGTCTTCCAATTGAATACTCATGGTGACAATGGGGTATCGTATTGATTCACTTGATATATGTTTTGGCACTCAACTCGTGGATTCCCGAGGTGACAGTGGGGTAATCTATGCATAGCGGTTGATGCATGTTCTTGTCTTTGTTTCTCCGGTAGAAATCTTGGGGCACTCTTTGAAGTTCTTTGTGTTGGATTGAGTATTATGAATATGAACTTTCTTTGGTGTTATTTTAGTACGAACTCTAGGATAGATCGAACGGAAAGAATAACTTTGTGTTATTTTAGTACAAACTCTTGAATAGATCGAACGGAAAGAATAGCTTTGAGGTGGTTTCGTACCCTACAAACAATTTATTCTTATGTTCTCCGCTAGATAGGAACTTTGGAGTGATTCTTCATCGTACTTTGAGGGATGGTTATATGATCCAATTATATTAGCACTGCTGAGAGATTACACTAGCAAAAGTATGGACCCTATGCCTAATTTTCAAGCACTGCAATACCGTTTTTGTGCCCGTTTACTATTTGTTACCTTGCTGTTTTTATTTATTCAGATTATAAAAATATATTTCTACCATCAATATTACACTTTTATCACCGTCTCTTCGCTGAACTAGTGCACCTATACAATTTGCCATTGTATTGGGTGTGTTGGGGACACAAGATATTTCTTGTATTTGGCTGGAGGGTCGTTTGAGAGAGACTATCTTCATCCTACGCCTCCCATGAATTGATAAACCTTAGGTCATCCACTTGAGGGAAAATTGCAATTCTCCTACAAACTGTGCGCTTGGAGGCCCAACACGAGTCTACAAGAATAAAGTTGCGTAGTAGACATCAGTGGCTCTCTCCACGAATGGAGGAAGGTTGGAGGGGTATATATAGCCTCCGCACAAAATCTAACCGTTACACACAATTTACCGAACTCGGTGGGTCCTAATAGTTAAACTCGGTCAGACCAATTCAGTTCAAAATGTGAATGTTAGGTTTTTCGGTGGGATCGACATGATCAACTCGGTGGGACCGATGTGCTAGGGTTTGGGCATAACTTGATCTCGGTGAGACCGATCACATGAACTTGGTGAGACCGATTTCAGTAATAGGCAAACAGAGAGTTGGTCAGGAAAACTAGGTGGGACAGATCGCTCATTTTGGTGAGACCGAAACTTTACGAAAAGGAAACAGAGAGTTTGCATTGCGAACTCGGTGGGACCGATCGCTCATTTCGGTTGGACCGAAATGTTACGAAGGAAAACAGAGAGTTTGCAATCCCATCTTGGTGAGACCGAGATCCCTATCGGTGAGACCAAACTGATTAGGGTTTCTGGCTAAGGCTATGTCAAATGAACTCGGTGGCGCCAGATAGATCAAATTAATGCGGCCAAGTTTGACTTTAGGTTTAGGACAAATGTGGAATTGAGAAAGTGGCTGAGGGCTTTTGGAGCATATCATTAAGCATTTTGGGCAAGCAAGCCATTAAACAACACCTCATCCCCTTTTAATTGTATTGGCTTTTCCTATGGACTGAGTGTGATCTTGGATCACTAAAAAAATGTAGAGTCTTCAGCTTTTGCCAATATATGTCCTTAGCATTTTGAGGGGTCCACATCTCTAGTCCATGCCATGCTAATCATTGAACTTTCTGAAATGATCATCTGAAAGAATATTAGTTCAATGAGCTATATGTTGTTAAGAATTACCAAAACCACCCAGGGATTAGTTGCACTTTCAGCTGCACGTTCACTACGAAGGCGAGGGCGGGGCAGAGGGCGCTATAGTCAGAACCCTCTCCTTGTCCTGTCATTGCCTGTATTTGCATTGGTATTTCCCCGAAGAGGACAGTATGATGCAGCACAACAATGGTAAGTATTTCCCTCAGTTATGAAACCAAGATTATCAATCCAGTGGGAGAACCAAGCAATACCATGTAAAAAGTACTTACACACAAATAATAAATACTTGCAACCCAACACGTAAGAGGGGTTGTCAATCCCTTCTCAGTATTGAGATAGATTAAATTGTAGGAGATTGGATAAATAAATCTAGCGAAAACACAAAATAAAATAAATGAAGAAAAAGTGCGACAAGGTATTTTTGGGTTTTTGGAATAATAGATTTGAAAATATTTTGATAGAAAATAGACCCGGGGCCGTAGATTTCACTAGCGGCTTCTCTTAAGAAAATACCATATGGTAGATAAACAAATTACTGTTGAGCAATTGATAGAAGAGAAAATAATTAGGACGATATCCAAGGCAATGATCACGTATATAGACATCAAGCCCAAGATTAGTAGACCGACTCATGCCTGCATCTACTACTATTACTCCACACATCGACCACTATCCAGCATGCATCTAGTGTATTAAGTTCAATGAGAAAAAGACTAATGCAATAAGAACGATGACATGATGTAGACAAGATCTATTCATGTAGGAATAGACCCCATCTTTTTATCCTTAATAGCAACAATACATGTGTGCCTCGCTACCCCTTCTGTCACTAGGTCAGGACACTGCAAGATCGAACCCATCACAAAGCACCTCTTCCATTGCAAGAAAAATCAATCTAGTTGGCCAAACCAAACCAAAGTTTCAGAGAAGAAATACGAGGCTATAATAATCATGCATATAAGAGATCAAAGAAGACTCAAATAATATTCTTACATAGAACTGATGATAAACTCACAATTCATCGGATCCCAACAAACACACCGCAAAAAGTCATTACATCAAATAGATCTCCAAGAACATTGAGGATAACATTCTATTGAGAATCAAAAAGAGAGAAGAAGCCATCTAGCTACTGCCTACGGAGCCGTAAGTCTGTGCTAAACTACTCACGCATCATTGGAGGAGCACCAATGAGGATGATGAACCCCTCCTCAATCATGTTCCCCTCCAGCAAGGTGCCAGAATAGGGCTCTAGAATAGATCTTGTGGTTCTGGAACTTGCGGCAACTGGAATTGTTTTTCATCGACTCCCCTATGGTTTCTGGAATATTTGGGTATTTATAGAGCTGAGAGGCGGTGGAAAGGACCTACATGAGCCCGATTACCTATCAGGGCGCGCCAAGGCCTCTAGCGCGCCCAGTTGGATAGTGGGCCCCACGGGCCTTCCCTTGTGCACTTCATTGTCTCCCAAGTGTCTTCTTGGCATAAAAAATCTCCAAAAAGTTTTGTGGCATTTGGACTTCGTTTGGTACTGATATTCTGTGAAGTAAAAAACAAGCAAAAACAACAACTTGCACTGGGCACTATGTCAATAGGTTGGCCCCAAAAAATGATATAAAGTTGCTATAAAATGAATGTAAAACATGCAAGAATGATAGTATAACAACATGGAACAATCAAAAAATTATAAGATACATTGGAGACGTATCAACATCCCCAAGCTTAACTCCTACTCGTCCTTGAGTAGGTAAATGATAAAAACAGAATTTTTGATGTGGAATGCTGCCTATCATGTTCATCACATGTTCTTTTCTGTTGTGGTATGGACATTTGGACTTTTAGTTGATTCAAAGTAATAGTCTATATTTTACATGAAGAATACTCAAGCATATCAACAAGCAACCATGTCTTTCAAAATATCAACACTAAAGAAAGTAATCCCTAGCCCATCATGCTCAATCATTGATCCATTCATGAAACACACTCAAATATTAGCTACATCCAATGCACAAGTATGATCATAGTGATGTAACACCCTGGATTTCGCCCTTTTCTTTTTCTAATGATTTTCTTGGATTCCTTTGTTTGATTTCCTTTTTCTGGGGCTATGTGGTTCTAAAACATGGGAAGAACATGTCTTCCTAGGTTTTATAGTGGCTTGTCATCCTCATCATCATCACAAGATCATGTCATTTTCAACCTTGACCTGATCCAATATTCTTTCTATTGGGAATAGTCCTTTTCTATTAAAGGAATAACCCTTTAAACCCTAGGTTGTGAAGCAACCTATATTTCTGTCACTCCCAAAATTCCCAAAAAAATCCTCATAAATTGTTTGGGTCATATCTTCCTCAAATATGTCAAAATCCTTCCTTGGCATCATCAAAGATAATTCACAAACATCCTTTTCTGATTCTGCCCTAAGTAGCTTTTTGAGAAGGAAGTGTCATTTATCTTTGCTTGATTGACCCCAAACTTTTTGGACATATTTTCCTATCCATATAATTGCCCCATGCCAAAATTCAAATCAATTTGCCTAGTAAATATTCCTGAGCAATTTTTCAAAGTTCTTGTCTAAGGGAAGCCTGTGTGAAGGAAGTGCAAGCTAGGCATATCCAAATGATTTGAAATTTTGCAAGGTCCTTCATTTGATCAAATAATCACTCTCCACCAAATTCGAGCTCATGTAACTCATCTATGTGAGCCCAGCTCCAAATCTTGGTTTCTGGCCAGATTTTCAGTTTGTGAAGCAACCATATTTTATATTGCTTCATTTAAGCTGAAAATTTAATAGAACATTCCCCTATCCATATCAACTCTCTCCACCAAGTATTATCCCATTTCATTAAGCCATTTGCCCTATGTAATTTTTTCAGATTTCTGTCTAGAGAGATTCTATATGAAGCTAGTGCTAGTTTGGTTCATCCAAATGGCATGAAACTTTTTGAGCATCTTCATATCATCAAATCATTGGTCCATGCCGATTTTCAGCTCATTGTATGCACATATGTGAGTGCCCCTTCATGATCTTAATTCTGGACCAGATTATGTAGTTGTTAAGCAACCATGTTAAATCTTGGTCCAAATCCCTCCTAACTCCACATGATCATAGTCCTTCCTACTCCAAACCTCCCAGACATCAATTTTGATCCCTAGCTTTTCTTTGTTGATCATTGTATTGCAGCTAAGTTCGCAACAACAAACTTCAGAGGATCATTACCACCTAACCACAGTGCCCCTAATTGATTCACCACCTCATTTGTAACCTAGCTTGGAGGGACTACACGCGTGACATGGTCAGTCCGGCCAGAACGCGCCGCTTGCACCCGTGCACGCGGTGATCACGCTTGCGTCATGCTAATGGCAAGCTCTGGCTCGTTCCGGCCACTTCGTCCGCTCCCTCATCGTCTCGACGTCCAACCTTGTCTATTAGCTTCCTCATGATCGACTTCGTCATCCCGCGCCCGGTCCCCATCCTGGTTCGCCATGAATGCACTGCAAACGCCATGCCCGTGCCTCGTCCAGCCCCTGTCCTCCATTAGATAACTGCTCGAATTCGCCTGTGATGATCTAGAGGCTTCCTCCATGCCTATTTAAGCTGCCCCGAGGCCCTACGCACCTCACTCACTCCTCCCTCGCCTCTCTAGCCCACCGGATTTACCTCTCCTCGTCGTTTCTTCTTCGGCCACCACGGCCATCACCGGAGTTCGTCTCAGTTCCGGCCACCACTAGCCCCCTGTCCTCCTCCCAAGCCCTCCACTAGATCCCTCTCTTCCCCGATGTTCGCCCCACACCCTTGCCCCACGCCGGAGACCACCACCGCCCGCCCATCCTCTACCTCTTCCTGTCACAGTGCACCGCCACTCTGCTATCCTCCCCAGCGCCCACGGCCGGGTTGGACGGCCGCGCCGCCCCTCCCCGCATGCGCCGGTGCCCTCCCCTCGGTCGGAGGAGGCCGGAGGCACTGGGGGCCAGCGTCGGCCGAGCCCTCCCCGGCCCCTCCTCTGCTTCTTTCGAGGGAGCAGTAGGAGGAAGAAGGAGACGAGCCAGGCGGTCCCCTCCTCCCCTCGGTCCCGCATGTAAGTCTCTCCAGCCCCAGGCCCACGCTTATAAGTGGAAGCGTATTTTGGGTAAACTATGTTTTTTGTTACTGAAAGCGTACTCTGTTGTATCTTCTGTTAAAAGTGCACTTTCAATACTGCGGAAATGCTAAAAATGCTCCTTCTCTTTTTCCAGGCGCTGGCCAAATCCTCTATTTGGTGAACGTTCATTAGTTAAAGCAGATCTTGTTAGTTTTTTGCCTAACGAACGACCACAACTTTTCAACCGTAACTCCGATTGAGGTGAAACGAACGATCACTTCTTCGTATCGTCGAGATCTTTCTGCTGGTGACATTTTCACTAGGTGGTCCCACAATGGAATTGACCATTTTCCCTTGCTTCTAATCAGCCCCCTCCGAGAGAGAAACGTCCAACGTTTCATTCCACGGCTTCACCGCACTTCTCCCCAGAGTCTCCGTCACCCCCAGGCAAGCCACAATAGCCACTTGCATGATAGCCTTGTAGTAGCCATGGTTTGTACTTGAATATTTAATAAAAGTTTGACTATTATCTGTCTACTTGTTTGCTGCTACTGTCGTTGTTTTGGTTATGCTCGTGGAGTCATGTTCACCTTCGTCCGATGTTCCGATGCATCTTGTTATCCTGTACTACTTGCTAGTATCATGTTCACATGTTATGCTTGGTAGTAGTAGTACATACTGGTAGTAGTGGTGTTCAGTCTGATGCACGTTTACTGTCTGTTATCCAGTACCGTTTTTATGCATGTCCCTTTGCATCTAGTTGGTTACATGCTTACTTGGTAGTATGATTGTCATATTCTTGCATGGTATTTACTTATGATGCTAGTAGTCATGCTATGCTCATGCTCGTTAGTATGCCATGTTCATTTGGTTAAATGCTTCATTGTTGTTATGCTCGATGATTATGTTGCACCTCCATGCTTATGTTGATATCATGCTCATGCATTGTAGTTGCAACATGTTATTTTAATGAATTTCACAATTTTGAGATGGCGCACCCCCCTCCACCTCCTCCCACCTCAGGCGACTCCTATGGCGATTCTAGGGTTTAACCTACGATCTCCCCCCGACGACTCCATTGGATGGTCTCCTCCATTGGGATTTCTCCCCCGGCCTCAAGGTCGAGGCACAGGTGCGTGCAAGGTTTGGATCTACGGTCCATTTCATCCCCAACCCTGGCTCCAAGGAATTCTTCCTTGAAGTCTCTTTCTCCTCGGCGTCTTTTTCCCTCTCGATGGATTCTGTGGGTTTGGCCCTTCAATCATGTATTGGAGGTCTTGCTGAGGGTTTCAATGTCATGCATCTGGGTGATCGCCATTTCCGGTTCTCTGTGGCCTCAAATCGTGTGGGGCATTTCATTTTTGGTTTGAGGGACCGTATCTGGCCGGACTTTATATGTCACTTTCATCTTCATCGTAAGATGAGTTCACATCCCCGGCTCACTTCATGGCATGCTGATTCTGAGCTGAATGGTTTGGCCACTTCACCGGGTCCAGCGATTAAATCTAAATGGCTTTCTAACCAGAGTAAGCTGCCTTTGGATCCCGCATCCATACCAGTGCTGCAGAATTTGGGTTTCATTCCGCCGCCGACGGTCTTACATTCCGGCGAGCTTTCAGATCATATCTCCTTTGGAAGTTTCTCAGCTCCGGCTTCTCCGGATTCTTTTCGGATTGGTTTCATATCCCTAACAATTTCATCCGATATTCATGGAAGGTTACCATCTTTTCGTGGTGAACGATATCTTGTGGGTTTGTGGGACTCAATCCCGGATGATACTCTGCTTTCTATTTTGGATGGCTGGCAGGCCGGATATGATCATGATAATGTTAAGCTTATGGTGCAAGTTTCCTCAGTCCCTACCAAAGAATACATTCACAAAAGGCTTCTACACTGCTCTTTTTGTGATCGCCTTGGTCATGTCGAAGAATCCTGCACTGGAGTTTTTTGTCAACGTTGTGGGGATGATTTTGGTGCCTGCACTTGTTCGGACTCACGTACTGATGATCATGAGCATGTGCCATGCACGGTGGGCCCGGACCCCTTGGGTTTTCCATGTAATGCATGTTCTGCGTTTGACCATATGACTAGGCTCTGCCCTGGGCTTCATCGTTGTTCTCTCTGCTTTCGTCTGGGCCATAGGTCCCGTAAGCCCAAGGCCTGTAATTTCCTCCCTCGTTGGGCCTGGAAACGCAAACGTCAAACACAATCAGAGAGGATCTTGCCTCGGACTGCTGTGAACGAGTCTATGGTTGGTAACTCTATGGAGGTTGGTATGGCCCGTATTGGGAGGGATCCGCATGGTGGTTGGATATGGAAACAAAAACAAACAATCCCGCCTCCTGCGGACGTGGCTAACCCCCATTGCTTGACGATATGCATTCCTGGTCAGGGTGTAGTCAATTCTACCTGCCAAAAACCCCAATCGGGTGAGCCGACGCTATTCTCGAGTTTCACACCCACGCCTCCATCGACCTCCAGCAAGAAAAAAAAACCTGCTCCGGCGAACTCTCTCAAGCAGGCGCAGTCCCCGGCACCACCAACCATGGCGAACTTTCCAGTGAGCCCATTTGCTTTCGCTCCTGATGGATCGACCTTTGATCGTGGGCCTGCGCACAGGGTTCAGCGCCATGTCATGGTGGTGGATGATCCGCCTCTGAACCATGATAGGTACGCCATCGTTTCTATCCATCCTCCGGTCCCTGACCATCAGAAGGAGCTCTGGTTAGCTGAGGTCTGTCGCATTATTATTGAAGATTTAGAGTATGAGCTGCTAGATGATTTTGTTTACCCGCTAGGAATCGGCTGTGTGGTTTTTGCGGACATGGAAAGTAGGGATGCTGCTATTAAGGAAGGACCGCACACTTTGACTGATGATTCCACCTTCTCCCTAGTCCCGCATGATGAGAGTATCAATATGCGCATGCCGGCTTTTGAATATGGAGTTTGGGTCATGTTTCTTGCTTTTCCAATGGATTATCAAACTGAACATTATGTTCATAAGGCTGTCTCAAATTTTGGGAAGTTGTTAGTCTGGCCCCAACCGGGACAGAACAAGGCTTGAATCCTAGTCAAATGCCATATCAAAGATGTTGCAGAGGTGCCACACAGTCTTGTGGTTACCAGGGTTGGTTTACTACCAGGTCTTGCCCGTTCGTGGTCAGTGCCAGTGTATGTTCTCAATGGTAGAAACACTATCCCAAATTTGGTTGGTAACGAGGATGTTCCCTCGCTATTGAATGCATCTCCACACCCGTATCAGCTTCCGTACTACACCCTCATGCAGCAAGCACGCATTGATGAGATGGCTGCTCAGGAAGCACTGAATGAGGCAGCCTGGAATGCTCCTGTGATGTTGCCCCTCAACCCTTTTCGGATCATCCAGGATCATCTTAATGCCGCTGCTGCAGCCTGGATTGATTGCCTGGCACCTGTACCTGATATCCTATCCAGGACCATTGCTATTGCTTTTCAGTGGGAATCTGTTGTCCCATCGTCTGTGCTGCTTTCTGAACCCAGGGCTCGACTGTCTGCTATGGACTGGGATTTACATGATCATTCTCCTGTCCTCAAGGCGATTTCACAGCTTGTCTCTACAGAGGTGGATTCTCGGTCAGTGCCTTCAACAGATCAGCTTAACACGCTTCAAGTGATTGCATCCTCCTCCACGTTCAGTGTTCCACAACATCGCAATGTGTTGGTGCCTTTGGATACCACTGCTGTCAGACGGAGCACTAGATCCAACAAGTATGATGGATTCAAAATCAACCATGCTCCCGACACAAAGCGTTCCAAGTCAAGAGTGAAACCACGTGAGACTCCTTTTGTCACTGTTGTTTCTTTGGCTGCTGCTCCTGTGCAGGTGCCCACTGTTGATTATCCCCCTCCAACACCGATCGAAGAGCTTCAACAGATGGGAAACAATTGTGGAATTGCCCCGGAAGCCCTCCCCCGCGAGAAGCTGCTGGACGACCAGCGCTCATCTACGGAGGCCGACGTCTGAAGCCTTCACTTCCGATGAATAAATCGTGGAACGTGCTTTCATGGAACATTAGAGGGATTAACTCTGATGCAAAACTTTTGGCTATTAGGAACGTGATCGATACTAGCGGTTGTTCTGTGCTATGTATCCAGGAAACTAAACGTGAATCCTTCGATCTTGCTTTTATTAAAACATTCTGCCCTAAGCGTTTCGATAAGTTTGTTTTTGCACCATCAGTAGGTGCCTCGGGTGGCATCATTATTATTTGGAATAGTTCTGTGTTTTGGGCACACCTTGGTATGTGGATTCTTTTGTGGTGGGGGTTTCTTTTATTTCCACGCAATCGAATGATTCATGGAATTTGATCAATGTTTATGGCCCCTGCTCTGGCCAACGTCGAGTGGACTTTACAAACTGGCTCTTTCATCTGAATATTCCGGATGATGAAAACTGGCTAATTCTTGGTGATTTTAATTTCATTCGATCCACGCATAACAGAAATAAACCTGGGGGTGACACTGCGGACATGTTGTTATTTAATGAGCTCATCCGTGCACAGTCGCTTATGGAATTACCTGTGAAAGGCCGAGCATACACCTGGAGCAATATGCAGGATGATCCTCTGCTGGAGCAGTTGGATTGGTTCTTTCCGTCATCCTGTTGGACCACCTCATATCCGAACACAATGGTCTTGCCTCTGGGGAAGCCAGTGTCTGACCACATTCCGTGCGTGGTCACAATCGAATCAAGTATCCCCAGATCCAGGCTTTTTCGGTTTGAGAACTTTTGGACTAATCACGATGGGTTCATGGAAGTTGTTTCTAACTCCTGGTCTAAGGCATGTCACGCCCCCAATGCCGCTGCTCGTATTTGCAAAAAGCTTAAAACCATGAGATATGATCTTAAGAGATGGAGCAAGGGTGTCTCGAAACTCAAAATTATGATCCAAAACAGCAATGAGACTCTGGCAATCATGGATAACCTTGAGGATAAACGTCCTTTATATACCCAGGAGTCAAATTTCAGGAAGATATTGAAAAACCATTTACAGGCCCTGCTCAAATACCAGAATGAATATTGGAGGAAGAGATGTACTATCAGGTAATTTCGCTTTGCTGATGAGAACACTAAGCTTTTTCAGTCGCTGGCCACAGAGAGATATAGACACAATGCAATTGCCATGCTTAGGGTTGGTGAGGTGGAAATCCATGATCATGTTGGCAAGGAGGGGGTTTTGTTCAATACATACAAGGAACGATTAGGTTCTTCGAAACCCACCAGCATGAAGTTTGACCTCACTAGGATCATTCGCCGGGTTGAGGGGTTGGACCAACTGAGTGCGCCTTTCTCTACTGATGAGATAGATGCTGTTATCAAGGAAATGTCGAGTGACAGAGCTCCCGGCCCGGATGGTTTCAATGGCTGTTTTCTTAAGAAGTGCTGGCAAATTGTTAAGTCTGATTTCTATGACCTGTGCCATGCTTTCCATGATGGTGGGCTCGATATCACGAGCATTAGTGAAGGATACATCACTCTCACTCCCAAAATCTCCTCTCCGGAAACGGCTAATGATTTTAGACCAATTACCCTACTAAACTGTTGTCTGAAAATCATTACAAAAATCTTGGCTAATCGGCTGCAAAAAGTTATTCTCAAAATCATCCACAGGAACCAGTATGGTTTTATCAAGGGCCGGAGCATCCAGGATTGCCTTGCGTGGTCGTATGAATATATTCATCAATGCCACTCATCTGCAAGAGAGATTGTCTTGCTTAAACTTGACTTTGCCAAGGCCTTCGACACGATTGAACATGCCCCCATGCTGGAAATCATGAAACACATGGGTTTCGATGACAAGTGGTTGGGTTGGATGGAAACGATTTTTGGTTCGGGAGTTTCAGCTGTCCTCTTGAATGGTTTTCCTGGTCGGAAATTCAAATGCAAGTGTGGCGTATGACAGGGAGACCCTCTCTCGCCACTGATCTTTGTCCTTGCAGCTAATCTGCTCCAAGCTGCAATTAACGACGCTTATGCCCAGGATCTGCTGGAGCTTCCTATTCCTCGTGCAGGTGACTTCCCGGTGGTGCAGTACGCTGACGACACACTCTTGGTTATGAAAGCTTGTCTTGCGCAGGCTGCCCGCATAAAACTTATCTTGGAGGATTATGTAGCTTCGGTGGGGCTTAAGATCAATTTCCATAAATCGACCCTCATACCCATTAATATTGACGACCAACGTGCTAGCGAGTTAGCAGAGTTGTTTGGTTGCTCTGTTGGCACTTTGTCGTTCACTTACCTCGGTCTCCCCATGGGAACAACGAGGCCGAGTGTTTTGGACCTCATGCCGCTGGTACAATCGGTTGAGAGGAAAACCTCCATTGCCCTATCACTGATGTCGTCAGGGGCCAAGCTGACGCTGGTCAATTCGGTGGTGACCTCCATGCTGATCTATGCAATGTGCATGATCAAGATGCACCCCAAAGTGGTCGAGCACCTGGACAAATTATGCCGCTACTGCCTTTGGGCAAAAAACTCTGAAGATGGGGTTAAAACCAACTCCCTCGCTGCCTGGGAGCTTGTCTGCCGACCCAAACGGTGCGGTGGCCTTGGAGTTATTGATATCAAGACGCAAAATGCTGCACTACTCCTAAAACACTTGTTCAAGTTCTATAATCGTGAGGATGCGCCCTGGGTCCAGCTAGTCTGGGAGACATACTACACGAACAAGGTTCCACATGCCACTGAATTGATTGGTTCCTTCTGGTGGAAGGATGTGATGCAGCTCAGTGGGACCTTTCGGGGGATAACCAAGGTCATCCCGGGGGATGGGTCGAGTTCTTTGTTTTGGAAAGATGTCTGGTTTAGTGACGATGACTCCACGTTGATGGACATGTACCCATGAGCCTTCTCCTTTGCCATCAACGAAGATGACTCCATTGCCAAGGCTCTCACTACCACTGATCCGACCACGATTTTCAGCCTGCCTCTTTCGAGCCAGGCTAGAGAGGAGATCAGGGAGATTCAACGGGGGGCTGAGCATATCCGACTGGACAGTGAATGTGCAGATACTTGGGTATGTGATCTAGGGCATTACTCCTCCAAAAAATACTACAATCACTGCTTCAGGCAGGTAGTGGCTGATGAGGCGTTTTGTTGGCTCTGGAACTCCAAATGCCCGATCAAGTTCAAAATGTTTGGGTGGCTGCTTCTGGTCGATCGTCTGAACACCAAGAATATGCTGAAGCGTCGGCATTTCGCTGTAGCCGGGGATAATTATACCTGCATGTTCTGTCAGAACGCCCCCGAGGAAACTGTGGAGCATCTCTTTTTCACGTACCCCTTTGCCCAGCAATGCTGGAGTAAGGTTGGACTATCATGGCCAGGAGGAACCAACAGGTTGGCCATCTTGCATAGGGGAAAAGATAATTGGCGTCGACCACTATTCATGGATGTGTTTCTACTTGACGCTTGGATCTTATGGATAGAGAGAAGCAACCAACATTTCAGGGGGATCCCGCACTCCTTCGTGGCATGGCTAGCTAGATTCAAAAATCTATTGGGCCTAGAAGTCCACAATTGTCCAGAGAAATTCCATCCTTTTCTCTCTAATTACATTGCAAGTTTGGATCACTAGTTTTTGGTTGTGTAACCAGTACGGCCCGGGGGGCCTAAAACCCTTTGTAACACCCATGTAATTGTTCTGTTGTGAGTAATACAAAAGTCAGTGGGAGGTTCTCCCACTGTCGTTAATCCTGAAAAAAACATGTTATTTTAATACGACTAAGCTCATTGCATTCAGATTTAACCGAATAATAATGAACTTGAATAACTGTTGGCTGAGTCATGGTGCCACCAAATCGAGCTGACCAGTGCAGCCACACTTGCCTTATGGGGGGTCCTAACTGGGTCTATTGTCATGCCTCCCGCCGGTGCTTCCAACGAGGGAAGGTTATAGGCACGCGCTACCCTGATCAGGTAGGCGGACATAAACCTTGTGTGCCCATTGTTGTTGTAAGGTACCTTGTCCCCGTTTGGACCATTTTTGTTTTGCCACGACGGTGGTTGGCCACGTAGGTGGTGGATGTCACGAGTTGACATTGGGGCCACCCATGACTTATCCCAAATGGGATTTTGTCGGAGTGGCTGGGAGAATGTGATGGCAATAGATTGGTTGTGATCGAGAGAGGATCACGGAGGTATCATGGATACTGAAGTTGGTTGAACTTTATGTAATCGCGAGATGATCATGGAGGTATCATGGATACCATTGTTGGTAAATTGATGCATGAGATGGTTACAAGGTAACCGCTGAATAAGAGTAAGTTGGTGCATGATATGGTTTACCTGTTGCATGTAGTATCATCATCTTTATATGCTCATGCCATGCTGTTGTTTGTCTTGATTGATTTTGGGTAATTGTGAGCCTGCAACTACATTCAATGTACTAACCTGGCGTGTCCTTCTAGTTTGCAGGTCGTGCCTGGATTTCTTGCTTGTTTGGTGTGGTTCCTGTATTCGCGAGCTAGGATAAACGTTCTAGCCATAGTCCCTGCGGAGTTGGAATCCATCATCGTCGTTTGCTGTTCCACTGCCAGTAGAGGTTCCGCTGCCTCGAGTTGTTAGAGCAACTGTGGTTGGCGTAGCATCGCTGTGTCGGTGTTATTCATTGTAATATCAGAGACCTTGTATTCATATTCGTGTTGTAATAGAGAGCTGGTTTGTTCTAAGCTAAGCAGTGTCGTATTCCAGAAGACTTTACCTTGATCTCTGGGCTGGAATACGGGGCGTTCCGGTTTCTGTGAGCGGGGTGCGACATGGCTTGGTATCAGAGCAGGTCTAGCTGTAGAGCGTCCTAGTCCGCTGGAACGTTAGAAAACGGTAGTATAGGGTCTGGTTGTTTCCCTTGCTTGATGCATTTGGTTGTTGCATTTGTTTGCTGCATATAGTCTTATTTCGGTTACCCCTAACCCTTTATTCTGTGCGTAGATGGCGGTCAGCTTCCATGAGTTCAGTGCCTTCCCCATAGCTCCCGGTGATGTTCCTATTGCGTTCAGTCCCACTCCTGCACCTCTCAGCTTTGCCACCCTCCTTGGCGATATGTGGCGTAGCATTTATCCCCATGGAGATCCACCCCATTACCAAGTATTCCAGTTTTCTACCGGAGGAAGAATTCTGGAATATGTTGCTCATGTCCATCTGTCAGCCCCGATTCCTGTTGGTAAGCGCACCTATAGTTTCCACGGTGGTTATGGCGCTACTCCCGAGCGTACCGTTCAGCTTGCCGCAATGACAGGAAGCACCGGTCTTCGTCATCAAGAGAGCATGCTGCAAGAGAACCGTGCTTATCAGTATTATCCCACCATCATCGAGAATCCTAAGCGGATCAAGTTCCCCTCTGTCAACCCTCAAGATGACCCGGCTATCCTCGCCATGTCCCGTTACATGACGACCAAGTGTTTTCTTATTTCCAAATTAGTCTGAGACGCCATTTGAGCTAGGACATTGCTTGGTGCTTCCCTACCTCAGTCTCTGCGAGCTTCTCCAACCCCTCTGCCTCGTCCATCTGGAGTTTTGGAGTCAACAGTTCCACTCGCTACTCCCTCAGCTTCTTCGTCAGTTCCTGAGCGTTTGCTCAAGCATAGGGTGTAGTCATTCGTGTAGTGCATGTGCATCTGCTGTAGTATCATGCTTGTGTGTGCCTGTGTGGAGTAGTTTTGTAGCTCATTTGATGTGTGCTTTGTTTCAACAATATTTGAATCTTCGGTGTTACCCCCTTATGGAAAATTGCTCATCAACTGACACCGGATCAGAAGAAGCCTTGAGAAGTAAAGATATACACCAAGGAACTCAGTTATAAGCAATGATATTTTCAGCTAATAGCATTGTATTGCAGACATCCGGTCTGAATACAAGTTATATTCTGCTTAGACTTTCAGTAACAAGTACCCGTCAAAGATACATGTTTATTGTAGCAATGATTAAACCAGCAGGAGAACAAAACTGGATCCAAGCCCAACCATGCATTTCACGTCAAAGCAAGAGGGATGGTCAATTCTTGTCATACAAGTTATCAACAGCCGGAATGTCAAGAATATGTATATATATGTGTCCTCCCGTTCGCAAGGAAAAGAAGCACAATATTTCTCATCAAAGCGTACAAGGCAAGATTCCCCAATCTTCTTCAGTAAGATACTGCACAAGCTTCTGACATAAGGTACCGAGTCTTCCCTAGAAAGTCTTTAAGGGGGAAACTTATGAGGTACGATACCCAGTCTTCCTCAGCAAGCTATCCGTCGAAGGCTTCGAGCGCAAGCAACTATTCTTCCTTAGCATGATATCGCAATGGCTTCCAACGCAAGCTGCTCAAAATCTTCTTCAATACGACACTGGTACAAAATATTAAACTATGAGTTGTCAGCAATATGACAGTGTTTCCTAGTGGTAGATATACAACAGTTAAGTCAGAAACAAGAATCAGTCAGAACAAAGGTATGCCTCGAGAATCAGATGTTTCTTCATACAGTGAGTATGATGTCAAGTTCATGCAAGTTCCTCGCACAAGGAAGAATTCATGGTACGCATCCGACAACCTCACTGGATACGCAAGTGAAGGAAAACTAGCGGGGAATGCAAGAAGTGACAAGTCTTGAAGGAAGACAACATTGAGACACCATCCCGACAGTAAACATCAAAGATAAGCCCCGCACACCTGACAAGGTGATGTTATTAATCCTGGCACTGTCAGGCATAGTCGACAACAGTAATGAGATCCGTACAATCACACGTGAACCGGATAAATATCCCGAGACTCGAGACCAAGTACGAATTGCAAGATATTGCACATGACAGTACTCAGGGTCGCGAAAATAATTAAGGGTATATGTGGCCAAGTCCTGTTGGCAAAAAGATCCACACAAAGAAAATAATAATGAAGGAGCAAGACCAACAATAGAAGACCTCGTATCAAGGCAACTAGCTCAGTCCACGGCATGCTCAAAACTATCAGCATTGAATACCCGAGTCTGTCAAGTCTGACCCAAGGACAGGTCAATATATTGACCTGAGTAACCATGCTAAAGTATCGCACAACCTACTATCCACCTGAGAATACCGGCAAAATAAAGAATCAGGGTATTAAATCACAAAGCATGTGCTCTCACATATGGAATAGATTAAAGAATAGCCTGCCATGAACGGGATTCTTTGCGAGGATCACCGCCAGTCAAGTCTGCAAATGTTATCACCTGGAGACACTACAAAAAAACACACACATCTGTGACATTTCGGGCCAAATGATTTTTTTTCTGTCATGCTTATGACACTTCTTTGACGATAGTTGTGACAAAACCCGGTATCATCATAGATGTGGTGGGCTCCTACTTCTATGACAAAAACTCTTGATAGAAAATGGGCTTTTCCTCTTGGGCGGGCCGGAGACGCAGCTGCATGACATTCTTTGGGCCATCCATGACGGAAAAAACTATGGTAGAAGCGAGGGCGCGGAAAATATCGAGGAGTTCCCGGTATGATGGGTGGTCGGGGGCCGAGCGATGCACGTTTCTCTCGTAAACGTACGCGCGTGGGTGCGAGGCGTTGGGCTCTAACTGAACCCGAGCGAGCCGTTCGCCTACTGAACCCGAGCGATTGCACTACAGGCTACGCGTTACTGAACCCGAGCGATTGATCGATGGCTGTAAACTGAACTCGATCAAGCGATTCCTTCGCTACTGCTGCTAACTGAAGCCGATCAAACCTGATGCCTCTTGGTGAAGAGTGAGTGTTGTTGGGGGGTTTGGATGAATAGTTCCCGGTGGGGGGGTTGGATGAACAGGACCCCGTGGTGTTGTCGCTGGATGAACAGGACCCCGATCGATCGAGCCAGTTGGGGGGTGGATGAACAGAACCCCGTGGAGGGAAGGTTGAATAGTAGCCTGTGGAGGGCTGGTTGAACAGTAGCCGGTGGAGGGTTGGATGAACAGTAGCCCGTGGAGGGGTGGTTGAACAGGACCTCGTGGAGAGGGCTAGTTGAACAGTAGCCGGTGGAGGAGCGCGTGGTGCAGGCTGGATGAACAGGAGCCTGTGAATGAACAGCCGCAGGTGGAGGCTGGAGGAGGTCGACGGTGAATGAACAGTAGCCCGTGGAGGCTGGAGGAGGTCGACGGTGGAGATGAATAGTATCCTGTGGAGTCCCGTTTTGCAGTACGCCACACCCCTCCCAATGAACAGGACCCCTGTTTCGACCGTAGCGCTCCAACACAAGTCTGTTTCCTCCATTTTGCGGTACGCCACACCCCTCCCGATGAACAGGACCCCGTTTCGGCCGTAGGAGGTCCGTTTCCTCCATTTTGCGCTACGCCAGACCCCTCCCGATGAACAGGATCCTGTTTCGACCGTGGCCGGTCGAACACAAGGCCGTTTCCTCCGTTCTGCGGTACGCCAGAACTCGTTTCCATCGGTTGTTCCGTCCAATCTGGTTGGCTCCCGATGAACAACATGCGTTTTGTTTCCTCCCGATGAACACAACGCGTTTCGTTGCCTCCCCATGAACATGACGATGATGCAGTTTCTCCATTCCGGTCCAGCTATGTACACGAGCCTTGGCCATACGTATGCGCGAGTAGGCGTTCGAGACACCGCCCGTATGTATGTATGTGTTCGTATTTACTTTCTTGCACCATGGCCGCTGTATGTACGTGTACATGCTATGTGCGCGCCTCTACTACGACACATGCCCTTCCTTACACGGCCATGGTTCATCGCTGCAGCCTGCAGACAGACCGATCATGTCAGGACCCCGATCCTAAGTCACACCGATTTAGCATGTAACACATCATATCACTTTGCGGCCTCACGCACGGTATTCCCACGAGTGCCACCTTACCTGGCCCGGGACCGTTTGCGCCTTTTGGCTCACGTATATGATAGTGTCGCTAGCATCCATATGACAAAGAACCCGGGCCGACATGGCTAGTCGTGAACCCAAAGCGGCGCTAACCCATGAGGACAGGCATACATGAATCACATCGAGCATGTCGGTCATCAGCGTGTGAATCCGGGCTGTAGCACTGGGCTAACAGGACTCCGGTAACCCAGGCTGTAGCAGGCTAGGCAGGACTCCGGATGTCACCGCGTGACATTTCCCCGAAGGGACAGACACAGGAACGAGGTGAATCACATGCCGGCCAGTCAAGTGTTCCGAGCAGTAGTGCTGGGCTAGCAGGACTCCGGTGAACCGGGCTGTAGCGGACTACTATCGCTCAGAAGCACTAGACTACATTTCCCCATATAATAGGCTGCCAAGGATAAACAACTAGATAGTCGGATCCCACCCATACCAAGCATTTCAATCATACACACAATATGCTCGATATGAGTAGATACAACATGGCATCACAACATAACTCTACGACTCAAGGTATTTATTCATTAGGCTCCGAGGAGTGAGATATTACAAACATGGGTCTCATGACCCAACACTCAGAGCATACAAGTCAAAGCACAAGCGGAAGTTTAACACGTCTGAGTACAGACATCTACAGATGTAAAAGGCTTAGAAGCCTGACTATCTACCAGATCCTGCCGAGGGCACAAGATCGTAGCTGAGGTATCAAGCTAAACGTCGAAGTCCACACGGAACTACTAGCGAGACTGACGTCTCTCTGCAAAAACATAAAATAGGCAAACGTGAGTACAAATGTACCCAGCAAGACTTACATCAGAACTAACTACATATGCATCGGTGTCAACAAAGGGGGTAGTGGAGTTTAACTGCAGCAAGCCAGCTTTGACTCGGTGGCTATCCTGAACTACGACTGCAAGTAACTCTTTTGAGGTGGCGCACACGAGTCCACATATTCACCATACCAATACACCACTATGGATCCGCTCCCATCTTCCTACGAGAACGCCATCCATAGCACTCACGCTTATCTTGCGCATTTTAGAGTATCCACTTTCACTTGTCTATGAACTATGCAAGGGGTCCAAGTTTCCATATCCGAGGAATCCGGCTATTTGAATAGATAATGATAACCCTGCAGGGGTGTACTTCTTCACACACGCTCTCGCCACTTATCGCCCTGTACACGTCATGTACCTCGGCAACCTTCAAGCGGAAGCCGGGCGAGGGAGTCGGCCACGACCGGACTAAGCACACAAGTCTCTAGTCCAGGTTTATCGCCTATTCGGGTTCCATCCGCAAGGAGATCCGGCCGGGGTGTCGCTCACGGCCCCAAACGATGTGTACAGGGTTCCAAGCCCACCAAACGGGCGGCGCTTGGTTTACCCGGCCACGGTGCCTAGTCTGTCCCAAGCCCACCTGTACAGGGTGCCACTTGGTAGACTACTAACACTACCTACAAACACCAGAAACTAGTTGCAACTCCTGGACAGAGATCAAGTTGATTAATAAGTCGAGAGGGCTTGGAGCGCCCGGAGCCCAATGTGTGGTAGTAACTGTTCATGGATCACAAACACAGAACTCAGTTCCTGAGGACGGCTGCAATGAGACAACCCACCATGTACTCCTACATGGCCTCTCACCGCTACCTTTACCAAATCGTGTTCACACACTTAGCTCACACACTGTAGGACATGTTCACCACATTCCAATTCATTCCCGATGAATCAGACCCGACTCAACTCTAAGCAGTAGCAGGCATGACAACAAGCATGAATGAGTAGGAACATCAGGGCTCAAACAACTCCTACTCATGCTAGTGGGTTTCATCTATTTACTGTGGCAATGACAGGTCATGCAGAGGATAAGGGGTTCAGCTACCGCAGCATGTAACAGTGAACCGTTGTTGTCCTAATGCAGTAAAAGAGAGCAGGAGCGAGAGAGTGGGATTGTATCGGAATGAACAAGGGGGTTTTGCTTGCCTGGCACTTCTGAAGATAACATTGAGTCTTCATCAGTGTCAACGATCACATCGTCGAAACGCGTCTATCGAAAAGGGGCAATTACCGGCAACACAGAAAGAACACAATCAACGCAATGCCACAATATGATGCATGATCATGACATGGCAATATGATGTGATTTGAGCTAATGCATCTAGCTATGATTTAAATGAAGTTGGTTTGAATACATGATTCAAATTCCAACTCCATATATGATTATTTAAATGCCCTTTATTTGTTTTGTCCAAAACAGAGGACAAACATTTATCAAACATGCATGAAAGAGGTACAGATGGATTCCTTGAATTTTTCTGATAATTTTTCATATATAACTTATTTCATTTGGAGTTACGGTTGATTTTATATGATTTTTAGAAGTTTGCACAATTTTCTGGATTTTCTAAATATTTAGAATTAAACTAATTCCAGAAAATGAATTATTGCGTCAGCCTGACGTCAGTGTGATGTCAGGGTCAACGGGGCCGGGTCCAGGTCAAACCTGACAGTGGGTCCCGCGTGTCAGTGGTTAGTTATACTAACTAAATTTAATTAGTATTAATCCTAAAATTAGCAGGGCTGGGTCCCATTTGTCATCGACCCAGAGGGGTCAACTGGGCCCACCCGGGGTCAATTTGGTCAGCGGGGTCAAACCACACCGGTCAGTGGGTCAACCCCCACCGGCGACTTGTCGCCGGCGACGACAGGCGCGGCGGAGGGCTTCGGAAAACGCCCACAGGGCTCGGTTTTGGACGCGGTTTGCGGATACGGAAAGCTGAGAGTCTCGCGCATCCAACGGAGGTAACAACCCGCGCCGGAGTGGACTAAATCGACGACGACGGCAACTTTTGCGGCGGCCGGAGTTCGGGCAACAACGGTGTGGGCGGCGCGGGGCACGGGAAGAGCCGTGGACGGTCGTGTTCGACTCGCGGGAGTGCGGCGAGTGCGGCAGTGAGCTCGGGCACGTGCTTGCATGGCCGTAGCCGCGGTGGCGACATGGCCGGCGGCGAGGAGCAATCGGCTCCGATGGCCACGGTGGTTAGAGGACGCGGGAGAGCACGGGGAGAGAGGGGAAAGAGGCAAGGGCTCACGGCGATTCCAGTAGAGGCGTCGGCGAGGCCGGGGAGAGGCTGGAGCTCGCGAATCCCCGAAGAGTTCACCGGCGGCCAGAGGTTGAAGACGATGTCGGGGACGACGCTGCAGGGCCTCCGGCGGGGCGCGGCTCGGTGGAGAGGAAGAGGGGGTCGAGGCGGAGCGTCTGAGCACATCGGCGAGGCGGGGTAGTGGCTGTGGCCGCGGCGAACGGCGTCGGTGGCGACGGCTGCGCTTGGGCATGAGAGGGGGAGAGAGTGCAGAGGGGAGGGAGCTCCGGAGAGAGTGAGGGGCGATCGGGGAGGCTGCGTGTCGTCTCCAGAGGGTCGGTGAAGCGAGCAGGGAGGCAGGAGGAGGTGGAAGCAGGAGGTGGCCTCAGGTGCGCGCGCAGGTGACACGCCGGCGTCCTTCTGGCGTAAGGAGGAGGGCGACTGGCAGCGGTGGTGGGCTGGGCCGGCCACTTGGGCCAAGTGGCTACACAGGTATGACCAGGTAATTCCCTCTCTCTCTTTTTCTGTTTTTCTTTTTATTTTCTTTTGTTCTGTGTTTTGAAATAGTAGAAATACTATTCCATTTAGAAAAACCCTGAAAATATTTAGAGGCACATTTGAAAATATTCTCAACAGCCTAAAAATACCTTCATGATTATTTGGGCATTTTAAATTATTTATAGAATTTAAATTGCCCAAATGCAAATACTTATGGCTTGGTGCAAAAATCCAGAATAGCCTCCAAAAATATGAAAACATTTTTGGCAGAGGGTTTAGCCAGGACCAAAGATGGTGAACATTTATGAAGGGCATTTTGGGTTCATTGAAATAATTTTAGTAAACCCTAGTTGTGTTCAGGGGGGGTGCTGGGGGTTCTGTCATCCCCATTTCAAAATTCCTTTGAAATCAAACATGATGCATGGATGCAGATGCCACTAACTACAAACAAATCTGGGGCTGTGACAGATCATATGTACGTACACGTTCGCAACCAGAATGACAATGCTACGTACGCTTCGACCAGGTGGGTCCCGATTGTCAGGCACTTCCTTGCGTGCGAAGATGTAGCTGGTGGGTCCCAGCAGTCAGGGGGCGAATCATTTTTTTGCCCGTAATATTGACTCACTTCCTTGCGTGCGAAGATATAGCTAGTGGGTCCCAGCTGTCAGGGGGGAAACATTTTTTTCACAAAATACGGTGCCCCGTCTGGTGGGTCCCTGCTTTCAGGTGGAGGAATCATTATTTTGTGCGTAATAAGGAGGCATTTCCTTGTGTGCGACCGTGGACCCAGCTGTCAGCCTCTCCATGTATAGTACTCTTCCGATGGAAGTCGATCGTTGACCACATTGACCATGCCGCGCCGAGAGCACCAAGGCGGTGGACGACGGCGAGGCCTAGGAAGGGGACGACACGAAGCCGTGGAAGACGCGGCAGTGGATGCCCACACAGAGAGGAGTACGTGGGTTCACTGGTTCGACTGCGGTGTGAGGCTGTCGTCACCGAAGGGCCTTGCTAGCGGTGGGACTAGTAGGGGCGGTGAGGCCTCCACGGCAGCATAACCGGCCACGGGAGGCAGGAGCAGGCGACACGACCGGCGCTGCTTTGGGTGGCTGGAGCAAGAAGACCAGAGGTTGAAGAAGCACTACGGCCGTTGGATGGACATCATAGGGTCACTGGAGCTAGAATCGTTCATATGGACTAAGTTGACAAAGCCCTCGTCCCCATCAACTTAGTAGGCCCACATGTCAGCCTCCCACTATGCTGGGTCCCAGCTAGTAGGGGGAGTATTCGTTTTTGTGTGTGTAAAAAGGAGGCACTTCCTTGCGTGCGAAGATATAGGTGGTGGGTCTGACCTGTCAGCGGGGGGAACGTTTTTTCGCAAAATACAGAGGCCCTTCCAGTGGGTCCCAGATGTCAGGTGGAGGAATCATTATTTTGCGTGTAATAAGGAGGCATTTCCTTGTGTGCGGCCGTGGACCTAGTTGTCAGCCTCTCCATGTACAGTCCACATCCGATGGATGTCGTTTGTTGACCATGGTGCGCCGAGAGCACCAGGGCGGTAGACGAGGGTGAGGCCTAGGAAGGGAACGACACAGAGCCAGGGAAGACTCGGCAGTGGTTGCCCACGCTGTGGTGAGTACGAGGGTTTACTGGTCCGGCTGCCGTCACCGGAAAATAACAAGAGGTGTGGGTGAGTAGAAGAATGGCCTGGCTAGCAATGGAGTAGGGTGGGGCGGTGCGGCCTGTGCGGCAGCAAAGCCGGCCACGGGAGGCGGGAGCAGGTAGTTCCACTGGCGCTGTTTGGGCGGCTGGAGCAAGAAGATCATATATTGAAGAAGCAGCATGGCCGTTGGATTAATATCCAACGGTCACTGCTGCTAGAATTGTTTGTGGACTAAGTTGACAAAGCCTTTCGTACACATCAACCTACTAGACCCACAAGTCATCCTCCAAATCTGTCCCAAACAGCATACAGCCCGAAATTTCTAGCCAGATTCAAATTAATTTACAAACTAAACATACCTTAATTTATATCCAATGAATTTTTACCCGCACAAAAACAATGAAATTTAAAATATCAAAATCCGAAAGAAAAAAGTATTTTGGAACTAATTGCCTGTTTGCTGTATTTTTTCATTTTACAGCCCATTTAATATTACTTATAGTCCATTTCTTATTACTTATAGCCCATTTTTTGGGCAAAATGCAAACCTCCTCGTCTTGAAAGATTTCGGGCCCAGCACGGCGTAGAAAAGCAAGTAGGCCTGCATTGGTTATTCTGCAAAAAACAAAATAGCTGGGCTAGCCATTTTCAGAAAGGAAAAAACCAAACTGGGCTGGTCATCTGCTAGACGGGCCACATCTCCCGAACAACCCAGTTGATACCCTTCTCCATACCGAAAAACAAAATTACTGCGCACGCTGCTGGGTCCCTACTGTCATCCTCACAATGTATAGTCATCTCCTTATTCCTCTCGGTTGTTGACCATGTTGACAACACCAGAGGGCGGCGCCGCGGTGAGGCCTCGGACAAGAATGAACAGGAGCCGGGGAAGATGCGCAGAGCTTTAGGGTGCGATGTGGCCACGATGCGTGCGCGGCAGCACAGCCAGCCGTGGGAGGCGGGAGCAGGCAGTCCCGCCGGCGCTGGTTTGGCTTTGGCGGCTGGAGGAAGAAGAGATTGAAGAAACACGACAGATATTGAATGTCAATCCAACGGTCAAGGTTGTCACAATCATTTGTTGACTAAGCTAACACCAAGTAGCATACTTTTTTATATATAGGAAGAAAAGAAAAACTGGGCTCGTTCGCCTGATAACATTCCCGAAACTGCGACCGTTCGATCTTGCGTTGCAACTAAAACTGCGAGGAAAATGTGTTCGTCTGCCGTCCTCCTCCCAGGGAACGTTCGCCACATAAGTGACTAGCACCCTTAGTTTTCAACCGAGAGGACTTGGGTTCGAGTCCCAGGAACTCTCAATTTTGTCCTCCTTCCTTCCTCGCAAAATAAGAAAGAAAATCAAAGACTTGAGAAGGCGTACAAAACAAGCTAGTTTACCAGTAAAGAGACATTGCTGAGTTTTAGAAAAAAAGAGAGACGTGCTCCTATAGCTGGTTCGAATCCAAACCTAGACTATGACTATATATGGTTCTATGCTACTCTGCAAGTAATGAAACTTACATATTCAACGTTCGCTTCTCCTCTTCTCTACTTACTCTTCCTAGCACAGAAGCTCTGGCCGCAGCACCCATGTCCGTTGGCTGCTCGTCCACCTGCTCTTTAGCAGGCAACAACCAGATATGCGCCAAGTCGCCACCCGTACCATCATCTGTGGGTCTCATCACACCCCCACCGGCACACGCACCGCAGCCGGTTGCTCATCGCAACTCGCTGTTGTTGGTGTGGTGCCACTGCTGCAAATCACGCAGAGTCATCCATTGCGTCTCAACCATGATCCTCAACCCTGGCCGAGTCTTCTACAAATGCCCGAATCATGGGGTAATAATATGTTTAAGTGTTGTTCTGCTGCTTTCAGTTCCTGAATTTTTAATAGTTTAGTTGATGATCTTCCCGTTTGATTCGTGCAGAAAAGGGAAGATTTGTGTGATTTGTATTTCTGGGAAGTTGCTTATGTGGGGGAATGCAACTATGTTGATTATTTGGTTAGCCGAGGAATCCCAATACCAGCAGGTTGGGGTGTTGGACAAGTAATTTAAGGAACAACAGAAGAGGAAGATGCAGAGCAGAAGGTTAAAGATGCAGTTCCTCTGATCATGGCGAAGCAATAGCTGCTGAACGGCCTTGACAGCAATGAGGAGATGAAAGAGCTTGTGAAGATAATGGGCAAAATCGATGTGCTTTGTAGGATGATTGTCTCTTTATTTGCAGTGTATGTAGCACACGTGATGTATTCTATGGCTATGACATGAGCACTTTGCTGAAACTAGTAATGAATGAAACCTGTGTAGCAGGCTCAGTGTAGTGTTGTGAACATCTAATGATTTCTATTAACATAAATTGGGGGGGGGGGTATCCCCTTTTGCTCATAAATAAATAAATAGCATAGGCCCTTTTGGTAATAAATAAATAAATTAGCAGAGGCCCTGTCGAGTCAGCTTTGTTCACATTCGAAGACGTCGAGCAAATTGCAGTCCAACAGCAAACTATGTCATCAAATTCAAGTTTCACAGCCAAATATGAGTACAACTAAACAACAATGTCATCATGTTTTAGTCGTCATACAATCACCAAACACAAATGAACATACATAACAAGTGATGTTCTCATAGCAAAATACTAAAAAACACGTTCATCAGGTTTCAGTTGTCATAGCAAACACAATTTCACATAGTATATAAAATACGTCTTTTGACAGGCAAATATGACAAAAGCAATCTAATCATCATCCGCAGCAGCAGTGTCAACATATTTGCCATGTGTATTGGTCTGAATCGTAATTCCCGAGAGTGTCATCTTCTTCGTCATCCTCAATGTCCTCAAACGTTGGCTTCTTCTTGATCAACTCTTGTATGTCCACAACGCGGCAGACAATCTTTTCGCCAGTGTCATTGACGTGATGGTTCTCAAATATATTAGGAACATCTGTGGAATCTTGTACTTTAGGTACAGTGTAAGCATCATCCTGTTGTGCAACTTCATTAAACGAATTCCTCTACTCAAACCTTTGCAATACTCTCCAGTCATCACTGCGTGCAAATGTGTCTTCCAAGAAAAATATATGTGTTACTTGATTTGCCAAAATAAAAGGCTCGTTGGTCTGGTACGCCGCCTTGAATTGATGGATTTCAAATAATCATCAGCTCTCGGTTTTGCAATCCTGGAAAACAGGTAATACCAACGACAACACAACAGAACCACACACTGACGATCCTCGAAACTAGAGATATACTGCAACTGAACAATGTCTGTTATGTTAGCATACATTTCGGTTGTCTCTCTGTCGTACGTATCCGTGCTCATGATGGCACTGTTTTGTGTCTTCCTGCCTTCGTCGCGTGCAAGGGTGTTGTAGCGCACATCTCTAACAGCACAAGATTCATAATGTCTTACCCGAGTATCAGGACCCATTGCTAGTGTGCAAAGGGCATCATCAACAGCCTGCCCATCCTCCCGCATCTTGTTAACCTATGGTTAGAAAATAGACAACCTGATCATCTTATGCACTCAATATATTAAAAAACGACAGTGCAATTCAAAAGCTTACATGGCTCTTGAACAATTTTGCAAATCCTGCCATAACCAGTTTGTCAATGTTTCTTGGTTTTTGCGGCAGTAACTCTTTTTTTGTAGATGCTGCACAACATAGTGATCGCGTCAAACATCTAAATATATAAGAATGTGCTACAAGTTTAGTATATTATGATGTGTAAGTTGCAGTACTTAGCACTTAGTTGATATAAGGTAGTATCTCAGGACAGTTATTCAACACATACCAAACCATTTTCTCCAAATCTTTAGGCTTTTTCTCTTGTCGACTCTTCCCTGTAACTCGAAAAGAATAATCGAAAACATTGAGCCTGGGATTGTCTTCACCCACCTCTTTGCTAAGCTGATCAGCCGTTTCAATGTATTTTGAGCAGAATGTCAATGCTTTTGTAGCAATGTAGGCCTCTGCAATGGAACCCTCGGGTCTAGCTCTGTTCCTAACATAGCCCTTGAAAGTGGCTAGCCGCCTTCCAATAGGGTACATCCAGCCATACTGTACTGGACCTCTAAGTAGTGCCTCATCGGGTAGACGAACAACCAAATGCACCATCACATCAAAGAAGGCTGGAGGATATATCTTCTCAAGGTCGCATAGGATAGTTGGTATCTTGTCTCTAAGACGCTCCAAAGCATCTACCCTGATATTTCTACTGCAGGGTTCCCTGAAGAATTGTCCCAACTCTGCAACTGCTTTGTATAAGTCAGGGCGGCCCAATCCTCTAAGGATAACAGGTAAAACCCTTTGAAGTAGGACGTGGCAGTCATGAGTTTTCAACCCTTGTACCTTGTTTCCATCTGCACTGACTCTCCTTTCAGGGTTGGAAGCAAATCCATGTGGGAATCTCACACGTGACAGGACCTTGCATAATTCTTTTCTTTTTACCTTGCCCAAGACATACACAGCTGGTGCCATATCCCATGGTTTACCTTCATCTTCCACCTGCAAATCCTTTCTGATACCCAGGGGTGTCAAATCAATCCTAGATTTTAAGGTATCTTTCGTCTTGCCTTCAATATTAATAAGTGATCCGATAATGTTGTCACATATATTTCTCTCGATGTGCATCACATCAAGATTATGTCGCAGATCCAAATCTTTCCAATACTCCAAGTCCCACAAAGTGGACCAGCAGGTAAACAATAATCTCTCTTCTGTCCTGCCATGCTTCCTTTTTCCGCTACCATTACCAGGATGGTTTCCTGGTGTAATATGCTTGACCTTCTCTAATTCCACTTGCAACTCATCAGCGGCGAGCCTCTTCGGCGCATCACGGTTTTCATGCTTTGCATTGGACACATGTGTTCGGTATTTTGTAGGACGCAGCTTGTCCTTGGCAAGGAAACGGCAGTGTCCAATGTAACAGATCTTGCTAAGTATTGCGTATGACAGCGGATTCCTATCACAGTGAACACATGCATTGTAACCATGTGTCGTTCGCCCTGACATAGTGCCCAAAGCCGTATAATCATGGATGCACCAAATTATAACAGCATGCAGAAAGAAATCAGCTGGTGGGCTGCTATATATATAGGTCTCGAGTAGGAACACTCCTCCATAGGTGTTGAAGTTCCTCCACAAGAGGCTCCATGAATAAATCAAGATCCTTTCCAGGACTTTTTGGACCTGGGATGAGCAAGGACATCATGTAGTTTGATTCTTTGGTGTAGACATTTGGAGGCAAGTTGTAAGGGATAACAAGCACTGGCCACATGATATATGTGGCGCTCTGGTGGCCAAATGGGTTAAATCCATCTGAAGCTAAGCCAAGTCTAATGTTTCTCGGGTCAGCAACAAACTTTTTGTGTTTCTGATTGAAGCTTTTCCACTCACTACTATGAGATGGATGGCTCATTACATTCTGATCTCTGTACTCCTGGTTCCTAGAATGCCATAGTACATCCTCTCTTGTTTTAGCATCATGAAACAACCTCTGCAATCTTGGTGTAATTGGAAAATGTCTCAGAACATTGTGAGGAATCCTCTTCATAGCATCGCCATCTTTCCATCTTGATGATTTGCATTTCGGGCATTCACTTAAGTTGGCATAATCCTTCCGGAACAGAACATAATTATTCTTACAAACATGGATCATATCATATCCAATTCCAACAGCACGAAGGAAATTCTTCATTTTACTGTAGGTGGGTGGCAGCTCAGACGCATCTGGGAAAGCTTTGCGGAAAGCAGCCAACATTGCATCGAATGATTTGTTGGTCATCCGCTCAGATGTCTTCACCTGAAGAAAGATGACCATAGATGAGAATACTGACAGCTTATTTCCTAGGGTGACAGTGACGTTGCATTGTTCCAACATGCGGGCCCACTGTTTTTCTTCTGCAGGTGAAAGTTCACGAAATGCATGAGCATTTCGTAGCATTGTTTCAATGTTGGTCAAACTCACTGGCTCCGCCACCACCACCTCCTCCTCCTCTTCCACCTGAGCATCAGGCAGATCAAGATGGTGATCTGCTGCTTCCACGTAGTCAGTAACATTGGCGTTCACAGCTTCACCATGATGAACCCACCTAGTATATGTGACCGACATCCCATACAAGTGTAGTTGATTTTGCACGATTGACTGGGGTGTTGTGACTGAATTCATACAACTGCTACATGGGCATAGCACATATGATTTTGGACCACCGTACTCAGCTCTGATAAAGTTCATGAAGTTTTTAACCACATCGACATATGCAACAGAGAATCTTCGAGCAGAAGTTATCCAAGTCATGTCCATCTGTTAGACATACAAATTAGTTCTTCTACTAGATATTACAAGAAAAACATATATGCTTTTTTATGAAGTCCATAAAAAAATACCTAGGTCGATGTCTAAAGCTATGGCAAGATATTTGTACGAGCAGATCTAAGTAACGAAATATATTTAAAGCTAATTCAACAAACTGATTTGAGTGCTAAATTATGGCAGGCTGTTTCAGCAGTCAGTGAGGCCGAGCACACAGCCATCGAACTATCGAAGGCCATTGCAACAACAAAGATCGAGTATAAAACGGTGTAGAGATATTTCACCTAACAGATTGGCTACTAGACCATGGCAATCTACGTCACAATAAATATATGGCAGGATATTTTAGCAACTAATTGGGCTTGACATGCCATCTCAGCTAAGCAGATTGAGTGCAGAGTAGGGCAAGGAAGCTTCTTAAGAAGAGCATATTGACTGTAAACTACTTCGGCAAACAGTGAGATTAACAGTGTCTATCAGCTAACATTCAGCGCTACACCAACATGCACGGGGCCTCAGTCTAGAATGCGCATACCGTGGGAGAAGCTGACCGCCACACGTCTCCACATGAACGTTGCCAGCGGTAGCGGAGCTGACCGTCGTGCGCCTCCACAAGAATATCACCAGCGGTGGTGGCGCGGCTAGTGGACGGCAGTCTATGAGAGTGTACTGTGGGAGCGAGAGGACCGCCGTGCGTCCCTCAACGAACCGCGGCGCCAACGTATCGGCGCGGCGGGGAGGGCGGCTTTGGCGAAGCGAATGGAGTGGATGGGTGTCAGATTTCGGGTTCGGGCAAAACCCTTGAGGTTCGAACTCTGGGTGCGTACGAAGATCTCTCCTCCCCCAAGCTCACGCCCTCACCACGATCTCAAAGATCAGTGCCTCGAACTCACAGAATAAGAGACACAAGGTTTATACTAGTTCGGGCCACCAATGTGTTGTAATACCCTACTCTAGTGTGGTGTGGTGGATTGCCTCTTGGGCTGAGGATGAACAGTTACAAGGGAAGAACAGCCTCCTAAGGAGAGGTGCTCTTGTGCGTGAGGAGATTGTGTGGATGAGGATGATCTAAGTGGCCCAAGATCAGTTGCCACCTACTATGGTGGCTAGTCCTATTTATAGAGGCCCTGGTCCTATTCCCAAATGTAGGCGGAAGTGTCGGGGGAAACGACACCTATGGGATCACAAGAATCCCTACTACGGTTATCGGGTCGTAGGGTTGCAAGAAGAGCAGGATCAGTAGCCAGCACAAGGAGCGTTTACCCAGGTTCGGGCTGCGAGGATGCGTAAAACCCTAGTCCTGCTTTGGTGGGTGTATTTCAGAGAGTTCTTGAGCTCTCGAACTAGCTGTGGTGAGTGTGTGGTTCCAAAGAGCCGAATCCTTCTCCAGTATGCCATGGGCATCCTTTTATAGTCGAAAGGGGCTGCCACAGTGGCACACAGGAGGTGGAAAGGCGCATAGTGCCCTGAGCTTATCGCTCGTATTACAGGACAAGACACATTTAATGCGTAGCTTAGGTGTCCCCCTGCTTTATCGGGGACGGGGGCGAGGCCCGTCCTGTCCATCGCCGCTCCTCCTTGCTCTGACACGCGCCTTGGCCAGCGATGCGTGTAGCGCCATGTAGGCAGGCAGGCAGCTGAGGTGGCGCGGTGGTGGAGCCTTCACGAAGATCTGCATGCCACCACACAGGCGCTCGATGAGTTGGCCTGGGAGCTGCATGTTGCCACGCAGGTGCCCGCCCAGCTGGTTGGGCTAGCAGCTCCATGCGAACGGCAGTGGAAGCTTGGTTGGCGTATGCCTGGCGGTGGCCCCGCTGGCGTTCTAGGTGAGGGCCTTGCCGGGTGGCCCAACAAGGGTCTTGCCGTGGCGTGCTGTCGTCCCCGCCAAGGGCCTTGCTAGAGGTCTGGTGGCCTTCCTCGGCAAGGATCTTGCCGAGGATCATCGTCTTCTAATCCTCATCTGATCTTGAATATGTTTTCACAAAGATCTACATGCCACCACAAACGTGCCTTCCCGAGCCCTGGCCCCACGTGGATGATGGCGTTGGGGAACGTGGGCTCAAGGGTGGCTCGCTCTGTTGGTGTGGGGCGGGCTGCCCCGACAAGGGTCTTGCCGGGGCTGGTGAGGCTGGCCCGGCAAGGGTCTTGCCGGGGAAGCCTGCTTCGTCCCTCTGCTCCTTGTAGTCTCAGCCTTGGCGTTGCTCTGATTATCTTGGGCTTCGGTCTTACCTTGGCTCACCTCACCTATTCTGCTTGGTGTGACTGTGGGCGCGGCTCCGATTGCCCGTGCATAGGTAAAGGGGTACAAAGGCGTGCCTCTCTTCTTTTACACCGACAGGAGCCCCCGGGCCTGGGCCACACATAAGCGCGACACGTTGTTGGGCCAGGCCCAAAATGGTGCACGGACAGGCTGGGCGGTTTGTACCGCGGTAAGAATTTTCGCGCGTTGCGCTTCCCACGACCCACGTGGGTGGTGCGGCATGGAGGGGTGTGCGTGACATGGGCGGCATGCGTGGGGCAGTTTCCACGCACCTGCGTCATATCGCAATAAAGAGGCGGCTCGCGCCTTCCCCATAAAAAGAGGGAGGCGTGGAGGCGCGGCTCATTTACTGAACGGGGCTGGGTCGTGGTCTTCAAGGCGTCCACTCCCCACGATCACGGGGTGGGGAGAGGTCGCTTATCCTGTCCCCTCAGTTCTGCACGTCCGCCACGCGTCCTTCATGCTCCTGGGGTGGCAAGCGGTGGAGGAGGGAAACCGAGCCGTCGCTGGTTGGGGCAGCGGGTCGGTCCTGATTCCCTGCACCTCTGGTGGCTGGATTGGCCGAGCGGGCGTCCGAGCTCCCGACTCCGCCCCTTTATAAAGATGAGGGAGGGGGGAATGGCGTCCCACACTCTTCTGTCATCTATCTCCTCTTGCTTCAGCTTCTTCCTTTTACTCCTCCTGAGCCCGCGATGGTAGAACCGGCTGTGAGGGCAAGGGGGAGGGGGCGAGGCCGTGGGCGAGGCCGGGGCAAAGGTCGTAGTGCTCGCGGAAGAGGAGGACGGGGCGGTGCGCCGGCTTCACCCCCGCCAATGGTGCCTTTCCCGATGGAAGGCCATGTTGGAGACCAGCCCCGCGAGTTCTTCATTAGGCTGCGCCGGCCTCCGCGTCGCCATCTCCGTCTTCCCGCCCGTTCGCTCGGGAGATGGAGCGTGACCGGCCCAAATTCCTCATGTTGCACATGAGGGGTTGTGGGAATGGGGGCATGCGGGTCGACGTCGACTTCCCGGCTCCTCGGGTCATGTACCTCCGTCGTGGGTGGAAGGCGTTCGCTCGCATCCACAACCTAACGGCAGGGCTTGTCCTCTACTTCAAATTGATGGAGGACGGCTTCAGAACTAGCCTGAAGTGCTGCATGGAGAGCTCCTCCGATGGAGATTCCAACGATGGAAGCTCTTCCTCGAGCGAAAGTGATGAGGAGGACAGCGGGGCAGATGACGGGGATGAGTCCGACTAGGTGTCGAACGCCCCGCGCCTGGGCGGGTGCGGCAGCAGTAGCATCTGCACCTGGCTGCTCCTCCGGCAGGGATTTGCGAAAGAGGAAGAAGGCGGGTGGCAAGGCCGTCAACTCGGAGTAAGCGGGCACCGACGCCTTCGTCGCGTACTGCCGGTCCTACCGCCTCGTCTTCCAGCTCCTTTCCCGGCACCGTCATCACCGGCCTACCCATGGGCGGCCACCGAGGTGTTCTCTGCTGCTCGTAGCTCGCCTAGGCACCCCTTTTGTCCTCTTGCTTCCTTGACCTGCCTCCTGAGGAGAGGGACAAGAAAGGGATCACGGGCACCTTATCTCTTTTTTAATCTCTAAGCCTTCGGGCCTTGTTAAATTTAAAGCTTGTAATCCCCTTTGTTCATGTTTTTCATTCCGTACGGACTGTACCTGTGTGGGATGCTTTTAATGAAAAAGGGATGTTTGCCCGGTTTTTCATTCGTGGGCAGACCCCGTGACAAGGAACGAATCCTTGTTATAAATTTAAGATAAACGTTTTCACCCGGCAATAGGCCTTGCCGCCCCCCTACTTCGCTCGACCATTCTCGCGCCCTTGGCGGAGGCAGGGATGAAGCGGGCCTAGGCACCTTGTTCTACTTCCTTGCCACCGCGGCTACAACCAAATCCGTGCCCAGGGGATAATCCTTGGGTATAGAAAAGGGGAGCACAGTGGCCTAGAAATAAAACGAGGTTTCACATATCCCAGTTCCGTTCCGAAATGCATGATAGAGGATGAAAGACTTATGTGGATTTGCAGCCCCTGGAAACCTTGTGTCGCCGCGGTTGGATCCTTGTGCTTGTAGCCCCCGACGACTCTGGTTTGCCGGGGTCGGGATGCCGGTCCATTTCCCTTCTCCCAAGTAGCTCAGCAGAAGTGCTCATGTGCCCTGCGAACCAAAGGAGGACAGAAAAGAAACAGATAGACGCGCACTCGACCTCTGGGCTAGGGGTTAGTCGCCACTAAGCACTATCAACCCTAACCAAGGAAGAGACTCAACCTAGCATGCATGCTATAACTTAGGGCGCCAGCGCTTCGTTTATTTATGCTCAGGGTCTGGACCTGGCTTTGTACAAAGGGTTACATGCCTTGTCGGCAAAGCTTGTACAAAAGGTGGCTTGCCAGGGGGGCCGGCAAGCCGCGCCTTACGGGTAAAACTTGCGAAGATGCTCGATGTTCCAGGAGTTGCTCACTGGGACAGCATCTTCGGTCTCCAGGTGGACTGCGCCGGGCCTGATGACTCGTATTACCCGATAAGTGCCTTCCCACTTTGGCGTCAACTTGTTGGAATTCTTGGCCGACTGAACGGGCCGAAGAACAATGTCGCCTTCCTCAAAGCTTCGGGCATGAACCTTGCGGCTATGGTAGCGGCGCAAGGCTTGCTGGTAGCGCGCTGCTCTCAGAGCCGCCCGAAGATGATCTTCCTCAAGGAGCGTTGCGTCATCTTGGCGCAACTGCTCTTGCTCAAGCTCATCATAAGCGATCACTCGAGGTGACCCGTATATGAGTTCTGTGGGAAGAACTGCTTCTGCCCCGTATACTAGGACAAAAGGTGTCTGGCTGGTGGCTCGATTTGGCGTCGTCCTGATCGACCAAAGAACCACCGACAATTCATCAATCCAGCGCCTTCCGCTCTTGCATAGCTTGTCAAAAGTCTTTGTCCTTAGGCCTCGCAATACTTCAGCATTTGCCCTCTTCGCTTGGCCGTTGCTCCGTGGGTGTGCCACGGAAGCAAAACAGACCTTGCTGCCGAGGTCTTGAATGTACTGCATGAAGGTGTGGCTCGTGAATTGCGTGCCGTTGTCGGTGATGACTCTGTTTGGCACACCAAAACGGCAGACCAGTCCCTTGAAAAACTTGACAGCTGATTGAGCAGTCACCTTTCTCACTGCTTCCACCTCTGGCCACTTTGTGAACATGTCGATCGCAATGTACAAGTACTCAAAGCCCCCGACAGCGCGGGGGAAAGGGCCCAATATATCGAGCCTCCAGGCCGAGAATGGCCAGGAGAGAGGGATTGTTTGAAGGGCTTGAGCTGGTTGATGAAGCTTCTTTGAAGGGAACTGACATGCTTCCCACTTGGTTACTAGTGCCATCGCATCCTGGAGGGCGGTGGGCCAGAAGAAACCTTGCTGGAACGCCTTCCCGGCAAGGGCCCTCAACCCTATGTGGGAGCCACATATGCCTCCATGTATCTCCTCCAACGGCTCCAGTCCTTCCTCCCGGTGGATGCACTTCAATTTCACACCGTTTGGCCTTCTCCTGTACAGGACGTCATCGATGAACTGGTACAGGGCGGACCGACGGGCTACTTTTTCCGCTTCTTCCTGCTCCTCAGGAAGCTCCCCTGTTTGGAGGAATTGGACAGTATGTTGTGCCCATGCCGGAGCCTGGGGCTCGACGGCAAGGACCAAAGGCATTCCTTCCGCCATGGGAGCAGCTGTCTCTACGGCCAGGGCTTGACGCCCTGCCGGAGCCAGTTGCTCTTGGGCAGGCTGAGCGTCCGCGGCAGCACCCTTGCCGGCAGCCCCAGGGGGCTCGGTAGGAAAGTACTTGCTGGGACCTGACTTCCTTTGCTTGTTCTGCCCCACTGATGGTTCGACGGACGGTTGAGTTAACCAGAGCAAAAAGGTACCTAGTTCCACAGGTAGCTTGAATGCGGCGTGCTTTGACAGGTAATCGGCAATGTCGTTCTCCGCTCGGGGGACGTGCTCCGCTTGGATACCATCAAAGTGTTCCTCTAGCTTCCTCACCTCATCTACGTAAGCTTCCATCAATTTGCTCTGATCATACTTGTTGACCTGTCTAACAACAAGCTGTGAGTCACCCCTGACGATGAGCTTCTTAACCCCGAGGTCTGCCGCCATCCTGAGATCGGCAAGCAATCCCTCGTACTCAGCAGTGTTGTTGGTGGACATCTCCCTGGGGAAGTGCATCTGGATCACGTATTTGAGGTGCTCTCCGGTGGGCGCGACGAGTAGCACACCGGCACCGGCGCCTTGCAGCGAGAAAGCCCCATCAAAGTACGTGATCCACTCGCGGTCTGCTTCCTTGCTGGGGAGAGTGGTCTCCTGGATTTCTTCGTCAGGTGTCGAGGTCCATTTTGCAATGAACTCCGCCAAGACTCTGCTCTAAATTGTCGAGGTACTTTCAAACTTTAACCAGAGCTTGAGAACTCCAAGGCCCATTCCACAATCCTTCCAGTCGCATCTGGGTTATGCAGTATCTGTTGCAATGGGAGGCGAGTGAAGACAGTGATCTCGTGGGCTTGGAAGTAATGACTCAACTTCCTTGAGGCCATAAGGAGGCCGAAGAGCAATTTCTGCACACCAGAGTACCTCGATCTAGCTCCCCACAAGAGGGAGCTGACAAAGTAAACCAGGTGCTAAATCATCTTCTTCTTCGGCACCACCTCACATGACTGCGCGGGCACTGCCTCGGCGGCATCAGACTCTGTCGGGGGCCTCGCCTTGCCGGCACCAGGCCCTGCCAGGGGAATTTTGGGCTTGCCATCCACTGGTTCTGCCGCCGTCACTGCCTCCTTGTTGACCTCCCTCTATGCCACCAGCGTGGCGCTGACCACTTGATTCGTCGCCACCAGATACAGTAGCAACGGCTCTTGTGATTTAGGCGCAACCAGTATTGGCATGGAGGAAAGGTATTTCTTCAGATCCTGTAATGTTGCCTCGGCTTCTGGGGTCCACTCCATTGGGCCTGCCTTCTTCAAGATTTTTAAGAAGGGAAGGGCGCGCTCGGCGGACTTGGAGATGAATCGGCTCATGGCGGTGACACAGCCAGTGAGCCGACGCACATCCTTGATCCGCCTGGGCGCCTCAATCTGCTCAATAGCCTTGATATTGTCTAGGTTTGCCTCGATCCCGTGCTGTGACACAAAGAACCTGAGAATCTTGCCGGATGGAACGCCGAAGACACATGTTGTAGGCGTAGTGTGATGCCGCCATGAACTTGGCTAGTGCCGGGCGGCCGAGGATTCCGTTGTAGGGCAAGGGGATCTCGGCCACGTCGAAGATGATCCTCTCCGTCCTGTAGTTCAATTCTCCTCCAAACGTCATGGGCAGTGTGATCTTCCCCTTCGGCTGGCTCCTCCCCGGATTGACCCCTTGAAACGTGCCTGTTTCCTCGAGGTCTCCATCAGGGATTTGCAATCTTTTAACCACAAAAGGCGAGATCAGGTTCAGGCCGGCCCCGCGTCAACCAACATCTTGTTCACCCTGAGGTTGCGTATCGTTGGTTAGACCAACAATGGCAAACACCCGACCGCGGTAGTGCGGTCAGGGTAGTCCTCGGCGTCAAAGATGAGGGGCGTGATGGACCATTTCAGCGGCTTCTGAGCGTCGAACGACGGCTCCACTGCTGTAATCTCACGTGCCCACTACTTGAGCTGGCAGTAAGAGGTATGCAGCGAGGCGCCGCCATCGACGCACATGTCCTCCATAGCCTTCTGGAACCCTTGCTCACCAGACTCGTCGTCCTTGTCATGATCATTGTATTCTTGTTTCTTATCACGGCCCCGGGCAGGCCTCTCTTGCTGGTTGTCCTTGCCGGGGCGGCTTCCTTGGCTGCCACGCTTCTTGTCGGATCCCTCAGCACCGTCCTGGTCCTTCTCCTTGTCCCGCCTCTCATACTCAGCTTTTTGCTTCTCAGCGAGCAGCTCGACTAGTCGGCAGTTCTGGAGGTCGTGGCCCTTGGTGCGATGGATCTTGCAGTATTGCTTGCCAGAGCTTCCTGGCCTGTCGGTAGCCGCCAAGGCCCGCCAATTGGCTCACCAGGCAACCTCCTTGCCGAGGGAGTCTGCCTTGACCTTCTTGTCGGCATCGTTGTCGTCAGATCCCTCAACGGCAAGCACGACCTTGCCTTTGCGTTTCCTGTTGCGATGTCGTCCCTTCTTTGTCATGGTAGCGGTGTCTTCATCGGTAGAGTCGGTTTCCGCACCGGCGTATTTGCCGGGGTACTTACTTCCCTCTTTAGCCCGAGCGCACCTATAGGCCAGAACGTAGAGCTCGGCCACATCCTTTACTTTGGTCATCGCCAGCTCTTCGCGCATCTTGCGGTTGTGCACGTTCTGGTGGAACGCGCTGATCACAGCTGCGGGATGAACGTCGGGGATGTTGTACTGCACCTGGCTGAATCTCTGGATGTACTTGCACCGGGTTCCCCCTTCCTTCTGGGGAATGATATGCAGATCACTGACCTCGCCATGAGCTTGGTGGCCTCCTGTGAAGGCGCCAACGAACTCATGGCACAAATCCAACCAAGAAGAAATGGAATCCACCAGCAGGTGCATCAACCAGGACATCACATCGGGCTTCAACGCCAGCGGAAAATAGTTGGCAAGCACCTTGTCCTCGCGAGCTTCAGCAGCCTGCATCGCGATGGTGTAGATGCTGAGGAACTCGGACGGATAGGTCTTGCTAGTCTACTTCTCGCCGACGTCATGCTTGAACATGCGGTGGGACGGCCACTGGAACTGCCGCAGCTCACGGGTAAAGGCCGGGAAGCCCACCTCATAAGGTAGGCCGCCGGGCCCGCCCCCCGGTGCCAGGTGGTCCATAGTGGGTCCCGCCCGCTTCTCCGACTGGCGGCGCGTTTCGCGCCGGGCTCGGCGGTGGTTCGATCGTCTTCGTGAGCTCGTTCCCAAAGGACCTGGCGCTGGTCGCGGAGGGTCCGCGGGTCGGACGACGCTATGGAGATGTTATCACAAGCGTCGTCACGATGGGCCGACGCCGGCGGCTGCTGACGAGGAGGAGGAGAGTGCGTCGTGGCCGCAGCTCCCCTGGTCCTCCCAGCGCCAGCATGTGGTGGCTCAGTGGAGCACCGACCCAAGGGCCCCGCCGGTCGCGGATTGTCTTTGTTGGCGATGGTGACGAGGCTCCGGATGGTGGCCCTCCACTCATCGAGATTCTCCGTAGCAGGAGGGAAGTCGAGGAGCAGTTGCGTGTGCGCCAAAGCTTCTGTTGGCGTGGGCGGCGGCGACAGCTGCGTGGATTGCGGCGCGCTTCGACTTCTAACTACATTAGAAGGAGCTCTGTTATGACCCAGCGGCTGCGTGCCATTTTCTCCAGTGCTTTGGCGAGCGTGCTAAACCCCTTCATCTTGAGGATGACACAAAGGGCTCTTCCCACGGCAGTGTCCAGGGTCACAAACGCGGTGACGCTGCTCGGCGCGCACACCATGGGAAGAGCGCGCGGTGGTCACCGGTGTGGGCGTCTTGTAGGTCACTGCACCGCCCGGAGGTGGCACAACGATACCCCTGGAGGGGCCCGCGCCACCTGCAGGGGGCCCAGCTCCGTGTTTGGATCTGGCGACGTGTGGCCGGTCGTCTGGCGCGCGAACGACGCCACTCACCAGGCTCTGAGTGCCTGGGCGATGCTGGTGCTCGCGGACCGTGACCCGGGTCCTGTCCGCGACAGGTCCACTACTCATCCGCACCGGCACGGGCCATTCGGCTCCCAACGAGCCGATCGTCGTGGCTGTCTTCTTCTTAGGAGCCATGGCGACGAAGAACTGCTAGGCTAACTACTAGACCAGATTCTCACAATTGCGCCCCTACCTGGCGCGCCAAAGATGTTGGGGGAAACGACACTTATGGGATCACAAGAATCCCTACTACGGTTGCCGTGGCGCAGGGTTGCAAGAAGAGCAGGATCAGTAGCTAGCACAAGGAGCGTTTACCCAGGTTCGGGCCGCGAGGATGCGTAAAACCCTAGTCCTGCTTTGGTGGGTGTATTTCAGAGAGTTCTTAAGCTCTCGAACTAGCTGTGGTGAGTGCGTGATTCCAAAGAGCCGAATCCTTCTCCAGTATGACATGGGCCTCCTTTTATATTCAAAAGGGGCTGCCACAGTGGCACACAGGAGGTGGAAAGGTGCACAGTGCCCTGAGCTTATCGCTCATATTACAGGACAAGACGCATTTAATGCGTAGCTTTGGTGTCCCCCTGCTTTATCGGGGACGGGGGCGAGGCCCATCCCGTACGTCGCCGCTCCTCCTCGCTTCGACACGCGCCTTGTCTAGTGATGCGTGCGGCGCCATGTAGGCAGGTAGGCAGCTGAGGTGGCGCAGTGGTGGAGCCTTCACGAAGATCTGCACGCCGCCACACAGGCGCTCGATGAGCTGCCCTGGGAGCTGCATGTTGCCACGCAGGTGCCCGCCCAGCTGGTTGGGCTAGCAGCTGCATGTGAACGGCGGTGGAAGCTTAGTTGGCGTGGGCCTGGCGGTGGCCCCGCTGGCGTCCTTGGTGAGGGACTTGCCGGGTGGCCCGACAAGGGTCTTGCCGTGGCGCGCTATCATCCCCGGCAAGGGCCTTGCTGGGGGTCTGGTGGCCTTCCTCGGCAAGGATCTTGCCGAGGATCGTCGTCTTCTAATCCTCATCTGATCTTGAATCTGTCTTCAGAAAGATCTACATGCCACCACAGAGGTGCCTTCCCGAGCCCTGGCCCCACATGGATGATGGCGTTGGGGACCGTGGGCTCAAGGGTGGCTCGCTCTGTTGGTGTGGGGCGGGCTGCCCCGGCAACGGTCTTGCCGGGGCTGGTGAGGCTGCCCCGGCAAGGGTCTTGCTGGGGGAGCCTGCTTCGTCCCTCTGCTCCTTGTGGTCTCGGCCTTGGCGTTGCTCTGATTATCTTGGGCTTCGGTCTTACCTTGGCTCACCTCCCCTGTTCTGCTTGGTGTGACCGTGGGCGCGGCTCCGACTGCCCATGCACAGGTAAAGGGGTACAAATGCGGGATCCAACAACAGCCAAATTCTAAGGGGGACAACTAGTACAAGTTATCCTGACTAAAGGTGGTCTTCGCCTACGAAAGGCTCTGGTGGTGACGCTGTCTTGGGCTCCACGGTGACCTCCATCTAGCCGTCCTGCTAGTCTTGGTCTTGTTGCACCAATATGGAAACCTTTGCTTGATGCCTCGGGACTCCTCGCCTGCACTTGCCTCTTTAGCACCAAAGAGGAAACAAGGACAGTGTGCGCACTGGCGCCCGCCTGGCCTCGGTCATCATGGCTTGCATCACAGCAACCTCGTGAGGTGCCTCTCGCCTTGATCTCTCCGCCCCTCGCAAGCCAGCCTGGTGAGGCCGCCCCTGAGGAGGTCTTGCGTCGTCCGCCTCGCAAGGGTCTTGCGTGTTGGCTGATGAAGATGGGTCGTACAAGGCCGCCGGTGGAGCCACGCCGTGGGCTGCAGGCAGGCAAGTCTGGGGACCCCCATTCCCAGGACGCTGATAGTAGCCCCTGGGCCCAAGGCACGCTCGGACTTGGCTTCGAGGCGAAGCCAAGGGGCAAGTGCGGAGTGCCGCGGGCCCCAAGAGCTTGCGGCCTTGGTTGACGCGTGGCAATTGATGAGATGTGGGCGTCTTCGCTTCCCCATGCTGACTCGGCAACCACCCGACTGACAAAAGGCTGGCGCGGGCTGCATTTGCCTTTATTGCTTTCCTCTGTCTTGCTCCAGATCCCCTTCCTTGCCCTTCGCTTCCAGAGACCCCAGATCTATCCGGGTCCTCCTTCAAGCCTGCCGCCAATGGCGCCCAAGAAAGCCCGGGCTACTCCTGCGCCATCCTGGTACGAGCCTGCGCTCGACGCGCCGAGCGTGTCAGAGAAGAACCTTGCCGCCGTGCGCCTAATGACGGCGGAGGGTGACGAGAAGAGGAAGACTGTTCTCCGGGTCGGCTCCGCCGAGCCTGAGGCCTCTGGCAGCACTTTCTACCCCTTCTTCATGAGTAGCATCGTCCCCGGGTTGGTTCCCTCTTCTCCGACTTCTTCTACTCCATCCTCAGCCACTATAAGATCCACACTCTCCATCTTCACCCCAACTCCATCCTCCTCCTGTCGATCTTCGCCTTCTACTGCGAGGCGTATGTTGGAGTGATGCCGTCCGTGGCACTGCTACGCCACTTCTTCTTCCTCCAGATCAAGGAGGGCTACCACTCTGGGTGTGTTGGCTTCGTCGCAGCCAACAAGACCAACGCCATCTCAAAGGCCGGGAAGAAGGCCGAGGGCTTCAGGAGCAAGTGGGTCTTGATGGACGCCAAGTGCTCCCACCCCCGGCTGGTGCTGCCGACAGAGATGCATGTGTCGCAAGAGGGATGGCTTCGTGCGAAGCTCACCGACCCCCCGGCGGCGCAGGTGTTGGAGAGGATGACTGCTGACCTGAGGCCCAGTGACTCGAGGGCGGCGAATCTGACGGGGGCCATGATCACCAAAGAATTCATGGCGTAGCGCGTGGCTCCCCTCCAAGCGCGCCCGCGCCCCCTGTGGAAGCTTGGAGATGAAGGGGGCGACTGTTGGGGAACGTAGTAATTTCAAAATTTTCCTACGCACACGCAAGATCATGGTGATGCATAGCAACGAGAGGGGAGAGTGTTGTCTACGTACCCTCGTAGACCGAAGCGGAAGCGTTGATGCAACGTAGAGGAAATAGTCGTATGTCTTCCCGATCCGACCGATCCAAGCACCGTTACTCCGGCACCTCCGAGTTCTTGGCACACGTTCAGCTCGATGACGCACCCCTAGCTCCGATCCAGCAAAGCTTCGGGGAGGAGTTCCGTCAGCACGACGGCGTGGTGACAATCTTGATGTTCTACCGGCGCAGGGCTTCGCCTAAGCACTGCAACGATATATTCGAGGTGGAATATGGTGGAGGGGGGCACCGCACACGGCTAAGGAACGATCACGAAGATCAACTTCTGTGTCCATGGGGTGCCCCCTGCCCCCGTATATAAAGGAGCAAGGGAGGGAGGAGGCCGGCCCTAGGTTTGGGCGCGCCAGGGGAGTCCTACTCCCACCGGGAGTAGGATTCCACCTTTCCTAGTCCAACTAGGTCAAGGGGGGAAAGAGGGGAAGAGGGGAAGGAAGGGAGAGAGGGGCCGCGCCCCAAACCCCTTGTCCAATTCGGACTGGACTTGGGAGGGGCGCGCGCCACCTCCTGGTCCTTCCCACTAAGGCCCATCAAGGCCCATTGCTTCTTCCTCGTATTCCCGTAACTCCCCGGTACCTCCGAAAATACCCGAACCACTCAGAACCCTTCCGATGTCCGAATATAGTCGTCCAATATATCGATCTTTATGTCTCGACCATTTCGAGACTCCTCGTCATGTCCCCGATCTCATCCGGGACTCCGAACTCCTTTGGTACATCAAAACTCATAAACTCATAATAACTGTCATCGTAACCTTAAGCGTGCGGACCCTACGGTTCGAGAACAATGTAGACATGACCGAGACACATCTCCGGTCAATAACCAATAGCGGGACCTGGATGCCCATATTGGCTCCTACATATTCTACGAAGATCTTTATCGGTCAGACCGCATAACAACATACGTTGTTCCCTTTGTCCATCGGTATGTTACTTGCCCGAGATTCGATCGTCGGTATCCAATACCTAGTTCAATCTCGTTACCGGCAAGTCTCTTTACTCGTTCCGTAATACATCATCCCGCAACTAACTCATTAGTTGCAATGCTTGCAAGGCTTAAGTGATGTGCATTACCGAGAGGGCCCAGAGATACCTCTTCCACAATTGGAGTGACAAATCCTAATCTCGAAATACGCCAACCCAACATCTACCTTTGGTGACACCTGTAGTACTCCTTTATAATCACCCAGTTACGTTGTGACGTTTGGTAGCACCCAAAGTGTTCCTGCGGCAAACGGGAGTTGCATAATCTCATAGTCAAAGGAACACGTATAAGTCATGGATAAAAGCAACAGTAACATACTAAACGATCGGGTGCTATGCTAATGGAATGGGTCATGTCAATCAGATCATTCAACTAATGATGTGACCCCGTTAATCAAATAACAACTCTTTGTCCATGGTTAGGAAACATAACCATCTTTGATTAACGAGCTAGTCAAGTAGAGGCATACTAGTGACACTCTGTTTGTCTATGTATTCACACATGTATTATGTTTCCGGTTAATACAATTCTAGCATGAATAATAAACATTTATCATGATATAAGGAAATAAATAATAACTTTATTATTGCCTCTAGGGCATATTTCCTTCAGTCTCCCACTTGCACTAGAGTCAATAATCTAGTTCACATCGCCATGTGATTTAATAACAATAGTTCACATCACCATGTGATTAACACCCATAGTTCACATCGCCATGTGACCAACATCCAAAAGGGTTTACTAGATTCAGTAATCTAGTTCACATCGCTATGTGATTAACACCCAAAGAGTACTAAGGTGTGATCATGTTTTGCTTGTGAGAGAATCTTACTCAACGGGTCTTTCACATTTAGATCCGTTATGTATTTTGCAAATTTCTATGTCTACAATGCTCTGTACGGAGCTACTCTAGCTAATTGCTCCCACTTTCAATATGTATCTAGATCGAGACTTAGAGTCATCCAGATCGGTGTCAAAACTTGCATCGACGTAACCCTTTACGACGAACCTTTTGTCACTTCCATAATCGAGAAACATATCCTTATTCCACTAAGGATAATTTTGACCGCTGTCCAGTGATCTACTCCTAGATCACTATTGTACTCCCTTGCCAAACTCAGTGTAGGGTATACAATAGATCTGGTACACAGCATGACATACTTTATAGAACCTATGGCCAAGGCATAGGGAATGACTTTCATTCTCTTTCTATCTTCTGCCGTGGTCGAGTTTTGAGTCTTTACTCAACTTCATACCTTGTAACACAGGAAAGAACTCTTTCTTTGACTGTTCCATTTTGAACTACTTCAAAATCTTGTCAAGGTATGCACTCATTGAAAACTTGTCAAGCGTCTTGATCTATCTCTATAGATCTTGATGCTCAATATGTAAGCAGCTTTACCGATGTCCTTCTTCGAAAAACTTCTTTCAAACACTCCTTTATGCTTTGCAGAATAATTCTACATTATTTCCGATCAACAATATGTCATTTACATATACTTATCAGAAATGTTGTAGTGCTCCCACTCACTTTCTTGTAAATACAGGCTTCACCGCAAGTCTGTATAAAACTATATGCTTTGATCAACTCATCAAAGTGTATATTCCAACTCCGAGATGCTTGCACCAGTCCATAGATGGATCGCTGGAGCTAGCACATTTTGTTAGCACCTTTAGGATTGACAAAACCTTCTGGTTGCATCATATACAACTCTTCTTTAATAAATCCATTAAGGAATGCAGTTTTGTTTTATCCGTTTGCCAGATTTCATAAAATGCGGCAATTGCTAACATGATTTGGACAGACTTAAGCATAGATACGAGTGTGAAACTCTCATCGTAGTCAACACCTTGAACTTGTCGAAAACCTTCTGCGACAATTCTAGCTTTGTAGATAGTAACACTACTATCAGCGTCCGTCTTCCTCTTGAAGATCCATTTATTTTCTATGGCTTGCCGATCATCGGGCAAATCCATCAAAGTCCATACTTTGTTCTCATACATGGATCATATCTCAGATTTCATGGCCTCAAACCATTTCGTGGAATCTGGGCTCATCATCGCTTCCTCATAGTTCGCAAGTTCATCATGGTCTAGTAACATGACTTCCAGAACAGGATTACCGCTATGGTGCGGATCTCACTCTGGTTTACCTACGAGATTCGGTAGTAACTTGATCTAAAGTTACATGATCATCATCATTATCTTCCTCACTAATTGGTGTAGAAGTCACAAGAACAGATTTCTGTGATGAACTACTTTCCAATAAGGGAGATGGTACAATTACCTTATCAAGTCTTTCTACTTTCCTCCCACTCACTTCTTTCGAGAGAAACTCCTTCTCTAGAAAGGATCCATTCTTAGCAACGAATGTCTTGCCTTCGGATCTGTGATAGAAGGTGTACCCAACTGTCTCCTTTGGGTATCCTATGAAGACATATTTCTCCGATTTGGGTTTGAGCTTATCAGGATGAAACTTTTTCACATAAGCATCACAACCCCAAACTTTAAGAAACGACAACTTTGGTTTCTTGCTAAACCACAGTTCATATAGTGTCGTCTCAACGGATTTAGATGGTGCCCTATTTAACGTGAATGCAGCTGTCTCTAATGCATAACCCCAAAACGATAGTGGTAAATCGGTAAGAAACATCATAGATTGCACTATATCCAATAAAGTACGGTTATGATGTTTAGACACACCATTATGTTGTGGTGTTCTAGGTGGCATGAGTTTGTGAAACTATTCCACATTGTTTTAATTGAAGACCAAATTCGTAACTCAAATATTCTCCTCCACGATCATATCATAGAAACTTTTATTTTCTTGTTACGATGATTCTCCACTTCACTCTGAAATTCTTTGAACTTTTCAAATGTTTCAGACTTATGTTTCATCAAGTAGATATACCCATATCTGCTCAAATCATCTGTGAAGGTCAGAAAATAATGATACTTGCCGTGAGCTTAACACTCATCGGACCGCATACATCAATATGTATTATTTCCAATAAGTCAGTTGCTCGCTCCGGATAACGGAGTCTTAGTCATCTTGCCCATGAGGCATGGTTCGCAAGCATCAAGTGATTCACAATCAAGTGATTCCAAAATTCCATCAGCATGGAGTTTCTTCATGCGATTTACACCAATATGACCTAAACGGCAGTGCCACAAATAAGTTGCACTATCACTATTAACTTTGCATCTTTTGGCTTTAATATTATGAATATGTATATCACTACGATCGAGATCCAACAAACCATTTTGTTGGTGTGTATAACCATAGAAGGTTTTATTCATGTAAACAGAACAACAATTGTTCTCTAACTTAAATGAATAACCGTATTGCAATGGACATGATCAAATCATATTCATGCACAACGCAAACACCAAATAACACTTATTTAGTTTCAACACTAATCCCGAAATTATAGGTGGTGTGCGATGATGATCATATCAATCTTGGAACCACTTCCAACACACATCATCACTTCATCCTTAACCAGCCTCTGTTTATTCTGCAACTCCCGTTTCGAGTTACTAATCTTAGCAACTGAACTAGTATAAAATACTGAAGGGTTGCTATAAACACTAGTAAAATACACATCAATAATCTGTATATCCAATATACCTTTGTTCACTTTGCCATCCTTCTTATCCGCCAATCACTTGGGGTAGTTCCGCTTCCAGTGACCAGTCCCTTTGCAGTAGAAGCACTTAGTCTCAGGCTTAGGACCAGACTTGGGCTTTTTCACTTGAGCAGCAACTTGCTTGCCGTTCTTCTTGAAGTTCCCCTTCTGCCCTTTGCCCTTTTGTTGAAACTAGTGATCTTGTCAACCATCAACACTTGATGTTTTTCTTTGATTTCTACTTTCGCCGATTTCAGCATCGCGAAGAGCTTGGGAATAGTTTCCGTTATCCCTTGCATATTATAGTTCATCACGAAGTTCTACTAACTTGGTGATGGTGACTAGAGAATTCTGTCAATCACTATCTTATCTGGAAGATTAACTCCCACTTGATTCAAGCGATTGTAGTACTCAGTCAATCTGAGCACATGCTCACTAGTTGAGCGATTCTCCTCCATCTTTTAGCTATGGAACTTGTTAGAGACTTCATATCTCTCAACTCGGGTATTTGCTTGAAATATTAACTTCAACTCCTGGAACATCTCATATGGTCCATGACGTTCAAAACGTCTTTGAAGTCCCGATTCTAAGCTGTTAAGCATGGTGCACTAAACTATTAAGTAGTCATCATATTGAGCTAGCAAAAACGTTCATAACGTCTGCATCTGCTCCTGCAATAGGTCCGTCACCTAGCAGTGCATCAAGGACATAATTCTTCTGTGCAGCAATGAGGATCAACCTCAGATCACGGATCCAATCCGCATCATTGCTACTAACATCTTTCAACACAATTTTCTCTAGGAACATATCAAAATAAACACATGAAAGCAACAACGCGAGCTATTGATCTACAACATAGATATGCTAACACTACCAGGACTAAGTTCATGATAAATTTAAGTTCAATTAATCATATTACTTAAGAACTCCCACTTAGATAGATATCTCTCTAATCCTCTAAGTGATTACGTGATCCAAATCAACTAAACCATGTCCGATCATCACGTGAGATGGAGTAGTTTCAATGGTGAACATCATTATGTTGATCATATCTACTATATGATTCACACTCGACATTTCGGTCTCCGTGTTCCGAGGTCATATCTTATATGCATAGCTCGTCAAGTATAACCTGAGTATTCCGCATGTGCAACTGTTTTGCACCCGTTGTATTTGAACGTAGAGCCTATCACACCCGATCATCACGTGGTGTCTCAGCACGAAGAACTTTCGCAACGGTGCATACTCAGGGAGAACATTTCTTGATAATTAGTGAGAGATCATCTTATAATGCTACCGTCAATCAAAGCAAGATAAGATGCATAAAAGATAAACATCACATGCAATCAATATAAGTGATATGATATGGCCATCATCATCTTGTGCTTGTGATCTCCATCTCCGCAGCACTGTCATGATCACCATCGTCACCGGCGCGACACCTTGATCTCCATCGTAGCATCTTTGTCGTCTCGCCAATCTTATGCTTCTACAACTATCGCTACCGCTTAGTGATAAAGTAAAGCATTACAGGGTGATTGCATTGCATACAATAAAGCGACAACCATACGGCTCCTGCCGGTTGCCGATAGCTCGGTTACAAAACATGATCATCTCATACAATAAAATTTAGCATCATGTCTTGACCATATCACATCACAACATGCCCTGCAAAAACAAGTTAGACGTCCTCTACTTTGTTTGTTGCAAATTTTACGTGGCTGCTACGGGCTGAAGCAAGAACCAATCTCACCTACGCATCAAAAACACAACGATACCTCGTCAAATAGACTCCGTTTTAACCTTCTCAAGGACCGGGCGTAGCCATACTTGGTTCAACTAAAGTTGGTGAGACAGTCTCCCGCAATCCATCTGTGTGCAAAGCACGTCGAGGGAACCGGTCTCGCGTAAGCGTACGCGTAAGGTTGGTCCGGGTCGTCTCATCCAACAATACCGCTGACCCAAAGTATGACATGCTGGTAGGCAGTATGACTTGTATCGTCCACAACTCACTTGTGTTCTACTCATGCAAATAACATCAAACCATAAAAACCTAGGCTCTGATACCACTGTTGGGGAACGTAGTAATTTCAAAAATTTCCTACGCACACGCAAGATCATGGTGATGCATAGCAATGAGAGGGGAGAGTGTTGTCTACGTACCCTCGTAGACCGAAGCGGAAGCGTTGACGCAACGTAGAGGAAGTAGTCGTACGTTTTCCCGATCCGACCGATCCAATCACCGTTACTCCGGCACCTCCGAGTTCTTGGCACACGTTCAGCTCGATGACGCACCCCTAGCTCCGATCCAGCAAAGCTTCGGGGAGGAGTTCCGTCAGCACGACGGCGTGGTGACAATCTTGATGTTCTACCGGCGCAGGGCTTCGCCTAAGCACTGCAACAATATATTCGAGGTGGAATATGGTGGAGGGGGGCACCGCACACGGCTAAGGAACGATCACGAAGATCAACTTCTGTGTCCATGGGGTGCCCCCTGCCCCCGTATATAAAGGAGCAAGGGAGGGAGGAGGTCGGCCCTAGGTTTGGGCGCGCCAGGGGAGTCCTACTCCCACCGGGAGTAGGATTCCACCTTTCCTAGTCCAACTAGGTCAAGGGGGGAAAGAGGGGAAGAGGGGAAGGAAGGGAGAGAGGGGCCGCGCCCCAAACCCCTTGTCCAATTCGGACTGGGCTTGGGAGGGGCGCGCGCCACCTCCTGGTCCTTCCCACTAAGGCCCATCAAGGCCCATTGCTTCTTCCTCGTATTCCCGTAACTCCCCGGTACCTCTGAAAATACCCGAACCACTCAGAACCCTTCCGATGTCCGAATATAGTCGTCCAATATATAGATCTTTATGTCTCGACCATTTCGAGACTCCTCGTCATGTCCCCGATCTCATCCGGGACTCCGAACTCCTTCGGTACATCAAAACTCATAAACTCATAATAACTATCATCGTAACCTTAAGCGTGCGGACCCTACGGTTCGAGAACAATGTAGACATGACCGAGACACATCTCCGGTCAATAACCAATAGCGGGACCTGGATGCCCATATTGGCTCCTACATATTCTACGAAGATCTTTATCGGTCAGACCGCATAACAACATACGTTGTTCCCTTTGTCCATCGGTATGTTACTTGCCCGAGATTCGATCGTCGGTATCCAATACCTAGTTCAATCTCGTTACCGGCAAGTCTCTTTACTCGTTCCGTAATACATCATCCCGCAACTAACTCATTAGTTGCAATGCTTGCAAGGCTTAAGTGATGTGCATTACCGAGAGGGCCCAGAGATACCTCTCCCACAATTGGAGTGACAAATCCTAATCTCGAAATACGCCAACCCAACATCTACCTTTGGTGACACCTGTAGTACTCCTTTATAATCACCCAGTTACGTTGTGACGTTTGGTAGCACCCAAAGTGTTCCTCCGGCAAACGGGAGTTGCATAATCTCATAGTCAAAGGAACATGTATAAGTCATGGATAAAAGCAACAGCAACATACTAAACGATCGGGTGCTATGTTAATGGAATGGGTCATGTCAATCAGATCATTCAACTAATGATGTGACCCCGTTAATCAAATAACAACTCTTTGTCCATGGCTAGGAAACATAACCATCTTTGATTAACGAGCTAGTCAAGTAGAGGCATACTAGTGACACTCTGTTTGTCTATGTATTCATACATGTATTATGTTTCCGGTTAATACAATTCTAGCATGAATAATAAACATTTATCATGATATAAGGAAATAAATAATAACTTTATTATTGCCTCTAGGGCATATTTCCTTCAGCGACCTCCGCTTGCGTCCGGAGCCCCATTCCGACGAGGAATTGCGCACGACTTGTAACACCCCCAGTATCATGTTACAGTAATCTCATGCCTAATGATGCCATGTCATCATAATGAAGTTGCTAATCCTCACTTTGTTTCAATCCAAACTTAGATTCAAGTTAAATTTGAAGTCAATATTTACCTCTTCAAAAATGCAAACAAAATAGTTCATAATTTTGGAATTAATGCCTAATTATTTATGTTGGGGAAAACAACATCACCTATATTCCCAAAATGCCCTTAGGATTTAAAATAGTGCCCAAAACAACCGCATTAATCTATTTTCATTTATATAAAATTTAAATGAAATTATCTTTCTGCAAAACCTTTTTATGGCAGTGCCACATACTGCAAAGTATTTATGTGGTACAATTTCATATTTTATAAAGTCTTTTTGTGGCCTAACATTTTTTTGCAAATCAGAAAGTTTAAAGAAATCAGAAAAGGAGAAAGAGAAAAGGCCAAAACCTCACTGTTCATTCTAGCCCAATGGCTACAGAAACATGGCCCAGCCCACGTAGCACTCTTCTTCTTTCCTCTGTTCATCCAAACGCCATGGACAGAGCGCGTGCATCAACGCCACCGATGTCCACGCGTCTGCCATCCAACCCTCCTCGATGCCTACAAGGCCTTCCCCGCGCCCCTCTGCGAAACCCTAGCACTCACTCACTCCCTCTTCCTCACTCTTTCCCTCTGTATCCCGCCCGACGCCGCCTTCGTCGTGCTCCGCTCGATCCCGCGGCTACCATGCCCCAATCGGCACTCCGCCATGTCGTACGTCGTCGCTGCCCTCGACTACCTCACCTCCGCCTCTCCGTTGAAGCTTGGAGCCACTGCAACGACCTCCTCGAGCTCGTCTTCCCCGCACGACCGTAGTCGATCGCCGCCCCGATTCGCTGTCTCAAGCCTCCCCCGAGCTCACTCTTGCACATCTGTAGGGGCGCTGTGAGCTCCTCTCCTTCTCACCTTACTCCCATTCTCATCTCCGCGCTCGTAGCCGCCGAACACGTCATGGCCGTACTCGTTGCCGTAGACAAGCTCGCCGCCGTGACTACCGTAGCCCGAGCCCGCGTCCGAGCTCGTATTCGAGCTCCTAGAGCTCGTAGGAGCCCAACACCGCTCCCCGCGTTGCTTGACGTGCCCCCACATCGCCGTAACCACCAACGCTCGAACTTCGGCGTCCGCTCCGCCGCTCGCCACCATGATGAGAGCTCTGTTCCCCGTGCGTGTGCGCGCTCACCGCACCTTGTCTCGCCCCAGGCCGCCCCCGTGCGCGCGTGCTGCCGCTAGCCATTGCGGCCGGCTGCTGCTAGCCTGCTACTCCTGGCCATGGACATGGCCATGGCCGAGCGGCCATGCGTGGGTGTGCGTGTTGTGCGTGCGTGTGGTGTGTGTACGCGATGCGTGCGTGCAGTCTGTGTGCGCGATGTGTGAGTGCAGTGTGTGTGTGCCGCGCCCATCTCCGGCCTCGCCCGCCTTCGGCCGGCCTCGCCGCGCCGCCGCTGCTTCTCCTTGCTGCGGCTCTGCCCGCTGCGCTCGGCTGCTGCTCCCCTGCTACAGTAACATTCAGTTACTGTAGCAGTAGCCAGCTTTGCAACTATAACACTGACTAGCCCTCTTCACAGCCTCAAAGAAGCATCTAAACAAAGCTTAACATAGCTAAAATAAATATTTACGGGTAGTACACTTGACAAGGTTCAAAACATCCCATTAGACCAAATTCAAATAAGGCATGGATTAAATCGTGTGAAAATCACAAAATCATATATTCATATATTTTTAACAGTTTCTGGAATCAACAACAAGTGGCACTTTTCAAGCAAAGTTTTGATTAAGCAAATGAACACTAATATTGATGCAATTGATACCATCTTGTAGATCACAGGGAAATGGTCAATATTGATATAAGGTACTAATCCATAGGATGGGGAGAACCATAGTTATAGCTTTTGGAAATTAGCTAAGTGAACTTTAAAAACTGAACAATTCTCAGACTTAGCCAATTTTCAGGAATTCCAAATAGCTGTTTAATTCTTCGGAAATTCGTAGAAATTCATCCGTAACTCGGATGAAAATGTTTTATGCATGAAAGTTGCTCAGAACGACGAGACGAATCCAAACATGTGCTCCGTTTACCTGTAAGATGCCTCTAACTATCTGAACATGGAACTTTCTCCCTCTGGTCATCTGTCTGACACAGGTCTGGAACCGGGAAAACATTCCCGGTTGACTTCCCCCTTCATCGGTATCGTGTAGCACCGCGTTAGAACACGTCTAGCTCTGCCTGTTGTCTTGTTATGCACTTGCTTGCTATGTATTTACTGTTTCTCCCCCCTCTTGTCTTCGGTAGACCCCGTGACGGCTGCCGCTGCCGCCGTGATCGACTACGTCGACGACGACCCCTCTTTGCCAAAGCAACCAAGCAAGCCCCCCTTTGATCGTCCCAATATCGCCCATTTCATTCTATCATGCTTGCATTAGATTTTGCTACTGTTATTGTTTGCTCCTATTCTGATGCATAGCCTGCTTTTGTATCTGCTGTTGTACCTTACCTGCTTATCCTAAACTGCTTAGTATAGGTTGGTTAGTGATCCCTCAGTGACCCCCACCTTGTCCTTGTTGCCCCTGCTTCATCATTGAAGACCCGTTCAACAGGATTGAAGACCAGAGCCCGACCCCTCACATCACATCACACCCCTTTTGTTGCTCGACTCTGCAGGGTTACCATCGAGTGCCGAGGGTGGACCCTCATACATCACTCTTGATGAGATCTGTGTAGTGTAGCTATTCGTTCATGGTCATCGAGGGTGATTTCCTCCTTAACCACTTCTGATACGGCTCTGTCGTGCAACCCCTCAAGTGTGAACCTCGGGGGTGGTTCCTCTTACGTTCACCTTGATGATTACATCTAGTGAAATTCATCGGGGGTGATTCCTCGGGTTTTCCCCTTCATGTTTGGACACACGGATACTTTGACTTCACCACTGTTACTTGGAAAGACGGGTCGACCCTGAGGGGTACCCGGGCGAGCTTAATTGCGAGTGATGTGGAGTCGGGTTGACCTGGAGGGTGCCCACGAGATAATTACGAGGCGAAGCCTGGCATTCCTAGCCCTTGCCGCAAGTCCTCGAGACGGGGCAACGGGGTCACATCTTTCGTGAGTCTTTGCTTGTTACCGCGCGTTCCTAATCCACTACGATTTGGATAATTGATCCGAGGGGCCTCTGGCCTGATAGCACTAACCATCACGTGGGCATAGTATGGGCATTCTGCGTCGTATGCATCAGCCGAAGCTTAATAGACGTCAGCGACTGAGCGGCGCGCGCCGGGTTGGACTGCGTAAGTGCTTGCCTTGTTGAAGGAGGTAGCTAGGTCTGCTCACCGGCCGCCCTCGCAACGTGCAGGAGTTCCCGGGGAGATGGCCCATGACCCCGGGGGCATAGATTTAGTCCGGCGTGCTGGCCTCTCTATTAAGCCTAGATCGGGTTGCGGCATATTGTTTGGCCGAGGTTGGGCATGACCCAGGAAAGTGTGTCCGGCCCGAGTTAATCGAGCGTGGTGGGTAAGTTGGTGCACCCCTGCAGGGAAGAAAATATCTATCGATAGCCTGTCCTACGGTAACGGACACTTGGAGTTGTATCCCGATCGATACAACTAGAACTGGATACTTGTGATGAGAACTGGATGGTGATGAGAATTGGATTGTGATGATAACTGGATAGTATGGCTCTGGGATTGCTTTCTCGCAGGGTGTCGAGAAAGGATCTCTGGCCGAGGTTGATAACACCACTACTACTTTACTTTATGCTACTCTACTCCCTCCTGTTGCTGCAAGATGGTGGTTTCAGAAGATGCTAGTCTTCGATAGGACTAGGTTCTCCCCTCTATTCTGGCATTTCTGCAGCCCAGTCCACATATACAGCCTTCATTTGATAATGTTGCATATGTAGTGTAGATCCTTGCTTGCGAGTACTTTGGATGAGTACTCACGGTTGCTTTGCTCCCCCTTTCCCCCCTTTCTTCTTCTTTCCGGTTGATGCAACCAGATGTCGGAGCCCAGGAGCCAGATGCCACCGTCAATGCCTACTACTACGTGGAGACCGCCGACGACCAGGAGTAGTTAGGAGGCTCCCAGGCAGGAGGCCTTGCCTTTTCGATCGTTGTTGCTTTTGTGCTAGCCTTCTTATGGCAAACTTGTCTAACTCATGTCTGTACTCAGATATTGTTGCTTCCGCTGACTCTTGTGTATTCGAGCTTATGTATTCGAGCCCTCGAGGCCCCTGGCTTGTAATATAAAGCTTGTATTATTTTAATTTGTGTCTAGAGTTGTGTTGTGATATCTTCCCGTGAGTCCTTGATCTTGATCGTACACATTTGCGTGTATGATTAGTGTACGATTGAATCAAGGGTGTCACAAGTTGGTATCAGAGCTGACTGCCTGTAGGTAGCCCCCTTTCTAACTCCTTGGCCGAAGTTGAGTCTAGTCACTGGAATTTTTTTGCTAACCTTGGTTGTGTGTCTTATGGGCCCACGTCGCCATTGGGTGGTATTAGGATCTTTTATTCCTCGTCTTTACTCTGCGACTCTGATCTCTCTTCTATTCGGGTTAAATGATTTTGTTAACTCTAACACTAGGATCTTGTAACTACTTCCTCCCGGAGAGCCCCTTTATTCCAGATGATGGTTTGGTTCATCAGAAGACCCCGAAGATACTTTTCGATGTTTTTCCGAGACCCTTGTGTCCATTTCTTTTCCGATCTCTTAACACCGTGGAATCCTTATGGATAACTACGTACCCTTGCCGTTCATACTTCCATCCCTAGTTGTTCTTGTTATTACAAGATACCCGAAAGTATTCTCCTACCTTCGAGAATCCTTTTTCCGACTGTCTTGCAGCTCTTTTCCGCTTGAATAACCCTACGAATAATTCCTCACTCTTATCGGGGATTCATTCGTCCCCAGTTGATCATATGTTTCACAAAATACCTCGAAGTGCTATTCGACCTTCCAAGAATACTTTGCAACCTATTGCTTTGGAAAGTCTTGCGTGCCGGCATTATGGTTAATTCTATATTTCTAGTAATCTCCATTAACATCCTATGTCTCTATTGTTTCGAGTCCCTTCATCCAGTTTGTTGCGAATGCTCGAAATCCTCAACCAGATCCTAGCATTCATCCTTCCGGCACAAACATCAATCCGAACATGGGCTTGTTCTCGGCAAATGAAACCTTGATTGATTGTCGATGTATATCGATTCAACTCCATTATCTTTTGATCAGAGCCTCTGCTTCTAATGTTCTGATATGAAAATCGAAATTCCTTTGTATTCAAGCTTTGAAGTTATCCAGATATATCTATAATCTGATGCCTTTGCATTATTTCTTCTTCTAGTTGAGTATCGATACTCACATCAGATCCTTTATGGACAGCCATATCCTTGGTTGGATTATTATCCGATAATGTCCTTAATATTCTTTACCTTGTGAGCTCTTCCCTTGATACATAATGCCTTTGGTAAATTCTATCTTCTGCTTTTGTCAACCATGCTCTGCTATCGAGCTGGTATAATTTAATCCCGAAGTTAGTGGTATATGTTCTTAAAATACCCCTATGGGTTGAACCTATGCCTTCCCTAATCCGTGTGGACTCGAAAGAGATGTGAGTCATACTCTTCTGGTGCTTCACCAGATAAATCTTTCGCACTACAAATTCTTCGAAAACTAGGAGTGAACGAAATGTTATGCATTGAAGAAGTGGGAGTCGACCTTGAACCTTTGTGTTCATGCCCATGGAACCGATGTAGAACTTATCATGGAAGCTTCTCGTAAAAATAATTACCCCTTGTTATAAGTTCCTCTTGTATCGGTGGTTTGAAAATTCATAATCGTGGTTCCGACCATAGTTTCTCCTTAATTCCATTTCCCGGACAAGTTAAAATACTTGTCTCCTGCAAGTCATTTCACCTGTCCAACCTCTAATTTGATCTACCTTCAAGTATTGCCTCATGTTACCTCGATGATATTGTGTCATTGCACTACCTCTTGTAAATTATTAATTGGAGTGATACTCCGTCACATCATTCCTAGCCTGATCGTCTATATCATTATCGTGCTAATTTTAACTGTGCTACCTGGTCCTTATTCCCGGAGCACAACTTTTCAACGATGAGCGAAGCTTACGATGATCTTCCTCATTTATCCTTTCACCTCGAACAACAAGCTTGATTTGAGCTTGTGTTGTATTCATGGTTCCAATAGCCTTTCGCTTCATCCTTCCTGTTGCTTGATGGCATCGCTCCTCGATGGCATCTTCATAGAGTCTCTCGACAAAATCTGTCGTGATCGCCGTCTACACTTTGGCTTCTTCAGAGATGTCAATTGAATTCATGGCTAGAAATACCATCCCTGCCCTTGATGATTTGTGATATCATCGATGGCATCTTGACTTTCTGCCAACACAGACCTGGTTGTGCTTGGTTATTCCTTACGTACTAAGATATCTTGGAATTGTTTCTCGGTATCTCTTGAGATCTTCGAACTCACTCTTTACTTGACACCATATCATCGCCGCATCGAAGCATGACTGTGGTATTCTGAATATCAACAAGAACATCGGAAGCATAATACAAAATGTTTCTGGTTCAATTACCCTTACACCATTGTATGGGCAATATCATGATTCTTCCCTCTCCCCATTATCTAAATGCTTTTGAACTTGCTGTCCTATCATGTATATCCTGCTCCGCTTTTCCTTGGGGAGGATATACTCCCAACTCTTATGTGTAAACACATCTTCCTTTCCTTTGGGTTGTTTGATTCGATAATCATATTTTTCCTTTCCATTGGTTTGTTTAACCCTTCTTGTGATCTATATGATATAAGAAGTAATAATTCCCTGCTTAAGTAAACACCTCGGTGTACAACTCTATCAGTAAGACCATGTTACTATTGTAATGACATTCCGGTAACCACCGATGGACGTGAACCTTGCCTATTGGTCCGCCTCGTTCAACAAGCAGGAAAATAGTTCTCTTCGTCCCTCGCCCTTGGTACCAACGTTGTTGGCAACATAACTGACATCCTATCATCTGACATGCCTTGCTATCATGACCATGCAAAATGCTAGCGCCCTTCCTGCTTTTAACCCACTGGGTGGGCCCATAACCCACAGTTCCATAAGATCGAAACCTGACTCTCCTGTACACCCCTGTTTCTAAAGTTATTCCTCACGCTTGGCTTCATATGAACATCCCGAGCCGCCTTCCGAGAGGCGATCATTCTGGTATCAGACGTAATACTTATTCCCATTCCTCTAAACCCCTTTCACCCCTTGTTTCAGGCAACAATCGATTGTCTACCCGGTTGAAGCTTCTTATTGCACCTCACCTTGCTCTCGATGACTTTCATGAATTTCAACTCAAGAGATGTCTCTATGCTACGTTCACTGAGATAGTCCCCACGTACCTATCTTGTGTTGAGCTCCATCCTTCCCGAGTCTTTCCCCCTTACTCCACCATCTTAAATCTCGGGACGAGATTTCTTATAGTGGAGGAGATTTGTAACACCCCAAGTATCATGCTACAGTAATCGCATGCCTGATGATGCCATGTCATCATAATGAAGTTGCTAATCCTCACTTTGTTTCAATCCAAACTCGGATTCAAGTTAAATTTGAAGTCAAAATTTACCTCTTCAAAAATGCAAACAAAATAGTTCATAATTTTGCAATTAATGCCTAATTATTTATGTTGGGGAAAACAACATCACCTGTATTCCCAAAATGCCCTTAGGATTTAAAATGGTGCCCAAAACAACCGCGTTAATCTATTTTCATTTATATAAAATTTAAATGAAATTATCTTTCTGCAAAACCTTTTTATGGCAGTGCCAGATACTGCAAAGTATTTATGTGGTACAATTTCATATTTTATAAAGTCTTTTTGTGGCCTAACTTTTTTTGCAAATCAGAAAGTTTAAAGAAAACAGAAAAGGAGAAAGAGAAAAGGCCAAAACCTCACTGTTCACTCTAGCCCAATGGCTACAGTAACACCGCCCAGCCCATGTAGCACTCTTCTTCTTTCTTCTGTTCATCCAAACGCCGTGGACAGAGCGCGTGCGTCGACACCGCCGATGTCCACGCGTCGGCCATCCAACCCTCCTCGATGCCTACAAGGCCTTCGCCGCGCCCCTCTGCGAAACCCTAGCACTCATTCACTCCCTCTTCCTCACTCTTTCCCTCTGTATCCCGCCCGACGCCGCCGTCGTCGTGCTCCGCTCGATCCCCCGGCTACCGTGCCCCAATCGCCACTCCGCCATGTCGTACGTCGTCGCCGCCCTCGACTACCTCACCTCCGCCTCTCCGTTGAAGCTTGGAGCCACTGCAATGACCTCCCCGAGCTCGTCTTCCCCGCACGACCGTCGTCGATCGCCGCCCTGATTCGCTGCCTTGAACCTCCCCGAGCTCACTCTTGCACATCTGCAGGGGTGCTGTGAGCTCCTCTCCTTCTCCCCTTACTCCCATGCTCATCTCCGCGCTCGTAGCCGCCGAACACGTCATGGTCGTACTCGTTGTCATAGACAAGCTCGCCGCCGTGACCACCGTAGCCCGAGCCCGCGTCCGAGCTCGTATTCGAGCTCCTGGAGCTCGTAGGAGCCCAACACCGCTCCCCGCGTTGCTTAACGTGCCCCCACATTGCCGTAACGACCAACGCTCGAACTTCGGCGTCCGCTCCGCCGCTCGCCGCCATGACGAGAGCTCTGTTCCCCGTGCGTGTGCGCGCTCACCGCACCTTGTCTCGCCCCAGGCCGCCCCCGTGCGCGCGTGCTGCCGCTAGCCGTTGCGGCCGGCTGCTGCTAGCCTGCTACTGCTGGGCATGGACGTGGCCATGGCCGAGTGGCCGTGCGTGTGTGTGCGTGTTGTGCGTGCATGTGGTGTGTGTACGCGATGCGTGCGTGTAGTCTGTGTGCGCGATGTGTGCGTGCAGTGTGTGTGTGGCCGCGCCCATCTCCGGCCTCGCCCGCCTTCGGCCGGCCTCGCCGCGCCGCCGCTGCTTCTCCTTGCTGCTGCTCTGCCCGCTGCGCTCGGCTGCTGCTCCCCTGCTACAGTAACATTCAGTTACTGTAGCAGTAGCCAGCTTTGCAACTATAACACTGACTAGCCATCTTCACAACCTCAAAGCAGCATCTAAACAAAGCTTAACATAGCTAAAATAAATATTTACGGGTAGTACACTTGACAAGGTTCAGAACATCCCATTAGACCAAATTCAAATAAGGCATGGATTAAATCGTGTGAAAATCACAAAATCATATATTCGTATATTTTTAACAGTTTTTAGAATCAACAACAAGTGGCACTTTTCATGCAAAGTTTTGACTAAGCAAATGAACACTAATATTGATGCAATTGATACCATCTTGTAGGTCACAAGGAAATGGTCAATATTGATATAAGGTACTAATCCATAGGATGGGCAGAACCATAGTTATAGCTTTTGGAAATTAGCTAAGTGAACTTTAAAAACTGAACAATTCTCAGACTTAGCCAATTTTCAGGAATTCCAAATAGTTGTTTAATTCTTCGGAAATTCATAGAAATTCATCCGTAACTCGGATGAAAATGTTTTATACATGAAAGTTGCTCAGAACGACGAGAGGAATCCAAACACGTGCTCCGTTTACCTGTCAGATGCCTCTAACTATCTGAACATGGAACTTTCTCCCTCTGGTCATCTGTTTGACACAGGTCCGGAACCGGGAAAACATTCCCGGTTGACTTCCCCCTTCATCGGTATTGTGTAGCACCGCGTTAGAACACGTCTAGCTCTGCCTGTTGTCTTGTTATGCACTTGCTTGCTATGTATTTACTGTTTCTCCCCCTCTTCTCTTCGGTAGACCCCATGATGGCTGTCGACGCCGCCGTGATCGACTACGTCGACGACGACCCCTCTTTGCCAGAGCAACCAGGCAAGCCCCCACTTTGATCATCCCGATATCGCCCATTTCATTCTCTCATGCTTGCGTTAGATTTTACTACTGTTATTGGTTGCTCCTATTCTGACGCATAGCCAGCTTTTGTATCTGTTGTTGTACCTTACCTTCTTATCCTAAACTGCTTAGTATAGGTTGGTTAGTGATCCCTCAGTGACCCCCACCTTGTCCTTGTTGCCCCTACTTCATCATCGAAGACCCGTTCAACAGGATCGAAGGCCAGAGCACGACCCCTCACATCACATCACACCCCTTTTGTTGCTCGACTCTGCAGGGTTACCATCGAGTGCCGAGGGTGGACCCTCATACATCACTCCTGATGAGATCTCTGTAGTGTAGCTATTCGTTCATGGTCATCGACGGTCATTTCCTCCTTAACCACTTCCGATACGGCTCTGTCGTGCAACCCCTCAAGTGTGAACCTCGGGGGTGGTTCCTCTTACGTTCACCTTGATGATTACATCTAGTGGAATTCATCGAGGGTGATTCCTCGGGTTTTCCCCTTGATGTTTGGACACACGGATACTTTGACTTTACCACTGTTACTTGGAAAGACGGGTCTACCCTGAGGGGTACTCGCGCGAGCTTAATTGCGAGTGATGTGGAGTCGGGTTGACCTGGAGGGTGCCCGCAAGATAATTACGAGGCATGGCCGGGCATTCTTAGCCCTTGCCGCAAGTCCTCGAGACGGGGCAACGGGGTCACATCTTTCGTGAGTCTCTGCTTGTTACCACGCGTTCCTAATCCACTACGATTTGGATAATTGATCCGAGGGGCCTTTGGCCTGATAGCACTAACCATCACGTGGGCATAGTATGGGCGTTTTGCGTCGTATGCATCAGCCGAAGCTTAATAGACGTCAGCGACTGAGCGGCGCGCGCCGGGTTGGACTGCGTAAGCGCCTGCCTTGTTGAAGGAAGTAGGTAGGTATGCTCACCGGCCGCCCTCGCAACGTGCAGGAGTTCCGGGGAGATGGCCCATGACCCCTGGGGGCATAGGTTTAGTTCGGCGTGCTGGCCTCTCTATTAAGCCTAGGTCGGGTTGCGGCGTATTGTTTGGCTGAGGCCAGGCATGACCCAGGAAAGTGTGTCCGGCCGGAGTTAATAGAGCATGGTGGGTAAGTTGGTGCACCCCTACAGGGAAGACAACATCTATCGATAGCCTGTCCTATGGTAACGGACACTTGGAGTTGTATCCCGATCGATACAACTAGAACTGGATATTTGTGATGAGAACTGGATGGTGATGAGAATTGGATTGTGATGATTACTGGATAGTATGGCTCTGGGATTGCTTTCTCACAGGGTGTCGAGAAAGGATCTCTGGCCGAGGTTGATAACACCACTACTACTTTACTTTATGCTACTCTACTCCCTCCTGTTGCTGCAAGATGGTGGTTTCAGAAGATGCTAGTGTTCGATAGGACTAGGTTCTCCCCTCTATTCTGGCATTTCTGCAGCCCAGTCCACATATACAGCCTTCCTTTGATAATGTTGCATATGTAGTGTACATCCTTGCTTGCGAGTACTTTGGATGAGTACTCACGGTTGGTTTGCTCCCCCTTTCCCCCCTTTCTTCTTCTTTCCGGTTGATGCAACCAGATGTCGGAGCCCAGGAGCCAGATGCCACCGTCGATGCCTACTACTACGTGGAGACCGCCGACGACCAGGCGTAGTTAGGAGGCTCCCAGGCAGGAGGCCTTGCCTTTTCGATTGTTGTTGCTTTTGTGCTAGCCTTCTTAAGGCAAACTTGTCTAACTCATGTCTGTACTCAGATATTGTTGCTTCCGCTGACTCTTGTGTATTCGAGCTTATGTATTCGAGCCCTCGAGGCCCCTGGCTTGTAATATAAAGCTTGTATTATTTTAATTTATGTCTAGAGTTGTGTTGTGATATCTTCCCGTGAGTCCTTGATCTTGATCATACACATTTGCGTGTATGATTTGTGTATGATTGAATCGAGGGCGTCACACGACTCTTCGCTCCTTGGTTGGGGACGACCAAGGTTATCCGCCGGACTGCTTCGTTCCCTTGTTCCGCCGTCCAGACGGGGCGGAGGTTGCCACCTCCATGCCCGTCTTTGACAGGCACGGGCTTGTGCCGCCTGTGCCCGTGAGTGTTCCGGCGACGACGACTCCGGTGGACGTGTCCTCCGACGTGTCTCGCGAAGGGGAGGAGGAGGAAGAGGAGGAGGAGGAGCGTGACTCGGAAGCTACCCGTGAGGGGGAGGGGGAGACCTCTCCTTTGCGCAAGGCTCTGCACCCTGCCTGATGATGATGACGAGGCCGATGTCTCCCTGGAGAGAGGCGAGCCGCCGGTGGCTGGAGACTCCACAAGGTCCAAGGTCAGTCCCCGGAGGAGGCCGCCGGCCGAGGTCCCGACGAGGGGCAGGTCGGCATTGATCTCCCGAGGCGACGCCCCTGTTCTGACGCCACCCAGAGCTGCCTCTTCTTCTGCTCCTGGTGCTCGCGCGCCCGCTCCTCAGGCCGCGAAGCTTTTAGGCTTCAGGCTTAGGAAGCAGAGAGATTACACCGTGGTCGACCAGTAAGTATTCTTGTCATGTCTTGTTTCTGCTTCTACTGCTGATTCTTGATGCCTCTCTGTTGCGCCATTAGGCCGACACCCACGGCGAAGAGGAGGAAGGAGGAAACGGTGGTACTGCTCGGGACACAATCGCCTGCGGCTGCCGCACCCCCCTCCGCGGGGAAGGCCAGTGACAGCGCTCACGTTTCCCCAGCCCGATCGTCCTCACGAGGCATGGGAGAGCGTCCTCAGGAGGAGGCGGCCCCTGCTGCCCCGCTGGCTCCGGAGGTGCCAGTGCCCGGCTCAGTTGCTGGGGCCCCCAAGGCTCAGGAGCTTCTAGCCTCCCAGGCCATGATGACGATGCTGCCTCCTCCTCCCCCCGCTGTACTGCTGACCTCGGATCCTTCTGCCTCGCCTAACGTCCTGGGGCGCGCTCTTTCTGTGATGACTCTGCTGCGAGAGGATCTTCAAGGCGCCGACCGTCGCCTAATAGCCGGGCGCCTGGAGCTGGTCTCTGGCTGGCTTCACTCAGACGTGTCCGTTCGGGTGGCGCTGAGCCAGGCCGCAGCGACCTCCGAGAAGGACAAGCAGGTCACCGCCCAAGCCTCAGCCGCTCGCGAGGTGGTGCTGAAAAATGCCGGGGCCGCCCAGGATCGCTGGAGGCCGAGCTGGAGACCATGCACAACAAGCATGCGGCCGAGGCTCGAGGATGCGAGGCAGAGGAGGATAAGATGAAGGCCCGAGAGGACGCCATCAGGGGTTGCGACGCTGAGCTGGAGCAGTTGGCGAAGGCACAGGCCATGGAGCGCAGTCGACTGGAGAAGCTGAAGTGGAAGATGGTGGCGGAGAAGGCTGAGCTTGACGCCAAGGCGAAGGTCCTGGCTGAGGACCGCGTGGCCTTCAAGTCCCTCGAGGAGAGGTCCCGCGTGGCACTGCAGGCACTCTACGAGAAGGGCTTGGAGGAGCCGCTGGCCATCGATGATGAGGGCCCCACCTAGCTGCTTCCTCATCTGGTCGCGGCGCTTGAGGAAGTCATGGGCGGCATCGGCCGCTTGGTGGAGGGAGAAGCCCGCACTCTTTCCTCTGATGTGCTTCTTCTGGAGCCTGTGGATGACGAGCGCTGCGCAGCTGCTGCCGAAGCCGTGAAGGGCCAGGTGGTGGCTTTGCTGAAGAGGTTGCGCGCCTTTGATCCCGCACCTTAAACTGGTGGTGCTGCTGAACCTACAACTCCGATGGGCGGCGCAGGTGAGGACAACGCTGTTGTGGAAGAATCATCTCTTGCACGTGTCGGCGGCATTCGGGGATGACGATATGACTTGCTGGCGGCTCCTTTCCTGTTTAACTTCTGCAATATGCATCATGCCTCGTGGAGGCATTTAAACTTGCGTTTGGTACTGGGAGAACAATATGTCTTGTAATATTTGTTCGAGTTTCGCGATTTCCTTCCTGTTTGCTTTATGTTCTACGTCGGCAGAGCCCGACCCCGCGCATACCACAGCCGCCGTTGGGTCGTATGGATCACTAGGACGAGACCAAGGGGTGAGGGGCTACGTGGTCAGTTAGGCTCCTGAGTCGCTATGCTCGGGAGTCCCCCTTGACATGCAAACAACTTACAGAAAGGAGATTCGGGAGTAGGCCTAGCGTTCTACGTCGGCAGGGCCCGACCCCGCGCATACCTCAGCCGTTGTTGGGTCGTCCGGATCACCAGGATGAGACCAAGGAGTGAGGGGCTATGTGGCCAGTTAGGCTCCTGAGTTGCGATGCTAGGAGTCCCCCTTGACGCTCAAACTACCTTCATACCTTTTTTCCTTGCTGAGGCACCGCTCGGGAGGGGTGCCCGACGACCAGGTCCGAGGGACCTGGTAGGGTGGCGTACGCTTGGGTGTGACCCGAGCGTAGCCCCGTGCCCAGCCCCCTCGCGCGACTCTCCCGAGGGGAGGTGTTGCGATGTGGCCACACACTGAGCTCGGAGGCTCCGTGAGGTTGATACGGCCATGGGGCCGCCCTTAGTTGTTTATCACCAGCGTGGAGCGTAGCGCTTCCGCACTTGCACGGGCATAACCGCTCCTCGGTCATGTCGACTACCAGTGCGTAGCATGGTGCTTCCACTGGTGTGTGGGTGAGGGCTCCCTCTGAGTGGAGCACCCGGGGCGTGTACAGCCCCGCCCTGACACGTAGCTTGCACGGCAGGGCTATACGAGGTGTGTCTGGGCACTCGTGAGCCAGCGCGGGACTCACGAGGCCCTACCTCAAGGCGGGTTGTGCCTGATCTTGGCTCTTGATGGCTGTGATGGTCCTGCGAGACGGTTAGGCAACCTGCGTCGAGCGAATCTCCTGAGGTTATCGCATGAGAAGGCCAAGCACCAACGACCCCAGGAGGTGACGTGAACGGGGCCGGCCCGTCAGACAGAGCTCAACCGTTGGATTTATCGACGCTGCAGGGATGGACCCGAGCACAGGCGCCATGCCTAGTCTTCTCATGCGAAGGATCCTGAAGAAAGACGACCGGCGCGCGGCTCCTATGGTGGTTAAGTGCCGGGCAGGCGGGTGATAACCATAAATGACTCATGCATGGGAAGCGAACTAGCTTAAATAGATGCGAAAATGATATATGCCACTCGAACGGACCCGAGCGGCCTGGGGAGCAGCCCGAGGGGCGCCCCCATAGAGTAAGCTAAAGATGCAGAAAGATACATGTCGTGGGGGTAGACCCATGCGGCCTGGGAATGATGCAGCCCTGGGGGTGCTCCCAGTTAAGTAAACTTGGAAAATGCCACCTGGTTCCATTGTTGCAACGCCCTCGATGCGGCTATATCTCCTACGTGTCGAAGCACGACTTAGAGGCATAACCGCATTGAAATCAATGTAGCAAGTGAGGTAATCTTCACACAACCCACGTAATACATAAGGGAAAGAGATACATAGTTGGCTTACAATCGCCACTTCACACAATACAAGAGTAAAGCATTACATCATACAGATACAATCAAGGTCCGACTACGGAACCAAAATAAAAGAAGACTACCCCAGTGCTACACAGATCCCCGATCGTCCCGACTGGGCTCCACTACTGATCAACTGAAACGAAACAACACAATGAACAAGAACTTCATCGAGCTCCTCCTTGAGCTCGGGTGCGTCACCTGCACGGTTTCATCGGCACCTGCAAACTGGTTTTGGAAGTATCTGTGAGTCACGGGGACTCAGCAATCTCACACCCACGAGATCAAGACTATTTAAGCTTATAGGAAGGGTAAAGGTATGAGGTGGAGCTGCAGCAAGCGACTAGCATATATGGTGGCTAACATACGCCAATAAGAGCGAGAAGAGAGGGCAAAGCACGGTCGATGAACTATGATCAAGAAGTGATCCTGAAACTACTTACGTCAAGCATAACTCCAACACCGTGTTCACCTCCCGGACTCCGCCGAGAAGAGACCATCACGGTTACACACGCGGTTGGTGTATTTTAATTAAGATCAACTTCGGGTTTTCTACAACCGGACATTAACAAATTCCTATCTGCCACATAACCGCGGGCACGGCTTTTGAAAGTTCAAACCCTGCAGGGGTGTCCCAACTTAGCCCATGATAAGCTCTCGCGATCAACGAAGGATATTCCTTCTCCCCGGGAGGACCCGATCAGTCTCGGAATCCCGGCTACAAGACATTTCGACAGTAATAAAACAAGACCAGCAAGACCGCCCGATGCGCCGACATCCCGATAGGAGCTGCACATATCTCGTTCTCAGGGCAACACCGGATGAGACAGGCTACGAGTAAAACCAGGCTTCGAGTTTCCCCGAGGTGGCCCCGCAGGCGGCTCGGTTCGGACCAACACTTAGACAAGCATTGGCCCGGGGGGGCTAAAATAAGATGACCCTCGGGCTGGCCGACCCAAGGGAAAAAGATAGGTGGTAGGCAAATGGTAAAACCAATGTTGGGCCTTGCTGGAGGAGTCTTATTCAAAGCGAACTGTCAAGGGGGTCCCACAAATCACCCGACCGCATTAGGGACGCAAAATCCGGGAATATAACACCGGTATGACGGAAACTAGGGCGGCAAGAGTGGAACAAAACACCAGGCATAAGGCCGAGCCTTCCACCCTTTACCAAGTATATAGATGCATTAATTAAATAAGATATATTGTGATATCCCAACAAGTAAACATGTTCCAACAAAGAACAACATCTCCATGTTCCAACAAGGGACAAACTTCATCTTCACCTGCAACTAACAACGCTATAAGAGGGGCTGAGCAAAGCGGTAACAAAGCCAAACAACGTTTGCTAGGACAAGGTGGGTTAGAGTCTTGGTTTAGCAATATGGGAGGCATGATAAGCAAGTGGTAGGTATCGCAGCATAGGCATAGCAAAAGAGCGAGCATCTAGCAAGCAAAGATAGAAGTGATTTTGAGGGTATGGTCATCTTGCCTGCAAGGTTCTCAGAGTTGTCGAAAGCTTGATCCTCGTAAGTGTTCTCAACAGGTTCCTCGTTCGCGTACTCGTCTCCCGGCTATACCCAGAACAAGAACACAAGCAAATGAACAACTATCAACCACGATGCAATGCGCAAGCAACATGATGCAAAACATGGCATGGTATGCGAGATGTGGTATGCAATGCATATGCATGCTCCGGAAAGAAAAGATGAACAAGGCATAATCTTGGCAAACCAAGTATGCCACTAGAAAGGTGAGGTGATTTCAGTTGAAATCGATATAAAGATCACCAGAATTGGATGCACGGTTTGCAAATGACAAGCAAAACAAGCATGACTAGATTCTGCCATTAACAGCATGATGTCACTTAGCATGCAACAAGAAATTAATCTACTGCATCCAAACATATCAGCAAAACATATGAAAGTGATCTATTCAAGATGCTTGACAAAAGATGAACGCTGAGCTACGGCTAAATCACACCATAACAGGTTCAAACAAGCATGGCAAAAGTGCAAAAGATAACAGGTTCACAGACTTAGTGAAAATGCTATCATGCCAGAAATTAACATCAGGATGACATGTTTAGAGCAAGGAAACAACCTGCTACAAGGACAAAATATAGCAAAACAAGGCATGGCATGAATCTACTCAAAACATAGAACAAAAGTCCCTTACTGACCATGTAGGACTCAAGTTCATAGGATGCACACATAAATCATGGCAAAAATGACAAAAGTGAATCTACTCAAACAGATCTGAAACTAACATCACATAGCCCTCTTCTAACAGCATATCGGGCATCAAGATGAGCTCAAATAAAAATGATGCAATGAGGCGAAATGATGTACTCATCGAGGCGAACAATTTCACATATTACACGCACGAAATGGAGCAGTATGCAGAGAGTTATGATGCGATGAACATGGCCTAAAAATAGCAAAGATCTAGGGACTTGGCAGAATTTTGAAAAAGAAACACACATGCGGAAGACACTAAAACGCGCACGAGGCGAGGGTTAGCCGGGCTGCTCACCATGGGCCTTGGCCCAGTCGGTGTGGAGGTGGGCTGCAGCAGAGGCGGCGGCGAACTGGGCCGCGGGGCGCGCTAGGCTGGGGCGGGCCCACGTGCTCGTCGACGCGGAGGGAGACAGGATCGGGGCTCCTCCTGATCCGAACGGCGCGTGGCGGCGCTCGCCGGTGAGGGCGACGGTGACGGCGAGGTAGGAGGCAGATCCGGTGAGGGGAAAGCGGCGGAGGCGGCGGACGGAGCAGAGAGGCCGGATCTGGGACAAGGAGCTCGTCGGGGCTCCATTCCCGGCGACGGCGAGGGGTCCGGTGACGAGCTCGCCAGAGCTCCAAGGCGGCGGCGGCGCAGGGCGGGATCCGGCGTGGAGGAGAGGAACTCGGGGCGGGGCCGGGTGGATCCGTTCGGTGACGGGGCTGGTCGGCGGAGGAGCTCCTCGGAGCTGCGGCAGCGAGGTCGAGCCGGGAATCGTTCTCCTCGAGTCCAGAGCGAGGGGGCGAGGCCAGCGAGCGAGCGGGATCCGGCGGCGGGCGGCTCGGGCAGCGGCGACCATCGGCCGGGCTCGCGCGGGCCGCGCGTGGGCTCGGCGGGCCGCGGGGACGGCAGCGGAGACACGTGGCGGCAGCGGATTGGGCAGGGGTGGTGGCGGACATGTCTGGGCGAGAGGGTGGACGTGTCCGTCGGCGGGAGGAGGAAGAAGCTAGGGTTTTGGACCCGAAATTTCGGAGGGGTGCACATATTAATGGCTAGGAGGAGGTAGGAGACTCCAAATGAGGAGCGGTTTTTGCCCACACGATCGTGATCGAACGACCGAGAGGATGGAGGGGGTTTAGGTGGGTTTTGGGCCACTTTGAAGGGGGTGTTGGGCTGCACCAAAAGAGGCCTTTGCGGTTGCCCGGTTAACCGTTGGAGTATCAAACGACCTCCAAAAGACCCGAAACTTGACAGGCGGTCTACCGGTGCTATACCAAGGCCGCTTGGCAAATCTCGGGCCATTCCGAGAAAGTTTAACACCCGCATATGAAAAGAGGCAAAAGGGGGCGCCGGGGAACATAGGAGTGCCGGATTGCAAAACGGACAATGGGGAAAATGCTCGGATGCATGAGACGAACACGTATGCAAATGCGATGCACATGATGACATGATATGAAATGCAGATGATGACATGGCAAAGTGCAACACGCAAGCAAATGACATGGCAACGCTGACGAATAACTCGCGGAGACCTGGCGCAACAGATCCGGGGCATTACAACACTCCACCACTACGAGAGGATCTCGTCCCGAGATCTAGAATGGCACCGGAGGGGAAAACGGAAGAGACAGAGAAGAGGTAAAGCTAAGTTGCTTCTTTGACAAAAGAGTGAAACCAAAGAACCTTGAGAGGTTAAAGAATCTTGCGAGAAATACTACAACGGAGATGAACGAAGTTGGAAACGCTCCGATAGAAAAGAGGAACAAGGAACATTACAAGAACCTTGTAGGTTGCAAACTCGAGAATCAAGATCTCAAGGGGCAAGAAGAAGTTTAAAACCACTCCGGTTAAAATTAGCTAGACAAAGAATAGATTAAAGAATTCGGGCAGCACTCCGGTTGAAAAGAGATGCAAGACTTGATAAGATGAGAGAGCTCGAATGAAAACACGTCACTCTGGTTAAATGGATAAGCAAGGAAAAGAACACGATCCTCACAATTTGAGATGATGTGCGAAGAGAGCAACATCACAATGCCTCCGGAAGAAAGAATAGAAGATAGATCATTGGAACAAAAGAATGGAGAAGAAAACAACATGTACCACCTCAAATGAGTTTGGAAAGCACCCTTGCAAGAAGGTTATAACGGAGTTGTTGGAAAAAAACCAACAACGAAAAGAATAACCTTGTAGTGGACTTATGGAAACATCTCAACATTATGAGGTGAGCTTCTGCCACCAACGGAAACAAATGATTGGATTGATATCAACAAGGAGACGCAAAACTTATTTCACCGGGAGAACAAACGAAGAACTTGGGTCATTTATAAGCACCATAAAAGCAACAAACCTAAGGGAAGGCTTTAGGTGAAATATATCCCAAGATAACTCCAATGAAGAGATTGATGGATTTAAAATACCTCATTCTTGACAACATGTGAATCATGAAGCATGAAGGGAAATTGTAAAGTATGACATAACACCACCTCAAAAGATAAGGTAGAAAGAATTGCACTTCGAAATGCAAGATGAAGAGTGCTTGAACTCCTCAAAACAAGACATGTGTTGAGCACCATGTTAAATTTTGAGTAAAGTTTAGCGGATCATAGCTCCGAGAGAAATCTTGAAGAACTATTGAATAATGAAAAGGGTCCTTGATAAACCATCATGTGAACCTTCCATGAAGAACTCCGGTAAAACAAGGATGATAGAAAGAGAGAGAAGTTGAAAACACAAGGTGAAACCTTGTAATGCTTTAGATGGAGCTTCGCGACGAGATAATGCGGAAAACTTGGAACTCCAGAAAAGAAAAAGATGAAGCATCTCGAACCGAGAAATGTGACATGATGAACAACTCTTGGAAAGAAGAAACTAGATCACTTGGATGAAACCATAATAAGAATTACGTTATGCATATCCTTCACCAATTTAGATTGATGACAAGCAACGGATTTGTCATACTACTTATTCTCGTAGAAAGGATTAAGATAGATATAGCGTAAACTTGAGAAGGTCTTCAATGAGCCACCGGTAGGATTGAAACAATGATTAAATTGATATGATAACAAAGAAAGAGGAATGTTGAATGAACCACCGTAAAAAAATGAAAATGAAAGTAGCAAGGCACAATTCACCGGGAAGACTTGGAAAACGAATGAAGATACTTGAGATATATGAGAACGAAGAGATCATGGACTGATTAGAGAATATTGAATGATGCACCGGTATGATTTGGCGAACGATAGACGAGGCTGAAAGCTTGAATGAATAATTCTGAGATGATGGCCTCCGGAGAATCAAACTGAAAAGACTCCTGAATTGCTCCGGATGGGTATGAAAAGAATTCTCACAGTCAAAAACAATTATGAGAGGATGGCATCAAGCTAGAACCCTGAATCTTGAAGAGAATGGAGCAAGATTTAAGAGAAACTCTTCTTCGGTCTTCAAATGTTGAAAATGACGATGAGAAACACCATGAATTGTTGAGGCACTCCGGAATGAAAATTGAAAAGGGTGAACCAACGATGAAAAGAATTTAAAAGATCTAGGAGAAATACATATGACTGATGATAACCCATTCTTACGTCACATCTTGAAAAAGAATTTGGGAATAGCTCCGGGAAAATTAGAAGAGTCAGGTAAGATCCTGGGAAAAGACCTGTGGGTTAGGGCCCACTCAAAAGATACACCGTTGAATGATTGCTTGAAAGGTAGATTGCACTGGTTGATTTAAATGGCTAGAATGAGATAACAACCTCAAAATAGGTAGAACTGATCTTGAAAGACAAGACAAGCCTTCTGAGATATCTTCAGCACTCCGGAACAAATGAATAGCGAGAGGTGAATGATTAAGAGGTGCACCAGTACGAGAAAGAATTTGAAACGAGGAAAAGATATGATCGACAAAGCTTGAATTGAATCCACCGGAGAAGAAAGAGAACGAATAACGATGAAGTTAAGGCTCCGTTAGTATCTTCCCGAGAATCACCGGATAAGAACATTGACGGAAAAGAATGGAGAGACTTCCCATCTATAACATGGATACTTGATTAAGAAATCCGAGTCCTTGAAGAAAAAGGGTGGGAGGGCGGGAAAACAAAGGCAACTTGGGGACGGGTGAAACGGATACCGTTAAGAAAAACATAGAATTTATCTTGCGGATGTTGAAATGATCGGATCTACTTAAAGAGAAGCACGCCGGTTGGAAAGAATTGAAAAGACAACCTCAGTGATCAAGAAGGATTAGTATTCACAGAGAAATATGAGAACACCGCTTAGAATAAGATATGGAATCAACACTTGACATCGAAGCAACTCGAATACCACAAATAAAACAAAACAAAGGATTGGCTTGCAGAATAAGCCGGAAACAAATACATATGATAGAGATTTACCCAATCCCATATCATGCATCTGTCGAAAAGATATTCTAGGAGCTACTTGAATTCCCACCTATAAACTCTCGAAACTTTTTGGTTATGCAATCTGGTGTTGGGGATACAGGGGACACAAAATATATCACCCAAACTAACAATACCTAGATCCAGCTGTCTCCATTCTTCAACACATAACCAAGAAACCTTCGGAAATCGACTACCTCAACCTTAGAAAAACATCCGTTATACGAGTTATGGCAATACTCCCGCACTCGCCTCAGTACTAGGCTATCAGGGTTATCTCACCAACAACTGTACAAAAGAGATTTTCGATGTCGGCGTACTAAACTCAGGTATACCAGAACTGTAACGATAAAATTATGACGACAACACCTCAGAGCTCAACTCCCCGGGACACCTCCACTAAACACCTGCTGACAGGAGGCACCAAGACAATGTTGTCATCATAAAACCATCGGAACGACTCTAAGATACCCGCGTGATCCTAAATTTTTTTAGTGAAATTTGAGAAGAGAAGAGTCAAAACTCTACGTCAGGATGCCTTACCAGAGTGATGAGGAGACTGGGAAGTAAAAAGAATTCCTAAGCTCTCTGATACATAATTCCTAAATGACTCAAAACATTTTTCTAGACACAACTCGTCCGCTAAAAACGATCAATCAGTGGGGGCTCCTAAGGTTGGGGAAGGCTCTGATACCAACCTGTAACGCCCTCGATGCGGCTATATCTCCAACGTATCGAAGCACGACTTAGAGGCATAACCGCATTGAAAGCAATGTCGCAAGTGAGGTAATCTTCACACAACCCACGTAATACATAAGGGAAAGAGATACATAGTTGGCTTACAATCGCCACTTCACACAATACAAGAGTAAAGCATTACATCATACAGATACAATCAAGGTCCGACTACGGAACCAAAATAAAAGAAGACTACCCCAGTGCTACACAGATCCCCGATCGTCCCGACTGGGCTCCACTACAGATCAACTGAAACGAAACAACACAATGAACAAGAACTTAATTGAGCTCCTCCTTGAGCTCGGGTGCGTCACCTGCACGGTTTCATCGGCACCTGCAAACTGGTTGTGGAAGTATCTGTGAGTCACGGGGACTCAACAATCTCACACCCGCGAGATCAAGACTATTTAAGCTTATAGGAAGGGTAAAGGTATGAGGTGGAGCTGCAGCAAGCGACTAGCATATATGGTGGCTAACATACGCCAATGATAGCGAGAAGAGAGGGCAAAGCACGGTCGATGAACTATGATCAAGAAGTGATCCTGAAACTACTTACGTCAAGCATAACTCCAACACCGTGTTCACCTCCCGGACTCCGCCGAGAAGAGACCATCACGGTTACACACGCGGTTGGTGTATTTTAATTAAGATCAACTTTGGGTTTTCTACAACCGGACATTAACAAATTCCCATTTGCCACATAACCGCGGGCATGGCTTTCGAAAGTTCAAACCCTGCAGGGGTGTCCCAACTTAGCCCATGATAAGCTCTCGCGATTAACGAAGGATATTCCTTCTCCCCGGGAAGACCCGATCAGTCTCGGATTCCCGGCTACAAGACATTTCAACAGTAATAAAACAAGACCAGCAAGACCGCCCGATGCGCCGACATCCCGATAGGAGCTGCACATATCTCGTTCTCAGGGCAACACCGGATGAGACAGGCTACGAGTAAAACCAAGCTTCGAGTTTCCCCGAGGTGGCCCCGCAGGCGGCTCGGTTCGGACCAACACTTAGACAAGCATTGGCCCGGGGGGGGGGGGCTAAAATAAGATTACCCTCGGGCTGGACGACCCAAGGGAAAAAGATAGGTGGTAGGCAAATGGTAAAACCAATGTTGGGCCTTGCTGGAGGAGTCTTATTCAAAGCGAAATGTCAAGGGGGGCCCATAAATCACCCGACCGCGTTAGGGACGCAAAATCCGGGAATATAACACCGGTATGACGGAAACTAGGGCGGCAAGAGTGGAACAAAACACCAGGCATAAGGCCGAGCCTTCCACCCTTTACCAAGTATATAGATGCATTAATTAAATAAGATATATTGTGATATCCCAACAAGTAAACATGTTCCAACAAGGAACAATATCTCCATGTTCCAACAAGGGACAAACTTCATCTTCACCTGCAACTAACAACGCTATAAGAGGGGCTGAGCAAAGCGGTAACAAAGCCAAACAACGGTTTGCTAGGACAAGGTGGGTTAGAGGCTTGGTTTAGCAATATGGGAGGCATGATAAGCAAGTGGTAGGTATCGCAGCATAGGCATAGCAAAAGAGCGAGCATCTAGCAAGCAAAGATAGAAGTGATTTACAGGGTATTGTCATCTTGCCTGCAAGGTTCTCAGAGTTGTCAAAAGCTTGATCCTCGTAAGTGTTCTCTACAGGTTCCTCGTTCGCGTACTCGTCTCCCGGCTATACCCATAACAAGAACACAAGCAAATGAACAACTATCAACCACGATGCAATGCGCAAGCAACATGATGCAAAACATGGCATGGTATGCGAGATGTGGTATGCAATGCATATGCATGCTCCGGAAAGAAAAGATGAACAAGGCATAATCTTGGCAAACCAAGTATGCCACTGGAAAGGTGAGGTGATTTCGGTTGAAATCGATATAAAGATCAACGGAATCGGATAAACGGTTTGCAAATGACAAGCAAAACAAGCATGACAAGATTCTGCCATTAACAGCATGATGTCACTTAGCATGCAATAAGAAATTAAGCTACTGCATCCAAACATATCAGCAAAGCATATGACAGTGATCTACTCAAGGTGCTTGACAAAAGATGAACACTGAGATACGGCTAAATCACACCATAACAGGTTCAAACAAGCATGGCAAAAGTGCAAAAGATAACAGGTTCACAGACTTAGTGAAAATGCTATCATGCCAGAAATTAACATCGGGATGACATGTTTAGAGCAAGGAAACAACCTCCTGCAAGGACAAAATATAGCAAAACAAGGCATGGCATGAATCTACTCAAAACATAGAACAAAAGTCCCTTACTGACCATGAGCCAAAAAGGACCAGAAAATATAATAGCACCCATGTCAATTAAGCAAGTTTCGTTACAGTTTTCAGACTCAAGAAGGCATGTCAAAAACAGATAACAAGTAGGCATGTTTACGAGCTCGATGCACTCACTACAGAGCAATTCATGATAAACTAAGCATACACCCACCAAGAAGACATGGCATAGAAACTAATCATGTCAATAATAACATCATATCATGCAAGGATCAACTACAACAAGCTTGGCAAAATCGAATAACACGTAAACAATCTGCCAGTAATATTTTATAGCAAAAGTAGAGCTCGATTGACTCAAGCTATTGCACTCCATAATTACAAACAAAGGCATGTATGGATAGAGCAAATCCATATGTTAAAAACACCCTTACTGATCATGCTCAAAATGGGCATAGATCTCTCTGAAACAACATGAACACATGGAATAAAAATAACAGCAGGACATGACTTAGTGAAAATACTAAGTCCCTGAAATCAGCAACATTATGATCCCTAGTTTGCATGCTTGTGCTAGTCACCACATAGATCACAAAAATACATGGCATACACCCCTGTAAAGATGGCATGGCATATTACAAAACACATGTAGGACTCAAGTTCATAGGATGCACACATAAATCATGGCAAAAATGACAAAAGTGCATCTACTGAAACAGATCTGAAACTAACATCACATAGCCCTCTTCTAACAGCATATCGGGCATCAATATGAGCTCAAATGAAAATAATGCAATGAGAAGAAATGATGTACTCATCGGGGCGAACAATTTGACATATTACACGCACGAAACGGTGCAGTATGCAGAGAGTTAGGATGCGACGAACATGGCCTAAAAATAGCAAAGATCTAGGGACTTGGCAGAATTTTGAAAAAGAAACAGACATGCGGAAGACACTAAAACGCGCATGAGGCGAGGGTTAGCCGGGCTGCTCACCATGGGCCTTGTCCCAGTCGGTGTGGAGGTGGGCTGCAGCAGAGGCGGCGGCGAACTGGGCCGCGGGGCGCGCTAGGCCGGGGCGGGCCCACGTGCTCGTCGACGCTGAGGAAGACAGGATCGGGGCTCCTCCCGATCCGAACGGCGCGTGGCGGCGCTCGTCGGTGAGGGCGACGGGGACGGCGAGGTAGGAGGCAGATCCGACGAGGGGAAAGCGGCGGAGGTGGCGGATGGAGCGGAGAGGCCGGATCTGGGACGAGGAGCTCGTCGGGCTCCATTCCCGGCGACGGCGAGGGGTCCGGTGACGAGCTCGCCAGAGCTCCAAGGCGGCGGCGGCGCAGGGCGGGATCCGGCGTGGAGGAGAGGAACTCGGGGCGGGGCCGGGTGGATCCGTTCGGCGACGGGGCTGGTCGGCGGAGGAGCTCCTCGGAGCTGCGGCAGCGAGGTCGAGCCGGGAATCGGTCTCCTCGAGTCCAGAGCGAGGGGGCGAGGCCAGCGAGCGAGCGGGATCCGGCGGCGGGCGGCTCGGGCGGCGGTGACGACCGGCCGGGCTCGCGCGGGCCGCGCGTGGGCTCGGCGGGCCGCGGGCGCGGGGACGGCGGCGGAGACACGTGGCGGCGGCGGATTGGGCAGGGGTGGTGGCGGACATGTCCGGGCGAGAGGGTGGACGTGTCCGTCGGCGGGAGGAGGAAGAAGCTAGGGTTTTGGACCCGAAATTTTGGAGGGGTGCACATATTTATAGCTAGGAGGAGGTAGGAGACTCCAAATGAGGAGCGGTTTTTGCCCACACGATCGTGATCAAACGACCGAGAGGATGGAGGGGGTTTAAGTGGGTTTTGGGCCACTTTGAAGGGGGTGTTGGGCTGCACCAAAAGAGGCCTTTGCGGTTACCCGGTTAACCGTTGGAGTATCAAACGACCTGCAAAAGACCCGAAACTTGACAGGCGGTCTACCGGTGCTATACCAAGGCCGCTTGGCAAATCTCGGGCCATTCCGAGAAAGTTTAACACCCGCATATGAAAAGAGGCAAAAGGGGGCGCCGAGGAACATAGGAGTGCCGGATTGCAAAACGGACAACGGGGAAAATGCTCGGATGCATGAGACGAACACGTATGCAAATGCGATGCACATGATGACATGATATGAAATGCAGATGATGACATGGCAAAGTGCAACACGCAGGCAAATGACATGGCAACGCTGACGAATAACTGGCGGACACCTGGCGCAACAGATCCGGGGCGTTACAATTGTCGAAGGAGTGTTGAAGTAGCCGAAGGCGTGTGGTGAAGGTGCCGCCCCTCATGATCCGCCAGGGCCCTGAGCCTCGGGAGGCTCTGGGGGCTCAGGCGGTTCCTTGAGGATTGTTCCCGTCTTCACCAGGACCGCGTGGTGCCTGGCCTCCTAGACTGCCAGGACGCTCCGCAGGTTATGTTGGAAGGCGGCTGCCACGCTCGGCAGGCCGAATGGCATGCAAACATAGCTGTGAGGTAGGCCCTCGCAATGCCCAACGCATGAAGGCCAAAAGAGCTCCTAAGATGCGGCAAGGTTGAGCCCTGGGATGTCGATGCAGACGCGCAGCCCGCCATCCTCGCCTGATGGGGGGCTGCGCCAGGTGGGCGGCGGTCGCCGCGCATGGCTCTTGCATCTTGTAGCCTGTTGTCCTCCTGAGGGAAACGTGTCGCAAAGCACGCCTCCACATGGTGCCCGAGGGCCTCGCTCGTGATGTTGGCTAGGTTTGAGGCCCTCCAGAAAAGAGCCCCCAAGCCCTGCCCGAGGAGGGCGCTGGGCACGCCTTCCTATGCGAGGGAGGGAGGCGCCCCTGGTGCGGGCGCCGATCCTGATGTGACGCCGCTAGAGGCGCCGCTCCCCTGAGGCCCTGTGCGGGGTAGATGCTTCTTCTTCTTGGGGATAGCCTCAGGAGGGTACTGCGTGCCATCGTTGTCGGGGTCTTCAATTGCTGCGGCTTGGAAGGCGCGCTCAAGGTAGCACACTGCATCTCTTTCTTCACAGGGGACTGTGATGATCCCGCCGCTTCCCGGCATTTTGAGGATGTTATAGTCGTGGTGGGTCACTTCCATGAACTTGGCCAGGGCTGGATACCCGAGGATGGCATTGCACGGCAGACGGATGTGGGCGACGTCGAAGTCGATGAGCTCGGTGCGGTAGTTGTCGCGCTGGCCGAAGGTGACAGGGAGGCGCACTTGCCCTATCGGTGTGGTGGAGCCGTCGGTCACTCCTGAGAAGAGCTTGGTGGGCTGTAGGTGATCGTATGGCACTTGGAGGCTGTCAAACGTCTCGACGGACAGGACGTTAAGCCCTGCACCACCATCGATGAGGGTCTTGGTGACTTGTACGTTGCTGATGACGGGTGAGCAGAGCATCAGGAGGGCGCCAGCAGTGGCCGCGCACTTGAGCTGGTCCACCGAGCTGAAGGTGATGGCGCACTTGGACCACCTGATCGGGCGCGTGGCCTCGAGCCTGGGAAGGGCCGCGTTCACCTCGTGAGCAAACTGCTTGAAGATACGCTAAGATACTGGGGCCTGAGCTCCGCCCAAGATGCAGGCAATAGCACATGGTTCCTGGAAGCCCCCAGCCCCTCGTCCTGAAGGTGTTCGTCGTTCCTTCTTGGGGGTGGCGGCAGTGGAGGAAGACCAGCATTGCCCTGAGGGCGGTCCTCGCGAGGCTGATCCCTCCATGCGCCCTCACAAGGCTGGTCCTGCCAGTGGTCCTTGCGAGGCCGGTCACACCACTCCTGGCGGGGGCCGCGATCGTCCCAGCGTCCTCCGCCTCGCCCCATCCTCGGTCGTAGCCCCGGTCGCTACGCTCGCGGCATCGGCCGAAGCATCCATCTCGAATGGCCCTGAGCTCTTGACAGTCATTGGTGTTGTGGTTGTCTACATTGTGGAAGGCGCAGAACGGACGGCTGCTCTTGGACAACTCGGGGTGGTTCCGGACGCGCTTCGTGTTCGGTTCCGCGGCGAGCACGGCCACCCCCTTGTGCTTCACGTCCTTTATTGGGGATATTACTACTGGGCGTAAACCGGCCTACCTGGGTCGGGTTAACTTCATCAGTAGTTCAAAGGTGTTAAAGCCCAAAGAAGCAGATAAGGGCCCAAGACCTGTAGTCGGTTTAAGACCTGTAGCCGTAAACCGGCTTATATGTAAACTTGTATTGTAAGTTAGAAATAAGGAGAGACCAACCCGGATACGAGTATGAACCGGTGATTGGGACTCTGTGAACCGACGGGCGTCACCTGTGTATATAAGGGGACGACCCGGCGGCGGTTCAGGGACAGACAACAACAACTCGAGACTTAGGCGAAGCTTGTTTGCTCCCTAGTCATCGAAACCCCATCAATTCCATCACAACTAGACGTAGGCTTTTACCTTCATCGAAGGGGCCGAACTAGTATAAAAACTCTCTGTGTCCCGTGTCCGCTTTAACCCCTTCAAGCTAACCCGTGGCGATGGCCCCACGACTAAGTCCTTTCATTATGACATCTGCCGTGACAAAACCACGACAGTTGGCGCCCACCGTGGGGCCCTCGCACGGTGGTGTTGAGTTATTGAAGGGATTTCATCTAGAGATCAACGGGCTCGCAATTTTGTCAGTTGAGGAAGATCCGGCAGGTCCATTGTTTGGTGGTCGAGAGCATGATTAACTTTGGAGCTGGCAGTACAAGGTTTGAGATCAAAAGAAACTAGGGTTCCGTGCGTGTTGCCGCACGCGGCGTGTTTGTTCGCCCGTTTGAGGAGGGTTGATTTCCATCAAAACAGCCAGTATTACGATCCGGCGAGACCGAGACCGACTCCGTTATTTAATCGCCATTTTGGCACAAAAGCTGGTGCATGAGAAATTTGGATCCACAGCAGTCTGACATAGGAGGATTCGCTTCAAATCTAGAGGCTACTGCCTTGCTGCTGTTACCGTGCACTACATCCAAATATTAAATCAGAACCGGTACTAGGTACTGGTGGCCGGTTTAGTACTCACGAGGAGGCATTCAAAAAATTGGATATACCAGTTAATTGGGAACAAACATGTCCTGCTGAGCCGCCCGGCCGCTCCTCCTTCTGCTATGCCGCTCCGCCTTGCTCCTGTTGAACCGCCCTTGTCGAGGGCAACCCGTGAACCGCCGCCTGGACTCGCCTCGGGTGTCTTCTTCTGCCGTAAGCTGCAGTATCAAATCGCCGTTCCGGACGAGCCGCCTCCAAGCGCGCCGGTTTACCGCCAGCACCTGCGCCCTTGTCTTTTTCTGCTGTGCGTCGCGGCCGTCGTGAGTCGCCTCCCTTACTTCGCCTTGACCCGCCGTGGTCGATCCGTCGTTGCTCCGTCTGAGTCAGACCGACCTGTTGCCGCCTACTCCGAGGCGCCGTCGTTCCTGCTGGCGAGTCCGCCCGCAAGCCGGCCGACCTCCGCCGTCGCCGCTTCAGCCTTGCTCTGAGTCACCGGGAGGGCTTCATGCCAAGTTGCTTCAGATCGCCGACCTGCGAGTCACCCTCGCTCCGTTTCTCTGCAAACCGACTCCGAGCCGTTGCGGCGCGGCCCTGCCTCGCCGGACTCATCAACCCCTCAAGTAGCGGTGGAGGCCTTGTGCCTGTTCCGAGCCACCGTCCCACGCGCCTTGACCAGTTCACCGCACCATCAACAAGCTACCATGTCAACAACCACATTCTGTTTGACCCTGTATTGGGCTGACCGTTGGTTTGATACCGGATTGAGCCGCCTGTTTCTGAAGCCTTCGCGAGAGCCGTGCCTCGCAACGGTCGTGGCAGCTCAGCTTTAACCTGCTGCTGGCACCGCTCCACCGGCCTCGCCCTCAAGCTACCCCTCCTCCAGCCGCCTCGTGCCTGAGCCATCGCGACCTCGAGCCCGGACTCGCGTTAAACCGGCCAGCCTCGAGCCCGGACTCGCTTCAAGCTAACTCGCCGCCCTTGTTATGGCTGTCCGCGTGCCGCCATCGCTGGTACCGCCGCAAGCTCGTCCTCACTTTGAAGCTGCCTTGCTTCCGCTGCGCGATGTGCCGCTTGAATCACCGCTGCTGAGTCGCCCCGACCTGGCGCCGCTCCGAGTCGCCCGAACTTGCGGCCCTGGGCTGGATCAGTCGCGTCAAACCGGCGTGCCGCCTGACCCGCTTTCGTCGTCCGCGCCTGGGGTCGTCTTCGTCGCGCGTCGAGCTGCCGCCGCCGTGACCTGCTGTTGCCGCCTCACGCTCTTGCTGGGCTCGCGCTTCTAGTCTCAAGTTGCAACCGCGTGACGCTGCGGCCGCGGTAACCCGCCTCGCTTCTGCCACAAATCGCCGGGCCCCTCCGCCGGGTTACCGCGTCCCGCCTTGGCCACCCAGCAAGTTCCGCCTGGCGCGCTGCGGGCCGCTTGGTCCTACTAGAGCCTCTGCTGAGTTGCCGCCCGCCTCTGCTGCACCATCGCTGGATACTGCATGGTCGTGGTTCTGTTCTCCGATTCTCTCCCAGGAGCGCTTCGCCTGTTATGAGCAAAATAACTGTTGAGCACACAGTTTGTGCATAGGTGCATAGAGAAAGCAGCAGAAGCACTGGGTCTGGCGGGTGTCGCAATAAAATGTGCTGAATTTCTGGTTTGGATTTGTGCTTAAAGAACCTGTTTAAGTCACATAATGGAGGTAAAAGGAGCTGATGTTCAAAAAAAAACGCAAGCAACAGACTGAGTCAACTAAGTGACGTGGCAAGGAGACTAGCTGTTCATGCAAAAAGAAGAGAAGAACAACTATATTCAGAAAGAGACAGGGCATGATATTTCAGCATATTGTCAGAGAAAAGCACGGGATACTTTCGCACTATATACATATTATCTGGAGCTAAAAAGCTACTGTTACTTCACATCTAGACAAAAGTATGGAGAAAAGGAGAGGACACGCGGTACATGTATCAGTTGATGCTGGCAGTCTGCGTGCAGATTATCTATCGCCAAAATAAATCAGGTGCTATCCATCTAAAGTTTATTTTATTTAGCACAAATTGTTTTTTATCAAAGAACAATTACTTTGATTTATATATTTTTATGCGCAGGACAAATTGTCCCATGTTCATGGCAGATATGATGGTATCATCTGTCATCCAAATAAATCAGGACAATTATTCACCATCGAAGTGGAGTTATATCATGGATATGGAGTGCATAGCATCGTCATTTTCCACTACATTTATCCGTACTGCCGTGCTCAACGGAAGTGCTTACACTACCGCCCTTGCGGTCTGGTCTACATCAACACACCGGGCCGCACCTGTCTGCACGAGCTGTTTATTGAGTATGAGCAAGTCACAGCTTGGGTAGCCCGGTTTTTCTTCCAATACATTGAAGGAAAATTATCTTCAGCCGTCGTCTGCACTGGATGGATCAATGGACATGCGCACAAATTGCTGCCACTACAGTTTGGTCAACTTCAAACAACCAGTTGGAAGGAACCATTGGCCGAGTTGCTGACAAGGTTCATATGGGATCGTTTATAACCCGCCGCAGTCACCTCAATCTTCTGTGGATTTACATCGCGTTATTAACACCTTCTGCTATAGTCAAGTACGGATAATCTCAAGACAACTCCTTGAGTCATCTTAAGACTCGGGGGCTACGATGACATGACTCAGCAAATCTTGCCAGTTTCAGCAAATTTAAGAACCCCAGGACGATGGAGGAAAAGATAACCCGGTCCCAGAGGCTACTGTTATATTGATAAAAAAATTAAAGGCTATCGGAAATTTCCGGCTTAGAAAGTATATAACAGTTACAAAATCCTAGCTCAATGAAGAATTTCTGGATCATCAAGAAGGATTCCGGTTTACAATCCGGTTCAAAGGAAGCAGTCTCACTGAAGCTCTCAAATATCCGGTTTACAATCCGGTTCAAGGGAAATCTGTTCTCCCACAAAGCCTTGAAGCGCTCAAATCCGGTTTAACAATGTCCGGTTCAAAAAGGAATTAACTTCTCGCAAGTTCGAGTTTAAATGCCGTCAGAAAATTTTCGGCTGAAAATGAAGATTCCGGTTTAAAATCCGGTTCAAGGGAAAGATGTCTCCCACAAAGCTTTGAAGCTCTCAATCTCCGGTTTAACATCCAGTTCAAGAAGGATTTATCTCTTGCAAAAAGTTAAAGGGTGCCAAAGAGGACCTGCTGCCATGATGCGCGATTCAAACATAGGTATCATGCCTTATTGGCTTATCATATTATTGATCACTTGGGGGCTTGGTCGTATCCGAACCAATGCAACACCTTTTGATAGGCGAACGCCACAACATCACTTGGGGGCTTGGTCATATCCGAACCAATGCAACACCTTTTGATAGGCGAAAGCCACAAGATCACTTGGGGACTTGGTCACGTCTGAACCTGTCACACCTCTTGATCGGCCTAAGGCCGCAGAATCACTTGGGGGCCTTGGTCGAACCCGAACCATCGCCACGCCTCTTGATCAGCATAATGCCACTGTTTCATTTGGGGACCTGGCTGACTTGAACCATAGCTACGCCTATCGAGGGCTTGGTCGTGTCCGACCATGGTAACGCCACTTGATCGGCTCAATAGCCTCTTTTTGCAAATGGTTTTATCATTGCCTTTGCTTGAAATTTTGTTTTGATAAATATTTCTTTCGTTGCATTTTTAAACCGACAATTCTTAAACCGGTTCGACTGTCAAATTCCAAATTAACGGAACACGGTCAAATCTTAATCCGGAGGCTATCTACCCGGTTTGATTTTCTGTTACCATCCTATTATGGAGTAAACCGGTGTTTATCAACCCGGCTCGGCTTTCAACTACAAGTTGTCAGTACACGATCAAGTTATAATCCGGAGACTATCAGCCCGATCTGGTTTGACTACGAGTCGCCAATATTATATGTGGTTAAACCGGTGTTTATCACAACCTGGTACGGTTTTATCATAAACCGACACAATATGGAAGGAGTTATCAGTACTCAAAATCTGGGTTATTACCCCTATTACAAAAAGTTGGTAAACCAACGATGTGATTCAATGTCACAGGTATGATATATTTCATATTTGATTATTCTTAAGTGCAGCCTTGGTTATAAACCTTGGTTATATGTTGGGCATTATGACCCGTCCGACGGTAAACCGCCCGAACACTTTAAACTTGTTGTATGCAGAAACAGGTTGAATAAAGCATGATTATAAATCACCGGCGTTTACTAACCCGACCTGGCTTTCGACTATAAGTCGCCAGTATGATGATAAATTATCCGGTGTTTATTAAACCGGCCTGGCTTTAAGACGATAAGTCGCCAGTATGATGATAAATTATCCGGTGTTTATTAAACCGGCCTGGCTTTAAGACGATAAGTCGCCAGTATATGATGAGAAATTATCTGGTGTTTATTAAACCGGCCTGGCTTTGGACTATAAGTCGCCAGTATATATTTGGATTGCGCCATTGGAATCATGCGCTTATAAATCATTGGATTATATTATCTTGAATAGCCAACATGGCTGGATTTTATTATGGTTATTAATAACCGGTATTATTGAGGTTTTCAAAGTCGCTTTAGCGCAATGGATTTTATTTTTCAAGGGATATGATTTATTCTACAATGGAAGGAATAGTCCCGAGTCGCTGCAGGCTTACGACCCGGCACTTGGGGGCTACATTATTCAAGTTGAGATTATATCAAATATGCAAGTCTCATGTCGCTGCAAGCAGGCACCATGACACTTGGGGGCTAATGCGCAGTCATTTTTTATCATCCTACTGAAGACCCGACTCATCATATCATAATGAGACGGCCCTTGGGGCTACCAATTGCTCCTGTCAAACATTCAAGGTATACAAGCCTTAATCCATTATATTAAAGGGTTTATTGCTCGGTTGGTAAAGCACAAAGATCTTAACCTTGTGGACGTGGGTTCAAGCCCTATGATGGAAGCTACATTATGAGATGTTATTTTCATTGAAGTATATATCAAGTCCCAGTTCAGTATTATCTTACTAAGTCGGCCCTTGGGGCCTACACATCACTGCTCAAGTCTACATGATCATATTTATAAAGTCCCTGCTCATTATTGCATAATGACCCGTCACTTGGGGGCTACATATATGGAGTATTCAGTTTTCACTAGTGACTGAGATGAACAACATGGATTTCTTCAAAGTGGCAGTATGTGACGCCCCCGATTCAACCGTACACTAATCATGCACGCAAATGTGTACGATCAAGATCAGGGACTCACGGGAAGATATCACAACACAACTCTAGAAATAAAAATAAGTCATACAAGCATCATAATACAAGCCAGGGGCCTCGTGGGCTCGAATACAAGTGCTCGATCATAGACGAGTCAGCGGAAGCAACAATATCTGAGTATAGACATAAGTTAAACAAGTTTGCCTTAAGAAGGCTAGCACAAACTGGGATACAGATCGAACGAGGCGCAGGCCTCCTGCCTGGGATCCTCCTAACTACTCCTGGTCGTCATCAGCGGGCTGCACGTAGTAGTAGGCACCTCCAGTGTAGTAGGAGTCGTCGTCGACGGTGGCGTCTGGATCCTGGGCTCCAACATCTGGTTGCGACATCCAGAAGAAAGGGAAGGGGGAAAAAGGGGAAGAAAGCAACCGTGAGTACTCATCCAAAGTACTCGCAAGCAAGGAGCTACACTACATATGCATGGATATATGTGTAAAGGGCCATATCAGTGGACTAAACTGCAGAATGCCAGAATAAGAGGGGGATAGCTAGTCTTATCGAAGACTACGCTTCTGGTCGCCTCCGACTTGCAGCATATAGAAGACAGTAGACTGAAGGCCTCCAAGTAGCATCGTATAGCATAATCCTACCCGGCGATCCCCTCCTCGATGCCCTGTTAGAGAGCGATCACCGGGTTGTATCTGGCACTTGGAAGGGTGTGTTTTATTAAGTATCCGGTTCTAGTTGTCATAAGGTCAAGGTACAACTCCGGGTCGTCCTTTTACCAAGGGACACGGCTATTCGAATAGATAAACTTCCCTGCAGGGGTGCACCACATAGCCCAACACGCTTGATCCCATTTGGCCGGACACACTTTTCCGGGTCATGTCCGGCCTCGGAAGATCAACACGTCGCAGCCCCACCTAGGCACAACAGAGAGGTCAGCACGCCGGTCTAAATCTAAGCGCACAGGGGTCTGGGCCCATCGCCCTGAGCACACCTGCACGTTGCGAACGCGGCCGGTGAGCAGACCTAGCAACCTCCAGTACAACGGAAGTCACGTTACGCGGTCCAACCCGGCGCGCGCCACTCAGTCGCTGACGTCAAGAAGTGCTTCGGCTGATACCACGACATCGGGATACCCATAACTACTCCCGCGTAGGTGGTTAGTGCGTATAGACCAAATGGCCAGACTCAGATCAAATACCCAGATCTCGTTAAGCGTGTTAAGTATCGCGAACGCCGACTAGGGCCAGGCCCACCTCTCTTCTAGGTGGTCCGAACCTGCCCTGTCGCTCCGCCACAAAGTAACAGTCGGGGGGCCGTCGGGAACCCAGGCCCACCTCTACCGGGATGGAGCCACCTGCCCCTTCAGCCCCCATCTCCGAACAGTATCACAGGTAACAGTGTAAAGTATATAGTATATGCCCGCGATCACTTCCCGAAGTGATCACGGCCCAGTAATATAGCATGGCAGACGGACAAGAGAGTAGGGACACTGATGGAACACTAGCATCCTATACTAAGCAGTAGGATTGCAGGTAAAGGTATCAACAGCAGTATCAAAGACAGGCTATGCATCAGGATAGGAATAACGAAAGCAGTAACATGCTACACTACTTTAATGCAAGCAGTATAGAGGAGAGTAGGCGATATCTGGTGATCAAGGGGGGGGGGGCTTGCCTGGTTGCTCTGGCAAGAGAGAGGGATCGTCAACTCCGTAGTCGAACGGGGCAGCAGCAACGTCGGTCTCGGGGTCTATCGAGAGAAGAGGGGGGAGAAACAATAAATATTTAAGCAAGCAGATGCATAGTGATGCATGACATGACAAATAACGGCGTTAGAGGTGCCCTAACGCGGTATGCGGTGATACCGGTGAAGGGGGAAAACAACCGGGAAAGTATCCCCGATGTTTCGCGTTTTCGAGCAGAGGAGCCGGAGGGGAAAAGTTGCGAGTTTGATATGTTAGGAATGTGTGGCGGACGAACGAGCTGCCTATCTGGGTTCGCCTCGTTGTTCTGAGCAACTTTCATGTTGAAAATATTTTAATCCGAGTTACGGATTAAAAGATATGATTTTCTAAAGATTTTATTAATTTCTGGAATTTAATTAATTATTTAAATATAACATTATCCAAAACAGTGCACGCTGACGTCAGCAGTCAACAGGGGCGTTGACTGGTCAAATCTGACGTGTGGGTCCCACCTGTCATTCTGTGATTAAGCTAATCAGAGATTAACTAACTAATCATTGTTTAATTAGACTAATTAGATAATTAGGTTAATCTAATTATGATTAATTAGATTAATTAATTCCTTAACTATTAATTAATTAATTAATTAATTATTTACTTATTTACTTATTTATTTATTTATTTTTATTATTATTAATTTTAATTCTCTTATTTTCTTTTTTTTAATAAACGTTCAGGGGGCGGGCCCCCGTTGTCATAGGTCCATAGGACCTTGCGGGCGCTGGGTGCAGGGCGCGGTCGCCACCCGTTAACGGGCGAACCCGGGCGGCCGCCGCAGGCGCGCGCCAGCGCCGGCGCGGCGGGCTGGGCGCCGGCTGCGGCGAGAGGGGAGGCGGGCCACGGCAAGGCGTGGCCGGCGGGCGCGGCCGCGGCCACGGCGCCGGACCGGGAAGGCGCGGGCGAGGCCAGGTGCGGCCAGGCGTGGCTTGGCCAACGCGGGCGGCCGGGGTCGGACTAGGCAGCGGGCCTGAGTGGCAGGAAAGAGAGGGGTGAGCGCCGTGCGGGGCCGCGGTGGTGGTCGGGGTGGCCGTCGCGAGCGAGAGATGGTGCGGGGAGTGGGGCGCAGCTCGCGGACGTGCGCTGAGGGCGTCCGACGAACAGGGTCACGGCGTGCGGCGCATCACGGCGAGGTCTCGACGGAGGGGGGGTTTCCTCACCCGCGTTGAAGGGAAGGCCCGATGCAGGGGAACGCGACGGCGGGGAGGTGGCGCGTCGGGGTCGAGGAGGCGACGGGCGGTGCTGGCAAACGACGACGGCGAGGTTGACCGGGGCGGCGAAGTGGTGCAGAGCACGGCGCCGCGGGGTGGACGGGTCCGTGCGGCGCCGCGGGGTGACGGCGACGAGGCAGTCCGGTGGGGGGGGGGAGGGGGCGAGGCGTTGTGTCCGACGAGGACGACGCCAGGGTTGGGTGCTGGTGAAGGAGGCGTGGGGCGGCGCGGGATCGAGCGCGGTCGATGGAGTCGGGGCGGGTCGTTCCCCTTCCCGATCCAGATTTGGATCGGGGGGAAGGAGAGAGCGATGTGGGGGGGGGGAGTGGGGTACGTTGTAGGTTAGGGTTTCGTGTCCAGGGGGGTTAAGGGAGTGGGGTGAGGGGCGGTTGGGCCAACCCGTTCGGGCGGCGGAGGCCAGTGGCCATTTGGCCCAGCGGGGGGGGGGGGGGGGGTCTGTTGTTTTACTTTTGTTTTGTTTTCCTTTCATTTTTTTCTATTTATTTATTTTCCTTTACTGTTTTCTATTATTTCCAATATACTTTAGTTTTTTGTAAACTATAAAGTTAGTTCCTAAAATAGTGATACTACATATTCTAATGTCACAAAAACTTGGGCAACTAGATAAAATAGTTTAATATTTTATTAATCGTAAAAGGGATTTAATTAATTGTCTTTCTACTGTTTTATTTACTTTGGGACAATCAAACACTTCCAAAGAGGTTGGTCTCTCCGCAATAATTACATATGCATTATTTGGCTCACTCCGAACATTTTAGTTTTGATTTTTGAAAAACTTTAATTGTTTGCTTGATTTTGGATTTGAATTTGAATCGGGTTCGAACTAACGCGAGATTAGCAACAGTAATCGAAGTGACGTGGCATCATTAGCAGAGAATTATTGTAGCTTAATTATCCGGGCGTCACAATTCTCCTCCACTACAAGAAATCTCGTCCCGAGATTTTAGAGGTAGTGAAAGGGGGGAAAGGTTTTGGTTACGAATCTAGCGGGACTTCTCATCCTTGCTTGCTCTTAGCGAAGAAGTTGATCCCTGTCGTTGATGTCTGCATTCCTCTAGTTCAGGTCATCTTGACGAAGTCGCATCCTTCCTTCGGGGTTTGTCTCGTAATTACGAATAGGTAAGGGGCAGTTCGGCTACGACAGAATGCTTATGAGGGGAACAATATGGGGTTAACCCAGGAATGAGCATAAGCTTATCTCTTGAGTTGAACATATAAAATACATCGAGAGTAAGGTGCGAAGGTACAATAAGAGGTTCCAAGCAGATAGATAGTTGCTCGAAGTCTGAACCGGAGTGAGAAAGGGGTTCAGAGCAACGAGAGTAAGTATTGCGTCTGATACCAGAATAGAGCATTAGGAAGGTGACCCGTGAATTACATACGAAGCCAAGTGTGAGGAATAACTTTGACACTAGGGTGTACAGGAGAGTTAGGTTTCGATCCTGTGAAACTGTGGGTTATGGGCCCACCATGTGGGTTAAACGTTGAAAGAGCGGTGACATCTTGCATGGTTATGATAGCAAGGCATGCCAGAGAGTACCATGTCAGTTATGTCGGCAACAACGTTGGTACCAAGGGCGAGGGACGAAGAGAACCATTTTCCTGCTCGTTGCAACCAGGCGGACCAATAGGCAAAGTTCTCGTCCATCGGTGGTTACCAGAATGTCATCAACAATAGTAACAGGGTCTTATTGACAGAGTCGTACAACCGAGGTGTTTATATAAGCAGCGAATCGTTACTGCTTAGCTCATATAAACCACGAGAAAGGTTAAACAAGACAATGGAAAGGAAAATGTGATCATCAGGCTAAACAGAACAATGGAAAGGAAATTTAAACACATAATTCAGGGGTATATCCTTCCCAAGGACAAGCAGAGCATGATATCCATGATAGGATATTATGTAGAAAACCCTTTAGGTAAGGGGAGAGAGAAATATCATGACATTACCCATACAACGGTGTTTGGGTAATTTAGCAGGAAACATTTAGCATTTGCTACAAATGTTCTTGTTGAAAATCAGAGTACAACCAACATGCTTCAAGATAGCATTGACATGGTCATCAGATAAAGATCAGACTTTGGAAACACAAAGGATCCATCATGAACAACTTATAGAATAAGTCTTATAGTTTCCTCATGGAGGAATGGATAACTTTGCTAAAAGGGAACTATAACAATAGGGCCTCCGGCCAAGTGTGCTATGCATGACAACACCTTACCGGGTCACATTAAGACCAATGTGATAACTCTTGGAAATATGTTCCAACCATCATATCTGACCGCGATTCAGATTTGATTGGTGTCAGGATACCTCGGACTCAGGATGCCTGAGAAGAAAGGTGCAACATAAATTGTCGAGATGACATTTTAAGATTCTCGGGAAATTTACTACGGAAGCGAGTTCCGAAACAAAAGCTCATCATTAAACCAATGATGGGATAAGGAGGTAGCTGATGAATTCAGCGACAATTCATCGAGACTTCCAAAAGATGGGTTTCCACAAGTATGTGAACAAAGAGATATCATTAATCAGATGAAATGATATAAGGGAATATGCTCGAGGAGAACATACCCAGTTTAAGCATTGGTTGATAGGTGCACTCGAAATATGGGTTGGGTTGCACGACCAACGTCGGAATGGTGATTCAATAATCAATAGTCTAAGAATGAACGGCCGACCATTAACTTCAAAACAATAGGACTGCTAGAAGGGCAGAATCCAAACAGCACCGTTCACTTGTTGGTACATCGGTTGGAATCAACACGAGGACCAAGAAAGAATGGTGAGAGTGAGAAGTATCACCATACCAAGAATTCTTAAGAGGTGGTGAATTTCTCACGACATTTTTGACATAGAAGATGGTAATATTTCAAGGTAGAACATAACATAAGTCGGTTAACAAGGAACTCAAGGTATAGCCACAACACGAACAAGTTTGTGTTGGAAAGAAGGCAAGGAAGTAGTCGATGACACACAAATCATCGAGGGGCAAGGATGGTAATTCTTATCATGAATTTGTTTGTTATTCTAGAATAGCTCAGAAAGTTGATAATGATCACGACACATTTGTCGAGAGATTACCTGAAGATGTAATCGATCCGCGATCACATCAAGTCAAAATAATGGTGAAGCAAGAGGTTATTGGAACCATGGGTACGACACAAACTCAAAACCAAGCTTGTTATCTGAGGTGGAATGACAAGACAAGGAAATCAACGTAAGCTTAGCTCAGCATCGAAAATTGTGTTCCGGGAAGAAGGACCAGGTAGCACAGTTAATGATATAGCCGATCAGGCTAGGAATGACATGATCGAGTATAAACTCGGACTTAAAGAAGATTATCAAGAGTTGTTGAACCGCAGGGCAGACTCGGTTCAGTTATCGGTGTCTTTGAGTGTTTAATAACTCAAAGCCCATGAAAACTGTAATCAGTGAGAATGTAGTACTTGATGAAGACTCATAAGAAGTTATGCAGTTCCAAGATAATCTCGAGATACCAGGGGGGTAATGCTCGACGACAGATCAAAGTAGAGATTGGACTAGGGTATTGCTCTGCAGAAGACAAATGCTTAAACTTGCACGAGAAATGTTATTTAAAGGGGAACATGGTCGGAACCCCGATTGCGAAAGGCCAGATCCCCAAGATAAGATGAACTTATACCAAGGAAACAATTAATTTAAGAAAAGCTTTAATGATAAGATCTACATCGTGTCCATGGGCATGAACACAAGTTCAAGGTCGACTCCCACTTCTTCAATGTATAACCTTCCATTCACTTTTCGCTTTGATAAAGGCATTAGTGTTGAAAGTTTTATCTGGTGAAATACCAGATGAGTAAGACTCGTGAAAACTTCCAAGTTCACACATATAAAGGAAGGCATAGGTTCAACCCGTCAGGGTATCATGGAAACATATACCACAACCTTCAATAGTAAAAACGACCAGCTCGAAAGCAGAGCATGGTTGGCCAAGCAGATGATACAATTTACCAAGGGCATTATGTATCAGGTAAAGAACTCACAAGAATTTTGGTTGTGAAGGACATTGTCGGATAATAACCCGGCAATGGGTATGGCGATCCACAATGGGGCTGATGTGAGTATCGGTACTCAATCAAAGGAAGAAGGAATGCCATGGCATCGGGTTATAGGATCAACTGACTAATTCAAAGCTTAATGCAAAGAAACTTTATGATATCCAAATCAAGGGATCAGAAGCAATCGTTCTGATCGAAAATGAATAAGTTCCATAGACTTGGAAGCACAAACGATCATGGCATTGATTGGTCAAGAACCAGCTCATATCCAAATGACGCCTGAGCCAGAAGGATGAATCCTAGGATTCGACTGAGGAATGCGAGCATCCTCAACATATTGAATCAACGAACTTAACATGATAAAGACAAGGGAGACCAATAGGATTATGAAACTTATGGGATTAACCATAATGCAAGCAAGCGAGAATTTCAAGAGCAATAGGCTGCTCGGGATTTTCGGAAGATCGAATGATATTTTGAAGTCTTTGGCGAAACACCTGAACAACTGGGAATGAGCGGATACCCGATAAGTGCGAGAATTATCCGTAGGGGTGTATATGTGGATAATGAACTGCAAGGCAGTAGGCCCAAAATATTCTCGGGGTATCTTGTAATAACAAGATCGAGTGGGAATAAAAGTAAGCACGACAGGTGTAAGTATTTATCCATAGGGATATTTCGATGGGAGGGAATTGCAAAAGCAATGGGCACAAGGTCTCAAGAGAATATCAGAGAGTATCTTCGAAATCTTCTGGTGTAGCCGGCGATCATCTGTAATGAAAGGGCTCTCCGGCAGGAAGTGGTAACGAGAACCTAGAGTTAGATTTTAGCAAAATCGTTTAACCCGAATAGAAGAGAGTTCAGAGTCCCAGAGTAAAGGTCGAGGAGTAAAAGATCCTAGTACCACCCGATGGCGACGTGGGCCCGTAAGGCACACAGCCATGTTAGTAAAAGTTTTTGCAATGTCTAGACTCGACTTCGGCCAAGGAGTGTGGAAGGGGGATTCCTACAGGCAGTCGGCTCTGATACCAACTTGGAACGCCCCCGATTCAACCGTACACTAATCATGCACGCAAATGTGTACGATCAAGATCAGGGACTCACGGGAAGATATCACAACACAACTCTAGAAATAAAAATAAGTCATACAAGCATCATAATACAAGCCAGGGGCCTCGTGGGCTCGAATACAAGTGCTCGATCATAGACGAGTCAGCGGAAGCAACAATATCTGAGTATAGACATAAGTTAAACAAGTTTGCCTTAAGAAGGCTAGCACAAACTGGGATACAGATCGAACGAGGCGCAGGCCTCCTGCCTGGGATCCTCCTAACTACTCCTGGTCGTCATCAGCGGGCTGCACGTAGTAGTAGGCACCTCCAGTGTAGTAGGAGTCGTCGTCGACGGTGGCGTCTGGATCCTGGGCTCCAACATCTGGTTGCGACATCCAGAAGAAAGGGAAGGGGGAAAAAGGGGAAGAAAGCAACCGTGAGTACTCATCCAAAGTACTCGCAAGCAAGGAGCTACACTACATATGCATGGATATATGTGTAAAGGGCCATATCAGTGGACTAAACTGCAGAATGCCAGAATAAGAGGGGGATAGCTAGTCTTATCGAAGACTACGCTTCTGGTCGCCTCCGACTTGCAGCATATAGAAGACAGTAGACTGAAGGCCTCCAAGTAGCATCGTATAGCATAATCCTACCCGGCGATCCCCTCCTCGATGCCCTGTTAGAGAGCGATCACCGGGTTGTATCTGGCACTTGGAAGGGTGTGTTTTATTAAGTATCCGGTTCTAGTTGTCATAAGGTCAAGGTACAACTCCGGGTCGTCCTTTTACCAAGGGACACGGCTATTCGAATAGATAAACTTCCCTGCAGGGGTGCACCACATAGCCCAACACGCTTGATCCCATTTGGCCGGACACACTTTTCCGGGTCATGTCCGGCCTCGGAAGATCAACACGTCGCAGCCCCACCTAGGCACAACAGAGAGGTCAGCACGCCGGTCTAAATCTAAGCGCACAGGGGTCTGGGCCCATCGCCCTGAGCACACCTGCACGTTGCGAACGCGGCCGGTGAGCAGACCTAGCAACCTCCAGTACAACGGAAGTCACGTTACGCGGTCCAACCCGGCGCGCGCCACTCAGTCGCTGACGTCAAGAAGTGCTTCGGCTGATACCACGACATCGGGATACCCATAACTACTCCCGCGTAGGTGGTTAGTGCGTATAGACCAAATGGCCAGACTCAGATCAAATACCCAGATCTCGTTAAGCGTGTTAAGTATCGCGAACGCCGACTAGGGCCAGGCCCACCTCTCTTCTAGGTGGTCCGAACCTGCCCTGTCGCTCCGCCACAAAGTAACAGTCGGGGGGCCGTCGGGAACCCAGGCCCACCTCTACCGGGATGGAGCCACCTGCCCCTTCAGCCCCCATCTCCGAACAGTATCACAGGTAACAGTGTAAAGTATATAGTATATGCCCGCGATCACTTCCCGAAGTGATCACGGCCCAGTAATATAGCATGGCAGACGGACAAGAGAGTAGGGACACTGATGGAACACTAGCATCCTATACTAAGCAGTAGGATTGCAGGTAAAGGTATCAACAACAGTATCAAAGACAGGCTATGCATCAGGATAGGAATAACGAAAGCAGTAACATGCTACACTACTCTAATGCAAGCAGTATAGAGGAGAGTAGGCGATATCTGGTGATCAAGGGGGGGGGGGGCTTGCCTGGTTGCTCTGGCAAGAGAGAGGGATCGTCAACTCCGTAGTCGAACGGGGCAGCAGCAACGTCGGTCTCGGGGTCTATCGAGAGAAGAGGGGGGAGAAACAATAAATATTTAAGCAAGCAGATGCATAGTGATGCATGACATGACAAATAACGGCGTTAGAGGTGCCCTAACGCGGTATGCGGTGATACCGGTGAAGGGGGAAAACAACCGGGAAAGTATCCCCGATGTTTCGCGTTTTCGAGCAGAGGAGCCGGAGGGGAAAAGTTGCGAGTTTGATATGTTAGGAATGTGTGGCGGACGAACGGGCTGCGTATCTGGGTTCGCCTCGTTGTTCTGAGCAACTTTCATGTTGAAAATATTTTAATCCGAGTTACAGATTAAAAGATATGATTTTCTAAAGATTTTATTAATTTCTGGAATTTAATTAATTATTTAAATATAACATTATCCAAAACAGTGCACGCTGACGTCAGCATGACGTCAGTAGTCAACATGGGCGTTGACTGGTCAAATCTGACGTGTGGGTCCCACCTGTCATTCTGTGATTAAGCTAATCAGAGATTAACTAACTAATCATTGTTTAATTAGACTAATTAGATAATTAGGTTAATCTAATTATGATTAATTAGATTAATTAATTCCTTAATTAATAATTAATTAATTAATTAATTAATTATTTACTTATTATTTATTTATTTATTTATTTATTTTTATTATTATTAATTTTAATTCTCTTATTTTCTTTTTTTTTAATAAATGTTCAGGGGGCGGGCCCCCATTGTCATAGGTCCATAGGACCTTGCGGGCGCTGGGTGCAGGAAGCGGTCGCCACCCGTTAACGGGCGAACCCGGGCGGCCGCCGCAGGCGCGCGCCAGCGCCGGCGCGGCGGGCTGGTCGCCGGCTGCGGCGAGAGGGGAGGCGGGCCACGGCAAGGCGTGGCCGGCGGGCGCGGCCGCGGCCACGGCGCCGGACCGGGAAGGCGCGGGCGAGGCCAGGTGCGGCCAGGCGTGGCTTGGCCAACGCGGGCGGCCGGGGTCGGACTAGGCAGCGGGCCTGAGTGGCAGGAAAGAGAGGGGTGAGCGCCGTGCGGGGCCGCGGTGGTGGTCGGGGTGGCCGTCGCGAGCGAGAGATGGTGCGGGGAGTGGGGCGCAGCTCGCGGACGTGCGTTGAGGGCGGCCGACGAACAGGGTCACGGCGTGCGGCGCATCACGGCGAGGTCTCGACGGAGGGGGGGGGTTTCCTCACCTGCGTTGAAGGGAAGGCCCGATGCAGGGGAACGCGACGGCGGGGAGGTGGCGCGTCGGGGTCGAGGAGGCGACGGGCGGTGCTGGCAAACGACGACGGCGAGGTGGACCGGGGCGGCGAAGTGGTGCAGAGCACGGCGCCGCGGGGTGGACGGGTCCGTGCGGCGCCGCGGGGTGACGGCGACGAGGCAGTCCGGTGGGGGGGGGGGAAGGGGGCATGGCGGTGTGTCCGACGAGGACGGCGCCAGGGTTGGGTGCTGGTGAAGGAGGCGTGGGGCGGCGCGGGATCGAGCGCGGTCGATGGAGTCGGGGCGGGTCGTTCCCCTTCCCGATCCAGATTTGGATCGGGGGGAAGGAGAGAGCGATGTGGGGGGAGGGGAGTGGGGTATGTTGTAGGTTAGGGTTTTGTGTCCAGGGGGGTTAAGGGAGTGGGGTGAGAGGCGGTTGGGCCGGCCCGTTCGGGCGGCGGAGGCCAGTGGCCATTTGGCCCAGCGGGGGGGGGGTCTGTTGTTTTACTTTTGTTTTGTTTTCCTTTCATTTTTTTCTATTTATTTATTTTCCTTTACTGTTTTCTATTATTTCCAATATACTTTAGTTTTTTGTAAACTATAAAGTTAGTTCCTAAAATAGTGATACTACATATTCTAATGTCACAAAAACTTGGGCAACTAGATAAAATAGTTTAATATTTTATTAATCGTAAAAGGGATTTAATTAATTGTCTTGCTACTGTTTTATTTACTTTGGGACAATCAAACACTTCCAAAGAGGTTGGTCTCTCCGCAATAATTACATATGCATTATTTGGCTCACTCCGAACATTTTAGTTTTGATTTTTGAAAAACTTTAATTGTTTGCTTGATTTTGGATTTGAATTTGAATCGGGTTCGAACTAACGCGAGATTAGCAACAGTAATCGAAGTGACGTGGCATCATTAGCAGAGAATTATTGTAGCTTAATTATCCGGGCGTCACAAATTATATGGAAACAAGTCTTAAGCCGTCACTTTGTTCTGCTCAAGACTTGGGGGCTACATGTAATATGGCTATAAGGGAGAAAAATCTTCAGATTCTCAGTTCTGAGCAAACCAGATTGACCCGGCGTCACCAACAATTATTGACCCGACATCACCAATCATTATGACCCGGTGTCTGCAACAATCATGAACCAGCGTTGGCAACAATTATGAACCGGCGTTGGAAACAATCATGACCCGGAATTATCAGTTTTTATAACCCGACAATTTTGGTAATATTAAACCGGCAAGTTTTACATCTTTAAACCGGCTGAATATCAGATGAGTATTTCAAGACCCATATTTCTTAAACCGGCGTTTTGGAAGCCGACTCAAGTGGATTATTCTTCACAATATTTTTCTATGAGAAATCAACGTCAGCAATTTAAAGTATGAAGCTGGTTATTGATCCAGATTTTCTAGAAGGAGTTAATGACAAGGACTTATGGATGATCAGGTGCCGGTCTACAAGAATTCTTAACCCAGAGCACAACCCACCAAATTTGTTCTTGTGTTTATGTTGCAGATAGTTTAACATGGATAAATCCAAATTAAACTGGGGGCTAATGTCGGGGATATACCCCGCGGTGTAAACCGGCCGGAAGTTAACCCGGCCGGACTTGGCGGTTTATCTGAAGACCCCGCTGACACTTGGCGAGTTACTGGCGACCCGCCATGACCTGGCGGTTTACAAGCAACCTGCCTGGTCATTATGACTCACTAGTAACCCGGCGGGCGGGTTAGACGGATGACAAGGCCCAAGGCCCAGAAGGCCGATTCATACTATGGTGGGCCGGTTTAAGAGGAAAGGCATGAGGAATATTTACCTTACAAGGAGTTAAGACCGGGACTTGTATCCGGTTTGTATTAGAGATAGACTAGTCCTAATCCTAATAGGACTGCACAAGTAACCCACCCCTTCAACATATATAAGGAGGGGCAGGGCTCCCCAAAAGAGGGAGAAGCTACAAGCAACAAGAAACAATATCTAGGGCTAGACACAAAGAGGAGAGCCGGTTTACGGTGTCTCCCTCGTGATGATAATGAGACCTAGCCTCAAACAGCATGTAGGGTTTTTACCAGATGATGTTTCCCGGGGCCCGAAGCTGTCTAAATCCTTGTCTTGCGTGTTGATCCGCCCTGCGTCTCTCGTCCCACTCAACCCCTCTCAAGCTACCATGTGGATGCGTTGGCCTCGCGACTAAGTCCTGATACTAAGGACATCTGCCGTGACAAAACCACGACATCCTTGGTGTTAGCTTTCTTCTCCTCTGGGTCGATAGCGGGGAGCTCGAGGAGGGAAAGGCGCCCTTCCTCAGCTCTTGCACACTTGGTCGCCATGTTGAATAGCTCCAGAGCCGTGCATAACTCCTTGTGGATGGCGAGCTCCTCCTTCATCTTGACGTCGCGGACGCCATCAGAAAACACCGAAATGATGGCCTCGTCCGTCACCTTGGGGATCTTGAGACGAACGTTGTTGAAGCGCTGGAAGTACTTCTGCAAGGTCTCTCCTGGCTGCTGCTTGATGCGGCGCAGGTCACCCGCGGCCGGAGGGCGGCCGCAAGTGCTCTGAAAGTTGGCGACAAATCGGTCACGCATCTCTCCCCAGGAGGAGATCGAGCCCGGGGGCAGGTTCAGGAGCCACGAGCGAGCACCATCCCTGAGAGCCATGGGGAACTAGTTCGCCATGACTTTCTCATCGCCGTTGGCTACCTGGATACTCAGCTCGTAGAGCTGCAAGAACTCCGTAGGGTCGGGGGTACCGTCGTAGCGAGGAGGTAGGTCCGGCTTGAACTTGCCCGGCCAGACGATGCTACGCAGCTCTGGAGTGAAGGCTCGGCAGCCTGCTGTGGCCACTGGGGCCCTTTGCTAATGCGGAGCCTACCTTTGACGTCTGCGTGCTGCCACTTCAGGCGGGACACGGCCTTGTCGCGGTGGCGCCCGGAGCGCAGGAGCGTTTTCTTGGGGCTGGGGAACTTCTTGGCAGCTTCCTTCTTATCGCGCGGGCGCCCGACGCGGTGGGTCACGCCAGGGGGCCGTGCGCCTTGGTGCCAGGGTGCCGTCTTGGTGCGGAGGTGGTGGAGGTGCTCCGTGGGCTACGTCGCCCGCAGCTGGCGGAGGGCGAGGCATCGGGAGGGACGGGAAGGGCGAGCCCCCAGCGGTGCTGACGAGCTCGGCGATGCGGTCCAACCAGTCCTTGTAGAGGTCGTCGACCGGGCAGTAGCGCAGGAGCTTGCGTGCCATGAGCAGTGCGGCCTGCGCGTCCGTGGGCGCGCGACGAGCGTGAGACGATGAGCCGTCTGGGGTTAGCGACGGAGTGGCGATGCGGCCGTTTGTAAGATCTAGAAGTAGGTGTGTCTAGAGGGGGGGTGATTAGACACTTAGTGCTAAAGTTGCAGTTTTTAAGCCTTTTTCGGTTTGAGTGGAGTTTTAGGCACAATTTCAACATACACAATACATATCAAGCAAGCATGCAAAGAGTATATGAGCAGCGGAATGTAAAGCATGCAACTTGCAAGAATGTAAAGGGAAGGGTTTGGAGAATTCAAACGCTATTGGAGACAAGGATGTTTTTCCCGTGGTTCGGATAGGTGGTGCTATCCTACATCCACGTTAGTGGAGACTTCAACCCACGAAGGGTAACGGTTGCGCGAGTCCATGGAGGGCTCCACCCATGAAGGGTCCACGAAGAAGCAACCTTGTCTATCCCACCATGGCCATCGCCGACGAAGGACTTGCCTCACTAGCGGTAGATCTTCACGAAGTAGGCGATCTCCTTGCCCTTACAAACTCCTTGGTTCAACTCCACAATCTTGTCGGAGGCTCCCAAGTGACACCTAGCCAATCTAGGAGACACCACTCTCCAAGAAGTAACAAATGGTGTGTTGATGATGAACTCCTTGCTCTTGTGCTTCAAATGATAGTCTCCCCAACACTCAACTCTCTCTCACAGGATTTGGATTTGGTGGAAAGAAGATTTGAGTGGAAAGCAACTTGGGAAAGGCTAGAGATCAAGATTCATATGGTAGGAATGGAATATCTTGGTCTCAACACATGAGTAGGTGGTTCTCTCTCAGAACATATGAGTTGGAAGTGTAGGTGTGTTCTGATGGCTCTCTCCATGAATGAAGAGGAGGTGGAGGGGTATATATAGCCTCCACACAAAATCCAACCGTTACACACAATCTAGAAATCTCGGTGGGACCGAATCAACAAACTCGGTCGGACCGAAATGGTAAACCTAGTGACCGTTAGAGATTTTCGGTGGGACTGACATGCATCTTGGTAGGACCGATGTGGTTAGGGTTTGGGCATAACGTAATCTCGGTGAGACCGATTACACAAACTCGGTGAGACTGATTTGGTAATTAGCTAACCAGAGAGTTGGTCAGGCAAACTCGGTGGGACCGATTACTAAACTCGGTTGGACCGATTTTGGTAATGAGTTATCCAGAGAGTTTGCATTGTAATCTCGGTAGTACCGATTGCCTAAACTCGGTGAGACCAATTTTGACAATGGACATACACAGTGAGATTGCAATCCCATCTCGGTGAGACCGAGATCCCTATCGGTGAAACCGATTTGCTAGGGTTTGGCAGTGGCTTATGACATATGAGAAACTCGGTGGCGCCGGATAGAAAGAATCGGTAGGACCGAGTTTGGCTTAGGGTTTAGGTCATATGTGGAAGTGGGAAAGTAGTTGAGAATTTTGGAGCATATCATTAAGCACATAGAGCAAAAGGCTCATTAAGCAACACCTCATCCCTTCTTAATAGTATTGGCTTTTCCTATAGACTCAATGTGATCTTGGATCACTAAAAGTGTAAAATGAAGAGTCTTGAGCTTGAAGCTTTAGCCAATCCTTTGTCCTTATCATCTGAAGGAGTTCCCACAACCTTTAGTCCATGCCACTCCATTGTTGAACTTATCTGAAACATACTAGATAGAAACATTAGTCCAACAAGAGATATGTTGACATTAATTACCAAAACCACCTGAGGAGCACTTGTTCTTTCAATCTCCCCCTTTTTGGTAATTGATGGCAACCTACATCAAAGCTTTAGATAAAGATATAAAGAATAGCAAGTAAAGCTTTGGAAGAACATGTAACAAGCATAGGCTCCCCCTACATGTATGCAATCTTGTGAATACATAATATAGAAGCATGTGAGAGCATAATCATGACATAGTAGGCAATGTGTTACATGTGTCTTGGCCATATGCATCAGAGCAAAAGATTATTATTTAGAGAAATACCTTCATACTTATGAGTCCTTCTTGCAAACAGTATGTACAAAAGCAAGAATTCCTCATACTCATGATTCTGATGCATATACTTACCTTGTAGTCTTAAGTTGGCTTAGGATGGAATGAACCTGCACAAACAAGGTTAGTTAACACAGATACATCCACTAGCCAGAGCAAACAAAAGAAACCACAAGAATACCAAGACTGGGATGACATGTAGAGAGTGAGTAGAGAGTGAATATGCAATGAATTTGAATGATTTCTTTCCCTTAGATGTCTTGCTCCCCCTCATTTTGACATGGGATATTTGGAGAAGATAGGGAACCGATAATCAGAGCTGAAAGATATAAATGAACAGAAGCACTAAAACACATGACTTTCCCCCAAAAAGACATGTGGCATCTCTCCTCTTAATCATCAAGCATCTGGGATCCTTGAGTATTCTCTCCCCCTGGAGATCTCTTTCTCCCCCTTAATACTTTCTCTCTTTCTCCCTGATGATGAGCTTTGATGTGATCTCTCTCTCCCCCTTTGACATCAATTTCCAAGAAGGTCTTACTGGAATTTGTCGAAAAGGTTTGGTCCTTGAGATTGATCATATAGCAATGGTAAAACTGTGATGCTTGTAGAGGATAAGATTCATCGAGTGGAGCTGGATCAGAAGAAATATAGAATAAGTGGCAAACAGTTTTCCTGTTGCGAAATCGGTGACACCGAGCGTCAAGTTTCGGTGGTACCGAAATAATTCGGTTGAGCCGAAAAGTTCAGTTCGGTGGAACCGAGTTTACTTCATAGAAAATACTTGTCACCTCAGCTCACTAGTCAAATAAGATTTCACAAAGATTTGCAATGAATTAACTGAAAGATTTGCAAGGAATTTGATGCAGAAATATGCAGAACTAGAAGCAAAAAGAAAAGAATGAAAGTTCTAGATGAAGTTTTTTTTGTGTGAAAAAGAGGGAAACAAATATGCAAGGGACAAATGCAATGACACAGAAAAGAACACAAGAGAACTTCATCTAGAATTGGGCGGTGACATAGTCACCTATGTTAGAGTATATTGACTTAGGAGTCAAGTGAGAACACTTGATCATGGGTCATACTCATCGTTTAAGCTCAAAATGGGGTTACCATTTTTCGTTTAAGCATCTTGATGTATTCACATCTTGTCGAGTTGCTTTGACTCATGACTTTGAGTAAAGCTTCTCTAAGATGGAATATCATACCTTGGGTGGTGGAGTGGATCTTGCTCATGTAGTTGAACTTGTGTGGGTGCTTGAAGTTGATGTAGATCATCAAGAGTTGGGAGCACCACTTGGAGTTTAAGTTCATCTACCTACATGGGTTAGTTCTTCCAAGGAAAATCACTTGTATATCCAAAAATGACAATCATGAAGCTCAACATAGAATTTGTCAAAGGATATGTTCGAATGGTTTCGTGCTTCCTTGTCGTCAACCACCGTTGTGTAGAGACTTGGTGATGTAGAGATTGCTCTAGACGTGAGTGAGTTGCAATCTCATAGAATTTGATTTAACCAAGTACTTACATGAGTTAGATATCATGCAAGATACAAATATATCCAAGACACAAGATAGTCATCATAAGAGATATATCATGGATTGGCCATAAGCTCATGTCTTGCATGTATCCAATGGAGTTTCTACTCCAAGTTTGAAGCATCAATGATGTTCAATTATCCTCTTAACCTGCAAAACACTTTCTCATCAAGTGGTTTAGTGAATATATCCGCTAATTGCTTATCGGTGCGAACATGCTTAAGATCAATGTCACCCTTAGCAACATGATCTCGAATGAAATGATGACGAACTTCAATATGCTTAGTTCGAGAATGTTGCACAGGATTATGACCAATTTTGATAGCACTTTCATTGTCACAAAGCAATGGAACATGTTTCACATAGACCCCATAATCTTTAAGAGTTTGGGTCATCCAAAGTAATTGAGCACAACATGAACCAGCGGCAATGTATTCCGCTTCGGCGGTGGATAGGGATACCGAGTTTTGTTTCTTGGAGGACCAAGACACAAGAGATCTACCAAGAAATTGACATGTACCCGAAGTGGACTTTCTATCAACCTTGTCTCCGGCATAATCCGAGTCGGAATACCCAACAAGATCGAAAGAGGACCTCTTAGGATACCAAATGCCAAAATTTGGTGTATGAATTAGGTATCTTACTATCCTTTTCACGGCCTTAAGATGACATTCTTTAGGAGCAGCTTGATATCGTGCACACATGCACACACTTAGCATAATGTCGGGACGTGAGGCACATAGGTATAACAATGAACCAATCATAGAGCGATAAACTTTTTGATCAACCGGTTCACCATCTTTGGTCAAATCATTATGTCCACTAGTAGGCATGGGTGTAGACATACCTTTGCATTCTTGCATATTGAACTTCTTGAATAGGTCTTTGGTATACTTTGTTTGAGAGATAAATGTACCTTCCTTAGTTTGCTTGATTTGCAAACCGAGAAAGAATTTGAGTTCACTCATCATAGACATCTCAAACTTCTTTGACATAAGCTTTCCAAACTTTTCACTAAAAACAGGGTTAGTAGAACCAAATATGATATCATCAACATAAATTTGGCATACAAATAATTCTCCATTAACTCTTTTAGTAAAAAGGGTAGTATCAATTTTTCCAATTTCAAAACCACTTGCAATAAGAAACTTAGTCAAGCATTTATACCATGCTCTAGGAGCTTGTTTAAGACCGTAAAGTGCTTTGTGAAGTTTGTAAACATGATTATGTTTCTTAGGATTGACAAAGCCGGGAGGTTGTTTGACATAAACTTCCTCCTCTATTTCACCATTTAGAAAAGCACTTTTAATATCCATTTGGTACAAGGTGATATTGTGGTGATTAGCAAAGGCAAGTAAGATGCGAATGGACTCAAGTCTAGCAACGGGAGCATATGTCTCACCATAGTCCATACCTTCGACTTGTGTGTATCCTTGGGCAACGAGACGTGCTTTGTTGCGAACCACTTGTCCATCTTCATCTTGCTTGTTGCGAAAGACCCATTTGGTACCGATGATGTTGTGGTTGTTGTCGGGCTTCTCAACCAATGTCCAAACTTGGTTTCTCTCAAAGTTGTGTAGCTCTTCGTGCATAGCATTTATCCAATCCGGATCCTCCAATGCTTCTCCGACCTTCATAGGTTCAATGCTAGAGATGAATGAATAGTTTTCACAAAAGTTAGCTAGACGAGTTTTTGAGCGAGTAATTCTCCCGGTTTGGATATCATTGTAGATCTGCTCGACGGGATGATCTTTGGCAATTCTTGCTCGAACTCGTGAAAGCTTTTGCTTGTGTCTTCGTTGAACTTCTTCTTAATCTTGTTCTTCTTCATGATCTTCTTCATTGTTGACGTTGTTGTTCTCTTGTCGTGGTGGAGAAGGAGGTTGTTGATGTTCGTCTTGATGCGTTTCCTCGTTTTCTTCATCTTGGTGTGTCCCACTTGTGGATGCTTCCGTGTCAACTCTTGGTTCACCTTGTCGTGAAGTAGAAGCTTCCACTTGGACGGACGAGGTATTCTCCTTCACCTCCGTTGGACGAATTTTGCCAATAGACAAGTCTTGAATTGCTTCCGAAGGGTCTTTGTCTCCTACATCAATTGGTAATTGCTCTACTTGCGAGCCATTAGATTCATCAAACTTCACATCTACCGTTTCTTCAACCTTTCGGGTGAAATTGTTGTAGACACGGTAAGTGTGAGAGTTTGAGTCATAACCAAGTAGGAAACCTTCATGAGACTTAGGAGCAAACTTTGAAAGACGATGTTTATCTAGAATGTAGCACTTTGAGCCAAATACTCGAAATTATCCAACTTGGGGATTGTTACCGGTAAGGAGCTCTTATGCCGTCTTGCCGAGTAGCTTGTGAAGATACAAGCGATTTGTTGCATGACAAGCCATCTCAACCGCTTCTGCCCAGAAGTGCTTCGGCGTCTTGTACTCATCAAGCATCGTTCTCGCCATTTCGATGAGCGTCCGGTTCTTCCTCTCAACAACTCCATTTTGTTGAGGTGTGTATGTAGCCGAGAACTCATGTGAAATCCCTTCTTCGTCAAGAAAGGTGTCCACATTTGCGTTCTTGAACTCCGTTCCGTTGTCGCTCCGAACCTTCTTGATCTTCACGTCAAACTGATTTTGGGCCTTCCCAGCGAAGTTTTTGAAGATCTTTTGGACCTGCGATTTATCATCAAGAAAGAACACCCACGTAAATCTTGAAAAATCATCAACTATAACTAGACCAAAGGAATTTCCACCAAGACTCTTGTAGGCATTGGGACCAAAGAGATCCATATGAAGTAGCTCAAGTGGCCTCCTTGTGGTCATGATGTTCTTCACGGGATGCCTTCCTCCAACCTGTTTACCTGCTTGACAAGCACAGCAAAGTCTATCCTTATCAAATATGACATCGTTAACTCCAAGGATATGATTTCCTTTAATAAGCTTGTCAAGGTTTCTCATGCCAACATGACCTAGTCGTCTATGCCACAACCAACCTTTTGAGGATTTAGCAATAAAGCAAGTTTTAGGTTGTGCCTTTTTAGAGAAATCGACAATATAAAGGTCACCTCTACGTATACCGGTAAAGACCATTTTATGTTTGTCTCGTCGAAACACTTGGCAATCTACCTCAGTAAATAGGACATTCAAACCGAAATCAGCAAGTCTAGATACTGAAAGTAAGTTGTACCCAAGAGATTCAACGAGCATGACATTTTGAATGGAGCTGTCGTGTGAGATGGCCACCTTACCAAGGCCAACCACCTTACCCTTTGAATTATCACCAAAAGTGACATATTTTTGAGGGCCGTCATTTTCAGCAAGCTCACGGAACATCTCTTCGTCTCCGGTCATATGATCGGTACATCCACTGTCGAGAACCCATTCCTTTCCTCCTGACACATATCATCATCTTCATCGTAGTAAATTGCATGAGATTGGTAAGCTCAAATAGACAATTACCAAAACTAGGAAATTTTTCAAGTATTTGGGCAATCCTCTAATGATGAGCTCAACGGTTCTAAGATTGCGAATCATGTCAATATTTTCATCTAGAGTGGGATGCATAGGATCAACATGAGGAGCACAAGGACTAGCAATATACTTGTTCAAATGGTATTGAGTGAAAATCACAAGCATCTCATTTTTCCATTCATGAAAATACTCTTCATCAAGAATAGGCACTCTATGTCTAAGACTCCCTAAAGTAGACACATCCATCTTCCTCCAAAGGTGATTAAACCAAGGCAATGGAGACCAAAGCTCTGATACCACTTGTAGGATCTAGAAGTAGGTGTGTCTAGAGGGGGGGTGATTAGACACTTAGTGCTAAAGTTGCAGTTTTTAAGCCTTTTTCGGTTTGAGTGGAGTTTTAGGCACAATTTCAACATACACAATACATATCAAGCAAGCATGCAAAGAGTATATGAGCAGCGGAATGTAAAGCATGCAACTTGCAAGAATGTAAAGGGAAGGGTTTGGAGAATTCAAACGCTATTGGAGACAAGGATGTTTTTCCCGTGGTTCGGATAGGTGGTGCTATCCTACATCCACGTTAGTGGAGACTTCAACCCACGAAGGGTAACGGTTGCGCGAGTCCACGGAGGGCTCCACCCACGAAGGGTCCACGAAGAAGCAACCTTGTCTATCCCACCATGGCCATCGCCCACGAAGGACTTGCCTCACTAGCGGTAGATCTTCACGAAGTAGGCGATCTCCTTACCCTTACAAACTCCTTGGTTCAACTCCACAATCTTGTCGGAGGCTCCCAAGTGACACCTAGCCAATCTAGGAGACACCACTCTCCAAGAAGTAACAAATGGTGTGTTGATGATGAACTCCTTGCTCTTGTGCTTCAAATGATAGTCTCCCCAACACTCAACTCTCTCTCACAGGATTTGGATTTGGTGGAAAGAAGATTTGAGTGGAAAGCAACTTGGGAAAGGCTAGAGATCAAGATTCATATGGTAGGAATGGTATATCTTGGTCTCAACACATGAGTAGGTGGTTCTCTCTCATAACATATGAGTTGGAAGTGTAGGTGTGTTCTGATGGCTCTCTCCACGAATGAAGAGGAGGTGGAGGGGTATATATAGCCTCCACACAAAATCCAACCGTTACACACAATCTACCAATCTCGGTGGGACCGAATCAACAAACTCGGTCGGACCGAAATGGTAAACCTAGTGACCGTTAGAGATTTTCGGTGGGACTAAAATGCATCTCGGTAGGACCGATGTGGTTAGGGTTTGGGCATAACGTAATCTCGATGAGACCGATTACACAAACTCGGTGAGACCGATTTGGTAATTAGCTAACCAGAGAGTTGGTCAGGCAAACTCGGTGGGACCGATTACTAAACTCGGTTGGACCGATTTTGGTAATGAGTTATCCAGAGAGTTTGCATTGTAATCTCGGTAGTACCGATTGCCTAAACTCGGTGAGACCGATTTTGACAATGGACATACACAGTGAGATTGCAATCCCATCTCGGTGAGACCGAGATCCCTATCGGTGAAATCGATTTGCTAGGGTTTGGCAGTGGTTTATGACATATGAGAAACTCGGTGGCGCCGGATAGAAAGAATCGGTAGGACCGAGTTTGGCTTAGTGTTTAGGTCATATGTGGAAGTGGGAAAGTAGTTGAGGATTTTGGAGCATATCATTAAGCACATAGAGCAAAAGGCTCATTAAGCAACACCTCATCCCTTCTTAATAGTATTGGCTTTTCCTATAGACTCAATGTGATCTTGGATCACTAAAAGTGTAAAATGAAGAGTCTTGAGCTTGAAGCTTTAGCCAATCCTTTGTCCTTATCATCTGAAGGAGTTCCCACAACCTTTAGTCCATGCCACTCCATTGTTGAACTTATCTGAAAGATACTAGATAGAAACATTAGTCCAACAAGAGATATGTTGACATTAATTACCAAAACCACCTGAGGAGCACTTGTGCTTTCACCGTCCCACCGCACAGAGGGGTGCAGCGAGGACGCTTGCTGCTCGTTTCCCGCTGGGCCGGTGGCGGCGTTGGCGGCCGGCGACAGGGAACGACGGAGAGGCCCGCCGACAGGAGCTGTCTGAGCGACGCGGGTGGTGAGGGCAGCCCAGCGCTCTGCGCGAGCTCGACGAGCGTCTGACATGGTTGCGGTGGAGCGGTGGAACGTGCATCAGCGGAAGGGAAGCTTCATGGCACCCCTACCTGGCGCGCCAAATGTCGGATTTCGGGTTCCGACAAAACCCTTGAGGTTCGAACTCTGGGGTGCGCACGAAGATCTCTCCTCCCCCTAGCTCACGCCCTCACCGCGATCTCAAAGCTCAGCGCCTCGAACTAACAAAACAAGAGACACAAGGTTTATACTGGTTTGGGCCACCGATATGGTGTAATACCCTACTCCAGTGTGTTATGGTGGATTGCTTCTTGGGCTGAGGATGAACAGTTACAAGGGAAGAAATACCTCCTGAGGAGAGGTGCTCTTATGCGTGAGGAGCTTGTGTGGATGAGGATGATCTCAATGGCTCAAGATCAGTTGCCTCCTACTGTGGTGGCTAGTCCTATTTATAGAGGCGCTGGTCCTCTTCCCAAATGTAGGCGGGAAGGGATCCAACAACGGACAAATTTGAAGGGGGGCAACTAGTAAAAGTTATCCTGACTAAAGGTGGTCTTCGCCTACCAAAGGCTCTGGTGGTGACGACGTCTTGGGCTCCAAGGTGACCTCCGTCCTGCCGTCCTGCTGGTCCTGGTCTTGTTGCACCAATATTGAAACCTTTGCTTGATGCCTCGGGACTCCTCCCCTGCCTTGCCTCTTTAGAACCAAAGAGGAAACAAGGACATTGTGCGCGCTAGCGCCCGCATGGTGCCCGCCTGGCCTCGGTCGTCATGGCTTGCATCACAGAAACCTCGCGAGGTGCCCCTCGCCTTGATCTCTCCGCCCCTCGCGAGGGAGCCTGGTGAGGCCGCCCCCGAGGAGGTCTTGCGTCCTCCGCCTCGCGAGGCTTGGCCCGTCGCGAGGGTCTTGAGTGTTGGCTGATGAAGATGGGCCGTACAGGGCTGCCGGTGGAGCCACGCCGTGGGCCGCAGGTAGGCAAGTCTGGGGACCCCCGTTCCTAGGACGCCGACAATGGGGACGAGGGAGGGGGTTTGGGGAATATTATTGGCTAGTTGGATGAAGGGCGGTTGAATTTGGGATTCGGTGGGAGTTGGGGGGGGGGTGAGGGAGTCCTGGATTAGGGGGTATCCGGACAGCCGGACTATATCCTTTGGTCGGACTGTTGGATTATAAAGATGCAAGATTGAAGACTTCGTCCCGTGTCTGGATGGGACTCTCCTTGGCATGGAAGGCAAGCTTGGCAATACGGATATGTAGATCTCCTTCCTTGTAACCGACTCTGTGTAACCCTAGCCCCCTCCGGTGTCTATATAAACCGAAGGGTTTAGTCCGTAGGACCAAGAACAACAATCATACCATAGGCTAGCTTCTAGGGTTTAGCCTCTTCGATATCGTGGTAGATCAACTCTTGTAATACTCATATCATCAAGATCAATCAAGCAGGAGTAGGGTTTTACCTCCATCGAGAGGGCCCGGACCTGGGTAAAAACATCGTTCCCCTGTCTCCTGTTACCATCAGCATAGACGCACAGTTCGGGACCCCCTACCCGAGATCCGCCGGTTTTGACACCGACATTGGTGCTTTCATTGTGTCGGCGTTCTGGGAACGGGGGTCCCCAGACTTGCCTGCCTGCGGCCTGTGGCGTGGCTCAAAGGGGGCCCAGCACGGCCCATCTTCATCAACACAAACCTAAGACCCTCGCGAGGGGCCAAGCCTCGCGGGGCGGACGACACGGAGCTTCCTCAGGCGCAGCCTCGTTAGGCTGGCTCCTGAGGAGGCGGAGAGATCAAGGAGGGGTACCTCACGAGGTGCCCATGACGCAAGCCATGACGACCAAGGGCGCCAGGCGGGCGCCAGCCCGCGCAGTGTCCTCCCTTTCCTCTTTGGTGCAAAGGGAGCAAGCGCAGGCGGGAGGATCAAGCAAAGGCACCCATTTCGGTGCAACGAGACCAACACCAGCTCCGCGACAAGGAGGAAGCCACCGTGGAGCCCAAGCCAGCATCATCACCAGAGCCTTTGGTAGGCGAGGACCAACTTTAGTCAGGATAAGTGTACCTGATGTTCCCCTTCAAAATGGCCAACTGTTGGCGCCCTTCCCGCTCAATATTTGGGAAGAGGCCCAGGGCCTTTGCCTATAAATAGGACTAGCCACCCCCAGGGTAGAGGCATCTAGGAAGACCGGAACATCTAGCAACCCGGCAATCAGTTAGATAGGCATCAGAGAGAGAAAAGGGCGATTGAACTCCTCCTAGCAGTTCATCCCCCAGGACAAGAATAGACCCTCGCGAGGCTGTTCTACCTTGTAGTGTTCATCATCATCAGCCCAAGAGGCAATCCACCACACCACACTAGAGTAGGGTATTACACCGCATCGGTGGCCCGAACCAGTATAAACTCTGTGTGAGTGGCTCGTTCTTTTGGTAGCTTAGATCTTTGCGAGGCGGACGAGTACGGGTAGGTAGGAAGCGTAATCTCCGCACGCACGCCAGAGTTCGAACCTTAAGGGTCTGCCGGAACCCGAAATCTGACATTTGGCGCGGCAGGTAGGGGTGCGCTGGAATCTGCCTTCCACCGCCCCGTTCTTCTCCGACCGTCGCGTCCATGTCTGACGCTCGTCGGGCCCGCACGGAGCGCCGAGCCGCTCTCGCTTCCCGCGTCGCCCAGACGGCCCCTGTCGGCGGGCGTCCTCGCCGTTCCCTGTCGCCTGCCATCAACGCCGCCACTGGCCCAGCGGGGAACGAGCAGCAAGCGTCGTCTCAGCACCCTTCCGTGCGGCGAGACGGCCGCACCGCCACCCCCTCGCTCACCCCAGCTGGTTCTTCGTCCCGCGCGCTCCGCACGCCCTTGGAGGCCCGAGCTGCGCTCATCGCGGCAAACAAGCTCCTGCGCTACCGTCCCGTCGGCGACGTCTATGAAGAATGGCTCGACCGCGTCGCGGAGCTCATCCGCGCCGCGGGGGGCTCTCCTGCACCATCTTTCCCACTGCACCGAACCCCGCCCAGCGCGGGCGACGAAGCTCCGGGGGCACCTCAGCCGCCTCCTCACCAAGAAGACGCCCCGGCCGTAAGGCGCTTGTCCCCTGGCTGGAACCCGCTCCGCCAGGCACCAACGCGGCAAGAGCGGAGCTGCCAAGAAGTCCCTCGCCCGCAGGAAGCTGCCCGGGCGCTCCCTGCTCCAGCACATCGCGACCGCGCTCCTGCCCCCGCACGTCAAGACCCCGCGCTGCTCCCAGCTGCGGCGCACGGGGACCCGCAGGACCAAGCTCTCCGTCGCCCAAGGCCTCCTACGACCACGACGGGCTGCCGCCTTCACCGCCGAGCTATGCCGCGTCGCGTGGCTCGACAAGTTCAAGCTAGACCTGCCTCCACGGTACGGCGGCACGGCCGACCCTGCGGAGTTCCTCCAGCTCTATGAGATGGGCATCGGAGCTGCCAACGAAGACGAGAAGGTCATGGCGAACTGGTTTCCCATGGCGCTCAAGGACGGGGCCCGCACCTGGCTCTTGAACCTGGCCCCAGGCACAATCTCCTCCTAGGACCAGATGCGTACCCGCTTCATCGCCAACTTCCAAGGTACCCGCGACCGGCCGCCCGCCGTGAGCGACATGCGCCGCATCAAGCAACAACCCGGAGAGACCCTGTAAAAGTACATCCAGCGCTTCAACAGCGCACGCCTCAAGATTCCCAAGGTGTCCGAGGAGGCCATCATCTCAGCCTTCTCCGACGGCGTGCGCGACGTCAAGATGAAGGAAGAGTTGGCGATGCATGAAGACCTGTGCACTTCCTTGGAGCTGTTCAACTTGGCGACCAAGTGCGCCAGGGCTGGGGAAGGGCGCCTCTCCCTCCTCGAGCTGCCTGCCACAAACCCAGAAGTGAAGAAGTCCAAGGCCAAGGATGTGAAGTGCAAGGGGGTTGCCGTGCTCGCGGCAGAACCAGACACCAAGCGGGGCAAAGATCAGCCCGAATCCTCCAGGGGAAGCCGGTACTGTGTGTACCATGACCTCCACACCCACAAGACCAACGAATGCCAAGAGCTCCGAGCCGTGCGAGAAGGAAGGATCGGCCGTCGCCCCGACCGCGTGACCGGGGCTACGGTCGAGGAGGAGGAAGAAACGCAGGACGCTGGGAAGACCGCGGCCCTCGCCAAGGGTGGCGCGATCGACCTCGCGAGGACCGCTGGCAAGACCCTCATCGTGAGGGAGACTGGAGGGATCAGCCTCGCGAGGATCGCCAGCATGGTAATGCAGGCCTCCCTCCGCTGCCGCCTCAGCCACGAAGAAACGAAGACCGCCATCAGGACGAAGGGGCTGGGGGCTTCTAGGAGCCACGCACGATCGCCTGCATCCTGGGCGGAGCTCAAGCCCCAGCCTCTCAACGCATCTTCAAGCAGTTCGCCCGCGAAGTGAACGCAGTCCTCCCAAAGCTCGAAGCCACACGCCCTCTCAGGTCGTCATCATGCGCCATCACGTTCAGCTCAGCGGATCAGCTCAAGTGTGCAGCCACAGCCGGAGTTCTCCCGATGCTTTGCTCCCCAATCATCAACAACGTGGTGGTCACCAAGACCCACATCGATAGCGGGGCAGGGCTCAACGTCCTGTCCATGGAAACATTCAACAATCTCCAAGGGCCTTACAATCAGCTTCAGCCAACCAAGCCTTTCTCCGGAGTCACTGACGGCTCCATGGTCCCGATCGGGCAGGTTCGCCTCCCTGTCACCTTCGGAGCACGCAACAACTACCGCACCGAGCTCATCGAATTCGACGTCGCTCACATTCGCCTGCCGTACAACGCCATCCTCGGGTACCCGGCGCTGGCCAAGTTCATGGCTGTGACTCACCACGGCTACAACGTCCTCAAGATGCCGGGGAGTGGCGGCGTCATCACGGTGCCCTGTGAGGAGAAAGACGCGGTGCGTTCCCTGGAACGAGCTTTTGAGGCCGCATCATTGGAACACCCGGATCATGGAAGCAAGGGGCTCCCAGAAACCACCCCCAAGAAGAAGAAGACATCGTCAGGACCGGCCCCTCAGGAGGCAGGCCCCTCAGGGCCCGTGCCTGCCCAGGGGGAACCTCCTTCCATCGCATAGGAAAGCGCGCCCAGCGCCCTCCTCAGGCAGGACTCGGAGGCTCTCCCCTGGAGGGCCACCGACCTGGCTAAGGTCATGAGGGAGGTGCTTGGGCACTACGTGGAGGCGTGTTTCGAAGCACGTTTCCCTCAAGAAGGAGTAAGGCAAGGAGAGCAAGACCCTCAGGAGTTCATCAGCAAGGCTATTCAAGAGCTACAGGAGTCTAGAGTCATGAGAGGCGACCGCCGCCTACCAGCTATGGCTCCCCATCTAGGCGAGGATGGTGGGTTGCGCGTCTGCGTCGATGTACCAGGGCTCAATTGAGTTGCCACTCTGGAGCGCCTCTGGCCCACGCGAGTGGGGCGCTGCGAAGGTCCACCCCACAGCTACGTTCGCATGCCTTACGGCTTGCCGAGCGTGGCTGCCACGTACCGGCGCCTCATGAAGGGCATCATGGAGGCTCAAGAGGCCAGGCGTTCCGCAGCCTTGGCGGAGATGGAGATGGTCCGCGAGGAGCCACCAGCGCCTCCGGAGCCTCCCGAGGCCCCAGGGCCTGGGGGCTCATGAGGAGCCGCTCCTGCAGCCCACCGAGTCTGCTGCACCAACACTCGCCCGTCCTCAACATCATCAGGTGACATCTTTTAAATTTCTTGTCCAGCTGGGAGCGCCCCCAGGGCTGCATCATTCCCAGGCCGCGTGGGTCCGTCCCTGCGGCATGTATCCCTTTTATTTTCATGTTGTTAGTTTACTCTGTTGGGGGCGCCCCTCGGGCTGCATCATCCCCAGGTCACTCGGGCCTGACCCAGTGACGCCTGCCTTCCCAGCATCTATTTGAATGTATCCACTCCTTCGCGGTTAATGTGTTTGACCTAGTTGCCCATCCAACTGACGCCAACTGACGGAGCTGCTCCCAAAACGGCACGACGCTTGCGCATGGGTCCGTCCCTGCAACACCGAAAAACCTGAGTGGCTGAGCTCTGGTCGCGGCAGCCCCGCACTGCGCCACCTCGTCAAGCCTTCAGTGCCTGACCACCCCGCGGAAGCAACCAACGACTGACTGTCAATTGCCATGGCAACCCCTCGTTCTTTCTATGATGATCTGCAGGATCCCTTGAAGGAGCTGCGTCAGGTGAGGCCCTTGCGGAGCCTCCTTCACTCTCAACCGCGCAAACCACTTGCATGTTAAAGGGGGGGTACCTGAGCATCGCGACTCAGGGCTCTTACTGGCTCTCTAGCCCTCACCCTCTGCCCTTGACCATGGCATCGCGACCTGGCATACCAGCGACGGCTGAGACTCGCTCGAGGGCCGGGATCCGAGGACGTAGAGCAGAAAGGGGAGCAAAGGCGAGAGAGGAGGGACACGCAAGGACCTCGCCGAGCAAACCCACGCCTGCCGATGCACGGACCCGGCGACACACCAGGGAGCAGCCCCTGACTCTCGAGATAAGTCACCATCCGGAAGCACCAATTACCATGGCACCACTCCGGCACCTGATGCAATCCAGTGTTAGCGACGCCGCTCTCCTTTCTCACCGAATGACGGTTGCTTGAGCGCCAAAGGGGACTTCCTGAGCATTGCGACTCAGGGGCTCTTACCGGACCTCGGGTCTCTCACCTCCTGGTCTTGACCACGACATCGCGACCTGGCATACCATCGACGGCTGACGCCGCCTTGGGACTGGGACCTGTCGGCGCAGAGCACCAAGCCCTCGCGAGGTTCGAAAGGGAGAACTAAGCTAAGGCGGAATGGGCAATTCACACAATTCTACGACAAGAGTTATATTAATAAACAGGGTTACAGACACCTTACAAGCCCCACAGGGCGCACCTTTGATTCCTCGCAGGGAACAACTCCTAAAAGGACGCTAACTACATGCACCCCTGCAAAAGATGCCGTCATCAGCAGTGGGCCGTCAAGCACCGGCGCCAACCCCATCCAGATCAGAGTCGGCGACGGCCCGACGAGCCTGCCCTGCTCCGGGAGCGGCGCCGGCTCGGGGGCTCGTAGCTGTCGTCGCTCGTCTCTGCAGTCGCAAAGGGCTCGCCGGAGTCGCTGGATCCCCCGACGCCTCCACCGCCTGAGGAGCTGCCAAGGGAGCGGTCGGCGGGCCCAGCCCTCGCCATAGCAGGGTCTCGATCACCTCTCCCGGGACAGCACACCAGTCGGCGCCCGTTCGCGTCGAAGACCTTCAAGAACATCACCGAAGCACCATCGTCCTCTAGGTGGATCACGAAGGCACCTCTAGTCTTGCAAGCCCGGGCGATTTCACCCCAGCCTCGAGTCATGAAGACCTCGCACGGGGTAACCACCGCGACCTCTACCTCGGTCGCGAGGGTGCTGCAGCCGGCGTGCTGCAGCCAAGCTCCAGGAGCTCTCCCTGCGGGATGGTGGAGGCGAAGAAAGGGGGAAGACGAATCCAAGACCGAGGAGGAATGGCGGTGTGAAGCACGAACTCTTGAGAGGAGCCCTCGGTGTGGACCCTAGGGGGGACGACCCACACCTTCGTGACCCGTCGGCTCCTGCGGCGGCGCCGCCCACGGCGATCGGCATCGGCTCCTTCAGGGCCCTCGATGTGGGTGTACAAGGGGAGCGGGAACCCCGGCGGCGCCCGCTCGCCCCAAGGTTTCGACACCACCTGAAGAGTCCCCTCTTCATGGAGTGCAAGCCGTTTCTTCGGTAGGAGCAGGTCTTGTTCCTCTCGGGGGGGGGGGGGGGCTTTCATTTCTCTGCCGCGGAGAACGGACGGATTGGAGCCATCGCTGCAAGACGGAGCAAGGATCGGGAAGAAGGAGAAGCAAAGAGGGATGGACAGGAAGGGCGCGTGCCGTTCCGTACTTATAGCCGGCGAAGGCCAGCCGTCGACCTCCACGATCGCAGGTAATCATGACCAGTTTTGCATGCAGGGACTTGTCCAATCTGTGCAGATTCCGAGGCGTCATGGGGAAGTGGAGACGCCCCCGTATAATCAACCGCCATGCGGCGCTCAAGGCCGCAAGCTGTTAGGGCCCGCGGCGCTTCAGCCTTGCCCTTTCGCCTCTCAGCACGGCCAAGTCCGGGCACGCCTTGGGCCCGGGGGCTACTCCTAGCGTTCTGGGAACGGGGGTCCCCAGACTTGCCTGCCTGCGGCCTGCGGCGTGGCTCAAAGGGGGCCCATCATGGCCCATCTTCATCAACATAAACCCAAGACCCTCGCGAGGGGCCAAGCCTCGCGGGGCGGACGACACGGAGCTTCCTCAGGCGCAGCCTCGTCAGGCTGGCTCGTGAGGAGGCAGAGTGATCAAGGCGGGGTACCTCACGAGGTGCCCATGACGCAAGCCATGACGACCAAGGGCGCCAGGCGGGCGCCAGTCCGCGCAGTGTCTTCCCTTTCCTTTTTGGTGCAAAGGGAGCAAGCGCAGGTGGGAGGATCAAGCAAAGGCACCCATTTCGGTGCAACGAGACCAAGACCAGCTCCGCGACAAGGAGGAAGTCACCGTGGAGCCCAAGCCAGCATCATCACCAGAGCCTTTGGCAGGCGAGGACCAACTTTAGTCAGGATAAGTGTACCAGATGTTCCCCTTCAAAATGGCCAACTGTTGGCCCCCTTCCCGCTCAATATTTGGGAAGAGGCCCGGGACCTTTGCCTATAAATAGGACTAGCCACCCCCAGGGTAGAGGCATCTAGGAAGATCGGAACATCTAGCAACCCGGCAATCAGTTAGATAGGCATCAGAGAGAGAAAAGGGCGATTGAACTCCTCTTAGCAGTTCATCCCCCATGCCAAGAATAGACCCTCGCGAGGCTGTTCTACCTTGCAGTGTTCATCATCATCAGCCCAGGAGGCAATCCACCACACCACACTGGAGTAGGGTATTACACCGCATCGGTGGCCCGAACCAGTATAAACTCTGTGTCTCTTGTGTCATTCTTTCCGTAGCTTAGATCTTTGCGAGGCGGACGAGTACGGGTAGGTAGGAAGCGTAATCTCCGCGCGCACCCCAAAGTTCGAACCTTAAGGGTCTGCCGGAACCCGAAATCCAACACATTGAGAGTTCCTCCGTGTCGTCATCGTTAGGCTTGATGGCTCCTTCGATCATCGATAGCGATGCAGTCTAGGGTGAGACTTTTCTCCCCGGACATATCTTTGTATTCGGCGGCTTCGCACTGCGGTCCAACTCACTTGGCCATCTGGAGCAGATCGAGAGTTACGCCCCTGGCCACCAGGTCAGGTTTGGAAGCTTAAACTACATGGCTGACATCCACGGAGACTTGATCTTCGACGGATTCGAGCCCTTGCCGAGTGCGCCGCACGGTCACGGTGAGCATGATTTAGCTCTGCCATCGGACAGTGTTCGGGAGACTGCACCGGCGACCGCTCCGACCCTCAATTTGGATCCAATTGCGCCATCCATGGAAGGGTGGATAGACCCCACCACGGAGGCCGCATTCTCAGCGGCGATCGAGCCGAGTATCGACCTTACCCCTCACGAGAGCCGTGATGCCAAACTGCCGGATTCTTCCCCGGCCACGGACTCCGAACCACCTGCGCTCGTGCCTATCGAGTCCGACTGGGCGCCGATCATGGAGTTCACCTCTGCGGATATCTTTCAGCACTCGCCCTTCGGCGACATAGTGAACTCATTAAGGTCTCTCTCCTTGTCAGGATAATCCTGGCCAAACTATGTCCAACATGATTGGGATGCGGATGACTAAGAAATTGGCCGCCCACCCACCACCCACTTAGTAGCCACTGTCGATGATTTGACCGACATGCTCGACTTCGACTACGAAGACATCGATGGTATGGACGATGATGCAGGAGACGAACAGGAACCACTGCCCATAGGGCACTGGACAACCACCTCATCATATGATATATGCATGGTGGACACACCCAAAGAAGGCAATGACGACGGGACAGCGGAGGATGACCCGTCCAAGAAGCAACCCAAGCGCCGACGTCAGCGGTGCCGCTCTAAGTCTCGCCAAAGCAAAAGCGGTGATACCAGCACAAGAGATGATAGCACTCCGGACAGTGCCGAAGATGACGACAATCCCCTCCACCAAGATTTAGAGCAGGAGGATGGAGAAGCCAGCCCTCCTGAGAGAGCGGCAGATGGAGAGGCGGAGGATGATAATTACATGCCTCCCTCCGAAGACGAGGCAAGCCTCGACGACGATGAATTTGTCGTGCCTGAGGATCCCGTCGAGCAAGAGCGCTTCAAGCGCTGGCTTATAGCCACGGAAAATAGCCTTAAGAAAAAGCAACAGCAGCTTCGAGCTGATCAAGATTTGCTAGTTGACAGATGGACTGAAGTCCTTGCGGCCGAGGAATATGAACTCGAACGCCCCTCCAAGAGTTACCCAAAGCTCAGGTTGCTACCCCGACTGGAGGAGGAAGCATTAAAACCTACATCTCCAGCGTATGACGCGGCTGATCGGCCACCTCGTGGCCACGACAGAGCGGCATTTCAGCCAAAGGCCCAGCCCGCACCCCGGCGCCACTCAAATAAAAATGTCAAGGCACGGGGAAATACGCTAGACCTATGAGACGTATTGGAGGACAAAGCAAAACACACAAGATCGATCTACGGATCACGAGGGCGCGCCACCACGCGAGACGGTAACCGTCACGCCGGATACAGTAAAAGTAAACCCGGCCGGGACGAACACAGCAGACAAGACTCATATGAGCTGCGTCGTGATATAGCCCAGTACAGAGGTGCCGCACACCCCCTATGCTTCACAGACGAAGTAATGGATCACCAAATCCCAGAGGGTTTCAAACCCGTTAATATCGAATCATACGACGGTACAAAAGATCCTGCGGTATGGATCGAGGACTACCTCCTGCACATCCACTTGGCCCACGGTGACGATTTACACGCCATCAAATACCTCCCACTCAAACTCAAAGGACCAGCTTGGCATTGGCTCAACAGCCTGCCAGCAGAATCCATTGGCTGTTGGAAAGATCTGGAAGCCGCATTCCTCGACAACTTCCAGGGCACTTATGTGCGACCACCAGATGTCGATGACTTGAGCCACATAATTCAGCAGCCAGAGGAATCGGCCAGGCAATTCTAGACACGGTTCCTGACAAAGAAAAATCAAATCGTCGACTGTCCGGATGCAGAGGCCCTAGCAGCTTTTAAGCACAACATCCACGACGAGTGGCTCGCCCGGCACCTTGGCCAGGAAAAGCTGGAATCTATGGCAGCCCTCACGACACTCATGACCCGCTTTTGCACGGGAGAGGACAGCCGGCTGGCTCGCAGCAATAACATATCAAAGAACCCCGGTACTTCGGATACCAAGGATAGCAATGGTAGGTCACGTCGCAACAAACATAAGCGTCGTATCAACAACGACAATACCAAGGATACGGCAGTTAATGCCAGATTCGGAGGCACTAAACCCGGTCAGCGGAAAAAGCCATTCAAAAGAAGCACTCCGGGCCCGTCCAGTTTGGACCGCATACTCTATCGCTCGTGTCAAATACACGGCACCCCCGACAAGCCAGCCAACCACACCAACAGAGAATATTGGGTGTTCAAGCAGGCCGGCAAATTAAATGCCAAAAACAAGGATAAGGGGCTACATAGCGATGACGAGGAGGAGCCCCGGCCGCCGAACACCGGAGGACGGAAGAGGTTCCCCCCACAAGTGCGGACGGTGAACATGATATACGCAACCCACATCCCCAAGAGGGAGCGGAAGCATGCGCTAAGGGATGTATATGCCGTTGGAGCTAGTCGCCCCAAAGTTCAACCCATGGTCCTCTTGTCCGATCACCTTCGATCGCAGGGACCACCCAACTAGTATCCGTCATGGCGGATTCGCCGCACTGGTCCTAGACCCAATCATCAACGGATTTCACCTCACTCGAGTCCTTATGGACGGCGGCAGCAGCCTGAACCTACTTTATCAGGAAAACAGTGCGCAAAATGGGTATAGACCCCTCAAGGATCAAACCCACAAAAACAATCTTTAAAGGCGTCATACCAGGTGTAGAGGCCCATTGCACAGGCTCAGTCACACTGGACGTGGTCTTTAGATCCCTGGATAACTTCCGAAGCGAGGAGTTAATCTTCGATATAGTCCCGTTTCACAGTGGCTATCACGCACTGCTCGGGCGAACCGCATTTGCAAGATTCAGTGCGGTACTGCATTATGCATACCTCAAGCTCAAGATGCCAGGACCTCGGGGGGTCATCACAGTCAATGGAAACACAAAGCGCTCTCTCCGCACGGAGGAGCACACTGCGGCCCTCGCAACAGAAGCACAAAGCAGCCTCTTAAGGCAATCCACCAGCTCGGCGATTAAACACCTGGACACCGTCAAGCGTGCCCGGAGTAATCTGCAACAAGACCACCTGGCACGTTTCGAGCTCGCATAGCAATGCGGCCCCCACCCCAGCCCCAGCCAAACGGCGAAATCCGTGCCACGCGTACATAATTACGCATTGAAAATACCATGGGCATAGGTGGGGAGGGGGCACGACTACGGCACGCCCCAAAACACGGCTCAACCGCACTAGGGGCTTCCCGCTTTGTTATTTTTTCTCTCTTTCAGGACTTTACTCTCTGGAAACCCCGTCCGGCAGTACGATTGCCGGACACACGATACAACAACCAAGGAGGCAGAAAGCTACATCGCACCATGGAACTCCCAGGTGGTCTCTGATAACGAGTGAAATACCTGCTTTAAATACCATTCTGTAGCTTGCCCTTGGAGGGGACATGTCAAATAGTCCTATTTTTTGCTTATCACACTACTTGTATCATTATGCTTCGATGCACCTTTTTGAATAAACAATGCATACCACTAGTCTATTATCGCATTCTCTATTCCTTTTTATGTATATGTTCATTCATAACATTCAGCACCTGTACACTCTGGTACAACCAATACGCCAGGGGCTTAAGCGTACCCCATAATACGGCGTGAGAAGTCCGAACACTTTCGACAGTGCGGCACCCCGAACTTATAGCATTATATGCATCAGCTCCGAATCATGTCTTGGGTCAATAGTTGGGTTTGCCCGGCTCCCATGTTTTGGTACCTTACGTTTCGCTATATCGGCTAAGGTAGCACTGGGAGAACTACTGCGATTGTGCCCCGGTTCATCTGGGCAAGCACCTCAGTAGAGAAAGCTAAAACTGACTGTCATGATAAGGCGAGAGCTGGTCGCTGTTCGAGAGGTCTCGAGTCCCTAAAGACTTATGCCTCTTAGGGCGAGGAGTCAGCTTTGTCCGGCTAGGCGTGTATAGCGCCCCGAATTCGACCTTCCGAATACTAGGGGCTTCGCCAAAATTTAAAATTGTAGACTTCTATGGCTAAGTGAGAGTGATAAAGCATTATAGTCCGATTGCCTTGTTCGTTGCGCTGAGCACCTCCCTCGAAGGACCCAACAATGGGAAAAAGAGTGCTCAGATTTATCCCGAACACCCCAGCACTCGTGGCATGGGGGCAGAAGCCGACGACTGGTTATCTCTCAGATTTGATAAACAGCCGCACAGAAGGTAATATTTTAAATTCAAACAAGCGTTGCATAGCGCATATGAACAAGTTTTCATAAGTACAGGATCACACGAGCAAGTTCATTCAAAAATTACATCCTTCGCACACTCGTCCGCCACAAGACGGGCACCCTTCAGGACACCCTCATAATACATTTCAGGGTGGCGATGCTCATTGCCCTGCGGCGGCCCCTCCTTCACCAGCTTCTCGGTGTCCATCTTGGCCCAGTGTACTTTAACACGGGCAAGCGACCTGCGAGCGCCCTTGATGCGGGCGGACTTCTTGATGACTTCAAACCGAGGGCAGGCATCCACAAGCCGTCTCACCAGCCCGAAGTAGCTCCCTGGCATGTCATCTCCAGGCCATAGCCGGACTATAAGACCCTTCATGGCCTGTTTGGCCGCCTTATGGATCTCGACCAATTGCTTCAGCTGGTCGCTCAAAGGCATCGGGTGTTCGGTCCTAGTATACTGAGACCAGAACAACTTCTCCGTAGAGCTTCCCTCCTTGTCCCGATAGTACTTTGCGGCATCCGACACGCTGCAGGGCAAATCTGCGAATGCTCCTGGAGAGCTCCGGACTCGGGTAAGTAACAAGTAATTTACTTTCACATGCTTGCTTTGCATAATGAATGCCTTACCCACCGCTATCTTCCTCATGGCCTCAATTTCCCGGAGGGCCTTTTGGGCTTCAGCCTTGGCATGCTTTGTGCTCTCGAGGGCTGCGACAAGCTCGGACTCTCGCGTCCTCGAGTCAAGCTCCAAAGGCTCGTGCTTCTTCACGAGAGCCTGGAGCTCTTGCTGCACCTCGCCCACCCGTTCCTCTTGTTTCTCCCGCTCGGTGCGCTCCTTGGCCGCTTTGTTTTCGGCCTCGGACAGCGCTCTCTTCAGGGTTGCCACTTCGGTCGTGGCCCCTGGCACATTCATGATGATCCTATCATTTTGCAATTCTCGGCATTCTGGGAACGGGGGTCCCCAGACTTGCCTGCCTCCGGCCTGCGGCGTGGCTCAAAAGGGGGCCCAGCACGGCCCATCTTCATCAACACAAGACCCAAGACCCTCGCGAGGGGCCAAGCCTCGCGGGGAGGACGACACGGTGCTTCCTCAAGCGCGGCCTCATCAGGCCGGCTCACGAGGAGGCGGAGAGATCAAGGCGGGGTACCACACGAGGTGCCCGTGACACAAGCCATGATGAACATGTTGGGGAACGTAGTAATTTCAAAAAAATTCCTACGCACACGCAAGATCATGGTGATGCATAGCAACAAGAGGGGAGAGTGTTGTCTACATACCCTTGTAGACTGAAGCGGAAGTGTTGACTCAACGTAGAGGAAGTAGTCGTACGTTCTCCTTGCGATCCGACCGATCACAGCACCGTTACTCCGGCACCTCCGAGTTCTTAGCACACGTTCAGCTCGATGACGATCCCCGGGCTCCGATCCAGCAAAGCTTCGGGGAGGAGTTCCGTCAGCACGACGGCATGGTGACGATCTTGATGTACTACCGGCGCAGGGCTTCGCCTAAGCACTGCAACGATATGACCGAGTTGGAATATGGTGGAGGGGGGCACCGCACACGGCTAAGGAACGATCACGAAGATCAACTTGTGTGTATCTGGGGTGCCCCCTGCCTCCGTATATAAAGGATCCAAGGGGGAGGGGCTGGCCGGCCAAGGGTGGCACGCCAGGAGAGTCCTACTCCCTCCGGGAGTAGGATCCCCCCCCCCCCAATCCTAGTTGGAATAGGATTCCTCAAAGGGGGAGAGAGAGAGGGGGGGCCGGCCACCTCTCCTAGTCCTAATAGGACTAGGGGAAGGGGGGAGGCGCGCGGCCACCTAGGGCAGCCCCTTTCTCCTTTCCACTAAGGCCCACTATGGCCCATTTGACTCCCGGGGGGTTCCGGTAACCCTCCCGGTATTCCGGTAAAATCCTGATTTCACCTGGATCACTTCCGATGTCCAAACATAGGCTTCCAATATATCAATCTTTACGTCTCGACCATTTCGAGACTCCTCGTCATGTCCGTGATCACATCCGGGACTCCGAACAACCTTCGGTACGTCAAAATGCATAAACTCATAATAACTGTCATCGTAACGTTAAGCGTGCGGACCCTACGGTTCGAGAACAATGTAGACATGACCGAGACACGTCTCCGGTCAATAACCAATAGCGGGACCTGGATGCCCATATTGTCTCCTACATATTCTACGAAGATCTTTATCGGTCAGACCGCATAACAACATACGTTGTTCCCTTTGTCATCGGTATGTTACTTGTCCGAGATTCGATCGTCAGTATCCAATACTTAGTTCAATCTCGTTACCGGCAAGTCTCTTTACTCGTTCCGTAATACATCATCCCGCAACTAACTCATTAGTTGCAATGCTTGCAAGGCTTAAGTGATGTGCATTACCGAGAGGGCCCAGAGATACCTCTCCGACGATCGGAGTGACAAATCCTAATCTCGAAATACGCCAACCCAACATCTACCATTGGAGACACCTGTAGTACTCCTTTATAATCACCCAGTTACGTTGTGACGTTTGGTAGTACCCAAAGTGTTCCTCTGGCAAACGGGAGTTGCATAATCTCATAGTCATAGGAACATGTATAAGTCATGGATAAAGCAATAGCAACATACTAAACGATCGGGTGCTAATCTAATATAATGGGTCATGTCAATCAGATCATTCAACTAATGATGTGACCTCGTTAATCAAATAACAACTCTTTGTTCATGGTTAGGAAACATAACCATCTTTGATTAACGAGCTAGTCTAGTAGAGGCATAATAGTGACACTCTGTTTGTCTATGTATTCACACATGTATTATGTTTCCGGTTAATACAATTCTAGCATGAATAATAAACCTTTATCATGATATAAGGAAATAAATAATAACTTTATTATTGCCTCTAGGGCATATTTCCTTCAGTCTCCCACTTGCACTAGAGTCAATAATCTAGATTACACTGTAATGATCCTAACACCCATGGAGTCTTGGTGCTGATCATGTTTTGTTCGTGGAAGAGGCTTAGTCAACGGGTCTGCAACATTCAGATCCGTATGTATCTTGCAAATCTCTATGTCTCCCATCTGGACTAGATCCCGGATGGAGTTGAAGCGTCTCTTGATGTGTTTGGTCCTTTTGTGAAATCTGGATTCCTTTGCCAAGGCAATTGCACCAGTATTGTCACAAAAGATTTTCATTGGACCCGATGCACTAGGTATGACACCTAGATCGGATATGAACTCCTTCATCCAGACTCCTTCGTTTGCTGCTTCCGAAGCAGCTATGTACTCCGCTTCACATGTAGATCCCGCTACGACGCTTTGTTTAGAACTGCACCAACTGACAGCTCCACCGTTTAATGTAAACACGTATCCGGTTTGCGATTTAGAATCGTCCGGATCAGTGTCAAAGCTTGCATCAACGTAACCTCTTACGGTGAGCTCTTTGTCACCTCCATATATGAGAAACATATCCTTAGTCCTTTTCAGGTATTTCAGGATGTTCTTGACCGCTGTCCAGTGATCCACTCCTGGATTAGTTTGGTACCTCCCTGCTAAACTTATAGCAAGACACACATCAGGTATGGTACACAGCATTGCATACATGATAGAGCCTATGGCTGAAGCATAGGGAACATCTTTCATTTTCTCTCTATCTTCTGCTGTGGTCGGGCTTTGAGTCTTACTCAATCTCACACCTTGTAACACAGGCAAGAACCCTTTCTTTGCTTGATCCATTTTGAACTTCTTCAAAATCTTGTCAAGGTACGTGCTTTGTGAAAGTCCAATTAAGCATCTTGATCTATCTCTATAGATCTTTATGCCTAATATGTAAGCAGCTTCTCCGAGGTCTTTCATTGAAAAACTTTTATTCAAGTATCCCTTTATGCTATCCAGAAATTCTATATCATTTCCAATCAGTAATATGTCATCCACATATAATATTAGAAATGCTACAGAGCTCCCACTCACTTTCTTGTAAATACAGGCTTCTCCGAAAGTCTGTATAAAACCAAATGCTTTGATCACACTATCAAAGCGTTTATTCCAACTCCGAGAGGCTTGCACCAGTCCATAAATGGATCGCTGGAGCTTGCACACTTTGTTAGCTCCCTTTGGATCGACAAAACCTTCCGGTTGCATCATATACAATTCTTCTTCCAGAAATCCATTCAGGAATGCAGTTTTGACATCCATCTGCCAAATTTCATAATCATAAAATGTGGCAATTGCTAACATGATTCGGACAGACTTAAGCATCGCTACGGGTGATAAAGTCTCATCGTAGTCAATCCCTTGAACTTGTCGAAAACCTTTTGCGACAAGTCGAGCTTTGTAGACAGTAATATTACCATCAGCGTCAGTCTTCTTCTTAAAGATCCATTTGTTTTCAATTGCTTGCCGATCATCAGGCAAGTCAACCAAAGTCCATACTTTGTTCTCATACATGGATCCCATCTCAGATTTCATGGCTTCAAGCCACTTTGCGGAATCTGGGCTCACCATTGCTTCTTCATAGTTCGTAGGTTCATCATGGTCTAGTAACATGATTTCCAGAATAGGATTACCGTACCGCTCTGGTGCAGATCTCACTCTGGTTGATCTACGAGGTTCAGTAGTATCTTGATCTAAAGTTTCATGATCATCATAATTAGCTTCCTCATTTATTGGTGTAGGTGTCGCAGAAACAGTTTTCTGTGATGTACTACTTCTCAATAAAGGAGTAGGTACAGTTACCTCGTCAAGTTCTACTTTCCTCCCACTCACTTCTTTCGAAAGAAACTCCTTCTCTAGAAAGTTTCCGAACTTAGCAACAAAAGTCTTGCCTTCGGATCTGTGATAGAAGGTGTATCTAACAGTTTCCTTTGGATATCCTATGAAGACACATTTCTCTGATTTGGGTTCGAGCTTATCTGGTTGAAGCTTTTTCACATAAGCATCGCAGCCCCAAACTTTAAGAAACGACAACTTTGGTTTCTTGCCAAACTATAGTTCATAAGGCGTCGTCTCAACGGATTTAGATGGTGCCCTATTTAACGTGAATGCGGCCGTCTCTAGAGCGTATCCCCAGAACGATAGCGGTAAATCAGTAAGAGACATCATAGATCGCACCATATCTAGTAAAGTACGATTACAATGTTCGGACACACCATTACGCTGTGGTGTTCTGGGTGGCGTGAGTTGCGAAACTATTCCACAATTTTTCAAATGTACACCAAACTCGTAACTCAAATATTCTCCTCCACGATCTGATCGTAGAAACTTTATTTTCTTGTTACGATGATTTTCAACTTCACTCTGAAATTCTTTGAACTTTTCAAATGTTTCAGACTTATGTTTCATTAAGTAGATATACCCATATCTGCTCAAATCATCTGTGAAGGTGAGAAAATAACGATATCTGCCACAAGCCTCAACATTCATCGGACCACATACATCCGTATGTATGATTTCCAACAAATCTGTTGCTCTCTCCATAGTTCGGAGAACGGTGTTTTAGTCATCTTGCCCATGAGGCACGGTTCGCAAGTGCCAAGTGATTCATAATCAAGTGACTCCAAAAGTCCATCAGTATGGAGTTTCTTCATGCGCTTTATACCGATATGACCTAAACGGCAGTGCCACAAATAAGTTGCACTATCATTATCAACTCTGCATCTTTTGGCTTCAACATTATGAATATGTGTATCACTACTATCGAGATTCATCAAAAATAGACCACTCTTCAAGGGTGCATGACCATAAAAGATATTACTCATATAAATAGAACAACCATTATTCTCTGATTTAAATGAATAACCATCTCGCATCAAACAAGATCCAGATATAATGTTCATGCTCAACGCTGGCACCAAATAACAATTATTTAGGTCTAATACTAATCCTGAAGGTAGATGTAGAGGTAGCGTGCCGACTGCGATCACATCGACTTTGGAACCATTTCCCATGCGCATCGTCACCTCGTCCTTTGCTAGTGTCCGCTTATTCTGTAGTCCCTGTTTTGAGTTGCAAATATTAGCAACAGAACCAGTATCAAATACCCAGGTGCTACTGCGAACATTAGTAAGGTACACATCAATAACATGTATATCACATATACCTTTGTTCACCTTGCCATCCTTCTTATCCGCCAAATACTTGGGGCAGTTCCGCTTCCAGTGACCAGTCTGCTTGCAGTAGAAGCACTCAGTTTCAGGCTTAGGTCCAGACTTGGGTTTCTTCTCTTGAGAAGCAACTCGCTTGCCGTTCTTCTTGAAGTTCCCCTTTTTCTTCCCTTTGCCCTTTTTCTTGAAACTAGTGGTTTTGTTAACCATCAACACTTGATGCTCCTTCTTGATTTCTACCTCCGCAGCTTTTAGCATTGCGAAGAGCTCGGGAATAGTCTTGGTCATCCCTTGCATATTATAGTTCATCACGAAGCTCTTGTAGCTTGGTGGCAGTGATTGGAGAATTCTGTCAATGACGCAATCATCTGGAAGAGTAACTCCCAATTGAATCAAGTGATTATTATACCCAGACATTTTGAGTATATGCTCACTGACAGAACTGTTCTCCTCCATTTTGCAGCTATAGAACTTATTGGAGACTTCATATCTCTCAATCCGGGCATTTGCTTGAAATATTAACTTCAACTCCTGGAACATCTCATATGCTCCATGACGTTCAAAACGTCGTTGAAGTCCCGGTTCTAAGCCGTAAAGCATGGCACACTGAACTATCGAGTAGTCATCAGCTTTGCTCTGCCAGACATTCATAACTTCTGGTGTTGCTCTAGCAGCAGGCCTGGCACCTAGCGGTGCTTCCAGGACGTAATTCTTCTGTGCAGCAATGAGGATAATCCTCAAGTTACGGACCCAGTCCGTGTAATTGCTACCATCATCTTTCAACTTTGCTTTCTCAAGGAACGCATTAAAATTTAACGGAACAACAGCACGAGCCATCTATCTACAATCAACATAGACAAGCAAGATACTATCAGATACTAAGTTCATGATAAGTTTAAGTTCAGTTAATCAAATTAATTAAGAACTCCCACTTAGATAGACATCCCTCTAATCCTCTAAGTGATCACGTGATCCAAATCAACTAAACCATAATCGATCATCACGTGATATGGAGTAGTTTTCAATGGTGAACATCGTTATGTTGATCATATCTACTATATGATTCACGCTCGACCTTTCGGTCTCTGTGTTCCGAGGTCATATCTTATATGCATAGCTCGTCAAGTATAACCTGAGTATTCCGCGTGTGCAACTGTTTTGCACCCGTTGTATTTGAACATAGAGCCTATCACACCCGATCATCACGTGGTGTCTCAGCACGAAGAACTTTTGCAACGGTGCATACTCAGGGAGAACATTTCTTGATAATTTAGTGAGAGATCATCTTATAATGCTACCGTCAATCAAAGCAAGATAAGATGCATAAAAAGATAAACATCACATGCAATCAATATAAGTGATATGATATGGTCATCATCATCTTGTGCTTGTGATCTCCATCTCCGAAGCACCGTCATGATCACCATCGTCACCGGCGCGACACCTTGATCTCGATCGTAGCATCATTGTCGTCTCGCCAATCTTATGCTTCCACGACTATCACTACCGCTTAGTAATAAAGTAAAGCATTACATCGCGATTGCATTGCATACAATAAAGCGACAACCATATGGCTCCTGCCAGTTGCCGATAACTCGGTTACAAAACATGATCATCTCATACAATAAAATTTAGCATCATGTCTTGACCATATCACATCACAACATGCCCTGCAAAAACAAGTTAGACATCCTCTACTTTGTTGTTGCAAGTTTTACGTGGCTGCTACGGGCTTAAGCAAGAACTCATCTTACCTACGCATCAAAACCACAACGATAGTTTGTCAAATAGACTCCGTTTTAACCTTCTCAAGGACCGGGCGTAGCCACACTCGGTTCAACTAAAGTTGGAGAGACAGTCTTCCGCAAGCCATCTATGTGCAAAGCACGTCGAGGGAACCGGTCTCGCATAAGCGTACGCGTAAGGTTGGTCCGGATCGTCTCGTCCAACAATACCGCTGAACCAAAGTATGATATGCTGGTAGGCAGTATGACTTGTATCGTCCACAACTTACTTGTGTTCTACTCGTGCAAATAACATCAAACCATAAAAACCTAGGCTCGGATGCCACTGTTGGGGAACGTAGTAATTTCAAAAAATTTCCTACGCACACGCAAGATCATGGTGATGCATAGCAACAAGAGGGGAGAGTGTTGTCTACATACCCTTGTAGACTGAAGCGGAAGCGTTGACTCAACGTAGAGGAAGTAGTCGTACGTTCTCCTTGCGATCCGACCGATCACAGCACCGTTACTCCGGCACCTCCGAGTTCTTAGCACACGTTCAGCTCGATGACGATCCCCGGGCTCCGATCCAGCAAAGCTTCGGGGAGGAGTTCCGTCAGCACGACGGCATGGTGACGATCTTGATGTACTACCGGCGCAGGGCTTCGCCTAAGCACTACAACGATATGACCGAGGTGGAATATGGTGGAGGGGGGCACCGCACACGGCTAAGGAACGATCACGAAGATCAACTTGTGTGTCTCTGGGGTGCCCCCTGCCTCCGTATATAAAGGATCCAAGGGGGAGGGGTTGGTCGGCCAAGGGTGGCGCGCCAGGAGAGTCCTACTCCCTCCGGGAGTAGGATTCCCCCCCCCCCAATCCTAGTTGGAATAGGATTCCTCAAAGGGGGGGAGAGAGAGGGGGCCGGCCACCTCTCCTAGTCCTAATAGGACTAGGGGAAGGGGGGAGGCGCGCGGCCACCTAGGGAAGCCCCTTTCGCCTTTCCACTAAGGCCCACTATGGCCCATTTGACTCCCGGGGGGTTCCGGTAACCCTCCCGGTATTCCGGTAAAATCCTGATTTCACCTGGATCACTTCCGATGTCCAAACATAGGCTTCCAATATATCAATCTTTACGTCTCGACCATTTCGAGACTCCTCGTCATGTCCGTGATCACATCCGGGACTCCGAACAACCTTCGGTACATCAAAATGCATAAACTCATAATAACTGTCATCGTAACGTTAAGCGTGCGGACCCTACGGTTCGAGAACAATGTAGACATGACCGAGACACGTCTCCGGTCAATAACCAATAGCGGGACTTGGATGCCCATATTGGCTCCTACATATTCTACGAAGATCTTTATCGGTCAGACCGCATAACAACATACGTTTTCCCTTTGTCATCGGTATGTTACTTGTCCGAGATTCGATCGTCAGTATCCAATACTTAGTTCAATCTCGTTACCGGCAAGTCTCTTTACTCGTTCCGTAATACATCATCCCGCAACTAACTCATTAGTTGCAATGCTTGCAAGGCTTAAGTGATGTGCATTACCGAGAGGGCCCAGAGATACCTCCCCGACGATCGGAGTGACAAATCCTAATCTCGAAATACGCCAACCCAACATCTACCATTGGAGACACCTGTAGTACTCCTTTATAATCACCCAGTTACGTTGTGACGTTTGGTAGTACCCAAAGTGTTCCTCTGGCAAACGGGAGTTGCATAATCTCATAGTCATACGAACATGTATAAGTCATGGATAAAGCAATAGCAACATACTAAACGATCGGGTGCTAAGCTAATATAATGGGTCATGTCAATCAGATCATTCAACTAATGATGTGACCTCGTTAATCAAATAACAACTCTTTGTTCATGGTTAGGAAACATAACCATCTTTGATTAACGAGCTAGTCTAGTAGAGGCATACTAGTGACACTCTATTTGTCTATGTATTCACACATGTATTATGTTTCCGGTTAATACAATTCTAGCATGAATAATATACCTTTATCATGATATAAGGAAATAAATAATAACTTTATTATTGCCTCTAGGGCATATTTCCTTCAGAACAAGGGCGCCAGGCGGGCGCCAGCCTGCGCAGTGTCCTCCCTTTCCTCTTTGGTGCAAGTGGGCAAGCGCAGGCGAGAGGATCAAGCAAAGGCATCCATTTCGGTGCAACGAGACCCAGACCAGTCCAACGGTGGGAAGGAGGTCATCGTGGAGCCCAGAACGGTGTCACCACAGGGCCTTTGGCAGGCGAGGACCAACTTTAGTCTGGATAAGTGTACCAGATGTCCCCCTTCAAATTAGCCAATTGTTGGCGCCCTTCCCGCTCAATATTTGGGAAGAGGCCCAGGGCATTTGCCTATAAATAGGACTAGCCACCCCCAGAGTAGGGGGGACGATCGGAAAGAGAAGAATCAGAAGGGACAACACACACACAGAGAGAAGGGCGACTGAACTCCCCTAGCAGTTCATCGCCCCAGCTAAGAACATGCCCTCGCGAGGCTGTTCTTCCTTGTATTGTTCATCATCACCAGCCCAAGAGGCAATCCACCCACCACACTGGAGTAGGGTATTACACCACAACGGTGGCCCGAACCAGTATAAACCCTGTGTCTTTTGTGTTGTTCTTTCAGTAGTTAGATCCTTGCGAGACGGAGAGGTAGAGGGCATAATCTCCGCGCGCACCCCAGAGTTCGAACCTTAAGGGTCTGCCGGAACCCGAAATCCGACATTTGGCGCGCCAGGTAGGGGTGCGTCGGAATCCACCTTTCTACCGCTCCGCGTCTCGTCACATCGTCATCACCATGTCCGGCGACCAGGCGGGCAACCAAGATCCATGGGCGGCGTGGCCCGCCCGCGTGGAGCCGCCCGCCTCGGGCAACCCCGCGCCCTAGGCAGCTCGTGGTCTGCAGGGCGCTGCAGGCCGCGGGCGGCGCGGACAGGCTTCAACAACCCTCATGCCGCGGCAAGCGCGATCGGCGGCAAGGGCCTCCAATCACGCCGCGACCACAACACCGTACACCCGCCGGGAGCAAGCGAACTCGAGGGCCGCGCTCACGGTGGCCCGAGAGCTGCTGCAGTGTAGGCTGCTGGAAGGCGGCCGAGACGTGCTGCTGGAGCGGGTCGCCGAACTCACATGAACAGACGTGCTACTGGATGACGACTTGAGCGAGGGCGGGGACCTTGAGCTTCATCCCCGAAGAAAAGCTCTCCCGCAGAGCGTTCACGCTCGCGGTTATGGCGGATGTGGTGCCAGGTAGCAGGACGGTGCGCTATGGTGTGGAGGTTAGCTGGGCATTGCCGCTTTAAGTAGCACATTCCAGTGAGGCCAAAGCGTTCGGGCACGTCATTAAGTCGCCGGAGTTGGTTCCTCGGGCACCGAGCCTCTTAACGACGACATACGAACGGACGGCATGAATGCGGGCAGCTGGTGCCGGCTAGGAACGCACCACACGACGGCGCGTGGGACGAGGGTTTTTGGTGTGCCAAGGTAGTCAGCTGCGGTCGATGCAACGTTGGAGATGCCCTTTGCTCACATGCGACCCCACATGTCATTGAAAAAGCAAGACGACCCAGCATGGTCTCAGGTCCTGGGGATGCAGTTGGCCGCGCTACACCACTCCGCGGACGCGTCGCGGCGCGCGCGCACTTCGGGGCCTCATGCATCCTCGACGAGCCGGGTGTTGATCTGCTGGTCGTACCACAGCACTAACGCCACCCTCGGCACACTGAAACCGACCGTGTCCAGTGACGATGAGCGTGTCGCTCACCACGGTCGCCCTGTCCAGAGGCGGTGCTGGAGCTGCGCCACGTTGCTGGCCCCCACAACCCACATGAACAGTTGTCGGTGGTGAGGAGGTCATGGGCCATCTCCTCCATTGTCCTAGTCTGTGCCACGTCGTGCCGACAGGTGCGCCCCACATGTCGGCTTCCCTGTTTTCCCGGCCATATTCGAGCGTCAGTCCTTCATGTTGCGCATTAGGCGCAGAACTGGTGGTTTTTGTGCCTTGGTTCAAACGTGGTACAGTACCAAGTTGTTACCCTAGCCCCAAGTGTGGTGGTTTTGGGTATGGTACCACCCTTTTCCTTTTCAAGTAGTGAAGCGTAACACTTGATTAAGTAGCCGGATGGTGTGCTAAATGTAGGTGTCTAACTGTTTGAAAGAATAATTGAGGTGTGCCCGTTTCGCGCCCAAATTTAGGGGTCCAACTTACCATGTTCCGGTAGTAGTAACTATACTAGTCCCTACGTACTCCCTCTATTTTTATTTACTCCGCATTTTAGCTTTGCTCAAAGTCAAACTTTGTAAACTTTGACAAAGTTTATAGACAGAAATAATAACATATACAATAACAAATCAATACCAGTATATTCATTATTGAATATACTTTCACATCATATATATTTGCTATTGTAATTGTTCATATTTCCACTCCTACTAGCAAGATGCCCGTGTGTTGCACGTAACATCAAGATGAATTTGTATGATTAGTTTATCTTGTGAGAGAAAAGTATGAAGGAGGGAAGGCCTTATTTGCAAATGTGGAGAGGTGTGTGGGTACCTTTATGCCAAATTGCCATAGTTTCCTTCCAATCCGTCAGATATAAATCGGACGGCCTATATTGCAGGATGGCAGGCACACCATCATCACCAACTCTGTTTTTTATAAGAGTCGTACGATTTGTATCTGACGGATAGGAAGGAAACTATGGAAATTTTGCAAAAAGATACCCACACCACTCTCCACATTTGTAAATAAGGCCTTCCCTCATTCATCCTTTTCTCCCACAAGATAAACTACTCATACAAATGAATCTTGATGTTCCGTGCAACGCACGGACATCTTGCTAGTCTCTACTTCTTATAAAAAATAGATTTGGTGTTGATGGTGTGCCTCCCATCCTCCAATATAGGCCGCTTGATTTATATCTGATGGATATGAAGGAAACTATGGCAATTTTTCAAAGTGATACCCACACCCCTCTCCACATTTGCAAATAAGGCCTTCCCTCGTTCATCCTTTTCTCTCACAAGATGAACTACTCATATAAATGCATCTTGATGTTTCCGTGCAACGCATGGGCATCTTGCTAGTGTAGATAAAAAGTAGAGTTGGTGATGATGGTGTGCCTGCCATCCTGCAATATAGGCCGTCCGATCTATATCTAACGGATAGGAAGGAAACTATGACAATTTACCCACACTTCTCTCCACATTTGTAGATAAGGCCTTCCCTCGTTCATCCTTTTCTCCCACAAGATCTTGATGTTTCGTGCAACACATAGGCATCTTGCTAATTTTTAATAAATTTGTTCAAATTTTATGAAGTTTGACTTTAGTCAAACCAAATATGCAGAGTAAATAAAAGCAGAGGGAGTATCTTACTCTGTGACCAAGATGGAAGGGAAAATGAGACAACTTATTGTTTATTTGAGCCGTTTAAGTATAATCATGCGGCGTTGCTTATTTCTCATTCCTCTCCAACCGTCTTCTCCATCGATCATGCCGCCCTCCAGTCGAGTCCATCCTCCCGCATGCATCATTTGAACGTTCCGCCGACTATCATTCGCATGTGGTCTAGACCATGCTTGTATTTCCAATGTTGTAATTTGTCTGACATGCATACAAACAAACGGTTCGTTTAAAGTTTCACTTTGCTTCCACTACGTGTCGGTTCCTGTCTTAGTTTTGACATCCCGTTTGGTTCATGCCCCGACACATCTTGACGAGATCGATTGATGTTGAGAGATCAATTGCATGTCATGCAAGGAGATAAAGGTTTGGTCTGTTTCTATGATAGAAATGACCCGTGAGGCGGGTGTCTGTGGGGATCAGCGGGAGTATATTGTACGTTCATAAGTGAAACGAATGTATTGTACCCACCCTAGTCCTCTTTCAATCGATCGGACCCCGAGATGAAATCGAGAGAAAATTAGTGGGTGCATGTGTGATGCCTAAGGTGGATTAAAAAAATTGAACCGGTGATCATAGCATCCGCAAATCATATATAAAAGGTATTCAATGTGCATTTTGCTTTTGAACGTACAATATACTCCCTCTGATCCTTTCTAGTTTACATATAAGTTTTATGTGTAGTCAAAGTATCTCTACTTTGATCAAACTTACAGAGAAAAGTATCAACATTCAACAACGCCCAATCAATATTGTTAGATTTGTACATACTCCTAGATTTGTATTCAAGCAGAGATGGTATCCAATTTGTTTTCAACCACGTGAATGTGCTTGTTCTCGCACATGCTCTTCCTACTAGGATTTCGCCACGTATAGCCAGTCCAATAGTAACTTTTTAAAGCTCCCAGTCCAATAGTACTAGTGGAGTACTCACAACATCTGTAGTAGAGTATGCAGTGCTCATAGTGCTCCCTCCTTCCATTTATATAGGGCCTAAGAGCAAGTCTAATAAGTCCTAGTCAGCAGGCTATAAAACTTGTCATGTCATTAAAATCCTACTTGGAGGAGTGAGAAGAGAGGAGAGAGAGAGTGCAGCAGGCTGTTATATTCTACAGCCCGGCTATAACACATAGATCAAGATAAAATAGTATGCATGCAACTCTCTTCCAATCATATACCTTGCTCATGCAAATATTAAATCCTTAGATCCAACCTAATAGCCATTCTAAGAGCCAACTTACATGGCACCTTTGCCTATGTGGAGGAGAGAGATGTGAAAAAGTAAGGGGAGTGAGCTCTCATGCAAGAGCCTAGCTATATACGCATTCCTAGGTAAATACAATAAATATGAAGAAAGAGATAGAGCGGAGATGGGAAAAGTACAAATACAATAGCCAACCTTATATATTATTATTTTTGCGTGAAATAGCCAACCTTATAGCCCACACTATTGTATGAGTGCATATAGATGATGGCTATAAATGACATGGCAGTTCCTTATAGCCATCGGCTGGCTATATTATTAACCATGCTCTAATGCATTTTTCAAAACCGCCTTTGACTATTGACAAGATTAATAGTACATGAGATGTATAATGTGAAAATTATATCATTGGAAGCTCCTTTCACATACGAATTTGACCGTATGTTTTGTGTAAGTTGCATGTCATATATTATTACTCTAACATTTGGTCAAAGTTAGCCTCGAAAAATGCATTAGGCCCTGTAGATGGAAGGAGGGAGTAGTAGTGGAAGTGGATCCTCTGACGTAGGTATCCCTGCCTTACCCTCCCTTTCGGTCACTTACTGGCGGACCCCATGCTTGCTAGGCCCCGCATGTCAGTTACTCAATGGGTTCGGCCATGTCAGGGGATCCTCATCCGTAGTATACTCCCTCTGTTTTTATTTACTCCGCATAAAACGGAGGGAGTGGTAGTATAAATGACGCGGGCGGGGGAGGGACGTCGGTTTGCTCTCAACTATGGTCCCACAAGCGAGCGAAAATGCAAGAGGAAGCGTGTTCCATTCGGTGAACGACGTAGAGGTTCCAGCGTGCCGGGGTGCAACGCGAACGCGACAAGAGTGATGTACAGTCAAAACCTATTGACCGGTCGTCACCGGAACCAATATTCACATCGGAACCAATATTCACACCGGAACCAATATTCACACCGGAACCTTCACTGCTCGGCCTACGCCAGCCACTGTCCCAAAACCACACCCCCTCTCCAGCCCATTCCCCCACCTTTCGATCCCCTATCCTGCATCAAGCGTCCCCTAGTTCACCGGAAAGCCGTGGTGCACCGCAAGATCACGTACTACAAGATGCTGACGCCGGAGCGCCGCGCAGAAATCACGGCGGCGGTCAGCGCCATAGACCTTCGTTCCCAAGCTCGCTTTGCGGCGGGCCAGTCCCCGAGTTCTCTGGAGCCAAGATACGAGGAGGAGGAAGCCGATCCAATGTTCATGGTGGAGTTCGTGGTGCAGAAGGCCCCCGATGGGTATGAGACAACGGACGTCGATTTCGTGCAGCGTCCGGGTCCCCCATGGTGTAGGCGGACCAGAGGTTCAACCTGGCGATATTAAAGGAGGACCGAGAGGCAGAGGCTCAACACGACGCGGAGCACGCACATGCCGCTGCCATCGAGGCTCTCCTACAGGCGGAACTGGATGTCGTGGATGTGACCAGGGCGACGGAGGCTCAACTCGACGCGGAGCACGCGGATGACGCTGCCATCGAGGCCCTCCTGCAGGCGGAACCGGATGTCCTGGACTTGAACCGGGCGGTAGAATCTCAACTCGACGCGGAGCGCGCGGATGCCGCTGCCATTGAGGCCCTCGTGCAGGCGGAACTAGACGTCCTGGACTTGAAGCAGGCGGCGGAGGCTCAACTCGACATGGAGTGCGCGGATGCCGCTGCCATCGAGGCCCTCCAGCAGGCGGAATTGGACGTCCTCAACTTGAACCGGGCGGTGCTCTCGTCCATGTAGAGCGCCCAGACTCTCCGCGTGAATGAGTAGCTGGAGGACGAGGACAACCATGGTGCGGAGACACACGTCGGCAGCCACGGCTGGTTCGCGCCGATAGCCAAAGATGACGAGGCCGTCTCGTTTCGTGAGCAGTGATAGTTTTTCTCTATTTTGTTGTTTTTAGTGATACTTTGTTGTGTAAAAATATATATTGTTATGCAAGTCGCCTGACTTTCATCATTTGGGTCAGTCTACCATTTCAGGCGGCTAGGTGAATATCCTACGTCTCCTAACCCTTCTTCCTCACCTCTTCTTCTTCCCCAACAGACCACTGCACGGGCCGTATGGATCCTCCCTAACATGCGGTTGGATAAACATAATGTATGAACGAAAATTATCTGTCAGCGGTAGCACGTGTCAATGAGGGTGTGTTCCCTTGGTTGGGTTTGCGACATGCAGGAGCGACTGTGTGAGGGTGCGGTGCGACCGCGGCGTGCAGGAGTGACCGTGTGAGGGTGCGGTGCGACCGTGACAGCCGTGCCCAAGTGTACCTCCTTTTCATTTTGAAAACTTGAGGCAAGCTTGGCAAAAATGTGTGGCGAAGTATGGCAATGCAAGGCCTAGACCTAAACAGGATAAGTACGTACGTACTAGGAGTACTAGTGTTAAAAAAAGAAAGGCGGGGTTTTTCCTTCGCGGGATTAATCGATTCAAATCCTCGTTTGATGTGTCAATTAATGCGTATTTTTTCTCCAAAGCCCAAAGAACTAACCATCTCACTCCTCATCGGTTGATTAATGCAGCGCCATGCAAACCAACCTTCTCACTTCTGCATGCATGCAAGGGTATATTAATGTCCTTGGTTGCTAGTACGAGGAAAACCCCATCAATTTTTCCTCGATTAGTGTTAGTGGCCTTTTGCAAATTGTAATTTTGATATACTGGCCTTGTGTACAAAAAATGGAGGTAGTAACTATTTGACTTCCTTCCCCATTGCGGTGACGTCGACGATATCTCGAACGTTGTGGTTTGGTGAAGTGCGTTCGACGGAGAACACCATTGAGGGAGACCACGGTAAGTCGTTCGCAAGTGCCTCCTGCAAGCCGAGACAACCGCCTTATTTGCATCCAGGAAGTCTGTTGAACCAAAGGACGCGTAAATGTACTAGTACTACTAGTACACAATAGCGTCGTCCGTCCAGCTTAGTGCGGTGAGGTGGTTTCTCGAAGAAGACGATGGAGAAGCGGAGTCAGCGAAGAGTGAAATGATGGTTGCTTCGTCCGTGCTTTTTGATTTGATGCCTCACTGCTTTGTGATTTGTGATAGAAGGGATAGGGGAGTAGACTTTGTGCTCTATACTGTACATGCGTCCAAGCACGGGAGAAAGAGGAGAGACGTTGCATTTTTCTATTCCTTTAATCAATCAATCAGGGAGCTTCGGTTCCATCTTTTTGGCTTTGGCAGCACCGTCCACAATGGTTCCCATCGACAAAAGCTATTTTCACATTTGGCTACACATTGTGGATGCCCTTAACCGTACAACTTGGTTTTGCTCCTGTGTGCTATCTATACAAATCTCAATTATATTGATCTAAAAAATTATAGAATCAAGATTATTAAAAAGGAGGTGATTTTGCCGCGCGGATGGCGGGGGAGGTTTCTTTATTTTTAGAGGATGTTGGCTTGGCGGTTGCTAACATGCAGTCCCACATGTCAGTGCTTTACCGAGCCGATCTGCGTCCCATATGAGGCAGAACAACGGCAGAAGCAACACGTGGTTAACTCGAAGAAGATGAGAGAGAAGCGGATTCAACAACGAGTGAAATGATGGTTGCTTCATCCCTCCAACTTCTTTTTTTACTAGCACTATTATTACTTCGTCCGTCTAACTTAACTTTGGGAAAGGTGCAGCTTTGTGATTTGACGCCTCATTGCTCATTACTACGCCGGCGCCATGACTGGGGTGCTTCACCCGTGCTGCTCTGCACTGTATTTCGGTATGGCACGTGGACCCGGTAGCTTGATGTCCCACATGTCGGCAAAAGGGACTAGAACATTTATGAAAGCGAGCGCTCTACTCTTACGGCGGAGGAGTACACGACACGATGGCCCAGTGAACTGTCACTTGTACTGCATAGTACTATAGTTTTGCTGTTTCGCACGATCCATCGATACAAACCCGATGAAACAGGAAAGGGCGGGATTTTTCCCGCGCGGTAGATGATACTGGCCATACATTTCAAAGGCAATTTTAATGTATGCAAACTGAATAATTAAGTAACAATATGATATCTAGTAAAACTAAAAACACATATGATTTATTATGTTAGAGTGTAGTAGTAGTGATGTATTGTATAGTTGCTAGATGTAACATGCGAGAATGTGTAGAGATGTAGTTTTGGAGGGCCTACAGAGAGAAAAGCGTAATACGGTCACTGAACTTTAGAATACGCTCATTATGGTCACTATATACGTTTTGTGGTGATTATACGGTCACTTGCTCACCGTTCAGCATCGGATTGCACTCTGTTGACCAGCCAAGTAGTCTGCATGGCACCATGTTGACTAGTTAAATTGACCATGTTCCTTGTGGGTCCCACCTGTCAGTTCGCATAGGAAAAAGGTCAGATAAACACAAATTTACGCAGGCGCGACAAGACTCTAACCTGTGCACGGGAATCACCTGGTTGCGTATGTGTCTGTTAGGGCCTAATGTGTGCGCATGCACGTGTAGGTTGAGCACTTGAGAGTGAGAGTGTGTGTTGGTCGTGTGGTGTGTGCATGCATGTGTGCGTGTGTGAGTGTGAGCTCTGTTGGAAAAGGCAGTGCCTAGGAGGTGCTTAGGAACGCCTAGGCGCTAGGCAATGGCCAAACGCCTCGCCTAGGGCATAAATGGAGGTCTAGGCAGGGCAAGCAAGGAATTGCCTACCCAAGGAAGAAATCATGCCACATACTGCACTGATATGCCAAACGGGTTATATTTCAATGGTAGTAGATGGTAATTAACTTATTTATCTGCCCTAAACTAATATCAAAACCAATATAATAATCACAAATACACTACGAATAAAAAATATATTACCGCCTAGGCCACACCTAGGGCGCTTAGGCACCGCCTAGGCACTAGGCGATGACCGACCGCCTCGCTTACGCCTACCGCTTTTTCCAACCTTGAGTGTGAGTGTTGCGTGCGTGCGTGGCTACGTGTGTACGTGTGAGTGTTGCGTGCTTGCGTGGCTGCATGTGTTCATGTGAGTGTTGTGTGCATGAAGTTCGTGTGCATGCATGCGTGTGTGTGTGTAATCACCACACTAGCTCCTCTGTGTTAAAACAGATGGCTCAACATACCAATACAAGGCCACCTTGTCCGCTGTTCCAGCGGTCATGACTTCGAACCACTGTCCAATATTTTTTTGTCATTTGTTTTCATTCTTACTGGCAAGATTCCCGTGCGTTGCACGTAACATCAAGGTGCATTTGTATGACTACTTTATCTTGTGAGAGAAAAGGATGAACAAGGGAAGGCCTTATTTGAAAATGTGGAGAGGCGTGTAGGTACCTTTTTGTGAAATTGCCATAGTTTCCGTCCTATCCATCAGATATAAATCGGACGGCCTATATTGCATGATGGTAGGCACACCATCATCACCAACTCTGTTTTTTTATAAGAGTGTAGATGTAGATGAAGATGTAGATGTAGAGTAGATACAAGCCGGCAGGTGGGCCCAATGTTAGTGAGATTATGTGATGCAACACTAGAGGTGCCACATGGAGCGTTTAACTGGTCAACTAGTCGTGTGTTGAGCAAATACAGATTTGTACGGTGAGCCTGTGACTGTATAATAACGACAAAACGTAAATGGTGACCATACTGAGTGAATTCTGAAGTCCAATGTACGTATCATGCTTTGCTTCAAATACAATGATCGTTGCTGTATATATCACGAGAGAAAGATGAAACATGCGTGAATGTGCTGGGGGCTTACTTTTAGAGGACCTGGAGATAGTTTGTGTGCGTACGTGAAAGGGGTGTAGAGGGGGTGTATGCGATGGAGAGAGAGGTGCTCTTCGCTTCTCTTTATTATGACTAACTTTATATATAGTATAAAAATATAAAAATTCATAGTGTGGAATAAATATCATTGTGGGCACCATGCAATGCAAATTAACGTTCATACTCCTCCATATAACTTTGTAATGTTGTATATATTTAGAAATTCTAAAAAAATTGGCCACACTTTATTCAAAATGAATGTTGTATGCGAAATAAATGTGAAGAGAGGGCTTTTTAGATCAATGGGGTACGTGATGTAACATGTGTGAATGTGTAGTTGATGTATTTGCAGGGCCTAGAGAGGTATGTGTGTGTATTACATATTTGAGAGAGGCATGGATAGAGGGGCCGACGGAGGGAGGGGGCGTGGGAGAGATAGCACGAGAAATGAGAGAGGTCTAGAGAGAGAGAGGAATATGATGTCATGGCGAGAGATTCCCTTGAGTGTGTATATGCAAGGGGGGAGAGGATAGAGGCACGAGGAGAATTTTTTTGTGTGGTGTCTGTGTTGGTACATGTGGGTGTGAGAAGATAACGAGACCTGGGGCAGAGGGTGTGTCACTGCGTGAGGTCCGGTGGGTCGAGGTGAGGCCCTTGGTTTGGTTCCGTCCTGCGCCACATTGGTCGGCCCGTGACGCATTTAGGGAGACCCATGGATGACTAGTCGTACAAGACAAAGATAGCAGAATTGTGAAGGACTCTGTGTCCACTGACAAAGCCGGCTAGGATTTGTAACCCTAGGTTCTCGGACAAAGGTAACCCCTTATCTCTGATATTACTATTCTTCCAACCTAACTTTAATGGGCATCCAATAGAATGCTCTGCTAGAATCATACTTGTTGATTAGGAAGAGAGGTGTGAGACAATGCGTGAGAGACAGGCCTAAAGATAATGTGCGTACAGGAGACACGTAGGCAGGTCTATGTATATAGAAAGGGTCGATGGGGATTGTGCGTGTGTATACTTGTGAGAGGAAGAGTGCTTGTGTTAAAGGTTAGTGAAAACAGTCGTAAATGGTTACGAGAGGGAGGGAGGGTTATATCAAGAGCATGTCTGCGAGAAAGACACCTCGGGAGAGAGTGTGTGAGCATGTGTGAGAGACCACCGATGGAGAGTGAAACTATACGTAAAAGACCGATGTACACATTGATTAAAGATATAAATTGTATCCAAATATTAGGATGGGATCATGATATTTGCAATTCACGTAAGGAACGGTCATTGATCCATCAGACATCTAGATTCTATCGAATTTGAGCATGTCTATGTTATTATTCGACATAATTGATCCACATAGTTAGTATTTTGAATTCCAGACAATGCATCACTTTAGCAATCGAATATAAACGTGAGTATAGTTCATGTTGTGTGTGTAAAGCACATTATACATACGAAAGTTGCACAATGAACATTATAAATAGCTAGCTATGAAGTAGCATACATTTGAATTCAACTTAAGGTGGTTTAAAAAATCTAATTCAACATGAAGTCCATTCAATTATTTGAATTCGATATCATGGCATTTCTAAATCATACCTAAATTATGGGGGCACCAATCTTTGCTCTGTTTTTGTACATAATAGCATATATAGTCGTGTACAAAATAGATTCAAATTTAGCTCCTCCATTCCAAAATAATTGTAGTTATAGGATTTTCAAGTGTCAAAATTTCAAAAAGAAGCGGATAATTTAATGAGGTTTTCAAACATATAAGGTCAAATTTAACGTTGTGTATTTAGGTCGATCCTCAAAGTTTAAGAGTACTCTAAACGTGAATGCTTCTGTTTCAAAATTTCGAACGAAGCACCAAAAGAGCCTCTACTCGCCCGAAACCGCGTGAGACCAATGTTTGGTAATAGAAGGAAATTACTTTTCTAACTCCGACCCGTGAAACCTACCGGCCCGACGTCCAAAGGTCCAAACCAGGGTAGGTTGGTAGCTTCATCTAGACGCCACGCAACCGCCTCCGAAAAGCATTCATACACAATGGCCGCCTAAGCACACATGCGTGCAGCCAAAATCGCTCCCGCCCACTATTTGGGACACCTGGGATTACCATCCTACCCCGACCCACAGTAGGTCTGAAATTTAAGAGGGGGGCAAAGTTTGTACTTTCCCAAAATTTCAAACAAGCGCATCCCATTTGTTCAAAAAAGCCAAAAACAAGCGCGTCCCAGAACGAAACATGGTTCTCCCTTAGCTGCCCCCCCCCCCCGTCCGATTCCCCATTCATACTCCGTGGGCGCCAAAACTACCTCTCCACCAGCCGCGAAACCCCGGCATCCTCCGTCCGCCACCCATCCCACCCACCAACCGCCGCCCTCCTCCATCACACCGGAGCCGATACCCCGACGTCGTCATTCACCGCAACCTCAACCGCAACGCCCTCCACGGCTAGTAGTTGAAGCCGAGGCCAGGCCATCCGTACCCGAGCCAGTTCAACCACGCCGTCATGTGCCTCACCGCTGCCACTCCAACTTCGCTACCGTCTACCGCATCGGAGCTATTCCTGCTACGCCATCCTTCACCGCCTCGGATCTGCTTCCAGACATACGACCACGACAACACAGTCAACAATTTGGCCATGGGTTCGTCCAAGCCTGCACCCTCCTCCAAAACATCGGTTGCCCCGGCAAAAAGAAGAAGATCACCGCGACATATGGAGGAGACCACACTGGCAACCGGAAATGGGACTCCTCTTCCCTTATTCGTGCAAATCTTATGTGTCTGCCTTCACGGTATTCATCCCACAGAAGACACTAGTTGACCGCTTCTTCTTGATACTAGATGTTCCTAGTAACTCATGATGCACAAGGTTTCTCGTCATATACTATTGCACCTTAGTTAGAGGTCCGTCGCCCCCTGGATTTGAATTCCTGGTCAGTTGATTCCCAATTAACGGAAGCATTCCCCAGCGTAACGGGCGCTAGTCGGCCTATTACGCCGGGGAAGTAGCGCCTCGATGTTTATCTTAGGGGTGTGTGGGACACAGAGCTGCTAGCACCCGATCTGGACGTCGGCTGGGATTAAAGGGATGGCATAGGGGCGCTGCCAAGCACAGCGGTGGTGTGAGGTCGAGGGAAGGGCGGGGCGGCGGAGGCAGGGTTCTGGGCCAGTGGTCCCTGGCAGTTCGAGAAAGATCGTCAATAGTGACTGGCGGGAGGTGGATGAAGGCCATCTGCCCGTTCCTTATAGATCAGACGGTTCATAAAAAATCGACTGACATATTTATGTTCAGTCGACTATTATCTTGATAGGACCACATGTGGTGATGTGCTGGAGGAGTACCTACATTTCCTGTGCTCATATATTACAAAATCATACGGAGTAGAATCTAATTTTGTTTGCCATGCAATGTTGTAGAGCTATCATATGTCTCCTGTCATTTATTTTTCAGCCGCCTGCTATCTGCTACTTTTATAGTACACTAGTTCTGAACACACTTCACCCATACTCTCACTATTGTGTTTTTATGCAAGGGTATTTCAGACTCTGCTGCTATGAGAGAAGCAGAAAAGAAAATAGAGAAGTCGCTCCAGCGTCGTACGCGGATAGGCCAGAGACGTTTTAGCCTTATAAAGGGTGCAGTGTCAGCAGATGCATAGGGTAAACGTAGCTCTGGAGTTGATGACCTCGCTCGCAATGAACCACCATCGCAGGTGCCTTGCTTTAACTTCGCGGTGCCATATGTTGTTACATGTTGCATATGGTGTCTAGCTTGTATTCAAAAGGCCAAAGTTGGTCTTTATTAAGATAAGGAACGATATTTTTTATATGAGCCACCATCCCGTGAGCACCAGAAGACAAATAGCTAGTGAGGGCACTGGCCGAGCCAGTGACAAGCCCAGCATAGTCAGGCATCACCTGGAAGCCAACTAAAAAGCCACGATGGTGGCGAAGCAGCATGCCTCCCACTAGGATCTCAGGTCCTAGATGATCATGCTCACCACTACAGCCGAATGTCTAGCTTGTATTGCTTCCAATTTGGTTAAATTGCATCTGCTTAGCTTACAATTATACCTTTGAATATGACATGCCTTCCTATTTTTTGTAGATACTAGTATATCTGTCTATTAACCATGTTCTTATATCAAACTAATGTTCTTGTGTATCCCTCATCAATTACTTATGATGAGGCAGTCAGGCCAGTGGACTACTGTGAGTAAAGATCCTCATTTAAAGAATGCAGCGTCAGCCTCCCGACATGATTCTCAAGAAACAATAAGGCTAGATGAAGACAGTGAACGTACCTCTGTAGTTGATTACTGCATTTCCCCTACACTAGCATCGTAGGTGCTTTCTCTAACTTGGTAGTGTGATATGTGGTTGCATGTTGCATATGGTGTCTAGACTGTAATTCTTCCAATCTGGTTAAATTGCATGTGCTATTCTGCTTAGTTTATACATTATACCTGTTAATGTGACATGCCTTCTTGTTTTTAGTACATAGTTACCATACCTACCTATTATGCCGGGAAAGCAGCGCCTCGGACAATGTTACTATCCTTTTCCACACTTGTGCTTCAAAGTAGCACCAGTATCTTGATGATAGAGAGTATCCTATGTCGTCACTTTCATATACTAGTGGGAATATTACATTATAGAAATTGGATTGTATATGAGCAAGAGAGTTGGATGCACACCCACTTAGTTTCTTTTGTTGAGCTTTCATACACTTATAGATCTAGTGCATCCTTTGCATGGCAATCCCTACTCACTCTGATTGATATCTATTGATGGGCATATGCATAGCCCATTGATATGCCTAGTTGATGTGAGATTATCTTCTCCTTTTTGTCTTCTCCACAATCACCGTTCTATTCCACATATAGTGCTATATCCATGGCTCACGCTCATGTATTGCGTGAAGATTGAAAAAGTTTGAGAACATCAAAAGAATAAAACAATTGCATGGCTTGTCATCGGGGTTGTGCATGATTAAATACTTTGTGTGATGAAGATAGAGCATAGCCAGACTATATGATTTTGTAGGGATAACTTTCTTTGGCCATGTTATTTTTAGAAGACATGATTGCTTTGTTAGTATGCTTGAAGTATTATTATTTTCATGTCAATATTAAACTTTTGTCTTGAATCTTTCGGATCTGAATATTCATGCCACAATAAAGAAAATTACATTGAGAAATATGTTAGGTAGCATTCCACATCAAAAATTCTATTTTTATCATTTACCTACTCCAAGACGAGCAGGAATTAAGCTTGGGGATGCTTGATACGTCTCCAATGTATCTATAATTTTTTATTGTTCCATGCTATTATATTATCTGTTTTTGGATGTTTAATGGGCTTTACTAAGAACTTTTATATTATTTTTGGGACTAACCTACTAACCCAAGCCCCAATGCAAATTGCTTTTTTAATGTTAAGACAGTAGGAAAGGCTCCTACTGCATGTATATATAAATGATCAAAAGAACAGTTACATGGTGATATTTACAATGGAGTGCGAGGGGGGGAGGGGCTAGAACCAGAACACCACCCTAACTATGCTGAGGCAGACTTTCCAAGAAGGAAGAGACAACATGTCTCTTTTCACTAGGAAGTCTATATCTTATATTGCCAAAGTCTTCCTTGAATCTACTGAACCAAGAAGAAATGGAGGGTGCCACATGTCTAAAATAATTATTATTGCGCTCCTTCCAAAGGCTCCAGGCAGCAGTGAGAAACACTTCCATGATCATCTTGTGCGGGTGTTGTATCTTTAGGTTCTCCAGCAACTGCAACCTATGTAACACCCCGGATGTAACTTGCCATATTTGTAACTCCAACTCTTGCCATTTTCGGCAATGTGATATGTTATTCCCTCCGTGGTTGGGTTTCCCTTCATTTTGCATTTTGTCCTTGTCATGCATTTCATGTCATGTCATCATGTGCATCACATTTGCATACGTGTTCGTCTCATGAATCCGAGCTTTTTCCCCGTTGTCCGTTTTGGAATCCGGCGCTCCTATGTTCCCCGGCGTCCCATTTTACCTTTTTCCGTGAGCGGTATTAAACTTTCTCGGTATGGACCGAGGTTTGTCAAGCGGCCTTGGTATAGCACCGGTAGACCGCCTGTCAAGTTTCGGGTCATTCGGAGGTCGTTTGATACTCCAACGGTTAACCGGGTAACCGAGAAAGCCACTTTTGTTCCAGCCCAACACCCCCTTCAAAGTGGCCCAAAACCCATCTAAGTCATCTCCATGTTCTCGTTCGTTCGATCACGATCGCGTGGCCGAAAACCGCACTCCATTTGGAGCTTCCTAACTCCTCCTACCTATAAATTTGTGTCCCTCCCGGATTTTTCGCGCAGTCAAACCCTAGTCTAGCTCCTCCCGCAGCCACCGGATGCGTCCGCACCCCGCCGGACATGTCCACAGCGCCCTCCACGTCGCTCCGACCAATGGCGTCGTGCCACATCATCCCCGCCACCGCTCTCCTCCAACCGGCGCGCGCCACCTGTCCTCCGCCACCGTCCCTGCGCCGCCGGCCTGCGGAGCGCATCGCGGGCCCCGCGAGCCCATGCGCCGCCGCCCCGCGAGCCCGCGCTCCGCCGCGCAGCCCGACCCGCCGCCGCCTCCCGCGGAGCTTCCCCTCCGCCGCTCTCCGCCGGACCGCGCCGCCTGGGCGCTCCCTCACCGTCGCCGAGCGTCACCGGGCTGCGCCTCGCCCCGCCGCCGACCGCAGCTCGCCGTCCCGGGCCCCGCGCCACCCGGTCCGCGCCTCCCCGCCGCCATGCGCTCCGCGCCGGAGCTTCGTGCACCGTCGCCCGCTCGGCCGTCCCCGCCCGTCACCGCCGGATCCCGAGCCTCCCGTGCCCGGATCCGCGTCCTCCACGGCCGGATCTGGTCGGCCCCATCCCTCCGACGCCCTCTCCCTCATCCCTTGCCGCCGCGCTAGGATCCTCCGGCGAGCATCTCCGGCGATCATCGAAGAACGTGCAAACCTTCGATCTGGAGGTCCAGATTTTCGTCTAAGTCACTTTTCTGGTATAATTTTAGCTCCTGGTCATCGCATCATAACTCTCTGCATATTGCTCCGTTTCGTGCATACGAGATATCAAAATGTTCATCTAGATGTGCTCTACAATTTGTTCCATTATGCCATGTTCATTAGATGTCATCTTGATGCCCGAAATGCTGTTGGAAGAGTGCTATGTGATGTTAGTTTCAGATTCTCAGCAGAACAGGCACTTTTGTCATTTTTGCCATGATTGATGTGTGCATCCTATGATATTAATCTCCACATGTGTTTTGAAATATGCCATGCCATCTTTCCAGCGATGTATGGCATGTAGTTTTGTGATCTTTGTGGTGACTAACATAGGCATGCAAACTAGGGATCATATTGTTGCTGATTTCAGAGACTTAGTAATTTCACTAAGTCATTCCCTGCTGTTATTTTTATGCCATGTGTTCATGTTGTTTCAGAGAGATCTATGCCTCTTTTGAGCATGATCAGTAAGGATGTTTTGAGCATATGGATTTTCTATATCCATCCATTCCTTTGTTTGTAATTATGGAGTGCCATAGCTTGAGTCAGTCGAGCTCTACTTTTTCTATAAAATGTTACTGCAGATTGTTTACATGTTATTCAATTTTGCCAAGCTTGTCGTAGTTGATCCTTGTATGCTATGATGTTATTATTGCCATTTGTAGCTTCTATGCCATGTCCTCTTGATGGTTGTATGCTTAGTTTATCATGAAATGCTCTGTAGTGAGTGCATCGAGCTCGTAAACATGCCTACTTATTATCTGTTTTTGACATGTCCAGTTTTCTGCTAAGTCTGAAAACTGTAATGAAACTTGCTTATTTGACATGGGCGCTATTATATTTTATGGTCTTTTTTGGCTCATGGTCAGTAAGGGACTTTTTTTCTATGCTTTGATGAGATTCATTTCATGCCATACTTTTCTATGTCTTGTTCCTGTAGCATGTCGTTTGCTTGCTCTAAACATGTCATCCTGATGTTAATTTCCGGCATGTTGTTATTTTCACTAAGTCTGTGAACCTGTTATCTTTTGCACTTTTGCCATGCTTGTTTGAACCTGTTGTGGTGTGATTTAGCCGTAGCTCAGTGTTCATCTTTTGTCAAGCATCTTGAGTAGATCACTGTCACATGCTTTGTTGGCACGTTTCGGTGCAGTAGCTTAATTTCTTGTTGCTTGCTAAGTAGCATCATGCTGTTAATGGCAGAATATGTCATTCTTGTTTTGCTGGTCATTTGCAAACCGTGCATCCGATTCCGGTGATCTTTATATCGATTTCAACCGAAATCACCTCACCTTTCCAGTGGCATACTTGGTTTGCCATGATTATGCCTTGTTCATCTTTTCCTTCCGGAGCACGCATATGCATTGCATACCACATCTCGCATATCATGCCAAATCTCGCTTTGAATAAGACTCCTCCAGCAAGGCCAAACCTTGGTTTTACCTTTTGCCTCACCACCACCTATTTTTCCTTGGGAGTAATTAACCCAAGGGTCATCTTTATTTTAGCCCCCCCGGGCCAATGCTTGTCTAAGTGTTGGTCCAAACTAGAGCCACTTGCGGTGCCACCCCTGGGCAACTTGGGGTATCGTCGGTTGCCGTACGTAGTGTTCATCCGGTGTTGCCCTGAGAACGAGATATGTGCAGCTCCTATCAGGATGTCGGCGCATCGGGCGGCTTTGCTGGACTTGTTTTATTACTGTTGAAATGTCTTGTAGCCGAGATTCCGAGACTGATCGGGTCTTCCCGGGGAGAAGGAATATCCTTCGTTGATCGCGAGAGCTTATCATGGGCTAAGTTGGGACACCCCTGCAGGGTTTGAACTTTTGAAAGCCGTGCCCGCGGTTATGTGGCAGATGGGAATTTGTTAATGTCCGGTTGTAGAAAACCCGAAGTTGATCTTAATTAAAATACATCAACCGCGTGTGTAACCGTGATGGTCTCTTCTCGGCGGAGTCCGGGAAGTGAACACAGTGTTGGAGTTATGCTTGACGTAAGTAGTTACAGGATCACTTCTTGATCATAGTTGTTCGACCGTGCTTTTGCCTTCTCTTCTCGCTCTCATTTGCGTATGTTAGACACTAGATATGCTAGTCGCTTGCTGCAACTCCACCTCACTACCCTGTCCTATCTTTAAGCTTAAATAGTCTTGATCTCGCGGGTGTGAGATTGCCGAGTCCCCGTGACTCACAGATACTTCCAAAACCAGTTTGCAGGTGCCGATGAAACCGTGCAGGTGATGCATCCGAGCTCAAGGAGGAGCTCGATGAAGATCTTGTTCATTATGTTGTTTTGTTCCAGTTGATCAGTAGTGGAGCCCAGTTGGGGTGATCGGGGATCTGTGTAGCATTTGGGGTAGTCTTCTTTTATTTTGGTTCCGTAGTCGGACCTTTATTGTATCTGTATGATCTAATGCTTTACTCATGTATTGTGTGAAGTGGCGATTGTATGCCAACTATGTATCTCTTTCCCTTATGAATTACATGGGTTGTGTGAAGATTACCTCACTTGCGGCATTGCTTTCAATGCGGTTATGCCTCTAAGTCGTGCTTCGACACGTGGGAGATATAGCCGCATCGAGGGCGTTACAAGTTGGTATCAGAGCCATCCCCGACCTTAGGAGCCCCCACTGATTGATCATTTTTAGCGGCCGAGTTGTGTCTAGAAAAATGTTTTGAGTCATTTAGGAATTATGTACCAGAGAGTTTAGGAATTCTTTTTTACTTCCCAGTCTCCTCATCGCTCTGGTAAGGCATCCTGACGTAGAGTTTTGACTCTTCTCTTCTCAAATTTCACTAAAAAAATTTAGGATCACGCGGGTATCTTAGAATCGTTCCGATGGTTTTGTGATGACAACATTGTCTTGGTGCCTCCTGTCAGCAGGGGTTTAGTGGAAGTGTCCCGGGGAGTTGAGCTCTGAGGTGTTGTCGTCATAATTTTATCGTTACAGTTCTGGAATACCTGAGTTTAGTACGCCGACATCGAAAATCTCTTTTGTACAGTTGTTGGTGAGATAACCCTTATAGCCCAGTACTGAGGCGAGTGCGGGAGTATTGCCATAACTCGTATAACGGATGTTTTTCGAAGGTTGAGGTAAACATTTACGAAGGTTTCTTGGTTATGTGTTGAAGGATGGATACAGCTGGATCTAGGTATTGTTAGTTTGGGTGATATATTTTGTGTCCCCTGTATCCCCAACACCTGATTGCATAACCAGAAAGTTTCGGGAGTTTATAAGTGGGAATTCAAGTAGCTCCTAAAATATCTTTCCGACAGATGCATGATATGGGATTGGGTAAATCTCTATCATGTGTGTTTGTTTCGGCTTATTCTGCAAGCCAAATCCTTTGTTTTGTTTTATTTGTGGTATTCGAGTTCCTTCGATGTCAAGTGTTGAATCCATACCTTTCCTAAACGGTATTCTCATATTTCTATGTGGATGCTAATCCTTCTTGTTCATCAAGGTTGTCTTTTCAATCCTTTTCAACCGGCGTGTTGCTCTTCAAGTGGATCCGATCATTTTCAACATTCGCAAGATCAATTCTAAGCTTTTTCTCAACGGTGTTCGTTTCATCCGACCCAAGTTGCCTTTCTTTTCCTGCCCTCCCACCCTTTTTCTTCAAGGACTCAGATTTTTTAACCAAGTATCCATCTTATAGATGGGAAGTCTCTCCATTCTTTTCCGTCAATGTTCTTATCCGGTGATTCTCAGGAAGATACTAACGGAGCATTAACTTTATCATTGTTTCATTCCAATTTTCTTCTCCGGTGGATTTAATTCAAGATTTCGGTGTTGATCTTATCCTTTTTTCCTATTTTTCAAATGTTTTCTCATGCCGGTGTATCTCTTAATCATCCACTTCTCACTATTCATTTGCTCTGAAGTGTTGAAGATACCTCAGAAAATTCAAGTTTCTATTCGTAATCCCTTTCAAGCTATCTCGAGGTTGTTATCTCATTCAAGCCATTTAATTCAACCGGAGCATCTCTCTTTTAAATCGTTCAACGATGTATCTTCTGAGTGGGCCCTAACCCACAGGTCTTTTCCCAGGATCTTACCTGACTCTTCTAATCTTCCCGGAGCTATTCTCAAATTCATTTAAAAGTTTGACGTAAGAATGAATTATCATCAGTCATTTGTCTTTCTCCAAGATCTTCCAAATTCTTTTCATCGTTGGTTCAACCTTTTCTAGTTTTCATTCCGGAGTGCCTCAACAATTCATGGTGGTGTTTCTCGTCATCATTCCCAACATTGGAAGACCGAAGAAGAGTTTATCTTAAATCTTGCCTCATTCTCTTCAAGATTCATTGTTCTAGCTTGTTGCCATCCTCTCATAATTGTTTTCGATGGTGAGAATAATTTTCACCCATCCGGAGCAATTCAAGTGTCTTTTCAGTTTGATTCTCTAAAGGCAATCATTTCGGGTTTATTCATCCTCAGCTTTCAGCTATTGTTCTCCAAATCTTACCGGTGCATCATTCAAATACCCTCTATTCAGTTCATGATCTCTTCGTTCTCATGTATCTAAATTCTCTCAAGTATCTTCCTTCATTTTCTAATTCTTCCCGGTGTTTCTTTATCTTTTCTTCGTTCATTTTCAATTCTTATGGTGGTTCGTTCAAGATTTCACTTCCTTCGTTATCACGTTAATTCATTCGTTGTTTCCAAATTCCACCGGTGGTTCCATCAATACCTTTCTCAAGTTTGTGCTATATCTCTTCAATCCTTTTTCAATGAGAATTAGTAGTATGCCAATCCGTTGCTTGTCATCAATTTAAATTGGTGAAGGATATGCATAACGTAATTCTTATTATGGTTTCATCCAAGTGATCTAGTTTCTTCTTTCCAGAGTTGTTCATCATGTCACATTTCTCGGTTCGAGATGCTTCATCTTTTTCTTTTCCGGAGTTCCAAGTTTTCCGCATTATCTCGTCACGAAGCTTCATCTAAATCATTGCAAGGCTTCACCTTGTATTTTCAACTTCTCTTTCTTTCTATCATCCTTCCATTACCAGAGTTCTTCATGGAGACTCTACATGGTGGTTCATCAAGGATTCCTTTCATTCTCGTTTTGTTCTTCAAGATTTCTCTCGAAGCTAAGATCCGTCAAGCTATACTCTAAAATAAACATGTTGTTCAGCACATGTCGTATTTGGAGGAGTTCAACCATTTCTTCATCTTGCATTCCGAAGTGCAATTCTTTCTACCTTATCTTTTGAGGTGGTGTTATGTCATTCTTGACAATTTCCCTTCATGCTTCATGATTCACATGTTGTCAAGAATGAGGTATTTTAAATCCATCAATCTCTTCATTGGAGTTATCTTGGGTTATATTTCACTTAAGGCTTTCCCTAAGGTTTGCTGCTATTATGGTGCTTATAAATGACCCAAGTTCTTCTTTTATCCTCCCGGCAAAATAGTTTCTAGTCTCCTTGTTTTTATCAACCCAATCTCTTCCGTGAGTGGCAGGTTGTCACCTCATAATTTTGGGATGTCTTCCATAAGTCCACATCAAGTTTAAGCTTTCGTTGTTGATAATCCAACAACTCCGTTCAACCTTTTCTTCATAAGCTTTCTCTTGCAATTTTATTTGTGAGAGTTATCATTTCCTTCTCCGTTCTCTTATTCCGATGATCTATCTTCTATTCTCTCTTCCGGAGACAATGTGATGTTGCTCTCTTCGCTCATCATCTCGAATTGTGAAGATCGTGTTGTTTTCGTGCTTATCCATTTAACCGGAGTGTTGTGTCATCTCTTCAAGTTCTTTCCATCCTATCAAGTCTTGCATCTCTTTTCAACCGGAGTGCTGCCCGAATTCTTTAATATATTCCTTGTCTAGCTAATTTTAACCGGAGTGGTTTTAAATTTCTTCTTGCCCCTTGAGATCTTGATTCACGAGTTTGCAACCTACAAGGTTCTTGTAATGTTCCTTGTTCCTCTTTTCTAACGGAGTGTTTTCAACTTTGTTCATCTTCGTTGTTTTCGTTCTTTCATTTTGTTCGACCTCTCAAGGTTCTTTGGTTTCACTCTTTTGTCAAAGAAGCAACTTAGTTTTACCTCTTCTCTTTCTCTTCCGTTTTCCCCTCCGGTGCCATCCTAGATCTCGGGACGAGATCCTCTCGTAGTGGTGGAGTGTTGTAACACCCTGGATGTAACCTGCCATATTTGTAACTCCAACTCTTGCCATTTTCGGCAATGTGATATGTTATTCCCTCCGTGGTTGGGTTTCCCTTCATTTTGCATTTTGTCCTTGTCATGCATTTCATGTCATGTCATCATGTGCATCGCATTTGCATACTCGTTCGTCTCATGAATCCGAGCTTTTTCCCCGTTGTCCGTTTTGCAATCCGGCGCTCCTATGTTCCCCGGCGTCCCCTTTTACCTTTTTCCGTGAGCGGGTATTAAACTTTCTCGGTATGGACCGAGGTTTGTCAAGCGGCCTTGGTATAGCACCGGTAGACCGCCTGTCAAGTTTCGGGTCATTCGGAGGTCGTTTGATACTCCAACGGTTAACCGGGTAACCGTGAAAGCCTCTTTTGTTGCAGCCCAACACCCCCTTCAAAGTGGCCCAAAACCCATCTAAGGCATCTCCATGTTCTCGGTCGTTCGATCACGATCGTGTGGCCGAAAACCGCACTCCATTTGGAGCTTCCTAGCTCCTCCTACCTATAAATTTGTGTCCCTCCCAGATTTTTCGCGCAGTCAAACCCTAGTCTAGCTCCTCCCGCAGCCACCGGACGCGTCCGCACCCCGCCGGACATGTCCACCGCGCCCTCCACGTCGCTCCGACCAATGGCGTCGCGCCACGTCATCCCCGCCGCCGCTCTACTCCAACCGGCGCGCGCCACCTGTCCTCCGCCGCCGTCCCTGCGCCGCCGGCCCGCGGAACCCATCGCGGGCCCCACGAGCCCTTGCACCGCCGCCCCGAGAGCCCGCGCTCCGCCGCGCGGCCCGACCCGCCGCCGCCTCCCGCGGAGCTTCCCCGCCGCCGCTCTCCGCCGGACCGCGCCGCCCGGGCGCTCCCTCACCGTCGCCGAGCGTCACCGGGCTGCGCCTCGCCCCGCCGCCGACCGCAGCTCGCCGTCCCAGGCCGCGCGCCGTCCGGTCCGCGCCTCCCCGCCGCCCGCTCGGCCGTCCCCGCCCGTCACCGTCGGATCCCGAGCCTCCCGTGCCCGGATCCGCGTCCTCCAGGGCCGGATCTGGTCGGCCCCATCCCTCCGACGCCCTCTCCCTCATCCCTTGCCGCCGCGCTAGGATCCTCCGGCGAGCATCTCCGGCGATCATCGAAGAACGTGCAAACCTTCGATCTGGAGGTCCAGATTTTCGTCTAAGTCACTTTTCTGGTATAATTTTAGCTCCTGGTCATCGCATGATAACTCTCTGCATATTGCTCCGTTTCGTGCATATGAGATATCAAAATGTTCATATGGATGTGCTCTACAATTTGTTCCATTGTGCCATGTTCATTAGATCTCAGCTTGATGCCCGAAATGCTGTTGGAAGAGTGCTATGTGATGTTTGTTTCAGATTCTCAGCAGAACATGCACTTTTGTCATTTTTGCCATGATTGATGTGTGCATTCTATGATATTAAGCTCCACATGTGTTTTGAAATATGACATGCCATCTTTCCAGCGATGTATGGCATGTATTTTTGTGATCTTTGTGGTGACTAACATAGGCATGCAAACTAGGGATCATATTGTTGCTGATTTCAGAGACATAGTAAGGATGTTTCAGAGATTTCAGGTGACCATCATTCCCTGCTGTTATTTTTATGCCATGTGTTCATGTTGTTTCAGAGAGATCTATACCTCTTTTGAGCATGATCAGTAAGGATGTTTTGAGCATATGGATTTTCTATATCCATCCATTCCTTTGTTTGTAATTATGGAGTGCCATAGCTTGAGTCAGTCGAGCTCTACTTTTGCTATAAAATGTTACTGGCAGATTGTTTACATGTTATTCGATTTTGCCAAGCTTGTCGTAGTTGATCCTTGCATGCTATGATGTTATTCTTGCCATTTCTAGCTTCTATGCCATGTCCTCTTGCTGGTTGTATGCTTAGTTTATCATGAAATGCTCTGTAGTGAGTGCATCGAGCTCGTAAACATGCCTACATGTTATCTGTTTTTGACATGTCCAGTTTTCTGTAATTCTGAAAACTGTAACGAAACTTGCTTATTTGACATGGGCGCTATTATATTTTATGGTCCTTTTTGGCTCATGGTCAGTAAGGGACTTTTTTTCTATGCTTTGATGAGATTCATTTCATGCCATACTTTTCTATGTCCTGTTCCTGTAGCATGTTGTTTTGTTGCTCTAAACATGTCATCCTGATGTTAATTTCTGGCATCATGTTATTTTCAGTCTGTGAACCTGTTATCTTTTGCACTTTTGCCATGCTTGTTTGAACCATTTGTGGTGTGACTTAGCCGTGGCTCAGTGTTCATCTTTTGTCAAGCATCTTGAGTAGTTCACTGTCATATGCTTTGTTGGCACGTTTGGGTGCAGTAGCTTAATTGCTTGTTGCTTGCTAAGTAGCATCATGCTGTTAATGGCAGAATATGTCATTCTTGTTTTGCTTGTCATTTGCAAACCGTGCATCCGATTCCGGTGATCTTTATATCGATTTCAACCGAAATCACCTCACCTTTCTAGTGGCATACTTGGTTTGCCAAGATTATGCTTTGTTCATCTTTTCCTTCCGGAGCACGCATATGCATTGCATACCACATCTCGCATATCATGCCATGTTTTGCATCATGTTGCTTGCGCATTGCATCGTGATTGATGTTTGCCTCCTTTGCTTGTGTTCTTGCCTTGGGTAGAGCCGGGATACGAGTACGTGAATGAGGAACCTGTTGAGAACACTTACGAGGATCAAGCCTTCGACTACCCTGAGAACCTTGCAGGCAAGATGACCATACCCTCGAAATCACTTCTATCTTTGCTTGCTAGTTGCTCGCTCTTTTGCTATGCCTATGCTGTGATACCTACCACTTGCTTATCATGCCTCCCATATTTTTAAACCAAGCCTCTAACCCACCTTGTCCTAGCAAACCGTTGTTTGGCTATGTTACCGCTTTTGCTCAGCCCCTCTTATAGCGTTGTTAGTTGCAGGTGAAGATGAAGTTTGTTCCTTGTTGGAACATGGAGATGTTGTTCCTTGATTGGAACATGTTTACTTGTTGGGATATCACAATATCTCTTATTTAATTAATGCATCTATATACTTGGTAAAGGGTGGAAGGCTCGGCCTTATGCCTGGTGTTTTGTTCCACTCTTGCCGCCCTAGTTTCCATCATATCGGTATTATGTTCCCGGATTTTGCGTCCCTAACGCGGTCGGGTGATTTATGGGACCCCCTTGACAGTTCGCTTTGAATAAGACTCCTCCAGCAAGGCCCAACCTTGGATTTACCATTTGCCTCACCACCACCTATTTTCCCTTGGGAGTAATTAACCCAAGGGTCATCTTTATTTTGGCCCCCCCGGGCCAATGCTTGTCTAAGTGTTGGTCCAAACTAGAGCCACTTGCGGTGCCACCCCTGGGCAACTTGGGGTATCGTCGGTTGCCGTACGTAGTGTTCATCCGGTGTTGCCCTGAGAACGAGATATGTGCAGCTCCTATCAGGATGTCGGCGCATCGGGCGGCTTTGCTGGACTTGTTTTATTACTGTTGAAATGTCTTGTAGCCGGGATTCCGAGACTGATCGAGTCTTCCGGGGGAGAAGGAATATCCTTCGTTGATCGCGAGAGCTTATCATGGGCTAAGTTGGGACACCCCTGCAGGGTTTGAACTTTCGAAAGCCGTGCCCGCGGTTATGTGGCAGATGGGAATTTGTTAATGTCCGGTTGTAGAAAACCCGAAGTTGATCTTAATTAAAATACATCAACCGCGTGTGTAACCGTGATGGTCTCTTCTCGGCGGAGTCCGGGAAGTGAACACAGTGTTGGAGTTATGCTTGACGTAAGTAGTTTCAGGATCACTTCTTGATCATAGTTGTTCGACCGTGATTTTGCCTTCTCTTCTCGCTCTCATTTGCGTATGTTAGACACCAGATATGCTAGTCGCTTGCTGCAACTCCACCTCACTACCCTGTCCTACCTTTAAGCTTAAATAGTCTTGATCTCGCGGGTGTGAGATTGCTGAGTCCCCGTGACTCACAGATACTTCCAAAACCAGTTTGCAGGTGCCGATGAAACCGTGCAGGTGATGCATCCGAGCTCAAGGAGGAGCTCGATGAAGATCTTGTTCATTATGTTGTTTCGTTCCAGTTTATCAGTAGTGGAGCCCAGTTGGAGTCGATCGGGGATCTGTGTAGCATTTGGGGTAGTCTTCTTTTATTTTGGTTTCGTAGTCGGACCTTGATTGTATCTGTATGATGTAATGCTTTACTCATGTATTGTGTGAAGTGGCGATTGTAAGCCAACTATGTATCTCTTTCCCTTATGAATTAGATGGGTTGTGTGAAGATTACCTCACTTGCGGCATTGCTTTCAATGCAGTTATGCCTCTAAGTCGTGCTTCGACACGTGGGAGATATAGCCGCATCGAGGGCGTTACAAGTTGGTATCAGATTGGGCCTTGTGCAGCATCCGGGGTGTTACAAGTTACATCCGCATCGAGGGCGTTACAACCTATCCCCTTGTGCAGCCCAAGATATACGTAGCAAGGTCCAACATTCCCTACTGAAGGTGCAGTGAAAGAAGAGATGCTCCACCGTTTCTTCAACATGATGCCCGCAAAGTAAACAGTCAAAGTTGTTACAATATTGTAGTGTCGCCGCTTGAGCATATTCCTTGTGTTGAGCCGGTCCGAAAGTAAAAACCAGCCAAAAACTTTGATTTTGGGTATGCATGTAGTCTTCCAGAGCCACTTGAAAGCCACGTGAGCAACCACGTTGTCGGCGTTCTGGGAACGGGGGTCCCTAGACTTGCCTGCCTGCGGCCTTCGGCGTGGGTCAAGGGGGCCCAGCGCGGCCCATCTTCATCAACACAAACCCAAGACCCTCGCGAGGGGCCAAGCCTCACGGGGCGGACGACACGGAGCTTCCTCAAGCGCGGCCTTATCAGGCTGGCTCATGAGGAGGCGGAGAGATCAAGGCGGGGTACCTCACGAGGTGCCCATGACGCAAGCCATGACGACCAAGGGCGCCAGGCGGGTGCCAGCCGCGCAGTGTCCTCCCTTTCCTCTTTGGTGCAAAGGGAGCAAGCGCAGGCAGGAGGATCAAGCAAAGGCACCCATTTCGGTGCAACGAGACCAAGACCGGCTCCGCGACAAGGAGGAAGTCACTGTGGAGCTCAAGCCAACGTCATCACCAGAGCCTTTGGCAGGCGAGGACCAACTTTAGTCAGGATAAGTGTACCAGATGTTCCCCTTCAAACTGGCCAATTGTTGGCGCCCTTCCCGCTCAATATTTGGGAAGAGGCCCAGGGCCTTTGCCTATAAATAGGACTAGCCACCCCCAGGGTAGGGTGATCACCTTGGCATCTAGACATCTAGCAACCCGGCAATCAGTTAGATAGGCATAGGAAGCAGACAGAGAAAGAGAGAGAAGGGCGATTGAACTCCTCCTAGCAGTTCATCCCCCCAGCCAAGAACAGACCCTCGCGAGGCTGTTCTTCCTTGTATTGTTCATCATCATCAGCCCAAGAGGCAATCCACAACACCACACTGGAGTAGGGTATTACCCCACATCGGTGGCCCGAACCAGTATCAACTATGTGTCTCTTGTGTTGTTCTTTTGGTAGCTTAGATCTTTGCGAGGCGGACGGGGTACGGGTAGGTAGGAAGCGTAATCTCCGCGCGCACCCCAGAGTTCAAACCTTAAGGGTCTGCCGGAACCCAAAATCCGACATTTGCCCCGCCAGGTAGGGGTGCGCCGGAATTCGTCTTCCGTCGCTCCGTTCTCCTCCGACCGTCGCATCCATGTGTGACGCTCGTCGGGCCCGCGCCGAGCGCCGAGCCGCTCTTGCTTCCCGCGTCGCCCAGACGGCCCCTGTCGGCAGGCGTCCCCGCCATTCCCCGTTGCCTGCCATCAATGCCTCCACTGGACCGTCGGGGAACGAGCAGCAAGCGTCGTCTCAGCATCCTTCCGTGCGGCGAGACGGCCGCACCGCTACCCCCTCGCTCACCCCAGCTGGCTCTTCGTCCCGCGCGCTCCGCGCGCCCTTGGAGGCTCGAGCTGCGCTCATCGCGGCAAATGAGCTCCTGCGTTACCGTCCCGTCGACGACGTCTATGAAGAATGGCTCGACCGCGTCGCCGAGCTCGTCCACGCCGCGGGGGGCTCTCCTGCACCATCCGTCCCGCTGCATCGCACCCCGCCCCGCGTGGGCGACGAAACTCCGGGGGCGCCCCAGCCGCCTCCTCATCAAGAAGACGCCCCGGCCGCAAGGCGCGTGGCCCCTGGCTGGAACCCGCTCCGCCAGGAACCGGCACGGCAAGAGCAGAGCTGCCAAGAAGTCCCTCGCCCGCAAGAAGCCGCCTGGGCGCTCCATGCTCCGGCACGTCGCGGCCACGCTCCTGCTCCCGCGTGTCAAGACCCCGCGCTGCTCCCAGCTGCAGCGCGCGGGGACCTGCAAGACCAAGCTCTCCGTCACCCAAGGCATCCCGTGGCCACGGCGGGCTGCCGCGCCCTCACCGCCGAGCTGCGCCGCGTCGCGTGGACCGGCAAGTTCAAGCCAGACTTGCCTCCTCGCTACGACGGCACGGCTGACCCTGCGGAGTTCCTCCAGCTCTATGAGCTGGGCATCAAAGCTGCCAACGGAGACGAGAAGGTCATGGTGAACTGGTTTCCCATGGTGCTCAAGGACGGAGCCCGCACCTGGCTCCTGAACCTGGCCCCAGGCACGATCTCCTCCTGGGACGAGATGCGCACCCGCTTCATCGCCAACTTCCAAGGTACTTGCGACCGGCCACCCGCCGTGAGCGACATGCGCCGCATCAAGCAGCAGCCCGGAGAGACCCTGCAAAAGTACATCCAGCGCTTCAACAACGCACGCCTCAAGATCCCCAGGGTGTCCGAGGAGGCCATCATCTCTACCTTCTCCGACGGCGTGCGCGACGTCAAAATGAAGGAGGAGCTGGCGATACATGAAGACCTGTGCACTTCCTTGGAGCTTTTCAACTTGGCGACCAAGTGCGCCAGGGATGAGGAAGGGCGTCTCTCCCTCCTCGAGCTGCCTTCCGCAGACCCAGAAGAGAAGAAGTCCAAGGCCAAGGACGTGAAGCGCAAGGGGGCTGTCGTGCTCGCGGCAGAACCGGACACCAGGCGGGGCAGAGATCAGCCCGAATCTTCCAAGGGCAGCCGCTACTGCGTGTATCACGACCTCCACACCCACAACACCAACGAATGCCAAGAGCTACGAGCCGTGCAAGAAGGAAGGATCGACCGTCGTCCCGACCGTGCTGACCGGGGCTACGACCGAGGAGGAGGAAGAAACGCAAGACGCTGGGAAGACCGCAGCCCACGCCAAGGATGGCGCGATCAACCTCGCGAGGATCAATGGCGAGACCCGCCTCGCGAGGGAGACTGGAGGGATCAGCCTCGCGAGGATCGCCCGCAAGGTAACGCAGGCCTCCTTCCGCTGCCGCCTCAGCCAAGGAGAAACGAGGACCGCCACCAGGACGAAGCGGCTGGGGGCTTCCAGGAGCCGCGTGCGATCGCCTACATCCTAGGCGGAGCTCAAGCCCCAGCCTCTCAGTGCATCTTCAAGCAGTTCGCCCGCGAAGTGAATGCAGTCCTCCCCAAGCTCGAAGCCACACGTCCTCTCAGGTGGTCATCATGCGCCATCACGTTCAGCTTAGCAGATCAGCTCAAGTGTGCAGCCATAGCCGGAGTCCTCTCAATGCTTTGTTCCCCAATCATAAGCAACGTGGTGGTCACCAGGACCCTCATCGATGGCGGGGCAGGGCTCAACGCCCTGTCCGTGGAAACATTCAACAATCTTCAAGTGCCCTACAACCAGCTTCAGCCAACCAAGCCTTTCTCCGGAGTCACTGACGGCTCCATGGTCCCGATCGGGCAGGTCCGCCTCCCTGTCACCTTCGGGGCACGCAACAACTACCACACCGAGCTCATCGACTTCGACGTCGCTCACATTCGCCTGCCGTACAACGCCATCCTTGGGTATCCGGCGCTGGCCAAGTTCATGGCCGTGACTCACCACGACTACAACGTCCTCAAGATGCCAGGGAGTGGCGGAGTCATCACGGTGCCCTGTGAAGAGAAAGACGCGGTGTGTTCCCTGGAACGAGCTTTTCAGGCTGCGTCATTGGAAGACCCGGATCATGGAAGCAGGAGGCTCGCCGAGACCACCCCCAAGAAGAAGAAGACATCGTCAGGACCAGTCCCTCAGGAGGCATGCCCCTCAGGGCCCGTGCCTGCCCAAGGGGAACCTCCTTCCATCGCATAGGAAAGCGCGCCCAGCGCCCTCCTCAGGCAGGGCTCGGGGGCTCTCCCCTGGAGGGCCACCGACCTGGCTAAGGTCACGAGGGAGGCGCTTGGGCACCACGTGGAGGCGTGTTTCGAAGCACGTTTACCTCAAGAAGGAGTAAGGAAAGAGGAGCCAGACCCTCAGGAGTTCGTTAGCAAGGTCATTCAAGAGCTACAGGAGTCAAGAGTCATGAGAGACAGCCGCCGCCTACCAGCTGTGACCCCCCATCCAGGCGAGGATGGTGGGTTGCGCGTCTGCGTCGACGTACCAGGGCTCAATCGAGTCGCCACTCTGGAGCGCCTCTGGCCCTCGCGAGTGGGGCGCTGCGAAGGTCCACCGCACAGCTACGTTCGCATGCCTTACGTCTTGCCGAGCATGGCTGCCGCGTACCAGCGCCTCATGAGGGCCATCATGGAAGCTCAAGAGGCCAGGCGTTCCGCAGCCTTGGCGGAGATGGAGATGGTCCGCGAGGAGCCACCGGCGCCTCCGGAGCCTCCCGAGGCCCCAGGGCCTATCGGCTCGTGAGGATCGGCTTCTGCAGCCCACCGAGTCTGCTGCACCAACACTCGTTCGTCCTCAACATCATCAGGTGACATCTTTTAAGTTTCGTTTCCAGCTGGGAGCGCCCCCCAGGGCTGCATTATTCCCAGGCCGTGTGGATCTGTCCCTGCGGCATGTATCCTTTTTATTTTCATGTTGTTAGCTTACTCCGTTGGGGGCGCCCTTCGGGCTGCATCATCCCCAAGCCGCTCGGGCCAGACCCAGCGGCATGTACCCCTTTTATGTTCATCTATGGTCATGCGTTTGGTCCACCATGCTTGATTATTCGTTGCCGGTCCATGGCACCTTTTCTTCTCCATGTCGACCACTTGCACGTTAAAGGGGGGGTGCTTGAGCATCGCGACTTAGGGCTCTTACTGGCTCTCCAGCCCTCACCCTCTGGCCTTGTCCATGGCATCACGACCTGGCATACCAGCGACGGCTGAGACCAGCTCGAGGGACGGGACCCGAGGACGTAGAGTGTAGGCATCTAACCCAACTTGCAGGAACACATCACAAGATAAGGCCCAGTGCCAGGCACAACCCGCCTAGAGGTAGGGCCCCGTGAGTCCCGTGCTGGCTCACGGGTGCCCAGATACACCTCACCAGGCCCTACCGTGCCAGCCACGTGTCAGGGCGGGGCTGTACACACCCCGGGGGCTCCTCCCGGAGGGGAGCCCCCTCCCACATACCAGTGGAAGCACCATGCTCCGCGCTGGTTGACGACACTGCCGAGTAGCGGCAATGCCCGTACACATACGGAAGCGCTATGCTCCGCACTGGTGATAAACAACTAAGGGTGGCCCCCAGGACGCATCAACCTCAGGGAGCCCAGAGCTCAGTGTCTAGCCTCATCGCAACGCCTTCCCCCGGGAGTGCCGCGCCAGCGGGCTGGGCACGGGGGCTGCGCCTGGATCACGCCCAGACACACGCCACCTAGCCAAGCCCCCCGGGCCTGGTTCGTCGCGCGTCTCTCCCCGAGCGAAGCCAAGGTACGAACGCCGTTTGAGCGTCAAGGGGGACTCCTGAGCATCGCGACTCAGGAGCCTAACTGGTCCCGTAGCCCCTCATTCCCTAGTTCTGAAAGGCTAGTGTTGGGTGAGGTACGCACGGGGCCGGGCTCTGCACACGTAGAACGGTAGATCCACCCACATGTCACCTCCCTACTTGTTGTTCGCGCGCCAAGGGGGACTCCTGAGCATCGCGACTCAGGAGCCTAACTGGTCCTGTAGCCCCTCACTCCTTTAGTTCTGAAAGGCTAATGTTGGGTGAGGTACACGCGGGGCCGGGCTCTGCCGGCGTAGAACATGAGCAAGTAGGAAGGAACAGCGTAAACTTCAAAGATCGCCTCCCTACTTGTTGTTCGTGCGCCAAGGGGGACTCCTGAGCATCCCGACTCAGGAGCCTAACTTGTCACGTAGCCCCTCACTCCTTTGGTCCCGTCCTGGTTTCCGGTCGGGGCTAATGCTGGGTGAGGTACGCGCGGGGCCGGGCTCTGCCGGCGTAGAACATAAGCAAGTAGGAAGGAAAAGCATAAATTCAAAGAAATTTAAAAGCAAATATTATAGTCCACACAGTTATCTCAACGCCAAACGCAAGTTTAAACGCCTCCCCGAGGCATGATACATGTGCAGGAATTAAAAGCAGAACAAGAGCCGCAGCAGAGTCACTTGTTGGCGGAGGAGCAGCGCGGAGTGGCTTCGCCTCATGGAGCAGCAGGGTCGGCAGCGCCTGGCGTCGGTTTGGTGCTGAAGGCCCGGAACTTCCCGAGCAGAGCCTCCGTGCGACCCTTCACAGCCTCGGCAGCGGCGGCGGCACACTCGCCGCTCACTGGCTCCAGCAGGCTGTCGAGGTCGACTTTGGGGTCATGAAGGTAAATGTGGGTGAAGACCCGCGTCAGCGCTGCAGAAGACAGGACACGCGCCTCGGCCTCGGCCGTGGGGCCAAGGCCAAGGGCGACATCCTCAAGAGCACGCACCGGGAAGGGAAGCAGCTTGGCGGGGCGGTCCTCGGAGCCAGCTAGCAGGCTCTCCAGGCCGCTAGCGTAGAGCATCTTCAGCAAAGCACGAGCCTTCTCCTCCATGTCTGCGAAGGCCACGCGGTCCACGGCAAGAACCCGAGCCTTGCCGTCCAGTTCGACCTTCGTCGCCTCCAACTCCTCCTCCAGCACGCGTAGGCGGTCGCGGCGTTTCTTGAGCTTGGCCTCCCGGACCTCGACGGCCGCCTCGCGAGCCTTCACGCCCTCTTCTTGCTCTTGGCGAAGGCGGGCCTCTTTCGCGAGCTGGTCCCGCAGGCCTTCCAGCTCGCCCTCCTGCACCTTGCAGTGACCACGAACGTCAGCCGCCTCCCCCTGAGCCGCGTCACGAGCAGCCTTCGCCTCAAGGGCGGCCTGCCTCTCCTCATCACAAGCCGTTGAGGCCTCGACCAGCGCCGCCCGAACCGTAGCATCGGAGCGAATCCATCCTGAAGCCAGCTCCAAGCGCCCGGCCACCAAGCGAGGGTCGGCGCCAAGAAGATCCTGCCGGAGCCGGTCCAGCTCGGCAGCCACACGATCCAGAACGGCGGGAGGAGTCGGAGAGACAGCAGTCGGTGGAGTAGGAGGAGAAGACGGCGGCACGACCAAAGCACCCTGAGGTGGAGCCTGCTGCACCCCGATGACTGTGGTGGCGGCGGCAGGCAAAGGCACCTCGGGAGACACCTGGGCCATGGGGGCTGGGCTCGCCCCAGTCAGCTCGGCCAGACCTCGCGAGGACGATCGGGCAGGAGAGGCCCGTGCATCGCGGTCACCCTCCTACGCAGGCGGAGGCGCTGCCGCGGGTGGAACTTCAGGAGCCCCCTTCAGCTTCTTCGCCACGGGCGCCAGCCCATCCAAGAAACGCGGACGTCAAGCCTCAGCAGCAGAACAAGAAACAAAGACAAGAGTCAAGCACTTACGGGTCGTTGCCGGTGAGCTCCAGCAGCCTCCGGCCAAACTTGAAGCCTGACAGCCGGCTGGAAGGGTCAACCTTCGAAGCGGAAGGCGCGTCTGCGGACCGCCCAGGGGCCGGGGCAGACCCGCGGGAGATCAGCCCGGTCTTGTCCTTCTTTGGGATCGGGGGCGAGCTCCCGCTGCCCAGCACGTCATCATCCTCGTCGTCGTCGCTCAGAGAGAGGCGGAAAGCACAGGGCCTGCGCCGGGAAAGGGGAGCCCTCGACTCTCCGTCAGTCGCCTCCGAGTCAGGCCCCTTCCCCTGCCCCTCTCCTTCTTCCTTCTCGCTGGAGTCATCGGAGGACACGTCCACCGGACCCACGGGAGGCTCCGCGGGCACGGGCCCGTCCCCGTTGAAGGCAGGCATGGACTCCACCACCTGCTTCCAGTCGTCGCGGAGGAACAAGGGCGTAGGAGCACCCTCCAACCTCGCCACATCGCCCCCAACCAAAGATTGGAGCACCGCGGCCAGATCTTCGTCACCCAAGGCCGCGGGGCTTGGATGAGGCCTCCACATCGGAGGAGAGTACTGCCGAAGCGGAGCCAGCTGGTGCTCCAGGAATTCCCTCAGCAGCGAAGCGCCGGTCAGCTTCGCCATCGCCAAGCTGGCCAGCCTCAGATCCACGTCCATCTTCTCCAACACCGACTTCGCACGGGGGTCCGTGAGTTCTGCTCGAGCCCAATCACTGGAGCTCGTGGGCAGCTCCGTGGGCAAGATCAGCCGAGGGTGAATGTGCCCAGCGTCTGTCAAGACCCATTTGCTACTGAAGCCCTCGATCCTTTTCCCGGGCTTCGAAATGGCAATGGCGCCATTGTACGCCATGAAGCTCGCGCACGCGGAAGGAGAACCGCGAGAGACCCGGAGGGAGAAGTAGTGACGCAGCAAGGCCACAGAGGGCTGCACCCCTACATGAGCCTCGCAGTAATAGGCGAAGATTGCCAGGGGAAGCATGGAGTTGGGGTGGAGATGCAGAGCCTGTAAGTTGTAATGATGGAGGACAGAGAAGAAGAACTTGGAGAAGGGAGGCACCAGGCCAGCAGCAATGGAGCTTACAAAGAGCGGATAGAAGGTGCTCCCTCGGCCCTCAGGGGTGGTGGAGCCGGCCTTGAACACCCTCGCCCCGTTGACGCCCTGCGCCGCTGCCATCCGGCGCAACCGGGCAAGGCTCGCCTCAAACATGTTTGGCGAGTCCAGGGCAGACGAGGACCAAGCTTCGGCCGGGGACTGAGAGGCCCCATGGCTTCCCAGGTCACGCAGCCGAAGTAGATCTGGAAATTTGGAGGAAGGAAGGAGAGGCGCAAGAAAGGGGATCTGAGCAGCAACCGGAGAAAGCAAAAAGCAAAACCTGGGCAGATGCCGCACCTTTATCAACTCGCGCGGTTGCGGAGACGCCCACGTCCAATCAACCGCCACGCGGCGCCCGAGGCCGTAGGCTATTAGGGCCCGCGGCGCTTCGCCCTTGTCCTTGCGCCTCCCTGCACGGCCAAGTCCGGGCGCGCCTTGGGCCCGGGGGCTACTGTTGGCGTTCTGGGAATGGGGGTCCCCAGACTTGCCTGCCTGCGGCTTGCGGCGTGGCTCAAGGGTGCCCAGCACGGCCCATCTTCATCAACACAAACCCAAGACCCTCGCGAGGGGCAAAGCCTCGCGGGGCGGACGACACGGAGCTTCCTCAGGCGCGGCCTCATCAGGCTGGCTCACGAGGAGGCGGAGAGATCAAGGCGGGGTACCTCACGAGGTGCCCATGATGCAAGCCATGACGACCAAGGGCGCTAGGCGGTTGTCAGCCGCGTAGTGTCCTCCCTTTCCTCTTTGGTGCAAAGGGAGCAAGCGCAGGCGGGAGGATCAAGCAAAGGCACCCATTTCGGTGCAACGAGACCAAGACCGGCTCCGTGACAAGGAGGAAGTCACTGTGGAGCCCATGCCAGCGTCATCACCAGAGCCTTTGGCAGGCGAGGACCAACTTTAGTCAGGATAAGTGTACCAGATGTTCCCCTTCAAACTGGCCAATTGTTGGCGCCCTTCCCGCTCAATATTTGGGAAGAGGCCCAGGGCCTTTTCCTATAAATAGGACTAGCCACCCCCAGGGTAGGGTGATCACCTTGGCATCTAGACATCAAGCAACCCGGCAATCAGTTAGATAGGCATAGGCAGCAGAAAGAGAAAGAGAGAGAAGGGCGATTGAACTCCTCCTAGCAGTTCATCCCCCCAGCCAAGAACAGACCCTCGCGAGGCTGTTCTTCCTTGTATTGTTCATCATCATCACCCCAAGAGGCAATCCACCACACCACACTGGAGTAGGGTATTACACCACATCGGTGGCCCGAACCAGTATAAACTCTGTGTCTCTTGTGTTGTTCTTTTGGTAGCTTAGATCTTTGCGAGGCGGAGGTGTACGGGTAGGTAGGAAGCGTAATCTCCGCGTGCACCCCAGAGTTCGAACCTTAAGGGTCTGCCGGAACCCGAAATCCGACACATGTCGCAGAAAACAAACTTATAGTGGGCTGTGGTTTTGAATACGGTTGATCCCCAACAGTAGGACCAAACGTCATCATGATCTTCCAAAGTCACTGCAGTCATATCATTTTGGAGGAGCTTGAGTTCGTCATGAGCTTGCAGCGAGAGTGGTAGATGATAGGTTTTGTGAAGGGCGCGGGCAGTCAAAAACACTTGCACAGACACATCCTCATTAAGAACATAGGAGAAAGCGCGTGGATATTGTTCTGCTAAGATGGACTGGTTCCGGTTATCTTTCCAGAATAGGACAGAAGCACCACATTTAATTTGGACCTGAGAAATGCCACAATAGACTGGCATAAGACTTGCCAGGTCACGCCACTAAAAAGAGCCACAACTATCCGAAGCATGTGGGATGGAGTCAACATAGTAGGTTTCCCAGATGAGCCGAACCCAGGGGACATCCATTCGGTTGTAAAATTTATGTAGGAATTTGAGCAAAAGCGCGTCATTTTGAATTTTAAGATCAAGGACACCCAAGCCCCCACACTTTTTGGGTCAACACACCATGTCCCAAGCAGCCAAAGAGGTATGTTTGTCACCATCAGCCGTGCGTTTGTTCCAAAGGCAGTGTCTGCGGATTTTATCGAGCTGAGCAAGAATCTTTGGTGGCAATCGAAGAGTTCCCATGGGATAGATAGCCATCGAGGTGATGAGCGAGTTTACCAACGCTAACTTGCCAGCGTAGGACATTAAGGACATCCTAGCAGTGATTTTCCTTTCGGCTTTGCAGACGAACGGCATCAGATCGAGGACAGAGGGTCGGGTGGTGCCAAGGAGCAGACCGAGATAAGTAAAGGGCATGCTGGTGCATTCAAAAAGGTCGGCCAGGTCATTGCACTTGCTTGACGGTGTATTAATTGACACAGTGTGGATTTATGGAAGTTGATCTTCAAGCTAATAGAGGTGGCATAATCTTCGAGGATTGATTTGATTCTAGCTGCTTGGTCCATGCAGGCCGGAAGGACAATAACTGTGTCGTCAGCGTACTGGATTACAGGGTATTTAGCGTCACTAGTAGGAGGGATGGGGTGTTTGATCAAGTCCTGCTGGAGCGCGGCATTGATAACACTTTGAAGTAGATCAGCGGCAAGGACGAATATTAGGGGAGACATCCGATCTCCTTGACACACCCCACATTTGCACAGAAACTGTCGACCTGGCACCCCATTCAGTAACACAGAAGATTTGCCCGACGAAAAGATGCTCTCCATCCACACCAGCCATTTCGGAAGGAAGCCCATGCTCTTCAGAATTAGGAGCATGTCAGAGTGCTCGACCGTGTCAAACGCTTTCGCAAAGTCAAGTTTGAGAAGAACAATCTCTCGTTTGGAGGCCTGACACTGATGAATATATTCGAAAGCCCAGGCAAGGCAGTCATGGATCGATCTGCCACGAAGGAAACCATATTGGTTTCGGTGTACAATTCGGAGTATGATTTTTTCGAGTCTATTCGCCGGAATTTTAGTGATCAACCTCAAACAGCAGTTGAGAAGCGTGATCGGCCGGAAATCATTAACACATTCAGGTGAATTAACCTTAGGGATCAGAGTGATAAAACTTGCATTAATGCTTTCCAGATTAAGGCCGCCTTGATGAAACTCATCACAAAGAAGATAAAAATCATTTTTAATGATTGGCCAACATGATTTTAAGAAAGCTCCATGAAAGCCATCAGGGCCAGGGGCCCGATCAGGTGGCATTCCAGACACCACATCATCAATTTCTTTGGGAGTGAATGGAGCAATGAGATCCGAGAAATCCACATCCTCCTTCAACAAGGTTTCTAAGTTGAATTTCATAGGATGAGGATTTGCTTGGCCCATTTGTTCTTTGAACGCTTCAAATAAAATGGACTCTTTCCCTGCATGGTCAGTGATTTCCATTCCAGCAGAGGTTTTGAGCGAGCTAATGCAGTTTCTTCTGAATCGTTTGGTGGCAATGGTTTGGAAGAACTTGGAATTTTCGTCACCAAACTGAATCCATCTGATTGTACACCTCTTTTTCCAGTAGTCTTTTTGATATTGCAGAAGCCGGAGCAAGTGATTTTTGAGAATGCGTCGAAAGTTTCTTTCTGGTGTGGTCAGAGTCCGACGATCCTCAATATTGTCAAGCTCCAAGAGAGCTTTGTTGGTGTTTTCAATGGTTATTTTAAGGCGAGAGATTTTCCTGCTCCATTGTTTGAGAGCATGGCAGGAAGCTGATAGGTTTGTTCCAGGCATGTTCGACAACCTCCATAAACCTAGGATGAGCAAGCCAATATGTTTCGAACCTGAAGAGTTTGCTTTTTGGGATTCAAGTTTGGATGACCACAGAACAAGGAGTATGGTCAGAAACTGGTTTGCCTAAAGGATTCACCAGGGTGTTGGGAAATGTGGTAATCCAATTCAACATGGTGAAAAACTAATCGAGTTGCTCAAGGAGTGGCTGATGCTGCATAATCGACTAAGTGTAGGCACGGCCCTTGATGGGTAATTCAGTTAGGTTTTGTTCCCTAATAAAGTCGTTGAAAGTGAACATGTCTTGGACATTTGCACCTGGTTTATTGCGATTTTTGGGTGAGCGAATGTAATTGAAATCGCCTAGTAATAACCAATCTTCAGCAGAGGGTATATTCAGATCAAAAAGCCAATTTGTGAACGTGACACGATGCTCACCCTGACAAGGGCCATATACGTTAACGAGCTTCCAACAGTGATTGGACTGCGTGGAGGTGAATTCAACACCTGACGCAAACTGTTCAGATAAAAAGACCCGGTCCGTAAAAATACTGCTATTCCATACGGTTATTATCCCACCCGATGCACCTTGAGAGGGAATGTACGCAAACTGATCAAAACGCCAAGGGAAAATAGATTTCAAGACCGCAGCATCAAAGAAAGGCATTTTAGATTCCTGCAAACAAACGATCGCGCATCCACTAGTATTGATCACATTGCCAAGCGCTAAGTGTTTATCGGGCGCATTAAGACCACATACATTCCAGCATAGTACGTTCCAGTTACGCAAAAGCATTGAAAAGGTAGGCAAGGTTCAGTAATGACAAAAGCAAAGATAAGAAAATCAAACTACTCTTCAGAGAAGGCTGAAGTAGATAGCTCTTCAGCAGGTATCGCGCAGAGATTCACGCCAATGGCCTGCATAGTAGGGATGGATGTGGGCGGAGGAGCTGCAGCAGCATCAACTTCAACAGTAGCTATCTCAGGTGAGGAATCATCTCCAGAAGTGTGCTCCGAAGCTCCAACAGCAGCAGAAGGGATTATGCGAGGCTTGACTTTGGACTTGGTAGGACGAACCCCAGAAGTCTGAGGAACCCGGAAGCCATCGTATTTGTTGTTCCTGTTACTACGTCGCAGAGTGGATGTATCAACAGGAGCTTGCATCTTACCTTTGCATTTATTCTGAGTTTGATTTGCAGTGGTCATGCGTCCCTGATCATGGAATGTCATAGCCATTGAGGTGCCTGAAGTTTCCGACAGAGCTGGAGTAGGGATGACATCAAAAGGTACTAAGAGAGCAAGATGGTCAACCTGCTGTTCAACCACAGAGTTGCTTGGCGCCATGAGGGATTCAGATGGTTCCCAAGTAAGAAGCAGAGGCGGCGTGGCTGAAGGCACATGTGTATCAATCAGAGAGTCCAAATCTGAATGTGTCTAAGGCAGAGCAGGCAGAACAGGTACAGTCATAGTAGAAACAGAAACAGGTCCCTGTTGACGTACCACCTGTGAGAACTGAATATTCCCCCTAGACAAAGAAACCTGGATCTCCACCTAGAGAGAGCTCTGCTGCAAACCAAAGCCAGAGCGCCAAGGCCCAAAAGAAGCCATCATCGGGCGAAGGGCAGAGAAAATAGCACTATTAAGTTGCTGGCGAGGAATAGTGTTTTCCAACAGTAAATCCATGAGAGCATCCCCATGAGCCGATAGGCCAAAACGCAAACCATGGTTATGGAGTTCAACTGAAATCGTGAGCGATTCATCAACCAAAGGAGCAACGGGAGCAACAGCAGACACCTGAGCAGGAACCACCAGCAGATCAAACGTAGAGCTGTCCGATTCCGTCTCAGTCTCATCAGAAGAAGTGATGGAGTCATGCCACGCCTGCATAGAATTGTCAGAGATATTATTATCATGCACAAGACCATCTTGCGCTTGAAGACCTTGTGTAGTGAGCCAGGCTTGAAAATTCATAAGGTACGGCGGCAGCTGGGGCAGGGGAGGAGCAGCCGGCGCAGGCCATGCACCCCACCCTGCATTGTCCTGATCCTGTTGCACAGCAAGTTCTTCTGGAGCGCCATTGGGAAGTGCGGCATTCTGCACAAGCCAATTGTGCACCTGCTGTTGGTATAGTTGTTCCGCAATCAGGTTCGGGCCAAATTGAGGATGTGGGAGGCCATCAGGTGGTGGGGGTTCTTCCCCGGCAGGCAAGACTTCAGGCAGCAGACCATTCCAATCATTGCTTCGGAGGATAGTGATCTGCACAGTCCAACAATCACGAGCCCCCTAGCTGCCAAACGACGAAGCTTTTGGGCACCAGGTTCAGACGCAGAACTCTAGCTTTGATCAACATGAAACGACGATCTTGGCGGGTGTTGTACCAAGAAACCAGAGCACAAAAACCACCAAGCGACTTATTGATATAATAGTCAGTCTGGTAATCATAAGGAAAACCAAAGTACATTAACCAGATCTCAGGGCCAAAAGAGGTGGTGCGACGGTTTAGTGCTCATTGTGAGGGATGAAAGTGATGAGCAGATCTTCATCCTCGAGCTCAAATGGAGTGGCAACCGCAGTATCTCGGATAAAAGAGTCCGGAAAACCAAAAATTCCTATACCGAGCGGATGATCGCTAACTTCAGTAGTGAAAAGTTGGGCCTCATGAAGCAAACCTCTGATGGCATGGCAGATGATGGTGCGGCGATGCAGAGGAACATAATGACTGGTCTCCACAATGGCTAGAAAGTTGTGATTGAGCAACGGAAGAGGCCCGACCACCATGCCACTGCGGACGACACGGTCCGTCGGACCTTGTTCAATGGTGAAACCGGGCGAGAGGAACGACACCGGATTGAGGGGATCGTTCGCCATGGTGGTGGTGCGGATGGAGAGCGACTGAGGTGACGGGGTTGGTAGTGGTGGCGAATGGCTGAGGCAGGGCAGTGTCGTTTGGGGAAGCCGAGGAGAAGCAGAAGCGTGAGGGGCATTTTTGGTAGGTTGAGGATTTTTTGGGATCCATTGCCAACGCTCACGCCACCGTTTCGATCGACAAGATTTTGCCACGTGCCCATAGTGATTGCAGGCCTCGCATCGGACGGTCAGTTTGCGGGTACGTTTGTGCACAGGAGCGACCGGAGCAACGGAAATAGTGGGTAGATTGATATTATGAGGCTTGACGGCATCAACCAGTCTAATTTGTTGCCAAGTACACCGAGTCGGGCAATTACTTACCTTGTGATCAGGTGCAGAGCACTTAATGCAAATCAGCCTAGCCAGGCATTGAATCTTTGGATGACCCCATTGTAAGCATCGAGCACACAATACCGCCCAATTATTAGCGAGGGTGGTAATTTCCACCTCAGAATAGGAAGCTTGGGCCAGATCAGCCTTATGCTGGGCCGAAAGTTTAGGGGGCCAAAGAGAGTGGGCCGGTGCATATTTGAACGCCGAATTAAGGAAACACTGCGGCAGGAAAGGTAAGGAACATTAATGGGGCATTTAAACCCACCCAAATTTAGACATGTCTGATTATGTTCTTCCTCCAATTCCGCTTCCCGAAGATATTTCTTCATTAATGAGATCCTCGGTGAATCCTGAATTATGGGCTCCTCAACCTGATTGCCAAAAAAGATCCAAATTGAATTTGAGAGTCATGTGTGTTCTTCGGGATGGATGAAGATGAGGAAGCTTCCTGAGCATTTTTGTTGGAGAAAACCGTATGATCAATAGGCCTCAATGAGGATTTTCCTAACTCATAAGAAGAAACAGACCCAGAAGGGTGTGATATCAGAAATTCCAAATCCGATTTGATAGCCATGGGGTGTCGAGCTGAGACTTCTGGTAATTCCTCATCAGCATGCCAAGTATCATTAGACGTATAAACCCGGGCAGAACCTCCCTTGAACAGATGAAAATGACAAATAAAATCCGGCCAAATACGATCTTTAAGACCGTAGATAAAATGACCCACTTTATTATTGGCAACCGAGAAACAAAACACACGAGGATTGATCTTGTGCACTCGAAATCCAACACTAATGCCAACAATGCAACACTGCAAAAAGATACCCACACCCCTCTCCACATTTGTAAATAAGGCCTTCCCTCGTTCATCCTTTTCTCCCACAAGATAAACTACTCATACAAATGAATCTTGATGTTTCGTGCAACGCACGGGCATCTTGCTAGTCTCTACTTCTTATAAAAAACAAAGTTGGTGTTGATGGTGTGCCTGCCATCCTCCAATATAGGCCGTCTGATTTATATCTGATGGATATGAAGGAAACTATGGCAATTTTTCAAAGAGATACCCACACCCCTCTCCACATTTGCAAATAAGCACTAGTAGAAAAGGGGCCTATTGTCCCGGTTGGTGAGGGCCTTTAGTCCCGGTTCATGAACCGGGACTAAAGGGTCGGTACTAATGCCATGGCCCTTTAGACTAAAGGGCGCGGCCACGTGGAGCTCAACCGGGACTAAAGGAAATTTTATGAATTTTTTTGAAATTTTTTTTGAAATTTTTTTGAAATTTTTTTATTTTCAAATTTCTGAATTATTTTAACCTCTAGTCTGTAATCACCACCCCTCATCACTTCTCAATTTATCCTCTAATCACCCCTCATCATTCCAAATCATCTAACTTCCTGAACGGTCACCCATCCTCCCACTCCCCCAGCCTGAGCACGCTTAACTTCCGGGTTCTATTCTCCCTCGCTCCAAGTCTGCACTTGTTGTTTTCCTGACAATAGTAAGATGTCAATCGTATTAACCTTCAGGAATTTTGCTTGAGCATGAAGTGACACATTTCACTGTTTTATTTTGAAACTATTGTTTTAAAAAACAATAATTATTTAGTAACACTAATATTTCTTGAATAATTAGTTTGACCATTGTTTGACCACAGTTTGACCAGATTTGACCAAAATTGAAATAACTGAAATAATTATTTAGTAACACTAATATTCTTGAATAATTAGTATGACCATTGTTTGACCACAGTTTGCCCACTGTTTGAATTTTTTTCGATTTTTTCCACTCTAGATCTTAAAAGCCCCGTAACTTTTTTTCTTTTAGGTTTTGGAGTAGATGATTTTTCATATAAAAATCTTTTCCATCTGAGTTAGTATGCAAAAGTTATGCCCATTTTTACAAATTTCAGAGAGATTTTGCAAATAAAGTCAAAATTCACATTTGCAAATTTTTCCAACAACTAGACCACATATCACATGGGAAACTTATTTTCTGTTATTTTTTTGACAATTCCATCATTTTCTTTTATTTTTTAAACTGAAAAGGCGATCCACGGGGGGGGGGGGGAGTTTGAAAAAGGGACCTTTAGTACTGGTTCGTGGCACGAACCAGGACTAAAGGTCTCAACCCCATTAGTCCCGGTTCGTGCCTCAAACCGGGACTAAAAGTCTAATCTTTAGTCCCGGTTTGAGGCACGAACCGGGACTAAAGGTCTAATCTTTAGTCCCAGTTTGAGGCACGAACCGGGACTAAAGGTCATCGCACCCTTTACTCCCGGTTCGTGTCTTAAACCGGGACTAAAGGGCTCAGGTGAACCGGGACTAATGCCTTAGCCGCACGAACCGGGACCAATGCTCACATTAGTCCCGGTTCCAGACTGAACCGGGACTAATGGCCTGACCCGGCCTGGACCATTGCCCCCTTTTCTACTAGTGAAGGCCTTCCCTCATTCATACTTTTCTCTCACAAGATAAACTACTCATATAAATGCATCTTGATGTTTCCGTGCAACGTATGGGCATCTTGCTAGTGTAGATAAAAAGTAGAGTTGGTGATGATGGTGTGCCTGCCATCCTGCAATATAGGTCGTCCGATCTATATCTAACGGATAGGAAGGAGACTATGACAATTTACCCGCACTCCTCTCCACATTTGTAGATAGGCCTTCCCTCGTTCATCCTATTCTCCCACAAGATCTTGATGTTTCGTGCAACACATAGGCATCTTGCTAGTTTTCAATAAATTTGTTCAAATTTTATGAAGTTTGACTTTAGTCAAACCAAATATGCAGAGTAAATAAAAGCAGAGGGAGTATCTTTCTCTGTGACCAAGATGGAAGGGAAAATGAGACAACTTATTGTTTATTTGAGCCGTTGAAGTATAATCATGCGGCGTTGCTTATTTCTCATTCCTCTCCAATCGTCTTCTCCATCGATCATGCCGCCCTCCGGTCGAGTCCATCCTCCCGCATGCATCATTTGAACATTCCGCCGACTATCATTCGCATGTGGGCTAGACCATGCTTGTATTTCCAATGTTGTAATTTGTCTGACATGCATACAAACAAACGGTTCGTTTAAAGTTTCACTTTGCCTCCACTACGTGTCGCTTCCCGTCTTAGTTTTGACATCCCGTTTGGTTCATGCCCCGACACATCTTGAAGAGATATTGTTAAGCAACCATGTTAAATATTGGTCCAAATCCCTCCTAACTCCACAGGATCATAGTCCTTCCTACTCTAAACCTCCCAGACATCAAATTTGATCCATAGCTTTTCTTTGTTGATCAGCGTATTGCAGCTAAGTTTGCAACAACAAACTTCAGAGGATCATTACCACCTAACCACAGTGCCCCTAATAATTTCGTCATCTCATTTGTAACCTAGCTTGGAGGGACCACACGTGTGACATGGTAGGCCCGGCCAGAACGCGCCGCTTGCACCCGTGCACGCGGTTATCGTGCTTGCGTTATGCTAATTGCAAGCTCTGGCTTGTTCTGGACACTGTTCTCGTCCGCTCCATCGTCGTCTCGACGTCCAACCTTGTTTAGTAGCTTCCCCGTGATCGACTGCATTGTCCCGTGCCCCTTCCTGGTTCGCCATGAATGCCCCACAAACGCCATGCCCGTGCCGCGTACAGCCTCTGTCCTCCATTAGAGCACTACACGAGCTCGTCCGTGATGATCTAGAGGCTTCCTCCGTGCCTATTTAAGCTGCCCCGAGGTCCTTGGCACCTCACTCACTCCTCCCTCGCCTCTCTAGCCCACTTGAGTTGCCTCTCCTCGCCGTTTCTCCTTCGGCCACCACGGCCATCACCGTAGTTCGTCTCGGTTTCGACCACCATAGGCCCCTTCTCCTCCTCCCAAGCCCTCCACCAGATACCTCTCTTATCTACGGTTCGCCCCACACCCTTGCCCCTCGCCAGACTAGCCCCCATTGTGGAAGACCACCACAGCCCACCCGTCCTCTGTCTCTTCTTGTTGCCGCGCGCCACCGCTCTGCTGTCCTCCCCAATGCCCACAGTCAGGCTGGACGGCCGCGTCGCCCCTCCCTACACGCGCCGGTGCCCTCCCCTCGGCCGGAGGAGGCTGGAGGCACCAAGGGGCTACACCAGCTGAGCCCTCCCCTGCCCCTCCTCTGCTTCTATCAGGGGAGCAGCAGGAGGAAGAAGGAGACGAGCCAGGAGGGCCCTCCTCCCCTTGGTCCCGCATGTAAGTCTCTCCAGCCCCGCGCTTGCTCTTATAAGTGGAAGCATATTTTGGGTAAACTATGGTTTCTGTTACTTAAAGCGTACTCTGTTGTATCCTCTGTTAAAAGTATGCTTCCAATACTGCGGAAACGTATTGCTGAAAATGCGCCTTTTCTTTTCCAGCCGACGGCTGAATCCTCTATTTGGTGAACGTTCATTAGTTAAAGCAGATCCTGTTAGTTTTCTGCCTAACGAACAAACGGCCACAACTTTTCAACCGTAACTCCGATTGAGGTGAAACCAACGCTCGCGTCTTTGTCTCATCGAGGTCTTTCTGTTGCTAATATTTTCACTAGGTGGTCCCATAGTGAAAATGACCATTTTGCCCTTGCTTCTAATCAGCCCCCTCCGAGAGAGAAATGTCCGGCGTTTCGTTCCGCGGCTTCACCGCACTTCTCCCCGGAGTCCCCGTCACCCCTAGGCAAGCCACAATAGCCACTTGCATGATAGCCTTGGAGTAGCCATGATTTCTACTTGAATATTTAATAAAAGTTTGCCCATTATCTGCCTGCTTGTTTGCTGCTACTGTCATTGTTTCAGTTATGCCTGTGGAGTCATGTTCACCTTCGTGCTATGTTCCCATGCATCTTGTTATCTTGTACTACTTTCAAGTATCATGTTCAAATTTCATACTTGGTAGGTGTAGTACATGCTAGTAGTAGTGGTGTTCAGTCTGATGCACGTTTACCGTCTGTTATCAAGTACCGTTGCAATGCATGTACCTTTGCATCTAGTTGGCTACATGCTTACTTGGTAGTATGATTGTCATATTCTTGCATGATATTTATTTATGATGCTAGTAGTCATGCTATGCTCATGCTCATCAGTATTGTTAAAGTATTCCTTTTGTGTAGATTACCTTGTATAGGCATACTATCACCTGCCGATATGTATTGATTCGGTTTGGGATTCACTTGATCTTCCTTTATGATCAAGACATGTAATCTATATATGTGATATGAAGCCACCCCATGAGAGGTGCGCAATACATAGAAACATATCTATTTTCTTGGTATCAGCTAGCAATTCCCGATCCAGCCTTGTCTAGCCCCTGACGCTATCTCGCCGCCGTCTTGCACCATGGCAGGACCAACTCCTCCCTCACCTCGCCTTCCCTACCCACCCCCCTGAACTCCACCTCTGGTGCCCTCATGACCGCTGCTATGTCGGCCACCTCCTCGGCGGTGCAAATCGCCAGTGTGCGCACCCACATGCCCGTCGTACTCGATCCTCAGACCTCCAACTTCACCAAGTGGCGGATGCTCGTCTGTGTTCTTCTCGTCAAGTACGACTTGCTCCCTCACGTCAACACCGTCACCGCCGCGGCGGACTCGTCCGTTCGTGGCTCTACGGGTCCATCTCCGATGAGATGCTCGACATCATCATGGCGGAGGACCAGACGGCTCAGGAGTCGTGGACACTCATCACTAGCCTCTTCTTGGAAAATCAGATGACCCGTGCCGTCTACCTTGAGGCGGAGTTCTGTGGCCTTGTCCAAGGCGACCTCTCCATCAGCGCCTACAATCATCGCCTCAAGGCTCTCTCGAATGCTCTCAGCGACATCAGCACCCCCGTCTCTGACCAGACACTTGTTCTCAACTGCCTCCATGGACTCAACATGTGCTTCTTCGACATCACTACCATAGTCATGATGCAGAGCCCCCTGCCGTTCTTCACCCAGACGCGCTCTCTCCTCACTTTGCGCGAGACCCAGCTCGTGAACTCCTTGGTTGTGGGGCACCAGACCGTGTTGTACAACGGCGGCGGCCCATCCCATGGCGCTGGAGGTCCTCATGGTGCCGGTGGCTCCTATGGTGCCGGTGGCTCAAACACGTCCGGCCAGAACCGCGGCTCGGACCATGGTGATGGCAGCCGCAGCAGCGGCAACTTCGGCGGCCACCGCAATGGCAGCAACAACTGGTGTAAGAAGAAAAACAACGGCGGCAAGAACACTAGTGGGAACTCCAGCGGCCAACGCCCAGGCAACAGTGCACCATCTATTGGCACGTGGGTGTGCTTTAACCCATATACAGGTCAACAGCTTCAGGCATCAACCATGGCAAGGCAGAACACCGGGGCTGGTCTTCTCGGCTCAAGCATTCACATCTCTGGCTCCTCTTCATGGACAAGCGTTCGGCACCAACCCACCTCCAACTCCCGGCTACAATGGCACCTTGTCATGGGACTGCACCGTGCTGATGGCGGCCCTCAACAATGTCGCCACTCCATCGACCGTCGGTGAGTGGGTCATGGATTCCCGAGCCATTGCTCATATAGCCTCGGACGCCGGTATGCTTCACCACCTCACCCCTTCTACTTCTTCTTCCATTGTCACCATGGGCAATGGTTCCACCTTGGCCATATCTCACATCGGACACGCGTCTATAGCCACTTCCGCTCGCACACTCTTGCTTAAAATGTTCTACTTGTCCCTCACATTGTCAAAAATTTACTCTCTATTCATTGTTTCACTATTGATAATCTTTGTTCTGTAGAATTTGACCCGTTTGGCTTTTCTATGAAGGATCTTCGCACCAGGGCCATGATTCTTTGATGCAATAGCCAAGGAGACCTCTACATCTTTCCGTCATCTGTCGTCAATCATCATGCCCATGGACTCCTCGCCACCACCCTCACCGAGCTTTGGCATCCCCGCTTAGGACATCCCAGATGTGACGCCATGTCCCAACTTCATAAACAGTCTTTTGTTTCTTGTAATAAAGTCGTTTCACGTGTTTGTCATGCTTGTCAACTTGGCAAGAACGTGCGTTTGCCCTTTGCTAGGTCATCATCAATAAGCGTCGAACCCTTTCAGTTAATTCATTGTGATCTTTGGACTTCTCCAATTCTGAGTAATTTGGGTTTCAAATACTATCTTATTATTGTTGATGATTTTTCACATTTTATGTGGACTTTTCCCCTCCGACAAAAATCAGACACCGCTGCCATACTTCTCAATTTTTTCACATATATTCGAACACAATTCTCGTCCTCTAGTCGCTATGCAAGCCGACAATGGCACCGAATTTCTTGACTCCACTTTCACCACCTTCTTCACTTCTCACAGCATTCACCTTTGTCTCTGATGCCCCTACACTTCTTCTCAAATGGCAAAGTTGAATGAGCTATTCGCACGATCAACGATGTCGTCCGAACTCTTTTATTTCAGTCATCCATGCTGCCCTCCTTTTGGGTAGAAGCCCTCGCCACAGCTACCCACCTCGTCAACATCCACCCTTCCCAAGCCATAGACTTTGCTATACCCTACATCGCTTATACGATACCCCGCCAGACTACACCACTCTCCGTGTCTTCGGTTGTCCATGCTATCCCAACCAATCCACCACTGCCAAAAACAAACTCTCTCCCCGATCGGTCGCATGTGTGTTTCTCGGTTATCCTAGTCAACACAAAGGGTATCGTTGTCTCGACCTCGCGACTCGCCAAGTCATTATCTCACGCCACGTCATTTTTTACGAACATGTCTTCCCTTTCTCACACTTGTTCAATCAACCCAAAAGCACCTTAGCCGACTTCGATTTCTTATTACAGCTAGCAGCCACCCAACATGCACTCGCTCTCCCGTCCATCCTGCATGCATGCCCGTCACATGCCTCGTCTAGTGGTCCTCCACCAACTCTGCATGCAACCCCATCACCCAGCATGCATAGTGGCTCTTCGCCTCCCCCTGCGTTGGCTACACCTACCAGCTCGTCTCCTTTTCAACCAAGCCCGTCGGCCTCTCCTCCTCCCTCGGTCGACCACGCCTCCCCTCCTTCCTCCGCATTTACTGACGTTTCGCCGCACGTCATCATTCACCGACCACCGTCACCATCTAACACATACTATGATCACGCGTGCTAAACATGGGCTCTTCCAACCCATTGATCATCTCAACCTCACAGCATCCCACTCCACTCCCTCTCCCATTCCCAAAACATACCAGGGTGCTCTTCATGATCCCCACTAGCGTCGTGCTATGCTCGAGGAATTTGATGCTCTTTTCGCTAACCAGACGTGGTCACTTGTTCCACGCCCTCCTCGAGCTCATGTTGTTTCAGGGAAATGGGTCTTCAAGCACAAGTTTCACTCTGACGGTAGCCTTGCTCGCTACAAGGCTCGATGGGTTGTCAATGGGTACTCTCAGCAGTCCGGCATCGACTACGATGAGACTTTCAGCCCGGTTGTCAAGCCGGCCATGATCTATATCGTCCTCAGCCTTGCTGTGTCCTGGGTATGGCCAGTTCACCAGCTCGATGTCAAGAATGCCTTTCTTCATGGCAATCTTGACGAGGAGGTCTACTGTCAGCAACCTCCAGGTTTCGTCGATGCTCGCTGCCCCGACTATGTGTGTCGTCTTCACAAATCGCTCTACGGTCTCAAGCAAGCTCCGCGTGCTTGGTACCAGCGGTTTGCCCTCTTTGCACATCGGATGGGATTCGTCGCCTCCAGGTCAGATGTCTCTTTGCTCATCTACAAGTGTGGCCATGACCTCGCATACATTCTGTCGGATTTCGGGTTCCGGCAGACCCTTAAGGTTCGAACTCTGGGGTGCGTGCGGAGATTCTGCCCTCTACCTCTCCATCTCGCAAAGATCTAAACTACCAAAGGAACAACACAAAAGACACAAAGTTTATACTGGTTCAGGCCACCGATGTGGTGGAATACCCTACTCCAGTGTGGTGGGTGGATTGCCTCTTGGGCTGATGATGATGAACAGTACAAAGGAGAACAGCCTCGCGAGGGCGTGTTCTTGCTGGGACGATGAACTGCTAGGGGAGTTCAGCCGCCCTTCTCTCTCTCTCAGTGTGTCTGTGCCTGTTCTGTCCAATTCTGATTGCCTCTACCCTGGGGGTGGCTAGTCCAATTCTGATTGTCTCTACCCTGGGGGTGGCTAGTCCTATTTATAGGCAAAGGCCCTGGGCCTCGTCCCAAATATTGAGCGGGAAGGGTGCTAACAATTGGCCAATTCGAAGGGGAACATACAGTACTCTTATCCTGGCTAAAGTTGGTCTTCGCCTGCCAAAGGCCCTGTGGTGACGCCGTTCTGGGCTCCACGATGACCTCCTTCCCACCGTTGGACTGGTCTTGGTCTTGTTGCACCGAAATGGATGCCTTTACTTGATCCTCTCGCCTGCGCTTGCCCCCTTTGCACTAAAGAGGAAAGGGAGGACAATGCGCGGGCTGGCGCCCGCCTGGCGCCCTTGGTCGTCATGGCTTACGTCATGGGCACCTCGCGAGGTACCCTGCCTTGATCTCTCCGCCTCCTCGTGAGCCAGCCTGGCGAGGCCGCACCTGAGGAAGCACCGTGTCGTCCGCCCCGCGAGGCTTGGCCCCTCGCGAGGGTCTTGGGTCTTGTGTTGATGAAGTTAAGCCGTGCTGGGCCTCCCTTGAGCCGCGCCGCAGGCCGCAGGCAGGCAAGTCTGGGGACCCCCGTTCGACAGTAGCCCCCGGGCCCAAGGCGCGCCCGGACTTTGCTGTGCCGAGAGGCGAAAGGGCAAGGGAGAAGCGCCGCGGGCCCTAACAGCCTGCGGCCTTGGGCGCCGCGTGGCGGTTGATTGGATGTGAGCGCCTCCGCAACCGCGCAGGTTAAAGGCGCAGTGTCTGCCCAGGCCTTGCTCTTCTCTTTCTCCTGTCGCTGCCCAGATCCCCTTTCTTGCGCCTCTCCTTCCTTCCTCCAAACTCCCAGATCTGCTCCCCTGTGACCTGGAAAGACATGGCGCCACGTCAGCCTCCTGCTGAAGCTTGGTTCTCGCCGGCCCTGGACTCGCCGAACGTGTCGGAGGCGAGCCTCGCCCGGCTGCGCCGGATGGCGGCGGCGTGGGGCATCGACGGAGCGCGTGTGTTCAAGGTCGGCTCCGCCACCCCTGAGGGCCGAGGAAGCACCTTCTACCCCCTCTTCGTAAGCTCCATTACTGCGGGCCTGGTGCCCCCTTTATCCGAGTTCTTCCTCTCTGTCCTCCGCCACGATGACTTGCGAGCTCTGCATCTCCACCCCAACTCCATCCTTCTCCTGGCGATCTTCGCCTACTACTGTGAGGCTCATGTGGGAGTGCAACCTTCAGTGGCCTTGCTACGCCACTACTTCTACCTCTGGGTCACCCGTGGTTTCCCTTCTGCATGCGCGAGCTTCGTCGCGTGTGGTGGCTCCATTGCCATCTCGAATCCTGGGAAGAGGATTGAGGGCTTCAGGAGCAAGTGGGTCTTGGTGGACGCCGGGCGCATCCACCCCCGGCTGATCCTACCCACGGAGCAGCCCATGAGTTCCGGCGACTGGTGCCGCGCGGAGCTTACGGACCCCCGCGCAAAGGTTCTGGAGAAGATGGATGCAGACCTGAAGCCGGCCGGCACGGCGGCGGCGAGGCTGACCGGCGCGTCGCTGCTGAGGGAGTTCCTGGAGCACCAGCTGGCCCCGCTTTGGCGGTACTCGCCTCCGATGTGGAGGCCTCATCCGAGCCCCGCGGCCTTGGGCAACGAGGATGTGACCGCGGTGCTCCAATCCCTGGTCGGGGGCGAGGTGGCGCGGTTGGAGGGCGCGCCTGCACCCTTGTTCCTTCGTGACGACTGGAAGCAGGTGGTGGAGTCGATGCTTGTCTTCAACGGGGACGGGCCCGTGCCCGCGGTGGCTCCCGAGGGACTGGTGGACGTGTCCTTCGGCAACCCCAGTGGAGAGGAGGGCGAAGAGGAGAGGGAGGAGGGCCCTGACTCCAAGGCAACTGACGGAGAGTCGAGGGCTCCCCTCCCCCGGCGCAAGTCCCATACTCTTCGCCTTTCGTCAAGCGATGATGATGAGGTTGACGACGTGCTGGGCAGCGGGAGCTCGCCCCCGATCCCGAAGAAGGGCAGAATCGGGCTGATCCCCCGCGGGTCCGCTCCGGCTCCGGGGCGATCCACGGACTCGCCCTCTGCGCCTGAGGCTGATCCCTCCACCCAGCTTTCTGGCTTCAAGTATGGCCGGAGGCTGCTCGAGTTCTCCAGGGATGACCCATAAGTGCTTGATCCTTCGTCTTTGTTTCTTGTTCCGCCGCTGGGGCTTGATGTTTGCTTCTCTTTGGGTAGGCTGGCGCCCGCTGCGAAGAAGCTGAAGGGGGCTCTCGAGGCCCCATCCGCGGCAACTCCTCCGCCTGCAGGGGAAGGCGACCGTGACGCACGGGCTTCTCCTGCCTAGTCATCCTTGCGCGGCCTTGCCGAGCTGGCTGGGGCGAACCCAGCTCCCATGGCCCAGGTGACCCCTGAGGTGACCCCGCCTGCTGCCGGCAGCACGGTCGTTGGGGCGCAGCAGACTCTACCTCAGGATGTTGTGGTCTCGTCGCCGCTACCTTCTCCTCCTATTCCACCCTCCGCTGTTCCCCCAACTCCTCCTGCTGGCTCGGAGCGCGCCGATGCTTCCCCGTCTTCTTCCGCCGTCCTGGAGCGTGCCGTTGCTGAGCTGGACCGGCTGCGGCAGGATCTTCTTGGCGCCGACCCTCGCCTGGTGGCCGGGCGCCTGGAGCTGGCTTCGGGGTGGATCCGCTCCGACGCCTCGATTCGGGCGGCACTGGTTCAGACCTCGACGGCCTGTGATGGGGAGAGGGAGGCCACTCTCGAGGCGAAGGCTGCCAGAGACGCGGCCCTGGGAGAGGTGGTTGGGGTCCGTGGCCGCTGCAAGGAGCTGGAGGACGAGCTGCGGGGCCTGCGGGACCAGCTCGCGACGGAGGTCCGCCTTCACCAGGAGCAGGAAGAAGGCGCGAAGGCTCGCGAGGTGGCCATCAAGGGTCGGGAAGCCAAGCTCAAGAAGCGCCGCGACCGCCTAGATGCGCTGAAGAAGGAGCTCGAGGTGACGAAGGCCGAGCTGGACCGCAAGGCCCGGGTTCTTGCCGAGGATCGCGTGGCCTTCGCAGACATGGAGAAAGATGCCCGTGCTTCGCTGAAGACGCTCTACGAGAGCGGCCTGGAGAGCCCGCTGGCCGGTGACGAAGATGGCCCCGCCAAGCTGCTTCCTTTCCTGGTTCGTGCCCTTAGGGATGTCTCCCTTGGCCTCGGCCCCACGGCCGAGGCCGAGGCGCGAGTCTTGTCCTCTGCTGCGCTGACGCGGGTCTTCGCCCACATCTACCTTCGCGATCCCAGCGCAGACCTCGACGGCCTGTTGGAGCCGGTGAGTGGCGAGGGTGCTGCTGCTGCTATCAAAGCCGTGAAGGGGCGTGTTGAGGCGCTGCTGGGGAAGTTCCGGGCCTTCAGCACCAAGCAAAAGCAAGGCACCGCCGGCCCTATTGCTCCACGAAGCAAGGCCACTCCGCGCTGCCCAACCGCCAACAAGTGACTCCGCTGCCGCTCCTGTTCTTCTTTTACTTCCTGCACATGCATCACGCCTCGAGGAGGCATTTAAACTTGCGTTTGGTACTGAGACGACAGTATGGACTGTAATATTTGCTTTTAATTTCTTTGAGTTTTATGCTTTTCCTCCCTACTTGCTTGTGTTCTACGCCGGCAGAGCCCGGCCGCGCGCGTACCTCACCCAGCATTAGCCCCGACCGAAAACCAGGACGGGACCAAAGGAGTGAGGGGCTATGTGACAAGTTAGGCTCCTGAGTCGCGATGCTCAGGAGTTCCCCTTGGTGCACGAACAACAAGTAGGGAAGTGTGATGTAGGTGTATCTTCCGTTCTACGTCTGCAGAGCCCGACTCCGCGCATACCTCACCTAGCATAGCCTTTCGGAACTAAGGAGTGAGGGGCTACGGAGCCAGTTAGGCCCGTGAGTCGCGATGCTCAGGGGTCCCCCTTGACGCGCAAACAGCGGGCGGTGAGGTGAGATGCGAGTGAGACCACCGTTCTACGTCTGCAGGGCCCGGCCCCGCGCGTACCTCACCCAGCATAGCCTTTCAGAACTAAGGAGTGAGGGGCTACGGGACCAGTTAGGCCCCTGAGTCGCGATGCTCAGGGGTCCCCCTTGACGCGCAAACGACCTTCATACCTTGGCTCCGCTCAGGGAGAGACGCGCGACGAACCAGGCCCGAGGGCCTGTCTAGGTGGCGTACACCTGGGCTTGACCCAGTCGTAGCCCCCGTGCCTAGCCCCCTCGCGCGGCGCTCCCGAGGGGAGGCGTTGCGATGAGGCTAGACACTAAGGTCTGGGCTCCCTGAGGTTGATGCGGCCCGGAGGCCACCCTCAGTTGTTTATCACCAGCGCGGAGCATAGCGCTTCCGTATGTGTGCGGGCATAGCCGCTCCTCGGCAGTGTCGTCAGCCAGCGCGGAGCATGGTGCTTCCACTGGTACGTGGGAGGGGGCTCCCCTCCGGGAGGAGCCCCCGGGGCGTGTACAGCCCCGCCCTGACACGTGGCCGGCATGGTAGGGCTAGGTGAGGTGTATTTGGGCACCCGTGAGCCAGCGCGGGACTCACAAGGCCCTACCTCTAGGCGGGTTGTGCCTGGCACTGGGCCGTAGTCTTGAGATGTGTTCCTGCAGATTGGGTTAGATGCTGGCACTCTACGTCCTCGGGTCCCGGCCCTCGAGCTTGTCTCAGCCGTCGCTTGTATGACAGGTTGCGATGTCGTGGACAAGGCCAGAGGGTGAGGGCTGGAGAGCCGGTAAGAGCCCTGAGTCGCGATGCTCAGGTACCCCCCCTTTAACGTGCAAGTGGTCGACATTGGAAAGAAGAGGTGCCGTGAACAGGCGTCAAGTAATCAAGCATGATAGGCGAATGCATAGTTGGAAATAAACGCAAAGAAGATACACGCCACTGGGCCTGGCCCGAGCGGCCTGGGGATGATGCAGCCCGAGGGGCGCCCCCAACAAAGCAAGCTAACGATCGAAAACTAAAAAAAAGGATACATGCCGCAGGGACGGACCCACGCGGCCTAGGAATTAAACAACCCTGGGGGGCGTTCCCAGCCGGAAATGAAGCTTGAAAGATGTCACCTGGGGTTGTCGTGGACGAAGTGGTGTTGGTGTAGCAGACTCGATGGGCTGCGGGAACCGATCCTCACGAGGCCCCAAGCCCAGGGGCCTAAGGAGGCTCCGGAGGCGCCTCGCGAATCATCTCCATCTCCGCCAGGACTGCGGAACGCCTGTCGGGGGTTGGGTGCGACATATGCCAAAGGATGGCTTATCATGGTGGGGGCGAGTAGAACGTCGCCGGTGCCTGGAAGCGGGAGAGGCGTAGGCATGCACGCCGGCGGATCTTACCCAGCTTCGGGGCTCTCCGAGGAGATAATACCCCTACTGCTGCTCTGCGGGGTCTCCGCATGGTCACTATGGAGATATGTGTACAAAGTTGCTCCTCGAGCTGTGTTCTAGAGGTAGGAGAAGGCAAGGCTAGCTCTCCCCTTCTCTATGCGGTTGGTCTGGTGGAAAAAGGATCGAACCCTTTGCATGGGTGCACCGGGGGGTTTATATAGGCCTACCCCCCGGGGGTACAATGGTAATCTGACTGGGTGCGGGTCCCAGCCATCTGTCTCTTAGGCCACCGTCCTTTCCACCGACTCTTGGGGGCCACCTCTAGTGGGCCCCGCCGACTGACCTGGCCACTGTAGTCGCGCCTCTGATGACGTTGTCTGGGTCGTGGGGGCGTGGCAACAGTGCCGCCGCCTGGCGGGCGATCACTGTCGCCACTCCCCGTCTTATCTGGTTAATGGCGCGTGGGACCCGTGGGAGGAGCTGGCCGACTCTCGGAGGCCGACTCCCACGGGGGCCGTCTTCGGGCGCTCTCGCCGTCTTCTATCTCTCCCGCTGACCGGCGGGGCCCGCCGTCTCCAGGCCGTACAGGCGGGCCAACGTGGTAACAGGGTTCCGCCGCTGGGGCGGACGTCAGGGCCGGTATGGCCACAGTGCCGCGCCGTACCGAAGATCTCCTCCGGTATGTCGCACTGTAGCCATACCCGCCCTTGGTAATCAGGGTAGGGGAGGGCTGTACTCCGGCCATCCCCAGTCCTGTCCTTCTTCCAAAAGGCGGAAGGTGATGAAGTCGCGGGCCTCCCTGGAGTCGCCGATCGGGAGTCTCAGCCGCCTCTGGGACTCGGCCGTGAGTAGGTGTCGGTGATGCTGCGGCCGACTCCCAGAGTCGGCCGGTCGTTTTGGGATTCTCGGAGGGGCGTAGCCTGCCCCGATGTCTTGAAAGGTTCTGGGCCTCGGGTTTGCCTACCTGTGGCCCATTACTCCGACAGTAGTCCCCGAAGCTGGTGAGGCGCCGAGGGATGCGCCGAGGGGCCTCAGCAGTTTCTTCCTTCGAGGAGTCGGCGCCGTAGCTCGCCTACCGTCTCCCTTCGTGCCGATTATCAGGAGGCGATTCTGCTTCGGCCATCTTCGTCGAGCCGTCTCTCAGAGGTCGGACTTGCCTTCAAGTCGCCTTGCTCTTCTTTAGGTAGTTTGAAGATCGGGGCGCCACGTGGCCGGGCAAGCCTGCCAGCCCACGCACGCGACGGGACAGGCCCGCGGGCGGGGCCGCCACTACCGCGCCTCGGCCCTCGAGCGGATCCGCTGCGGCCGCGTGGGCGGTTGGGCTTTGGCGCAGTAAATGCGCGTGGTAACTCCGCGTGGTAGATCGTGGGGGTCGTGGGGGCGTGGGCGCAGTTAATCCCACGACGCCCCCTCGGCTCCTCAGCCCGTAGGCTTATAAGTAGGCAGAGGGAGCGGGGCGGCGAAGCACGCGCGCCTGCTCTCCTCTGCTTCCTCCGTTCCTCCTTCCTTCTTCTTCTCACTGCCGCTGCGCCGGACCACGCCCCGCTCCCGGCGATGAGTTCTTCTTCCGCCGCCGCGCCCGCCGCCGTCCGCTCCGGCGTGTGGGACGGCTCCGAAGTTGCCGACGACATCATCGAGTTTCTTCGCAAGACGCGCCGCATCCCCAGCGTGAACCTCGTGCAGGCCCGCGCCCCGCCGCCGGGGGAGGTGTCGCCGGTGCCGGCGGAGGGCGAGCGCATCGTGTTCCCCTCCCACCTGTCGCGCGGCCTGGGGCTGCCGGCGAGCGGATTCTTCCGCTCGTTCCTAGAGTTTCACGGCCTCCAACTGCACCACCTTACTCCAAACACGGTGGTGCTGTTGGCGGCCTTCGCCTCGCTCTGCGAGGGATTCCTCGGTGTTCTCCCCACCATCGAGCTGTGGGGGGAATTCTTCCATTCTAAGCTCGGTACGCACGTCGCCGGCGTGCCAGCACAATGCGGCGCCTTCATCGCGCTGCGGAGGTCGACAGCCGACAACCCATTCCCCGCCATCCAGCTGATCAAGTCGGTGAAGATGTGCCAGCGTTCTTACTTCTATGTAAAGAACGTCGCCGCAGACGGCGACTGGGTCAATCTGCCGGCCTTCGAGGCCGGCGCGCCGGCTGGGAGGCAGCCCAGCTGGTCTTACCGTGCCAAGACGCTGAATCCGGCCGGAGCCGCCGCCGTGCAGCGACTTTGGGTGTTGACGCAGTCAGCCGGCCTGACCGGAGCCGACTTGCTGGCCGCCTTCGTGGCGCGCCGAGTCCTGCCGCTCCAAAGCCGGCCTCATCTGATCTGACAGATGAGCGGCCACCGGGACCCCAGTCGGACGTGCACCAAAGATCTTCCCCACGCGGAGGTTGCGGACACGGTGAACTTCATCACGAACTGCGGCCTCTCGGGGGACTGGCAGTTTGGCATGGAGCCATACTAGCGCGCCAACCCCCCGCCGGTGGTAAGTTGGTCTTTTCTTCTCTTTCTCTTTTTCAGCCGAATCCGGGTTCTGCTCTTTATTAACCCTTGAACCAGAACTCTCTTCTCCAGCCCTCATCTGGCGCCACGGGGCTGCCTCGCCAGTTCGCCTATGATCGAGCAGAGAGCGATGTCGACGACCCCGACTTGGGGGCGGCGGCATTGGAGGCCGACGCCGAAGGAGGCGGCGAAGGAGAAGAAAGCGGCCTGAGGCCCTCGGCCACCTTCGCCGACTGGCCTGTCGGCGAAGAAGGGGAAGTCACCCCACACCACCAGCCGAGGCAAGACGGCGTGAGGAAGCACCGGGCCGGGCCGAGTTCCCTCGGAGGCCGGGAGAAGAAGTTTAAGGGGGCAGCCGCCGCGACCAAACTGGAAGAGGCGGCCGTGAAGGCCCAGCGCTTCCGTATGGAAGTGAAGAAGCCGCCGCTGTCCTCTGCGTGAGTGCCCCTACTTCTCTGTCTTGTTTTTGTCTTCTGGTGGGTTTAGTCTGAGTTTTTACATGTGCTCCTCGCTTCAGAGCTCCTCTCACCCTAGGGAGGGTCGCCGCCGCCTCCATCAGGGGGTCGGTGGAGTCGTCCACCACGACTCGGCGCATTGACCCAGCCGCCGACCTCCGGGAGGCGACGGAGCAGAACGCGCAGGAAAAACGCGACGAAGATGAAGCCGCCCGTCGGAAGAAGGCGGAGGCTGAGAAGACAGCGGCCCCCGCCCAGCAGGGTCTTGAGGGAGCCGGAGCCGCCGCCGCGGCCCAAGAGCGGGCCGAAGAAGCCGCGCGCCGCCAATCGGCGCTGCTCGTCGTTCCGTTGCGCTCGGCGCCGCCTCCGGATCCTATGGAGCATTCTGGGGAGGCCGGCAGGGGACATGCCGTCGTGGAGAGGGAGGGCGGCGAGATCCCCAGGCGAGACCCGGTGGTGCCGCCACCACCGCCCCCGCCGTTATCGGGGGGCGCAAAGGGTAAACAGTCGGCGGACCCGCCAGTACCGCCGACTACAGACGAAGCCACGGCGAACTTGCTTCTTCAAGTCGCCCTGCCACCTCGCCGCCGGCTGGGGAAGGCGACTTCGGCGCCATGCCCTCTGGAGACCGGAGCGGCCAGCTCGGCCACGCCGGAGGTCGAGGTGATGAGCTCCGCGCCCGTCGGGTGGGCGCGAGGAAGCGGCACGGGCCCGCTGAACCAGGCGCTCCTGGACGTCCAGGCGAAGCTGCGAGCTGAAAGCGACGCCATCCAGCACTGCTCAAGGGCGCACCTAGCGACACGAGCGGCCGTCCGGGTATGTTCCTTCTGACTTGGTTTTTCTTGTTCTTCTCTGTGGGGGCGCGCCAGCGCACCCACTGGGTGTAGTCCCCGAGTTCCAGGTCGGCTGCTGAGCAGGCGGGTTGGAACTCTAATAGAGAATTCCAAACGCTTATTCTTTTTGAAATGCTCACTGTAGGACTACCACAACCTCCGAGCCACCGTCTTCAACCGAAATGTTGAAGAGCTGGGCAAGTGGACTGCCGACTTGTCGGAGAGCCGGAGTAAGTTTGCTTCTTCGCGGGGGCGCGCTGGCGCACCCGCGGGCTGTAGTCCCCGAGATTCGGGCCGACTGCTGCGCAGTCGGGCCGGATCTTCTTGGCGACCTTTTCTGATGACTTGTGTCCTTTTTACTTCTTTCTTCAGAGGCCAACGCCGTTCTTCAGCAGCAGCTGGGCGAAGCCAACACCGCCTTGCGCGCCAAGGAGGTGGAGTGTGGCAAGCTTGTCACGGAGCGCGACCTGCTGGCCACGCAGCTGGCGGAGCAGAAGTAGCTGCTCAAGAAGGCGCAGGAGGAGGCGAAGGACAAGGAGGCTGAGCTCCAGGCCGAGTTCGAGGTCGAACGCTCCTCCTGGACCGACAAGGAGGCGATGCTGACCTCCGGCTTCCACGAGATTGAAGATATCGTCGATGGTAAGTTTTCTTTGCTTGCTTTCTTTGAGCGGCCGACTGTGGGTCGGGCCGACTCTTGCTTTTTCTGACTTGCTTCTTTTTCCGTCTTTGGCAGACTTCTTCCCAGGCCACGCGCAAGCCGCCGTTCAATTCATCGAGGCTGCCCGTGAGGCGCGGAGGGCGGCCGGCGAGGAGGTTGCTGTCAACGCCCCCTGGACTCTTGACGAACAACTTCTGAGCATCGAGGCTTGTCTACAGCCGGCTCACCGGATGCTGCGCCGGCTTCAACGAGTCGGCGCCCAGGCGATTGCTGCCTTGTGGCCGGAGATGCCGGTTCTGCGCACTCCCAGTCGGACTGCCGACTGGCTGGAGGTCGCAGCCCGCCGTCTGGAGGCTTGGAAGGGCTCCTCGGCACGTGCCGGGGCACGTTGTGCCTTGGAGTTCGTCAAGGCGTGGTATCCAGACCTGAGTCTGGACCAGCTGGCCACGCTCCGAGCTGAGGCCCAGCCGGAACTGGCAGCCATGGAGGATGACTTCGTCAAGCGCGCCACGGCGATCGCTGAGTACGTCGACACCAGCGTCTTCGTTCCTGAGCGTGCTGACAATGGCGAGGAGGCGCCGCCGGAGTGGTTTGGGATGAACCCGAGCTATGGCGAGGACTCGGCGGAGGTGATTGGCTCCAGCGTCGAGGAAGAAGACGAGATGCAAGCCGGTTACCAGACGGAGCCGTCGGAAGCCGGAGCGGGCGACCAGCCTCAGCTCGACCGAGCCTCCAACAACGAGCCGCTCCCAACTGCGCCGACTGCTGCTGGAGGTGATCAAGCCGAGTCTGCCCCACCGGCTGCTCCAACGTCCGACACCGCCATCTTCGCCGAGCCCCCAAACCCGTCTGCCGCTTCATAAACCGCCGTCTTGCTTTACTTATCTGCTCAGTAGTTTCTCGAAGACTTTGTTAATTCGCACATTTCCACCCACTGGGTGTATTTTGAACATCTGTTCATGGATTCGGCCAATGGCCTTTGTGGTGTAAATATTTGTCTAGATTCTATCGTTTCTTGCTTGTTGCTCTTTAGGCTTTTTTCCTTTTGCCGCCTTCCCTTGGGTGCCGTCCTTGCCAGACGGACAGCCGCTCCGCGGACTGCCGCTGGACCAAATACCTGGCCGCCTTGGGAAGGCAAGTACTTAGCCGTTCGAGAGTTTTTGTAGCAAGTCGGATAGAAAGACGGCAAGCCGACTGCTCGGAGTCGGTTTTGCGAGGATCAGCTGAAAAGCCAGCTCGGGCTATGTTTTTACGCTTTGAATCCTTAGCCTTTTTTCGTGCGGGCGCCCATTCTACCTTACTCCGGCCCACCAGTCAGTCGCTCTGCGAGCTGTGGCTTTGGCGGGAGTCGGCTTAGGCGCCGCGCACTACTTGTCTGACCGCAGGAAGCGTTTTCATAGCGTGAGACGGCGAGTCCCCGGGCTGACTGGTCGGGCCCGGGGTCAAGCGGCATAAAGAGTGTCGTACTCGGAAGCATAATTCTTATCATTGAAAGTGCGTTATATCGACTAGAGGGGGGTGAATAGGCGATTTTTATGAAATTCTTCACTGAGGAATTTGCTCGTGAGGAAATTCCTTAGCGAAGAAATACTAGCAGCGGAATAAGTACTCAGAAGTAAACATAACCGATTACATGCATGGTCATCATGATGAAATGAAGACAAACACAGAGTACAGAAAGCGTAGGCACGGGATAACTCTAGATGAAGACAAACAGACTGAAGAAATTGAACTGAGGAATTTGTGAAAGTCTTCAGTCAAAGTCTTCAAACACAGATATGAACAAACAGACAACACAGTAATGAGGAAATGAAGGTGTTGAGGAAATGGAACCAGTAAGCTTGGTGAAGACAATGATTTGGTAGACCAGTTCCAACTGTTGTCTCAGTTGTACGCCTGGTTGGAGCGGCTGAGTATTTAAACTCAAGGACACACAGTCCCGGACACCCAGTCCTGAGCACGCAGCTCGGGACACCAAGTCCTCACCGTATTCTCCTTGAACAAAGGAGACACAGTCCTCGTCCAATCACTCGTGGTAAGTCTTCAGGTGACTTCCAAACCTTCACAGACTTGGTCACTCGGCGATCCACAATTCCTCTTGGATGCTCTAGACCTTGACGCCTAACCGTCTGGAAGAAGCACAGTCTTCAAAGGTAACAAGCGTCGGATCCACGCAGGATCAATTTCTTCAGTGATGCTCAATCACTTTGGGTTTGTAGGTGTTTTGGGTTTGGGTTTGGATTTTCCTCACTTGATGATTTTCGCTCAAAGTCCTCGGAGGATGGGTTGCTCTCAAATGACAAGTGTCAAGTTCACGCGGAGCAGCCAACCTGCTAGTGGCTGTAGGGGGCGGCTATTTATAGCCTAGGGAGCAGCCCGACATGATAAGACATAAATGCCCTTCAATGATATGACCGTTAGGTGGACAAGATATTTTAGGACAGCTGGCGCATGGCACAACAACGGTCGGAAATTTGGAGTACAAATTCCTCAGGGCTATCATGTTCCTCACTGTGTAGGCAATTCACACTGGCGAATTCCTAACTTCTCAGTCAGAGCAAAGTCCTCAGTGACCAGAAGAACTGCGTCTCTGTCACTGAAGAAATTGACTGAACTGTATGATATTTCCAATGGCTTCACTCGAAGGGATTGGTAGGTGTAGGATTTGAGTTGAGCATCACATGGAAATTTTCTCCTTAGTATTTCCTCGACCCCCTTTAATAGTACGGTGTTTCCTATGACTCAGAAAGAGAAAAATGAAACTACGAAAACAAAGTCTTCACGCTTCACGTTCCTCGAACGAATACCATGTCTTCAAGGTCACACCAATTTCTACACTTTCAAAGTCTTCAGAAAGCCTTCAGAAAGTCTTCAGAATATCAAAGTCTTCAGTCGAAGAACTTCATTTTTAGGGGTCGACTTTTACTGTAAATATCAAACTCCTCATAGACCTATAGACATGTGTACACTCATAAACACATCAGATGCTTAACCTATAAGTCTTCAATACACCAAAATCACTAAGGGGCACTAGATGCACTTACAATCATACAGATAACAAAAGGGGCAGTCCCCGAGTCCGTCTCGGGGGCCCCAGAGTCTTGGTACTTAACATAAAAAGGGGGGCGTGATACATACTGCATCAGTTGTAAAATCTTCGAAGAAGATTCGTGTTCCATGGTCGCTCCGTCTCTTTGCCGGAGTCGTCCCTCTTGCGTGCTCGGGGCTTCTGAGCGTCGATCAGGTAGTAGGAGTCGTTGCCCAGCACCTTGCTGCTGATGAAGGGGCCTTCCCAAGGTGCGGACAACTTGTGTTGGCCGGCTATTCGCTGGATTAGCCGGAGCACAAGGTCGCCTTCTTGGAAGGATCTCGGCCTGACCTTCCTGTTGTAGTAGCGACGTAGGCTCTGCTGGTAGATGCTGGACCGGCTGAGTGCCAACAGCCAGCCATCTTCCAGCAGATCGACGCCGTCTTGTCGTGCTTCTTCTGCTTCCTCCACGGTGTACATCGTGACTCGTGGGGAGTCGAACTCTATGTCCGTCGGGATGACGGCTTCAGCACCGTAGACGAGGAAGAAGGGCGTGAAGCCGGTTGACTTGTTTGGAGTCGTACGCAGACTCCAGAGGACGGCCGGCAACTCGTCAAGCCAACAGCCGGCCGAACGCTCCAGTGGTTCGACCAACCGAGGCTTGATGCCGGACAGGATGAGGCCATTCGCTCGCTCCACCTGGCCATTTGACTGCGGGTGGGCAACGGACGCTAGGTCCAGTCGGATGCCCTGTGTCACGCAGAAACGGGCCAAGGCGCCTTTGGCAAAGTTGGTGCCGTTGTCGGTGATGATGTTGTGCGGTATGCCATACCGAATTGTGATGTCTGAGATGAAAGTCACGGCAGTCGGACCATTCAACTTCTTGATGGGCTTCACCTCAATCCACTTGGTGAACTTGTCCACCGCGACAAGTAGATGAGTCAGGTCGCCTCGTGCCGTTTTGAAGGGTCCCACCATATCCAGGCCCCAAACTGCAAAGGGCCAGGCGATGGGGATAGTCTTGAGTGCTGAAGCCGGCCGATGCGGCTTGGAACGGAACTTCTGGCACCCCTTGCATTTCTGGACCAACTCTTTGGCCTCTTCCAGGGCAGTCGGCCAGAAGAAACCGTGTCGGAAGGCTTTGGCGACGAGCGCTCTTGAGGCCGCATGGTGGCCGCACTCGCCTTGATGGATGTCTCTGAGAATTGCTTGGCCTTGCTCTGGCTCGACGCAGCGCTGGTAGACGCCTGTGACGCTGCGTCTGACCAGCTCTCTGTTGATTATGGTGTATGCTGCGGCTCAGCGTTGTATTTGCCGAGCTAAGGTTTCGTCAGGCGGCAGCTCCTTGTTCACCAGGAATTGTAGGATGGGCTGGGCCCATGAGGGTGCTGCTATCTCTTCTACTGTCAAAACTGCGACTTGGACGCGAGTGGCTGGGCTTGGAGTCGGCGGGCTGGAGTCTGCAGCCGCTTGCGGGATTAACGAAGCCCCCGGGCCGACTGGAGCAGTCCCGGGCCGAGTTCTGGAATCTTCTCTCTGGCTGCCGCAGTCCCCGGGCTGAATTCCGAAGTTCCCGGGCCGGCTGCAACTGCGGCACTCTTGAGATCATCTTCAATGGGTCTTGTGCTATTTTCTTGGGCTATCGGGCCGGATCCGACTTCTGAAGGGGGAGTCGGCACAAAAATTGAATCTAACTCTGGTGAGGGCTTGATGGACGGCTTGAGGAGGCGTTGGAGGGCGACGCCTGAAGGTATTGCTTGGCGGGTGGAGCCGATTCGTGCCAAAGCATCTGCTTGGTTATTGTCGTTCCTCGGTACGTGGAGGAACTCGCACCCCTCGAAATATCCACTGAGTTGCTGCACAAGGAAACGGTAGCTCGCCATGTTTGCATCCTTGGCGTCCCAGTCGCCCGACGACTGCTGTACCACCAAGTCGGAGTCGCCGTAACACAGGATCCGGCGGATGCCAAGCTCTTTGGCAAGCCGGAGCCCATGAACGAGCGCCTCGTACTCGGCGACGTTGTTGGAGGCGGCGAAGTGAATCTGCAGTGCGTACTTGAGCATGTCGCCCTTGGGAGAGGTGAGGACGACGCCGGCTACCAAGCCGGTGCGCATCTTGGAGCCATCGAAATGCATCCGCCAATGGGTGGAGTCGGGCGCCGGTGGCAGGTACTGGGTCTTGGCCCAGTCGACGAGGAAGGCGGCCAGTGCTTGCGACTTGATGGCGGTGCGGGGTTGATAGTAGATCGTGTAGGGCGCCAACTCTATGGCCCATTTGGCCACTCGGCCAGACGCATCCCGGCTTCCAATGATCTCAGCCAATGGGGACTGTGCAGACCACTGTGATTGGATGTTCTTGGAAGTAAGGCTTCAGCTTCTTGGCGGCGAAGTGCACGTCGTAACACATCTTCTGGTAGTGGGGGTAGTTCTGCTTGGAGGTCGACAGTACTTCACTCAGGTAGTATACCGGTCTCTGGACCGGCAGTGCCTTGCCTTCCTCCTTGCGCTCTACTACAATGACTGTGCTGACTACTGGGCTGGTGGCGGCGATGTACAGGAGCATGGGTTCCTTGGGAGTCGGAGCCGCCAACACAGGGGGGAGTAACCAACATCTTCTTCAGCTGCAGAAAGGCCTCGTCCGCCTTGTGGTTCCACTCGAAAAAATTAGTCTTCTTCATGAGTTGGTACAGCGGGAGAGCTTTCTCGCCCAGCCGACTGATGAAACGGCTGATGGACGCCAAGCAGCCGTGAACTTCTGCACATCCAACAGTCGGCTGGGTACCTCCATCCTCTCGATCGCCTTGATCTTCACAAGGTTGCACTCTATGCCGCGTTCAGAGACCAGAGTAGCTGGCCGGCTGGTACTCCGAAAATGCACTTCTCGGGGTTAAGCTTGATCTGGAATCGGCGCAGGTTCTCAAAGGTCTCCATGGCGCGATCCATCTCGCGCTGGTAGGCCTCTGAGAAGCGTCTCATGCTGGCCAGCTTCTTCGCGCCTTCGACGAGCTGGAGGCGGCGTGCCTCCAGCGCTTCGGCGCCAGCGTCCTCTGGAATGGGCGCATCCAGGTCTTGCAGTGCCGCATCAAGCGGGTCGTGAGCTCTCCCGTCGGAGTGCTCGCCATGGTCGATGACGAGCACCTCTGTAATGGTGCTCCCGCTGCCCTCCGCGCGAGGGAGCGGCTCGTCGTAGACCACCACGTTGGTGGGGAAGGCGTCGAGCGACGCAGTGTCGGAATCGACCAGCATCGGGTCGGTGGAGCCTACGGACTCCAGGTCAGTGGCAGGCTCGCCAGCAACGTGGAGGTCGTCGAGGAGGCCCGCGAGAAGGTTCTCGGGGTCGCCGGTGCCTGCGTTGGATGCAGGCTCGTCGGAGAGGCTAACCTCGCCGATAAGATCGGCGAGGCAGCTGGCCGCGCAAACGATCTCAACGTTGCGCAACACGTCGGTGTGAACTTCTTCTGGCGTGTCGGGCTGGCTACGCTCGCCAGGGAGGAAAAGGGTTCCCGTCCAGAACAGATCTCCGGACGACGGTGAACCCGGCCCCATGGTGGGCGCCAAATGTCGGGGGTTGGGTGCGACATATGCCAAAGGATGGCTTATCATGGTGGGGGCGAGTAGAACGTCGCCGGTGCCTGGAAGCGGGATGAGGCATAGGCATGCACGCCGGCGGATCTTACCCAGCTTCGGGGCTCTCCGAGGAGATAATACCCCTACTGCTGCTCTGCGGGGTCTCCGCATGGTCACTATGGAGATATGTGTACAAAGTTACTCCTCGAGCTATGTTCTAGAGGTAGGAGAAGGCAAGGCTAGCTCTCCCCTCCTCTATGCGGTTGGTCTGGTGGGAAAAGGATCGAACCCTTTGCATGGGTGCGCCGGGTGGTTTATATAGGCCTACCCCCCGAGGGTACAATGGTAATCTGACTGGGTGCGGGTCCCAGCCGTCTGTCTCTTAGGCCGCCGTCCTTTCCACCGACTCCTGGGGGCCACCTCTGGAGGGCCCCGCCGACTGACCTGGCCACTGTAGACGCGCCTCCGATGACGTTGGCTGGGTCGTGGGGGCGTGGCAACAGTGCCGCCGCCTGGCGGGCGATCACTCTCGCCACTCCCCGTCTTATCTGGTTAATGGCGCGTGGGACCCGTGGGAGGAGCTGGCCGACTCCCACGGGGGCCGTCTTCGGGAGTCTGTTTGACAAACTATCGTTGTGGTTTTTATGCGTAGGTAAGATGAGTTCTTGCTTAAGCCCGTAGCAGCCACGTAAAACTTGCAACAACAAAGTAGAGGACGTCTAACTTGTTTTTGCAGGGCATGTTGTGATGTGATATGGTCAAGACATGATGCTAAATTTTATTGTATGAGATGATCATGTTTTGTAACCGAGTTATCGGCAACTGGCAGGAGCCATATGGTTGTCGCTTTATTGTATGCAATGCAATCACGATGTAATGCTTTACTTTATTACTAAGCGGTAGTGATAGTCGTGGAAGCATAAGATTGGCGAGACGACAACGATGCTACGATGGAGATCAAGGTGTCGCGCCGATGACGATGGTGATCATGACGGTGCTTCGAAGATGGAGATCACAAGCATGAGATGATGATGGCCATATCATATCACTTATATTGATTGCATGTGATGTTTATCTTTTATGCATCTTATCTTGCTTTGATTGACGGTAGCATTATAAGATGATCTCTCACTAATTATCAAGAAGTGTTCTCCCTGAGTATGCACCGTTGCAAAAGTTCTTCGTGCTGAGACACCACGTGATGATCGGGTGTGATAGGCTCTACGTTCAAATACAACAGGTGCAAAACAGTTGCACACGCGGAATACTCAGGTTATACTTGACGAGCTATGCATATAAGGTATGACCTCGGAACACGGAGACCGAAAGGTCGAGCGTGAATCATATAGTAGATATGATCAACATAGTGATGTTCACCATTGAAACTACTCCATCTCACGTGATGATCGGACATGGTTTAGTTGATTTGGATCATGTGATCACTTAGAGGATTAGAGGGATGTCTATCTAAGTGGGAGTTCTTAAGTAATATGATTAATTGAACTTTAATTTATCATGAACTTAGTCCTGGTAGTATTAGCATATCTATGTTGTAGATCAATAGCTCGCGTTGTTGCTTTCATATGTTTATTTTGATATGTTCCTAGAGAAAATTGTGTTGAAAGATGTTAGTAGCAATGATGCGGATTGGATCCGTAATCTGAGGTTTATCCTCATTGCTGCACAGAAGAATTATGTCCTTGATGCACCGCTAGGTGACGGACCTATTGCAGGAGCAGATGCAGACGTTATGAACGTTTGCTAGCTCAATATGATGACTACTTAATAGTTTAGTGCACCATGCTTAACGGCTTAGAATCGGGACTTCAAAGACATTTTGAACGTCATGGACCATATGAGATGTTCCAGGAGTTGAAGTTAATATTTCAAACAAATACCCGAGTTGAGAGATATGAAGTCTCCAACAAAGTTCTATAGCTAAAAGATGGAGGAGAATCGCTCAACTAGTGAGCATGTGCTCAGATTGTCTGGGTACTACAATCGCTTGAATCAAGTGGGAGTTAATCTTCCAGATAAAATAGTGATTGACAGAATTCTCTAGTCACCATCACCAAGTTAGTAGAACTTTGTGATGAACTATAATATGCAAGGGATGACGAAACAATTCCCAAGCTCTTCGTGATGCTGAAATCGACGAAGGTAGAAATCAAGAAAAACATCAAGTGTTGATGGTTGACGAGACCACTAGTTTCAAGAAAAGGGCAAAGGGAAGAAGAGGAACTTCAAGAAGAACGGCAAGCGAGTTGCTGCTCAAGTGAAGAAACTCAAGTCTGGTCCTAAGCCTGAGACTAAGTGCTTCTACTGCAAAGGGACTGGTCACTGGAAGCGGAATTACCCCAAGTGATTGGCGGATAAGAAGGATGGCAAAGTGAACATAAGTATATTTGATATACATGTTTGATGTGTACTTTACTAGTGTTTATAGCAACCCCTCAGTATTTGATACTGGTTCAGTTGCTAAGAATAGTAACTCGAAACGGGAGTTGCAGAATAAACAGAGACTAGTTAAGGGTGAAGTGAGTGTGTTGGAAGTGGTTCCAAGATTGATATGATCATCATCACACACTCCCTATACTTTGGGGATTAGTGTTGAAACTAAATAAGTGTTATTTGGTGTTTGCGTTGAGCATGAATATGATTTTATCATGTTAATTGCAATACAGTTATTCATTTAAGTTAGAGAACAATTGTTGTTCTGCTTACATGAATAGAACCTTCGATGGTCATACACCCAATGAAAATAGTTCGTAGTGATACACATATTCATAATATTGAAGCCAAAAGATGCAAAGTTAATAATGATAGTGCAAATTATTTGTGGCACTGCCGTTTAGGTCATATTGGTGTAAAGCGCATGAAGAAACTCCATGCTGATGGAATTTTGGAATCACTTGATTATGAATCACTTGATGCTTGCGAACCATGCATCATGGGCAAGATGACTGAGACTCCGTTCTCCGGAACAATGGAGCGAGCAAATGACTTGTTGGAAATCATACATACCGATGTATGTGGTCCGATGAAGATTAAGGCTCGCGACAAGTATCATTATTTTCTGACCTTCACAGATGTTTTGAGCAGATATGGGTATATCTACTTGATGAAATACAAGTCTGAAATATTTGAAAAGTTCAAAGAATTTCAGAGTGAAGTGGAAAATCATCGTAACAAGAAAATAAAGTTTTTACGATCTGATCGCGGAGACAAATATTTGAGTTACGAGTTTGGTCTTCAGTTAAAACAATGTGAAATAGTTTCACTACTCACGCCACCTGGAACACCACAGCATAATGGTGCGTCCGAACGTCATAACCGTACTTTATTGGATATAGTACAATCTATGATGTCTCTTACCGATCTACCACTATCGTTTTTGGGGTTATGCATTAAAGACAGCTGCATTCACGTTAAAAAGGGCACCATCTAAGTCCGTTGAGACGACACAATCAGAACTATGGTTTGGCAAGAAACCAAAGTAGTCGTTTCTTAAAGTTTGGGGTTGCGATGCTTATGTGAAAAAGTTTCAACATGATAAGCTCAAACCCAAATCGGAGAAATGTGTCTTCATAGGATACCCAAAGGAGACAGTTGGGTACACCTTCTATCACAGATCCAAAGGCAAGAAATTCGTTGCTGAGAATGGATCCTTTCTAGAGAAGGAGTTTCTCTCGAAAGAAGTGAGTGGGAGGAAAGTAGAACTTGATGAGGTAATTGTACCTGCTCCCTTATTGGAAAATAGTTCATCACAGAAATCTGTTCCTGTGACTACTACACCAATTAGTGAGGAAGTTAATGATGATGATCATGTAACGTCAGATCAAGTAACTATCGAATCTCGTAGGTAAACCGGAGTAAGATCCGCACCAGAGTGGTACGGTAATCCTGTTCTGGAAGTCATGTTACTAGACCATGACGAACTTGCGAACTATGAGGAAGCGATGATGAGCCCAGATTCCGCGAAGTGGTTTGAGGCCATGAAATCTGAGATATGATCCATGTATGAGAACAAAGTATGGACTTTGATGGATTTGCCCGATGATCGGCAAGCCATAGAAAATAAATGGATCTTCAAGAGGAAGACGGACGCTGATAGTAGTGTTACTATCTACAAAGCTAGAATTGTCGCAAAAGGTTTTCGACAAGTTCAAGGTGTTGACTACGATGAGAGTTTCTCACTCGTATCTATACTTAAGTCTGTCTGAATCATGTTAGCAATTGCCGCATTTTTTGAAATCTGGCAAATGGATAACAAAACTACAATCCTTAATGGATTTATTAAAGAAGAGTTGTATACGATGCAACTAGAAGGTTTTGTCGTTCCTAAAGGTGTTAACAAAATATGCAAACTCCAGCGATCCATCTTTGGACTGGTGCAAGCATCTCGGAGTTGGAATACACGCTTTGATAAGTTGATCAAAGCATATAGTTTTATACAGACTTGCGGAGAAGCCTGTATTTACAAGAAAGTGAGTGGGAGCACTACAGCATTTCTAATAAGTATATGTAAATGACATATTGTTGATCGGAAATAATGTAGAATTATTCTGCAAAGCATAAAGGAGTGTTTGAAAGGAGTTTTTCAAAGAAGGACCTCGGTGAAGCTGCTTACATATTGAGTATCAAGATCTATAGAGATAGATCAAGACACTTGATAAGTTTTTTCAATGAGTACATACCTTGACAAGATTTTGAAGTAGTTCAAAATGGAACAGTCAAAGAAAGAGTTCTTTCCTGTGTTACAAGGTGTGAAATTGAGTAAGACTCAAAACCCGACCACGGCAGAAGATAGAAAGAGAATGAAAGACATTCCCTATGCCTTGGCCATAGGTTCTATAAAGTATGCCATGCTGTGTACCAGATCTATTGTATACCCTACACTGAGTTTGGCAAGGGAATACAATAGTGATCTAGGAGTAGATCACTGGACAGCGGTCAAAATTATCCTTAGTGGAATAAGGATATGTTTCTCGATTATGGACGTGACAGAAAGGTTCGCCGTAAAAGGTTACGTCGATGCAAGTTTTGACACTGATCTGGATGACTCTAATTCTCGATCTAGATACATATTGAAAGTGGGAGCAATTAGCTAGAGTAGCTCTGTACGGAGTATTGTAGACATAGAATTCGCAAAATACTTACGGATCTGTATGTGACAGACCCGTTGACTAAAATTATCTCACAAGCAAAACATGATCACACCTTAGTACTCTTTGGGTGTTAATCACATAGCGATGTGAACTAGATTACTGACTCTAGTAAACCCTTTGGGTGTTGGTCACATATCGATGTGAACTATGGGTGTTAATCACATGGTGATGTGAACTATTGCTGGTAAATCACATGGCGATGTGAACTAGATTATTGACTCTAGTGCAAGTGGGAGACTGAAGGAAATATGCCCTAGAGGCAATAATAAAGTTATTATTTATTTCCTTATATCATGATAAAGGTTTATTATTCATGCTAGAATTGTATTAACCGGAAACATAATACATGTGTGAATACATAGACAAACAGAGTGTCACTAGTATGCCTCTACTAGACTAGCTCGTTAATCAAAGATGGTTATGTTTCCTAACCATGAACAAAGAGTTGTTATTTGATTAACGAGGTCACATCATTAGTTGAATGATCTGATTGACATGACCCATTCCATTAGCATAGCACCCGATCGTTTAGTATGTTGCTATTGCTTTTATCCATGACTTATACATGTTCCTTTAACTATGAGATTATGCAACTCCCGTTTACCGTAGGAACACTTTGTGTGCTACCAAACGTCACAACGTAACTGAGTGATTATAAAGGTGCTCTACAGGTGTCTGCGAAAGTATTTGTTGGGTTGGCGTATTTCGAGATTAGGATTTGTCACTCCGAATGTCGGAGAGGTATCTCAGGGCCTTCTCGGTAATGCACATCACATAAGCCTTGCAAGCATTGCAACCAATGAGTTAGTTGCGAGATGATGTATTACGAAACGAGTAAAGAGACTTGCCGGTAACGAGATTGAACTAGGTATTGGATACCGACGATCGAATCTCGGGCAAGTAACATACCGATGACAAAGGGAACAACGTATGTTGTTATGCAGTCTGACCGATAAAGATCTTTGTAGAATATGTAGTAGCCAATATGGGCATCCAGGTCCCGCTATTGGTTATTGACCGGAGACGTGTCTCGGTCATGTCTACATTGTTCTCGAACCGTAGGGTCCGCACGCTTAACGTTACGATGACAGTTATTATGAGTTTATGCATTTTGATGTACCGAAGGAGTTCGGAGTCCCGGATGTGATCACGGACATGACGAGCAGTCTCGAAATGGTCGAGACGTAAAGAATGATATATTGGAAGCCTATGTTTGGACATCGGATGTGTTCCAGGTGAAATCAGGATTTTACCGGAATACCGGGAGGGTTACCGGAACCCCCCGAGAGCATAATGGGCCAACATGGGCCTTGGTGGAGAGGTGAGAGGGCTTCCCTCATGGGCTGCGCGCCTCCCCCTTCCCCTAGTCCTATTAGGACTAGGAGAGGTGGCCGGCCCCCTCTCTCTCTCTCTCCCCCTTGGAGAATCCTAGTCCAACTAGGATTGGGGTGGGGGGAATCCTACTCCCAGAGGGAGTAGGACTCTCCTGGCGCGCCAGGCTTGGCCGGCCAGCCCCTCCCCCTTGTCTCCTTTATATACGGGGGCAGGGGGCACCCCATAGACACACAATTGATCATTGAGATCTTTCCTTAGCCGTGTGCGGTGCCCCCTTCCACCAAATTCCACCTCGGTCATATCGTTGCAGTGCTTAGGCGAAGCCCTGCGCCGGTAACACATCAAGATCGTCACCACGCCGTCGTGCTGACGGAACTCTTCCCTGACACTTTGCTGGATCGGAGCCCGGGGATCGTCATCGAGCTAAACGTGTGCCAAGAATTCGGAGGTGCCGGAGTAACGGTGCTGTGATCGGTTGGATCGCGAGGAGAACGTACGACTACTTCCTCTATGTTGTGTCAACGCTTCCGCTTCGGTCTACGAGGGTACGTAGACAAAACTCTCCCCTCTCGTTGCTATGCATCACCATGATCTTGCGTGTGCGTAGGAAAATTTTGAAATTACTACGTTCCCCAACAGTGGCATCCGAGCCTAGGTTTTTATGGTTTGATGTTATTTGCACGAGTAGAACACAAGTGAGTTGTGGACGATACAAGTCATACTGCCTACCAGCATGTCATACTTTGGTTCAGCGGTATTGTTGGACGAGACGATCCGGACCAACCTTACGCGTACTCTTACGCAAGACCGGTTCCCTCGACGTGCTTTGCACATAGATGGCTTGCGGAAGACTGTCTCTCCAACTTTAGTTGAACCGAGTGTGGCTACGCCCGGTCCTTGAGAAGGTTAAAACGGAGTCTATTTGACAAACTATCATTGTGGTTTTTATGCGTAGGTAAGATGAGTTCTTGCTTAAGCCCGTAGCAGCCACGTAAAACTTGCAACAACAAAGTAGAGGACGTCTAACTTGTTTTTGCAGGGCATGTTGTGATGTGATATGGTCAAGACACGATGCTAAATTTTATTGTATGAGATGATCATGTTTTGTAACCGAGTTATCGGCAACTGGCAGGAGCCATATGGTTGTCGCTTTATTGTATGCAATGCAATCGCGATGTAATGCTTTACTTTATTACTAAGCGGTAGTGATAGTCGTGGAAGCATAAGATTGGCGAGACGACAACGATGCTAAGATGGAGATCACAAGCACGAGATGATGATGGCCATATCATATCACTTATGTTGATTGCATGTGATGTTTATCTTTTATGCATCTTATCTTGCTTTGATTGACGGTAGCATTATAAGATGATCTCTCACTAATTATCAAGAAGTGTTCTCCCTAAGTATGCACCGTTGCAAAAGTTCTTCGTGCTGAGACACCACGTGATGATCGGGTGTGATAGGCTCTACGTTCAAATACAACAGGTGCAAAATAGTTGCACACGCGGAATACTCAGGTTATACTTGACGAGCTATGCATATAAGATATGACCTCGGAACACGGAGACCGAAAGGTCGAGCGTGAATCATATAGTAGATATGATCAACATAGTGATGTTCACCATTGAAACTACTCCATCTCACGTGATGATCGGACATGGTTTAGTTGATTTGGATCACGTGATCACTTAGAGGATTAGAGGGATGTCTATCTAAGTGGGAGTTCTTAAGTAATATGATTAATTGAACTTTAATTTATCATGAACTTAGTCCTGGTAGTATTAGCATATCTATGTTGTAGATCAATAGCTCGCGTTGTTGCTTTCATATGTTTATTTTGATATGTTCCTAGAGAAAATTGTGTTGAAAGATGTTAGTAGCAATGATGCGGATTGGATCCGTAATCTGAGGTTTATCCTCATTGCTGCACAGAAGAATTATGTCCTTGATGCACCGCTAGGTGACGGACCTATTGCAGGAGCAGATGCAGACGTTATGAATGTTTGCTAGCTCAATATGATGACTACTTAATAGTTTAGTGCACCATGCTTAACGGCTTAGAATCGGGACTTCAAAGACGTTTTGAACGTCATGGACCATATGAGATGTTCCAGGAGTTGAAGTTAATATGTCAAACAAATACCCGAGTTGAGAGATATGAAGTCTCCAACAAAGTTCTATAGCTAAAAGATGGAGGAGAATCGCTCAACTAGTGAGCATGTGCTCAGATTGTCTGGGTACTACAATCGCTTGAATCAAGTGGGAGTTTGTCACGACCGGTTTTCCCAATAAAAATATTTATTGAGAAACCAATCTTTAGAACCCAGTTTGAGATAAAACCTCCTCACTGGCAGACAAACTTTTGATACAATAAGCCAGTAGCATAAATATATTACAGGGTTGAGCTGACGATGCTCAACAATTTATTACAAGCGTGCCAATAATTATACATAAAGGCGAATAATGACACAAGGGAGTGGTGGCATACTACTGACTCGCAAATATGGTAGAGGTGGAGTAACACAGTGGGAGTGGTTATGGGATTCTCAAACTAACATCCCATCGAGCGTCGAGGTGAAGCTCGAAGAATTTTCTAGGGTAGCGGAAGCGGATATGAAACAGTGACCGACTCCAAGGTTGCACGAGACTGACTGGGACTCCTCTAGGCGTCGGATTCGCTATCGAACTCTTCATCCATGAGATCACCTTCGTCAGCATCTGGCCAAATCAACAAGCCAGTGAGTACTTTTGAAAGTACTCGCAAGACAGTTCGGACATAAAATATAACAAATGCCAACATGAGATACATGGATAAATAACCAGTACGATCAGACATCGAAGTGATAATGCTGGGTGCCAAACGAGTGTCTGAAAGACTCCTCGAGCGGAAAATACGGAATAATAATACTGGTGCCAAACGAGTGTCTGAAAGACTCCTCGAGCGGAAAATGCGGAATAATAATACTGGTGCCAAACGAGTGTCTGAAAGACTCCTCGAGCGGAAAATGCGAAATAATAATGCCACAATCGGGCGTCTGAGCGACACCACATAAAGGGCTCTAAAAGAAATGCCACAGTCGGGCGTCTGAGCGACACCACATAAAGGGCTTTAAAAGCAATGCCACAGTCGGGCGTCTGAGCGACACCACATAAAGGGCTTTAAAAGAAATGCCACAGTCGGGCGTCTGAGCGACACCACATAAAGGGCTTTAAAAGAAATGCCACAGTCGGGCGTCTAAGCGACACCACATAAAGGGCTTTTAACTGATAAGGAAATAATATACTCATCATAAGTATAATCAACTCATGGAATTAAACGGGTTAGTCCATCCACAAGAATAAACATTTAACCGGTCTTAGAGCTCATGCGTCCCACCGGGAAAGCTGTCACCAAACTGGCACATGACTATTAGCAGGGAACTTGGAAATAGATAAGATGATTTAAGGATATAGAGCTCTGCAGAGTTTGTACCAAAAATTTCCCACAGTCGACGGATTTCCGTAGTCCCTAGGACTAGTTCCGTTACGGTATTTCAGAAGAAAACACAGCAATCTAGTACACACCCATCCAACTCTTCGATGCCAGGAATCACCCTCAACATCGTCCAAGAAAAACTATTGAGACGGGGAGATCACAATCTCGAATAGCATGGGATCAAATTTATATACGCGCGCTCTAAGGGGTGCCCCCCTCTCGGTCCCAACCGGAAACACCCATGCCCCCTGGCCGGATGCCTGGCTTTAATCCAGGGCCATGGAACCAGCATCCCGGCCTCTCCTTTTTGGTGTGTACCAAGAAAGCGGTTTGCGACTTACTAAACCATATCCCTTTCGGGAAACATGTGGTAGTACAGGGAAAGGGAATGGATATGAACCAACCGATACGGGTTGGTGCTGAAGATAACTTACATGGCCTAAGACTGGCATGCTACAACACTGCCATCTTACCCATCTTCATGCCAACACATGGCCTTACATACTCACGTCCCTCGACGTGTGAAATCATCGGGCTTACTTGCTCCAACAATGCATAATGAACGGTTCATCGGTATGCTCCACGCATGCCATGAAACTATCTACATGCAACCATGCCAATACACTCATCATATCAAAAGTTCGAACATGCTTGCCTGGTTCAGAGTAGTCGGAGCCTAGCTCGGTGAAGTTCGCGGTCCCGCACCTCCGTCGGTATCTCCGTGCTCAGGATTCCATTCCGCGTTGGATGGTGGTCGAGGTGGTCGCCGGGAAGCACCACGTCGGCGGTGGCCCCTGCTCCGGCGGACGGCGGTTTGGGCGTGGATGGAGGTCGCCGGAGAGAGCGGAGCGAATCGAGCTGGAGGCCGAGGCGGAGCGGGGTGGCCGGAGTCGGGGGAGGAGACCTCCTCGAGGCCCTCCCAGTGACCTGGCAGGGTGTTGGTGGAGTGTAGGGGTGGTGCGTGCTCGCGGAAGGGCTCGGGGTCTCCTTTTATAGGCGATCCGAGGCGGTGGCCGAGAACGGTGTTCTCCGGCGAGTGATTACGGTGGTGCAGTGCTTGGTCGGGGGAGTTTAGGAGTTGAGCACCGTCGTGGAGGTTCGCGGAGTCCATTTTGGAGCCAACGGCGTTGGTTTAAGCTTGCTGAGGTGGAGCTCGACGGAACGGGACGGCGCGGGTCCATCGCCGGCAGAGAGCACACTCTGTGCGTGCCGCGCCACGACGGCTGTGCTGCATGCGTGCGCTGGCGTGGAGGTGGACACGCGGAGCCACCAGAGGAGCTGTGCGGCGCGGAACGGCGTTGAGCCGCCGTTCTGCTCCCTGTTGGCTGCCACGGCGGTTCAGCCGCCGTGGGACACGCCGGCGCGGTCGGGTCAGAGCGCCACCGACGCCAGGAAGAAGCCAAGCGCGCGTGCGGGGCTCTGGACACGCAGACCAGGTGGCGAGCAACGTGCCAAGGGCACTGTGTGCGCGTGACTGAAGATGATCTGAAGAAATCAACACTGAAGACTGAAATTGCTAAATGTGTTTGAACAGTGCATGCAAGGTGTTCGACAGAATGATCCAGGCATGTAGAGATTTTTCCTTGGGCTGATTTTTGGTGGAGTGACTTCTCATTGCTCTAGTAGGCTGCCTGATTTTTGGTGGAATTTTTGGAGAAGTGTAGATATGAATTTCACCAAATTTGACAAATCTGGTCCAAACTTGCAGGGAGTGTAAGTTGAAAATTTTGAAAAGAAGATTAGTGGATCAAGATGGTTCTGGGTTGTGGGTGCAAAGGACTAGCCAGTAGAGCTGGTTTGAAGTCAAATCTCAAATGGAAAAGGGTACTTGCTTTGAAAATCCAACAGGCTCAAAATAATTGACAGAAAATATTTGAGAGATAAAAAATAAAATCCAAAACTTGTTTGGATGAGTTGGGATAGGGAATTTGAGTTGTTGACAAGGAGGGGTGAAGATGTTGGAGTGGTATTGCCTCATGGGCAAGGTACAAGGTCATGGATGGTTTTCAATAGAATGAAAATCCCAAATCTTTTTCATAGAGTTTTTCTTAAAAAGAAAACTCCAATAAGAATCTGAGAAGGGAAACAATAGAGAGAAGGAGTTTTTAAGAAGGTCAAACCCAGGGCTTGAAGGAGAAAACAGAAAAACCCTAGTCAAGGAAAAGGAAATTTTAAGAAGGTTGTTTTACTGAAAGCCTCAAATTTCAAGGAAAAATCCAGCAAGGATTTTGCAAAAACCCAAATGAAATTTTTGGAGTGTCACAACACCTACCCCCTTAGAAAAAATCTCGTCCCCGAGATTTCAGTTGATCCTTAAATAAGTGTGGATGCTCTGCTCGAAGAAAATCCTCTCTTTCCCATGTTGCTTCAATTTCGGTGTGATTACTCCACTGAACTTTGAAAAATTTGACGGTTTTCTGTCGGGTCCTCCTTTCAGACTCCTCTAATATCTTTACTGGGTGTTCCCGATAAGTGAGGTCTGGCTGCACGTCTATGTTCTCGTGGGATACTTGTTTCTCTGGGTTGCTCATGCATTTCCTCAATTGCGATACGTGGAACACGTTGTGGATATATGACAGTTCCACAGGTAGGTCTAGTTGGTATGCCACTGCGCCCTTCCGTGCCAATATACCGAATGGCCCGATGAATATTGGCGCTAGCTTTCCCTTAATTTTGAATCGTTGCAACCCCCTCATAGGTGACACTCGTAGGTACACGAATTCACCTGGTTCGAAGTTGACCCCACGATGTTTCTGATCGTAATAACTCTTTTGTCGGCTTTGGGCGGTCTTGAGTCGATCTCTGATTAACTGGACCTTTTCCTCGGCTTCCTTGAGCATGTCTGGGCCGAAGATACGGCTGTCTCCGGTCTCTGACCAATTTAATGGGGTACGACATCTTCGCCCATACAAGGCTTCAAATGGTGCCATTTGCAGGCTGGCCTGATGACTGTTGTTGTACGCGAACTCGGCGTATGGCAGGCTGTCTTCCCAACTGGCTCCGTAGGTGAGGACACATGCTCTCAGCATGTCCTCTAAAATCTGGTTTACCCGTTCTGTTTGTCCATCTGTCTGCGGGTGGTATGCTGTGCTGAAGGCTAGTTGAGTTCCTAGAGCCTGTTGTAACTGCTCCCAGAATCTTGAGACGAACTGTGTTCCTCTGTCGGATATTATAGTCTTCGGGACACCGTGCAGACAAACTATGCGAGAGAGATATATTTTGGCAAGCTTCTGAGTGGTGTGGGTCATCTTTACTGGAATGAAATGTGCCACCTTAGTCAATCTGTCGGTGATAACCCATATGGCATCATTCCCGTGTCGTGATCGAGGTAGTCCGACAATGAAATCCATCCCTATTTCATCCCATTTCCACTCAGGTATTTTATTTGGTTGCAGTAGTCCAGCTGGTCTCTGATGTTCGGCCTTTATACGTTGACAAGAGTCGCAGCATGCAATGAAGGTGGCTATGTCCCTTTTCATACCGTGCCACCAAAATCCTTCTTGGATATCCTTATACATCTTGGTTCCTCCAGGGTGGATCGAATATGGAGCGGTGTGGGCTTCAGCTAGAATCTGCCGTTTGAGGTCTTCTATGTCCGGTACGCAGAGTCTGTTTCCGTACCATAGTGTCCCTTCTTCGTCTATGATGAATTCCGAGGCCTTGCCCATACTCACCTTTCTTTTGATACCTTCAATGCTGGGGTGACCGGGCTGGGCTTCTTTGATTCTTGTCACAAGGTTGGGCTGTATCTCCAAGTTTGTTATGGTGCCTTCTGCTATTATCAACAAGTTGAGTCTGGCAAATTCCTGTTGGAATTCGGGTCTTAAGTTGGGCAGATTGTTGTTGTTGGCGCTGGGGTTCCGACTAAGAGCATCGGCTACTACATTTGCTTTTCCAGGATGATAGTGGATTCCGACATCATAATCCTTTACTAGCTCCAACCAGCGTCGTTGCCTTAAATTCAGCTCTGGCTGTGTGAAAATATATTTGAGACTTTTATGGTCCGTATATATTTCACATCGATTTCCAAGTAGGAAGTGCCTCCATTCCTTGAGTGCATGAATAACTGCTGCCATTTCTAAGTCATGAGTGGGATAGTTTTCCTCATGCTTGCGAAGTTGCCTTGAAGCGTATGCGACAACCTTGCCTTCTTGCATTAATACGCATCCGAGTCCCTTCCTGGACGCGTCACAAAATACTTCAAAATTCTTGCGTATGTCCGGCACAATCAATACTGGTGCTGTTGTTAATTTCCGTTTTAGCTCTTGGAAACTTTTCTCACAGGCTTCTGTCCATTCAAATTTCTTATCTTTCTTGAGCAATTGCGTCATTGGATTGGCTATGGTGGAGAATCCTTCAATAAATCTGCGGTAATATCCTGCCATTCCCAAGAAACTCCGTATGTCCGTTACACTGGCTGGTGACTTCCAGCCAAGTACGGCCTTGACTTTCTCTGGGTCCACGGCGATCCCGTCTTGGGTTAGCACGTGGCCTAGAAAGCCTACTTGCCTTAACCAAAATTCACACTTGCTGAACTTGGCGTACAATTGGTGTTTCCTGAGTTCTCCTAGTACAATTCTGAGATGTTCAGCGTGTTCTTCTGGTGTCTTGGAGTATACTAAAATATCGTCGATGAATACCACAACGAACTTGTCCATAAACTTCATAAATACTTTGTTCATGAGGTGAACAAAATATGCAGGGGCATTTGTTAATCCAAAAGGCATTACTGTGAACTCATACAGTCCATATCTGGAGGTGAAGGCTGTCATGGGGATATCTTCTGTTCGCACTTTTAATTGATGGTATCCTGACCTTAGGTCGATTTTTGAGAATACCTTGGCCTTAGCGAGTTGATAGAATAAATCATTTATTCTTGGCATCGGGTATTTGTTCTTGATTGTGACCATGTTGAGTGCTCGGTAGTCAATACACAATCGCAGTGTTCCATCTTTCTTTCTGGCAAACAAAATTGGTGATCCCCATGGTGAGGAACTGGCTCGAATGTATCCCTTGTCAAGAAATTCCTTTATTTGTTTCTTCAGTTCAACCAACTCGGATGGTGCCATTCTGTATGGTTTCTTGTATATGGGGGTGGTTCCTGGTGCTAGCTCAATTCTGAACTCTATCTCTCGGTCGGGTGGCATGCCTGGTAGCTCTTCGGGAAATACGTCTGGAAATTCATGTACTACTGGAACCTTGTTTAATTCAGAAATGTCCACCTTGTTCAGTCTTGGTTGTCTGGGCATTTCCCTTTCTTTGGCGGATACTCTTATTGTCTTACCATGGTGGTGTGTGAGAATCACGGTCCGATTGAAACAATCAATGAAACCTTTGTTGGTGGTTAACCAGTCCATCCCTAGGATGACATCTAGTCCTTTATTTTCCAACACAATGAGATTGGCGTGAAACTTCAATCCTTTGAACTCAATAATCACATCCTGACAGTAATTCTGAGTAACTTGCTGAATTCCAGGGGACTTGATGATCATGGATTTCTCCAAAGGAAGCATCGAAAAATTATTTTGCGAAGCAAAACTTTTCGAAATAAAAGAGTGAGAAGCTCCAGAATCAAACAAAACCGTTGCAGGTATTGTGTTGACAGGGAACGTACCGAGTACGATATCTGGAGCATTTTGTGCCTCCTCTTTGGTCACGTGGTTCAGATGACCTTTCCTGTGGTTATTGTTGGGATTGAAGTTGTTTCGCTTGGGCGCTGAATTATTGTTGCCGTTGTTCGGCTTTGGTGCTGAGCTTCTTGGCTTGGGACACTGCTTGGCATAGTGTCCTTCTTCTCCATAGGCGTAACAAGTAACACCTGGGCGATAGGTGAACTCCTTGTCCCTAGCATGAAAATTCCTGGTTGGGCGTGAGACGTTGGATGATGATTTGTGCGTCCCACCCTTTTGAAAATCGGTCTTACTTCGGTGATTGCGAGCATGGTTAGTCTGGTCCCTTTTTCGCTTGCGGATATCATCCAAACTGCGTCTTTCATTTTCCAGAGTAATGGCTTTATCCACCAGCGTCTTAAAATCTGGGAAAGTGTGTATGACCAGTTGGCATTTAAGCGCGAGTGCTAGGCCGTCAAGGAACTTCTCCATTTTCTTGCTTTCAGTCATACGCTCTTCGTTGGCGTAGCGGGATAATAGAGTAAATTGGCTGTTGTAATCTGACACTGTCATGTTCCTTTGCTTGAGGTCATCGAACTCTCTTTTCTTGATTTTCATAATACTCTTAGGAATATGCGTGCCACGGAAACCTTCCTTGAAATCATCCCATGTTATATCCTTTTCGTTGGGATGCATGTGCAGAAAATTTTCCCACCAGGATGCGGCTGCTCCCATGAGATAATGCGGTGCGTACAGTACCTTTTCTGGGTCTGAGCATTTTGCAATAATTAACTTTCTCTCCATATCGCGAAGCCAGTCTTCGGCCTCAAGTGGCTTGTCAGTATGAGAAAATGTTGGGGGACGTGTCTTCTGTAGCTCAGATAGCTTGGAATGCTGCGGATACTGCCCATGGTGATTTCCCATGTTAATGACTTGGTTCATCATTTCCCAATGTTGTTGTTGACTCTGTTCATAAAGGCGGCACATTTGGGAAAGTGCCGTTTCACTGTCCTGTTGACCTGTCTGACCTCGAGTAAAATTGTTGCCTGATTGAGTATTATAGTGTTGACTTGACTGCCCTCGTGCAAAGTTGTTGTCCGGTTGGTTGCCATAATCTTCCTCTGGTGGAGTGGGCATGGAGCGAGTCCAAGGACGAGACATTTTTCACTCTGGGGATGTATTTATAACACCATAAGAAAAAATGGAAGGGTTGCAAAGATAAAACCCAAAATGCACGAGGTTGACAAATAAATTTTTTAAAACCAAGATACTCAAGGGAAAACAAATTGATTTGCGCATAGAGAAGGACTGCATCATTACGCATCTTACATGCGGCGATAATTATACAATACATCACTCAGGATATGCGTACATAATCCTGACATGTTATTTAGGCTAGTGCACTTCTCCAGATCCTACATGAAGCGCAAACAAGCTACTTCTCACAACCTCTCACATGGCGATGCAACGCATGGCGGCTACGCGTACTCAGTCGGAGATGTTGACGACGTCCTTGGCCCTACCAAGGGTGAGGCGTAGCGAAGCCGGGGACTCGACCTCCTCGCTGATAGGCTCCATGCGAGTAGTACTGCGCCGAGTAGATGGAGCGGGTGCCAGGGGCGGAACGACACGGATTGGAGTTGGTGCGAGTGGCGGAGCAGTGCGCGCTGGAGTGGGCGCAATGACCTGGTTGAACTCCTCGGTGGTAGGCAGGCGACGAGCAGGAGCATGGGATGCAGAGGACGAGACGAAAGTCAGTGGCGGTGCGGTGGGCAGGAGCTCCCTCCTGTTAGCGGCACAACCGTGGACTGAGTCCATGCGGGCGGCCACAAGGTCATCCACCAAGTTGTCGAAGGCTGCCTCCAAGGCCCGGAGATACTCAATAAGCATATCAAAAGCCTCGTCCCGTTCTCCTCTGTGGCAGGAGAATGCGTAGTGACAGGTGTAGGGCACATGGCAAGGTAGATAGCGGTAGCGACGAGCCTTCATCGCGGGAAGGACATCCCTGAGACGAGCTATCGCCTCGCGGGCTGCCATCTGGATGGCATGCTTCTCCGAAGGCATGGCTCTCCCCAAGAATCGGAAGCGGCGTAGATCACCACGCCCTCCCTTGAACTGCACTGCGGCCTGGTGCATAGTCAGACTGTCGCTGACTCTGTGCTGACAGAGAGTGACGATTGGGCGCACAGACGGCCCCATCGCGACCTGAACGACGAAGGAGAGAAGCTTGACGAACCCATCGGGTACGTTGGCGAAGGTCTGAGACTCGCAGCTGCGGTCGGCCATCTACAAAAGTAGGCAAAAATCCTGAATGGTCAGATCATAAATATATGCTGACTGTCAGAAAAATGACTACTATTGTAAAAACATGAATAAGCTCTATCATGCTCATAACCGATTAGCGATCACACCTAGTGGCTTCCTACAGTCAGCCTGGCTCTGGTACCAAGCTTGTCACGACCGGTTTTCCCAATAAAAATATTTATTGAGAAACCAATCTTTAGAACCCAGTTTGAGATAAAACCTCCTCACTGGCAGACAAACTTTTGATACAATAATCCAGTAGCATAAATATATTACAGGGTTGAGCTGACGATGCTCAACAATTTATTACAAGCGTGCCAATAATTATACATAAAGGCGAATAATGACACAAGGGAGTGGTGGCATACTACTGACTCGCAAATATGGTAGAGGTGGAGTAACACAGTGGGAGTGGTTATGGGATTCTCAAACTAACATCCCATCGAGCGTCGAGGTGAAGCTCGAAGAATTTTCTAGGGTAGCGGAAGCGGATATGAAACAGTGACCGACTCCAAGGTTGCACGAGACTGACTGGGACTCCTCTAGGCGTCGGATTCGCTATCGAACTCTTCATCCATGAGATCACCTTCGTCAGCATCTGGCGAAATCAACAAGCCAGTGAGTACTTTTGAAAGTACTCGCAAGACAGTTCGGACATAAAATATAACAAATGCCAACATGAGATACATGGATAAATAACCAGTACGATCAGACATCGAAGTGATAATGCTGGGTGCCAAACGAGTGTCTGAAAGACTCCTCGAGCGGAAAATACGGAATAATAATACTGGTGCCAAACGAGTGTCTGAAAGACTCCTCGAGCGGAAAATGCGGAATAATAATACTGGTGCCAAACGAGTGTCTGAAAGACTCCTCGAGCGGAAAATGCGAAATAATAATGCCACAATCGGGCGTCTGAGCGACACCACATAAAGGGCTCTAAAAGAAATGCCACAGTCGGGCGTCTGAGCGACACCACATAAAGGGCTTTAAAAGAAATGCCACAGTCGGGCGTCTGAGCGACACCACATAAAGGGCTTTAAAAGAAATGCCACAGTCGGGCGTCTGAGCGACACCACATAAAGGGCTTTAAAAGAAATGCCACAGTCGGGCGTCTGAGCGACACCACATAAAGGGCTTTTAACTGATAAGGAAATAATATACTCATCATAAGTATAATCAACTCATGGAATTAAACGGGTTAGTCCATCCACAAGAATAAACATTTAACCGGTCTTAGAGCTCATGCGTCCCACCGGGAAAGCTGTCACCAAACTGGCACATGACTGTTAGCAGGGAACTTGGAAATAGATAAGATGATTTAAGGATATAGAGCTCTGCAGAGTTTGTACCAAAAATTTCCCACAGTCGACGGATTTCCGTAGTCCCTAGGACTAGTTCCGTTACGGTATTTCAGAAGAAAACACAGCAATCTAGTACACACCCATCCAACTCTTCGATGCCAGGAATCACCCTCAACATCGTCCAAGAAAAACTATTGAGACGGGGAGATCACAATCTCGAATAGCATGGGATCAAATTTATATACGCGCGCTCTAAAGGGTGCCCCCCTCTCGGTCCCAACTGGAAACACCCATGCCCCCTGACCGGATGCCTGGCTTTAATCCAGGGCCATGGAACCAGCATCCCGGCCTCTCCTTTTTGGTGTGTACCAAGAAAGCGGTTTGCGACTTACTAAACCATATCCCTTTTGGGAAACATGTGGTAGTACAGGGAAAGGGAATGGATATGAACCAACCGATACGGGTTGGTCCTGAAGATAACTTACATGGCGTAAGACTGGCATGCTACAACACTGCCATCTTACCCATCTTCATGCCAACACATGGCCTTACATACTCACGTCCCTCGACGTGTGAAATCATCGGGCTTACTTGCTCCAACAATGCATAATGAACGGTTCATCGGTATGCTCCACGCATGCCATGAAACTATCTACATGCAACCATGCCAATACACTCATCATATCAAAAGTTCGAACATGCTTGCCTGGTTCAGAGTAGTCGGAGCCTAGCTCGGTGAAGTTTGCGGTCCCGCCACCTCCGTCGGTATCTCCGTGCTCAGGGTGCCATTCCGCGTTGGATGGTGGTCGAGGTGGTCGCCGGGAAGCACCACGTCGGCGGTGGCCCCTGCTCAGGCGGACGGCGGTTCGGGCGTGGATGGAGGTCGCCGGAGAGAGCGGAGCGAATCGAGCTGGAGGCCGAGGCGGAGCGGGGTGGCCGGAGTCGGGGGAGGAGACCTCCTCGAGGCCCTCCCAGTGACCTGGCAGGGTGTTGGTGGAGTGTAGGGGTGGTGCGTGCTCGCGGAAGGGCTCGAGGTCTCCTTTTATAGGCGATCCGAGGCGGTGGCCGAGAACGGCGTTCTCCGGCGAGTGATTACGGTGGTGCAGTGCTTGGTCGGGGGAGTTTAGGAGTTGAGCACCGTCGTGGAGGTTCGCGGAGTCCATTTTGGAGCCAATGGCGTTGGTTTAAGCTTGCTGAGGTGGAGCTCGACGGAACGGGACGGCGCGGGTCCATCGGCGGCAGAGAGCATGCTCTGTGCGTGCCGCGCCACGACGGCTATGCTGCATGCGTGCGCTGGCGTGGAGGTGGACACGCGGAGCCACCAGAGGGGCTGTGCGGCGCGGAACGGCGTTGTGCCGCCGTTCTGCTCCCTGTTGGCTGCCATGGCGGTTCAGCCGCCGCGGGACACGCCGGCGCGGTCGAGTCAGAGCGCCACCGACGCCAGGAAGAAGCCAAGCGCGCGTGCGGGGCTCTGGACATGCAGACCAGGTGGCGAGCAACGTGCCAAGGGCACTGTGTGCGCGTGACTGAAGATGATCTGAAGAAATCAACACTGAAGACTGAAATTGCTGAATGTGTTTGAACAGTGCATGCAAGGTGTTCGACAGAATGATCCAGGCATGTAGAGATTTTTCCTTGGGCTGATTTTTGGTGGAGTGACTTCTCATTGCTCTAGTAGGCTGCCTGATTTTTGGTGGAATTTTTGGAGAAGTGTAGATATGAATTTCACCAAATTTGACAAATCTGGTCCAAACTTGCAGGGAGTGTAAGTTGAAAATTTTGAAAAGAAGATGAGTGGATCAAGATGGTTCTGGGTTGTGGGTGCAAAGGACTAGCCAGTAGAGCTGGTTTGAAGTCAAATCTCAAATGGAAAAGGGTACTTGCTTTGAAAATCCAACAGGCTCAAAATAATTGACAGAAAATATTTGAGAGATAAAAAATAAAATCCAAAACTTGTTTGGATGAGTTGGGATAGGGAATTTGAGTTGTTGACAAGGAGGGGTGAAGATGTTGGAGTGGTATTGCCTCATGGGCAAGGTACAAGGTCATGGATGGTTTTCAATAGAATGAAAATCCCAAATCTTTTTCATAGAGTTTTTCTTAAAAAGAAAACTCCAATAAGAATCTGAGAAGGGAAACAATAGAGAGAAGGAGTTTTTAAGAAGGTCAAACCCAGGGCTTGAAGGAGAAAACAGAAAAACCCTAGTCAAGGAAAAGGAAATTTTGAGAAGGTTGTTTTACTAAAAGCCTCAAATTTCAAGGAAAAATCCAGCAAGGATTTTGCAAAAACCCAAATGAAATTTTTGGAGTGTCACAGAGTTAATCTTCCAGATAAAATAGTGATTGACAGAATTCTCTAGTCACCATCACCAAGTTAGTAGAACTTTGTGATGAACTATAATATGCAAGGGATGACGAAACAATTCCCAAGCTCTTCGTGATGCTGAAATCGATGAAGGTAGAAATCAAGAAAAACATCAAGTGTTGATGGTTGACGAGACCACTAGTTTCAAGAAAAGGGCAAAGGGAAGAAGAGGAACTTCAAGAAGAATGGCAAGCGAGTTGCTGCTCAAGTGAAGAAACTCAAGTCTGGTCCTAAGCCTGAGACTAAGTGCTTCTACTGCAAAGGGACTGGTCACTGGAAGCGGAATTACCCCAAGTGATTGGCGGATAAGAAGGATGGCAAAGTGAACATAAGTATATTTGATATACATGTTTGATGTGTACTTTACTAGTGTTTATAGCAACCCCTCAGTATTTGATACTGGTTCAGTTGCTAAGAATAGTCACTCGAAATGGGAGTTGCAGAATAAACAGAGACTAGTTAAGGGTGAAGTGACGATGTGTGTTGGAAGTGGTTCCAAGATTGATATGATCATCATCACACACTCCCTATACTTTCGGGATTAGTGTTGAAACTAAATAAGTGTTATTTGGTGTTTGCGTTGAGCATGAATATGATTTTATCATGTTAATTGCAATACAGTTATTCATTTAAGTTAGAGAACAATTGTTGTTCTGCTTACATGAATAGAACCTTCGATGGTCATACACCCAATGAAAATAGTTCGTTGGATCTCGATCATAGTGATACACATATTCATAATATTGAAGCCAAAAGATGCAAAGTTAATAATGATAGTGCAAATTATTTGTGGCACTGCCGTTTAGGTCATATTGGTGTAAAGCGCATGAAGAAACTCCATGCTGATGGAATTTTGGAATCACTTGATTATGAATCACTTGATGCTTGCGAACCATGCCTCATGGGCAAGATGACTGAGACTCCGTTCTCCGGAACAATGGAGCGAGCAAATGACTTGTTGGAAATCATACATACCGATGTATGTGGTCCGATGAAGATTAAGGCTCGCGATAAGTATCATTATTTTCTGACCTTCACAGATGTTTTGAGCAGATATGGGTATATCTACTTGATGAAATACAAGTCTGAAATATTTGAAAAGTTCAAAGAATTTCAGAGTGAAGTGGAAAATCATCGTAACAAGAAAATAAAGTTTTTACGATCTGATCGCGGAGACAAATATTTGATTTACGATTTTGGTCTTCAGTTAAAACAATGTGAAATAGTTTCACTACTCACGCCACCTGGAACACCACAGCATAATGGTGCGTCCGAACGTCATAACCGTACTTTATTGGATATAGTACAATCTATGATGTCTCTTACCGATCTACCACTATCGTTTTTGGGGTTATGCATTAAAGACAGCTGCATTCACGTTAAAAAGGGCACCATCTAAGTCCGTTGAGACGACACAATCAGAACTATGGTTTGGCAAGAAACCAAAGTAGTCGTTTCTTAAAGTTTGGGGTTGCGATGCTTATGTGAAAAAGTTTCAACATGATAAGCTCAAACCCAAATCGAAGAAATGTGTCTTCATAGGATACCCAAAGGAGACAGTTGGGTACACCTTCTATCACAGATCCAAAGGCAAGATATTCGTTGCTGAGAATGGATCCTTTCTAGAGAAGGAGTTTCTCTCGAAAGAAGTGAGTGGGAGGAAAGTAGAACTTGATGAGGTAATTGTACCTGCTCCCTTATTGGAAAATAGTTCATCACAGAAATCTGTTCCTGTGACTACTACACCAATTAGTGAGGAAGTTAATGATGATGATCATGTAACGTTAGATCAAGTAACTACCGAATCTCGTAGGTAAACCGGAGTAAGATCCGCACCAGAGTGGTACGGTAATCCTGTTCTGGAAGTCATGTTACTAGACCATGACGAACTTGCGAACTATGAGGAAGCGATGATGAGCCCAGATTCCGCGAAGTGGTTTGAGGCCATGAAATCTGAGATATGATCCATGTATGAGAACAAAGTATGGACTTTGATGGATTTGCCCGATGATCGGCAAGCCATAGAAAATAAATGGATCTTCAAGAGGAAGACGGACGCTGATAGTAGTGTTACTATCTACAAAGCTAGAATTGTCGCAAAAGGTTTTCGACAAGTTCAAGGTGTTGACTACGATGAGAGTTTCTCACTCGTATCTATACTTAAGTCTGTCTGAATCATGTTAGCAATTGCCGCATTTTTTGAAATCTGGCAAATGGATAACAAAACTACAATCCTTAATGGATTTATTAAAGAAGAGTTGTATACGATGCAACTAGAAGGTTTTGTTGTTCCTAAAGGTGTTAACAAAATATGCAAACTCCAGCGATCCATCTTTGGACTGGTGCAAGCATCTCGGAGTTGGAATACACGCTTTGATAAGTTGATCAAAGCATATAGTTTTATACAGACTTGCGGAGAAGCCTGTATTTACAAGAAAGTGAGTGGTAGCACTACAGCATTTCTGATAAGTATATGTAAATGACATATTGTTGATCGGAAATAATGTAGAATTATTCTGCAAAGCATAAAGGAGTGTTTGAAAGGAGTTTTTCGAAGAAGGACCTCGGTGAAGATGCTTACATATTGAGTATCAAGATCTATAGAGATAGATCAAGACACTTGATAAGTTTTTTCAATGAGTACATACCTTGACAAGATTTTGAAGTAGTTCAAAATGGAACAGTCAAAGAAAGAGTTCTTGCCTGTGTTACAAGGTGTGAAATTGAGTAAGACTCAAAACCCGACCACGGCAGAAGATAGAAAGAGAATGAAAGACATTCCCTATGCCTTGGCCATAGGTTCTATAAAGTATGCCATGCTGTGTACCAGATCTATTGTATACCCTACACTGAGTTTGGCAAGGGAATACAATAGTGATCTAGGAGTAGATCACTGGACAACGGTCAAAATTATCCTTAGTGGAATAAGGATATGTTTCTCGATTATGGACGTGACAGAAAGGTTCGCCGTAAAAGGTTACGTCGATGCAAGTTTTGACACTGATCTGGATGACTCTAAGTCTCGATCTAGATACATATTGAAAATGGGAGCAATTAGCTAGAGTAGCTCTGTACGGAGTATTGTAGACATAGAATTCGCAAAATACTTACGGATCTGTATGTGACAGACCCGTTGACTAAAATTATCTCACAAGCAAAACATGATCACACCTTAGTACTCTTTGGGTGTTAATCACATAGCGATGTGAACTAGATTACTGACTCTAGTAAACCCTTTGGGTGTTGGTCACATATCGATGTGAACTATGGGTGTTAATCACATGGTGATGTGAACTATTGCTGGTAAATCACATGGCGATGTGAACTAGATTATTGACTCTAGTGCAAGTGGGAGACTGAAGGAAATATGCCCTAGAGGCAATAATAAAGTTATTATTTATTTCCTTATATCATGATAAAGGTTTATTATTCATGCTAGAATTGTATTAACCGGAAACATAATACATGTGTGAATACATAGACAAACAGAGTGTCACTAGTATGCCTCTACTAGACTAGCTCGTTAATCAAAGATGGTTATGTTTCCTAACCATGAACAAAGAGTTGTTATTTGATTAACGAGGTCACATCATTAGTTGAATGATCTGATTGACATGACCCATTCCATTAGCATAGCACCCGATCGTTTAGTATGTTGCTATTGCTTTTATCCATGACTTATACATGTTCCTTTAACTATGAGATTATGCAACTCCCGTTTACCGTAGGAACACTTTGTGTGCTACCAAACGTCACAACGTAACTGAGTGATTATAAAGGTGCTCTACAGGTGTCTCCGAAAGTATTTGTTGGGTTGGCGTATTTCGAGATTAGGATTTGTCACTCCGAATGTCAGAGAGGTATCTCAGGGCCTTCTCGGTAATGCACATCACATAAGCCTTGCAAGCATTGCAACCAATGAGTTAGTTGCGAGATGATGTATTACGGAACGAGTAAAGAGACTTGCCGGTAACGAGATTGAACTAGGTATTGGATACCGACGATCGAATCTCGGGCAAGTAACATACCGATGACAAAGGGAACAACGTATGTTGTTATGCGGTCTGACCGATAAAGATCTTCGTAGAATATGTAGGAGCCAATATGGGCATCCAGGTCCCGCTATTGGTTATTGACCGGAGACGTGTCTCGGTCATGTCTACATTGTTGTCGAACCGTAGGGTCCGCACGCTTAACGTTACGATGACAGTTATTATGAGTTTATGCAATTTGATGTACCGAAGGAGTTCGGAGTCCCGGATGTGATCACGGACATGACGAGGAGTCTCGAAATGGTCGAGACGTAAAGAATGATATATTGGAAGCCTATGTTTGGACATCGGATGTGTTCCAGGTGAAATCAGGATTTTACCGGAATACCGGGAGGGTTACCGGAACCCCCCGGGAGCATAATGGGCCAACATGGGCCTTGGTGGAGAGGTGAGAGGGCTTCCCTCATGGGCTGCGCGCCTCCCCCCTTCCCCTAGTCCTATTAGGACTAGGAGAGGTGGCCGTCCCCCTCTCTCTCTCTCCCCATTGGAGAATCCTAGTCCAACTAGGATTGGGGGGGGGGGAATCCTACTCCCAGAGGGAGTAGGACTCTCCTGGCGCGCCAGGCTTGGCCGGCCAGCCCCTCCCCCTTGGATCCTTTATATACGGGGGCAGGGGGCACCCCATAGACACACAATTGATCATTGAGATCTTTCCTTAGCCGTGTGCGGTGCCCCCTTCCACCAAATTCCACCTCGGTCATATCGTTGCAGTGCTTAGGCGAAGCCCTGCGCTGGTAACACATCAAGATCGTCACCACGCCGTCGTGCTGATGGAACTCTTCCCCGACACTTTGCTGGATCGGAGCCCGGGGATCGTCATCGAGCTGAACGTGTGCCAAGAACTCGGAGGTGCCGGAGTAACGGTGCTGTGATCGGTTGGATCGCGAGGAGAACGTACGACTACTTCCTCTATGTTGTGTCAACGCTTCCGCTTCGGTGTACGAGGGTACGTAGACAACACTCTCCCCTCTCGTTGCTATGCATCACCATGATCTTGCGTGTGCGTCGGAAAATTTTGAAATTACTACGTTCCCCAACAGTCCGCCTTCGCCAGGAGCAGGAAGAAGGCGCGAAGGCTCGCGAGGTGGCCATCAAGGGTCGGGAAGCCAAGCTCAAGAAGCGCCGCGACCGCCTAGATGCGCTGAAGAAGGAGCTGGAGGTGAAGAAGGCCGAGCTGGACCGCAAGGCCCGGGTTCTTGCCAAGGATCGCGTGGCCTTCGCAGACATGGAGAAAGATGCCCGTGCTTCGCTGAACACGCTCTACGAGAGCGGCCTGGAGAGCCCGCTGGCCGGTGACGAAGATGGCCCCGCCAAGCTGCTTCCTTTCCTGGTTCATGCCCTTGGGGATGTCTCCCTTGGCCTCGGCCCCACGGCCGAGGCCGAGGCGCGAGTCTTGTCCTCTGCTGCGCTGACGCGGGTCTTCGCCCACATCTACCTTCGCGATCCCAGCGCAGACCTCGACGGCCTGTTGGAGCCGGTGAGTGGCGAGGGTGCTGCTGCTGCTGTCAAAGCCATGAAGGGGCGTGTTGAGGCGCTGCTGGGGAAGTTCCGGGCCTTCAGCACCAAGCCAAAGCAAGGCACCGCCGGCCCTACTGCTCCACGAAGCGAGGCCACTCCGCGCTGCCCAACCGCCAACAAGTGACTCCGCTGCCGCTCCTGTTCTTCTTTTACTTCCTGCACATGCATCACGCCTCGAGGAGGCATTTAAACTTGCGTTTGGTACTGAGACGACAGTATGGACTGTAATATTTGCTTTTAATTTCTTTGAGTTTTATGCTTTTCCTCCCTACTTGCTTGTGTTCTACGCCGGCAGAGCCCGGCCGCGCGCGTACCTCACCCAGCATTAGCCCCGACCGAAAACCAGGACGGGACCAAAGGAGTGAGGGGCTATGTGACAAGTTAGGCTCCTGAGTCGCGATGCTCAGGAGTTCCCCTTGGCGCACGAACAACAAGTAGGGAAGTGTGATGTAGGTGTATCTTCCGTTCTACGTCTGCAGAGCCCGACTCCGCGCATACCTCACCTAGCATAGCCTTTTGGAACTAAGGAGTGAGGGGCTACGGAGCCAGTTAGGCCCGTGAGTCGCGATGCTCAGGGGTCCCCCTTGACGCGCAAACAGCGGGCGGTGAGGTGAGATGCGAGTGAGACCACCGTTCTACGTCTGCAGGGCCCGGCCCCGCGCGTACCTCACCCAACATAGCCTTTCAGAACTAAGGAGTGAGGGGCTACGGGACCAGTTAGGCCCCTGGGTCGCGATGCTCAGGGGTCCCCCTTGACGCGCAAACGACCTTCATACCTTGGCTCCGCTCAGGGAGAGACGCGCGACGAACCAGGCCCGAGGGCCTGGCTAGGTGGCGTACGCCTGGGCTTGACCCAGTCGTAGCCCCCGTGCCTAGCCCCCTCACGCGGCGCTCCCGAGGGGAGGCATTGCGATGAGGCTAGACACTAAGGTCTGGGCTCCCTGAGGTTGATGTGGCCTGGAGGCCACCCTCAGTTGTTTATCACCAGCGCGGAGCATAGCACTTCCGTATGTGTGCGGGCATAGCCGCTCCTCGGCAGTGTCGTCAGCCAGCGCGGAGCATGGTGCTTCCACTGGTACGTGGGAGGGGGCTCCCCTCCGAGAGGATCCCCCGGGGCGTGTACAGCCCCGCCCTGACACGTGGCCGGCATGGTAGGGCTAGGTGAGGTGTATCTGGGCACCCGTGAGCCAGCGCGGGACTCACGAGGCCCTACCTCTAGGCGGGTTGTGCCTGGCACTGGGCCGTAGTCTTGAGATGTGTTCCTGCAGATTGGGTTAGATGCTGGCACTCTACGTCCTCGGGTCCCGGCCCTCGAGCTTGTCTCAGCCGTCGCTGGTATGCCAGGTTGCGATGTCGTGGACAAGGCCAGAGGGTGAGGGCTGGAGAGCCGGTAAGAGCCCTGAGTCGCGATGCTCAGGTACCCCCCCTTTAACGTGCAAGTGGTCGACATTGGAAAGAAGAGGTGCCGTGAACAGGCGTCAAGTAATCAAGCATGATAGGCGAATGCATAGTTGGAAATAAACGCAAAGAAGATACACGCCACTGGGCCTGGCCCGAGCGGCCTGGGGATGATGCAGCCCGAGGGGCGCCCCCAACAAAGCAAGCTAACGATCGAAAACTAAAAAAAAGGATACATGCCGCAGGGACGGACCCACGCGGCCTGGGAATTAAACAGCCCTGGGGGGCGTTCCCAGCCGTAAATGAAGCTTGAAAGATTTCACCTGGGGTTGTCGTGGACGAAGTGGTGTTGGTGTAGCAGACTCGATGGGCTGCGGGAACCGATCCTCACGAGCCCCCAAGCCCAGGGGCCTAAGGAGGCTCCGGAGGCGCCTCGCGAATCATCTCCATCTCCGCCAGGACTGCGGAACGCCTGTCGGGGGTTGGGTGCGACATATGCCAAAGGATGGCTTATCATGGTGGGGGCGAGTAGAACGTCGCCGGTGCCTGGAAGCGGGAGAGGCGTAGGCATGCACGCCGGCGGATCTTACCCAGCTTCGGGGCTCTCCGAGGAGATAATACCCCTACTGCTGCTCTGCGGGGCCGGTCTCCGCATGGTCACTATGGAGATATGTGTACAAAGTTGCTCCTCGAGCTGTGTTCTAGAGGTAGGAGAAGGCAAGGCTAGCTCTCCCCTTCTCTATGCGGTTGGTCTGGTGGAAAAAGGATCGAACCCTTTGCATGGGTGCACCGGGGGGTTTATATAGGCCTACCCCCCGGGGGTACAATGGTAATCTGACTGGGTGCGGGTCCCAGCCATCTGTCTCTTAGGCCACCGTCCTTTCCACCGACTCCTGGGGGCCACCTCTGGTGGGCCCCGCCGACTGACCTGGCCACTGTAGTCGCGCCTCTGATGACGTTGGCTGGGTCGTGGGGGCGTGGCAACAGTGCCGCCGCCTGGCGGGCGATCACTGTCGCCACTCCCCGTCTTATCTGGTTAATGGCGCGTGGGACCCGTGGGAGGAGCGGGCCGACTCTCGGAGGCCGACTCCCACGGGGGCCGTCTTCGGGCGCTCTCGCTCTCTTCTATCTCTCCCGCTGACCGGCGGGGCCCGCCGTCTCCAGGCCGTACAGGCGGGCCAATGTGGGAACAGGGTTCCGCCACAGGGGCGGACGTCAGGGCCGGTATGGCCACAGTGCCGCGCCGTACCGAAGATCTCCTCCGGTACGTCGCACTGTAGCCATACCCGCCCTTGGTAATCAGGGTAGGGGGGGGCTGTACTCCGGCCATCCCCAGTCCTGTCCTTCTTCCAGAAGGCGGAAGGTGATGAAGTCGCGGGCCTCCCTGGAGTCGCCGATCGGGAGTCTCAGCCGCCTCTGGGACTCGGCCGTGAGTAGGTGTCGGTGATGCTGCGGCCGACTCCCAGAGTCGGCCGATCGTTTTGGGATTCTCGGAGGGGCGTAGCCTGCCCCGATGTCTTGAAAGGTTCTGGGCCTCGGGTTTGCCTACCTGTGGCCCATTACTCCGATAGTAGTCCCCGAAGCTGGTGAGGCGCCGAGGGATGCGCCGAGGGGCCTCAGCAGTTTCTTCCTTCGAGGAGTCGGCGCCGTAGCTCGCCTACCGTCTCCCTTCGTGCCGATTATCAGGAGGCGATTCCGCTTCGGCCATCTTCGTCGAGCCGTCTCTCAGAGGTCGGACTTGCCTTCAAGTCGCCTTGCTCTTCTTTAGGTAGTTTGAAGATCGGGGCGCCACGTGGCCGGGCAAGCCTGCCAGCCCACGCACGCGACGGGACAGGCCCGCGGGCGGGGCCCGCCACTACCGCGCCTCGGCCCTCGAGCGGATCCGCTGCGGCCGCGCGGGCGGTTGGGCTTTGGCGCAGTAAATGCGCGTGGTAACTCCGCGTGGTAGATCGTGGGGGTCGTGGGGGCGTGGGCGCAGTTAATCCCACGACGCCCCCTCGGCTCCTCAGCCCATAGGCTTATAAGTAGGCAGAGGGAGCGGGGCGGCGAAGCACGCGCGCCTGCTCTCCTCTGCTTCCTCCGTTCCTCCTTCCTTCTTCTTCTCACTGCCGCTGCGCCGGACCACGCCCCGCTCCCGGCGATGAGTTCTTCTTCCGCCGCCGCGCCCGCCGCCGTCCGCTCCAGCGTGTGGGACGGCTCCGAAGTTGCCGACGACATCATCAAGTTTCTTCGCAAGACGCGCCGCATCCCCAGCGCGAACCTCGTGCAGGCCCGCGCCCCGCTGCCGGGGGAGGTGTCGCCGGTGCCGGCGGAGGGCGAGCGCATCGTGTTCCGCTCCCACCTGTCGCGCGGCCTGGGGCTGCCGGTGAGCGGATTCTTCCGCTCGTTCCTAGAGTTTCACGGCCTCCAACTGCACCACCTTACTCCAAACACGGTGGTGCTGTTGGCGGCCTTCGCCTCGCTCTGCGAGGGATTCCTCGGTGTTCTCCCCACCATCGAGCTGTGGGGGGAATTCTTCCATTCTAAGCTCGATACGCACGTCGCCGGCGTGCCAGCACAATGCGGCGCCTTCATCGCGCTGCGGAGGTCGACAGCCGACAACCCATTCCCCGCCATCCAGCTGATCAAGTCGGTGAAGATGTGGCAGCGTTCTTACTTCTATGTAAAGAACGTCGCCGCAGACGGCGACTGGGTCAATCTGCCGGCCTTCGAGGCCGGCGCGCCGGCTGGGAGGCAGCCTAGCTGGTCTTACCGTGCCAAGACGCTGACTCCGGCCGGAGCCGCCGCCGTGCAGCGACTTTGGGTGTTGACGCAGTCAGCCGGCCTGACCGGAGCCGACTTGCTGGCCGCCTTCGTGGCGCGCCGAGTCCTGCCGCTCCAAAGCCGGCCTCATCTGATCTGACAGATGAGCGGCCACCGGGACCCCAGTCGGACGTGCACCAAAGATCTTCCTCACGCGGAGGTTGCGGACACGGTGAACTTCATCGCGAACTGCGGCCTCTCGGGGGACTGGCAGTTTGGCATGGAGCCATCGGGGCCTGGGGCCCTCGGCCACCTTCGCCGACTGGCCTGTCGGCGAAGAAGGGGAAGTCACCCCACACCACCAGCCGAGGCAAGACGGCGCGAGGAAGCGCCGGGCCGGGCCGAGTTCCCTCGGAGGCCGGGAGAAGAAGTTTAAGGGGGCAGCCGCCGCGACCAAACGGGAAGAGGCGGCCGCGAAGGCCGAGCGCTTCCGTAAGGAAGTGAAGAAGCCGCCGCTGTCCTCTGCGTGAGTGCCCCTACTTCTCTGTCTTGTTTTTGTCTTCTGGTGGGTTTAGTCTGAGTTTTTACATGTGCTCCTCGCTTCAGAGCTCCTCTCACCCTAGGGAGGGTCGCCGCCGCCTCCATCAGGGGGTCGGTGGAGTCGTCCGCCACGACTCGGCGCATTGACCCAGCCGCCGACCTCCGGGAGGCGACGGAGCGGAACGCGCAGGAAAAACGCGACGAAGACGAAGCCGCCCGTCGGAAGAAGGCGGAGGCTGAGAAGACAGCGGCCCCCGCCCAGCAGGGTCTTGAGGGAGCCGGAGCCGCCGCCGCGGCCCAAGAGCGGGCCGAAGAAGCCGCGCGCCGCCAATCGGTGCTGCTCGTCGTTCCGTTGCGCTCGGCGCCGCCTCCAGATCCTATGGAGCATTCTGGGGAGGCCGGCGGGGGACATGCCGTCGTGGAGAGGGAGGGCGGCGAGATCCCCAGGCGAGACCCGGTGGTGCCGCCACCACCGCCCCCGCCGTTATCGGGGGGCGCAAAGGGTAAACAGTCGGCGGACCCGCCAGTACCGCCGACTACAGACGAAGCCACGGCGAACTTGCTTCTTCAAGTCGCCCTGCCAACTCGCCGCCGGCTGGGGAAGGCGACTTCGGCGCCATGCCCTCTGGAGACCGGAGCGGCCAGCTCGGCCACGCCAGAGGTCGAGGTGATGAGCTCCGCGCCCGTCGGGTGGGCGCGAGGAAGCGGCACGGGCCCGCTGAACCAGGCGCTCCTGGACGTCCAGGCGAAGCTGCGAGCTGAAAGCGATGCCATCCAGCACTGCTCAAGGGCGCACCTAGCGACACAAGCGGTCGTCCGGGTATGTTCCTTCTGACTTGTTTTTTCTTGTTCTTCTCTGTGGGGGCGTGCCAGCGCACCCAGTGGGTGTAGTCCTCGAGTTCCAGGTCGGCTGTTGAGCAGGCGGGTTGGAACTCTAATAGAGAATTCCAAACGCTTATTCTTTTTGAAATGCTCACTGTAGGACTACCACAACCTCCGAGCCACCGTCTTCAACCGAAATGTTGAAGAGCTGGGCAAGTGGACTGCCGACTTGTCGGAGAGCCGGAGTAAGTTTGCTTCTTCGCGGGGGCGCGCTGGCGCACCCGCGGGCTGTAGTCCCCGAGATTCGGGCCGACTGCTGCGCAGTCGGGCCGGATCTTCTTGGCGACCTTTTCTGATGACTTGTGTCCTTTTTACTTCTTTCTTCAGAGGCCAACGCCGTTCTTTAGCAGCAGCTGGGCGAAGCCAACACCGCCTTGTGCGCCAAGGAGGTGGAGTGTGGCAAGCTTGTCACGGAGCGCGACCTGCTGGCCACGCAGCTGGCGGAGCAGAAGGAGCTGCTCAAGAAGGCGCAGGAGGAGGCGAAGGACAAGGAGGCTGAGCTCCAGGCCGAGTTCGAGGTCGAACGCTCCTCCTGGACCGACAAGGAGGCGATGCTGACCTCCGGCTTCCACGAGATTGAAGATATCGTCGATGGTAAGTTTTCTTTGCTTGCTTTCTTTGAGCGGCCGACTGTGGGTCGGGCCGACTCTTGCTTTTTCTGACTTGCTTCTTTTTCCGTCTTTGGCAGACTTCTTCCCAGGCCACGCGCAAGCCGCCGTTCAATTCATCGAGGCTGACCGTGAGGCGCGGAGGGCGGCCGGCGAGGAGGTTGCTGTCAACGCCCCCCGGACTCTTGACGAACAGCTTCTGAGCATCGAGGCTCGTCTATGGCCGGCTCACCGGATGCTGCGCCGGCTTCAACGAGTCGGCGCCCAGGCGATTGCTGCCTTGTGGCCGGAGATGCCGGTTCTGCGCACTCCCAGTCGGACTGCCGACTGGCTGGAGGTCGCAGCCGACCGTCTGGAGGCTTGGAAGGGCTCCTCGGCATGTGCCGGGGCACGTTGTGCCTTGGAGTTCGTCAAGGCGTGGTATCTAGACCTGAGTCTAGACCAGCTGGCCACGCTCCGAGCTGAGGCCCAGCTGGAACTGGCAGCCATGGAGGATGACTTCGTCAAGCGCGCCACGGCGATCGCCGAGTACGTCGACACCAGCGTCTTCGTTCCTGAGCGTGCTGACAATGGAGAGGAGGCGCCGCCGGAGTGGTTTGGGATGAACCCGAGCTATGGCGAGGACTCGGCGGAGGTGATTGGCTCCAGCGTCGAGGAAGAAGACGAGATGCAAGCCGGCTACGAGACGGAGGCGCCGGAAGCCGGAGCGGGCGACCAGCCTCAGCTCGACCGAGCCTCCAACAACGAGTCGCGCCCAACTACGCCGACTGCTGCTGGAGGTGATCAAGCCGAGTCTGCCCCGCCGGCTGCTCCAACGTCCGACACCGCCATCTTCGCCGAGCCCCCAAACCCGTCTGCCGCTTCATAAACCGCCGTCTTGCTTTACTTATCTGCTCAGTAGTTTCTCGAAGACTTTGTTAATTCGCACATTTCCACCCACTGGGTGTATTTTGAACATCTGTTCATGGATTCGGCCAATGGCCTTTGTGGTGTAAATATTTGTCTAGATTCTATCGTTTCTTGCTTGTTGCTCTTTAGGCTTTTTTCCTTTTGCCGCCTTCCCTTGGGTGCCGTCCTTGCCAGACAGACAGCCGCTCCGCGGACTGCCGCTGGACCAAATACCTGGCCGCCTTGGGAAGGCAAGTACTTAGCCGTTCGAGAGTTTTTGTAGCAAGTCGGATAGAAAGACGGCAAGCCGACTGCTCGGAGTCGGTTTTGCGAGGATCAGCTGAAAAGCCAGCTCGGGCTATGTTTTTACGCTTTGAATCCTTAGCCTTTTTTCGTGCGGGCGCCCATTCTACCTTACTCCGGCCCACCAGTCAGTCGCTCTGCGAGCTGTGGCTTTGGCAGGAGTCGGCTTAGGCGCCGCGCACTACTTGTCTGACCGCAGGAAGCGTTTTCATAGCGTGAGACGGCGAGTCCCCGGGCTGACTGGTCGGGCCCGGGGTCAAGCGGCATAAAGAGTGTCGTACTCGGAAGCATAATTCTTATCATTGAAAGTGCGTTATATCGACTAGAGGGGGGTGAATAGGCGATTTTTATGAAATTCTTCACTGAGGAATTTGCTCGTGAGGAAATTCCTTAGCGAAGAAATACTAGCAGCGGAATAAGTACTCAGAAGTAAACATAACCGATTACATGCATGGTCATCATGATGAAATGAAGACAAACACAGAGTACAGAAAGCGTAGGCACAGGATAACTCTAGATGAAGACAAACAGACTGAAGAAATTGAACTGAGGAATTTGTGAAAGTCTTCAGTGAAAGTCTTCAAACACAGATATGAACAAACAGACAACACAGTAATGAGAAAATGAAGGTGTTGAGGAAATGGAACCAGTAAGCTTGGTGAAGACAATGATTTGGTAGACCAGTTCCAACTGTTGTCTCAGTTGTACGCCTGGTTGGAGCGGCTGAGTATTTAAACTCGAGGACACACAGTCCCGGACACCCAGTCCTGAGCACGCAGCTCGGGACACCAATTCCTCACCGTATTCTCCTTGAACAAAGGACACACAGTCCTCGTCCAATCACTCGTGGTAAGTCTTCAGGTGACTTCCAAACCTTCACAGACTTGGTCACTCGGCGATCCACAATTCCTCTTGGATGCTCTAGACCTTGACGCCTAACCGTCTGGAAGAAGCACAGTCTTCAAAGGTAACAAGCGTCGGATCCACGCAGGATCAATTTCTTCAGTGATGCTCAATCACTTTGGGTTTGTAGGTGTTTTGGGTTTGGGTTTGGATTTTCCTCACTTGATGATTTTCGCTCAAAGTCCTCGGAGGATGGGTTGCTCTCAAATGACAAGTGTCAAGTTCACGCGGAGCAGCCAACCTGCTAGTGGCTGTAGGGGGCGGCTATTTATAGCCTAGGGAGCAGCCCGACATGATAAGACATAAATGTCCTTCAATGATATGACCGTTAGGTGGACAAGATATTTTAGGACAGCTGGCGCATGGCACAGCAACGGTCGGAAATTTGGAGTACAAATTCCTCAGGGCTATCATGTTCCTCACTGTGTAGGCAATTCACACTGGCGAATTCCTAACTCCTCAGTCAGAGCAAAGTCCTCAGTGACCAGAAGAACTGCGTCTCTGTCACTGAAGAAATTGACTGAACTGTATGATATTTCCAATGGCTTCACTCGAAGGGATTGGTAGGTGTAGGATTTGAGTTGAGCATCACATGGAAATTTTCTCCTTAGTATTTCCTCGACCCCCTTTAATAGTACGGTGTTTCCTATGACTCAGAAAGAGAAAAATGAAACTACGAAAACAAAGTCTTCACGCTTCACGTTCCTCGAACGAATACCATGTCTTCAAGGTCACACCAATTTCTTCACTTTCAAAGTCTTCAGAAAGTCTTCAGAATATCAAAGTCTTCAGTCGAAGAACTTCATTTTTAGGCGTCGACTTTTACTGCAAATATCAAACTCCTCATAGACCTATAGACCTGTGTACACTCATAAACACATCAGATGCTTAACCTATAAGTCTTCAATACACCAAAATCACTAAGGGGCACTAGATGCACTTACAATCATACAGATGTTAGGACCCCGATCCTAAGTCACACCGATCTAGCATGTAACACATCATATCACTTTGCGGCCTCACGCACGGTATTCCCACGGGTGCCACCTTACCTGGCCCGGGACCGTTTGCGCCTTTTGGCTCACGTATATGATAGTGTCGCTAGCATCCATATGACAAGAACCCGGGCCGACATGGCTAGTCGTGAACCCAAGGCGGCACTAACCCATGAGGACAGGCATACATGAATCACATCGAGCATGTCGGTCAACAACGTATATATCCGGGCTGTAGCACTGGGCTAACAGGACTCCGGTAACCCGGGCTGTAGCAGGCTAGGCAGGACTCCGGATAACACCGCGTGACATTTCCCCGAAGGGACAGACACAGGAACGACGTGAAACACATGCCGGCCAGTCAAGTGTTCCGAGCAGTAGTGCTGGGCTAGCAGGACTCCGGTGAACCGGGCTGTAGCGGACTACTATCGCTCAGAAGCACTAGACTACATTTCCCCATATGACAGGCTGCCAAGGATAAACAACTAGATAGTCGGATCCCACACATAGCAAGCATTTCAATCATACACACAATATGCTCGATATGTGTAGATACAACATGGCATCACAACAAGACTCTACGACTCAAGGTATTTATTCAATAGGCTCGGAAGAGCCAGATATTACAAGCATGGGTCTCATGACCCAACAATCAAAGCATACAAGTCAAAGCACATGCGGAAGCTTAACATGTCTGAGTACAGACATCTACAAATGAAAAAGGCTGAGAAGCCTGACTATCTACCAGATCCTGCCGAGGGCACAAGATCGTAGCTGAGGTATCAAGCTAAACGTCAAAGTCCAAGCGGTACTACTAGCGAGACTGACGTCTCTCTGCAAAACATAAAATAGGCAAACGTGAGTACAAACGTACTCAGCAAGACTTACATCAGAACTAACTACTTATGCATCAGTATCAAAAGGGGGTAGTGGAGTTTAACTGTAGCAAGCCAGCTTTGACTCGGTGGCTAACCTGAACTACGACTGCAAGCGACTCTTTTGGGGTGGCGCACACGAGTCCACATATTCACCATATCAATACACCACTATAGATCCGCTCCCGTCTCCCTACGAGAACGCCATCCATAGCACTCACGCTTATCTTGCGCATTTTAGAGTATCCACTTTCACTTGTCTATGAACTGTTATAGGCAACCCAGAAGTCCATTACCGCTGACACGGCTATTCGAATAGATGATGTTAACCCTGCAGGGGTGTACTTCTTCATACATGTTTCCACCACTTAGCGTCTGCACACGACATGTGCTCGGCAGACTTCAAGCGAAAGCCGACGTGGGTGTAGACCACGACCTGCCTAAACACTCAAGTCTCTAGTCCAGGTTTATCGCCTATTCGGGTTCCATCCGCAGGGAGTCCGGCCGAGGTTTCCACTAACGGCCCCGAACGATGTGTACAGGGTCCGAGACACCAAACGGGCGCCTGGCTGCCCGGCCACGTGCCTACCGCAACACAGCCCACCCCTACGGTCAGCGCTGCGTGCGGCCCCCAGCATACTACAAACACCAGAAACTACTTGCAACTCCTGGACAGAGGACAAGGGTGATTAAGAAGTCGAGCGGGGTCATATTTCAGGGCCCAATGCATGGTAGTAGCTGTTTCATGGATCACAAACACAGAACTCAGTTCCTGAGGACGGCTTCAATGAGACAACCCACCATGTACTCCTACATGGCCTCTCACCAATACCTTTACCAAATCGTATTCACACACTTAGCTCACACACAATAGGGCATGTTCATCACCATTCCAATTCATTCCCGATGAATCAGACCTGACTCAACTCTAAGCAGTAGCAGGCATGACAAACAAGCATGAATGAGTAGGCACATCAGGGCTCAAACAACTCCTACTCATGCTAGTGGGTTTCATCTATTTACTGTGGAATGACAGGTCATGCAAAGGATAAAGGGGTTCAGCTACCGCAGCAAGTAACACATGAATCGTTGTTGTCCTAATGCAATAAAAGAGAGTAGGAGCGAGAGAGTGGGACTTTATCGGAATGAACAAGGGGGTTCTGCTTGCCTGGCACTTCTGAAGATAATATAGTTCTTCATCAGTGTCATCGATCTCATCGTCGGCACATCGTCTATCGAGAGGGGACAAACACCGGCAACTGAGAAAGAACACAATCAATGCAATGCCACAATATGATGCATGATCATGACATGGCAATATGCTGTGATTTGAGCTAATGCATCTAGCTATGATTTAAATGAAGTTGGTTTGAATACATGATTCAAAATCCAACTCCATATATGATTATTTAAATGTCCTTTATTTGTTTTGTCCAAAACAGAGGACAAACATTGTTCAAACATGCATGAAAATGGTACAGATGGATTCCTTGAATTTTTCTGATAATTTTTCATATATAAATCTTTTCATTTGGAGCTATAGATTAATTTCTATGATTTTTCAAAGTTTTGGATATTTTCTGAATTAAACAAATCATTTAAGATTTATTTAAATTCAGAAAAGGATTACTGCGTCAGCCTGACATCATCACGACGTCAGCAGGTCAACGGGGCGCGGTCCAGGTCAAATCTGACCTGTGGGTCCCGTGTGTCAGTGTAATTAGTTTAACTAAAACAGTTAATACTAATCCTAATTAATTAGCAGGGCCGGGCCCACCTGTCATTGAGCCAGAGGGGTCAACTGGGCCCAGCCGGGGTCAAACCCGGTCAGCGGGGTCAACCCTAGGCCGGCGGGGTCAAACCCACCGGCGACTCGACGCCGGCGAGGCCCGAGACGGCGGCGCGGCTCGGAACTGCTCTACAGGGCACCATTCGATGCGCGGGTTGCACCTATGGGTTCCTGGGAGTGAGGCGCATCCATTGGTGGCGGTGGTAGGAGCTGCGGTGGTCGGGATCGACAGCGGCGACAAGTCCGGCGGCGGCCGGAGTTCGGCACCTGCGGTTTTGGCGTTGCGGTGCACGGGAGGAGGAGCCAGTGGGTTCTACGTGCTCCTGGGAGTTCACCGAGCGCGGTGACGTGCTCAGGCGCGGGCTGCGGTGGCCCTGGCCACGGCGGGGAGGAACCACGGCGGCGGTGAGCTTTCAGCTCCGATGGACAGCGGGGCTAGAGCGCGCGGACGAGCACGGGGAGAGAGGGGAAAGATGTGGGAGCTCACAACGATCTCGAGGAAGGACTCGGCGGGCTCGGGGACGACCGGAAGGCGACGAATCCGTCGATGGAGTCCGGCGGCCGTGCTCGGGGAAGACGACTCGTGGCGGCGATGTGGGGCTCCCGCGGTGGCGTGGCTCGGGGTGGAAGAAAGAGGGGGTCGAGGCGGAGCCTCTGGGCTGGTCAGGGAGGCGAGAGGGAGGCAGTGGCCGCGGTGGGGCTTGTCGGCGGCGACGGACCCGCTCGGCGCGAGAGGAAGAGAGGACCAGAGGAGGGGAGAGGCACAGGAGAGAGTGAGGGGCGGTCGGGGAGGTGCGTGGCATCGCGATGGAGGTCCAGGGCGACGAGGGGGAGCGGCAAGCAGGAGCTGGCGCGGCTCGGCTGTGCGCCGGGCACGCAGCTGCTTCTCCTCCTGGCAGGAGGAGGAAGACAGTGCTGCCCCTGGTGGGCTGGGCCGCCAAGTGGACTGGCCAGGTGGGCTGCAGGTAAGCCAGGTAAGGCCCAGGTGAGCCTCTGTTCTTTTCCTAGTTTTATTTCTCTTTTCTATTTTTTGTAATTTGTTCTGGGCTTTATTAAAAATACTAGGGCATTTCCAAAAATCATGAAACTAAACATGGCTACTGTTTATAATATATCCAACAGTAAACATTTTAGTTTATGATTATTTGAGCATTTAAAATATTTTATAGCATTTAAATGCCCTAATGCAAATACTATATGATTTAATCTAGTGACCAAATATGTCATGGAAAAATGTGCAACGCTTCTGGTTATGGTTTTAGCATTTTCCAGAAATGATGAACATTTTTAAAAGCCATTTGGATTACTGAAAATATTTTAGGTGAACCTAGTTGAATTTCTTTTGGTGCTAGGGTTTGAACATCCCCAATTCAACTTTCAAAGAAATTCAGACATGATGCATGAATGCTTGTGCAACTATTTACAATCAAATTCTAGGGCTGTGACAACTCACCCCCACTAAACAAGAATCTCGTCCCGAGATTCAAGAGGTGAGGTAAGAAGACAGAGGGGACACCAATCTAACACGATCTTCATGATCCAATTGTCTCCTCGAGGTTGTTGATTCGATCATCATCTTGATCTTGACATCCTTGCTTTCGAAAACTTCTTCCAACACGACGATGACAGAAAGAAACTCTACAGGAATCGATCTTCTTGAAGATCGAGCAACTCACGATCAACTCATGGAATTAGACATGATAACAACTCTGGAACTGAGACACAAGACGCATATCAGAGGAATGGAAGAACAAACGACGGGGTTTCAAAGTAGCGAGGAAAAATTGCCATGATTCCATAACGGGGCACCTCAGGGAGGGTGACTCGTAGAATTATTCCCTTAAGTGGCAAAAAGAATTACTTTTGATCCATAGATCATTAAAACTCTCTATACCAGCCTAAGGCAATCACAAACGATCGTTTGAACGAATTCGAAAGAATGGCATACTCACACCAGGGTAAATGATGTGGACTACCTTGTTGAAGACAATGCAATGGATGATTCTGCGTGTGCGTGCTCTCAAGAACTTGAGCATTTCCATATTCATCAAGGTTCTACCAACATCCGTGTCAAGGATCCTGGCAACACAACATACTACCATGATGAATAGTGATGGACGGTGCAGATGCAAAGGAAGATAACACATTCTCAGATTTTTCCTTAGCAATGCCAAAGAAGAAAATCTGGATGATCGACCGAGAGACATTTAGCACTCCGCTTCTAATGTTCTCCTTGATGTACTAGGTACCATGGTGAGTGCTTAAAAGCATCAACATGGCCATCAAGTAAAGGTCGGACTTCGGAAGCACAAAAATCCATAAGGAACAACTATTGGAATAAATTCTACGAGATCCTTATGGGGAAGGTGGCCCACTTTCTCAATCAAGATACTACAACAATAAGTCTTCCGGTTGGGTGTGTTGGCCACAACATCCACTTTACCGGGTTACAAAGAGACCAATATTATAGTTCTTGAAAAATGTTCCAACCATCATATCTGCCTGAGAATCAGATCTGGTTGGTGTCAGGATATTCCAGACTCATCAAGTCTAGAGAGAAAATGAAAGTTTGCAACACAAATCGACGAGATGGCGTTGCGAGATTCTCAGGAAATGAACTACGATAACAAGCTCCAAAACATGAATGGGTTTTGCTACAAACCTGTGAACATGTTGTCCAAGACAAACATGGCCATGTAGTAGTCTTACAATAAAACACTATCGAGTTCCGGTGGGGAACCATGATCAAGGATATCGAAGTCCTTACATAAGGCATGCTTCTTAAGAAGGAGGTTCTTCTCCTCGAACAAGTCATTCAGTGGCTTGGTGTGCTAGGGATACATATAGAATGAAGGTTGCAAATCTCCAGACCATAGAATACTTCGCACGTGCATGACTATCTTGGGATGATTCCAGAGGAGGCAAAAACAAACCTTTCTCAAATTCATGGCGGCAACTTACACCAAATGCACATGAATTCGACGAGGTCACTTCTTCCATCCAAGCATATGCTTCATGAACGGAACACGAAGGCATTGCTTACAAAGTTTCCAATACTAGTGTAACGTTCAACATGAATCATGCGGGAGACAAAATGCTGCTGATGGGCTCAACAACACCTCATCGGAATTTCCATATCACTGGACTTCCACCATCATGTGAACACGGTGATAGCATTGGTCAGACCAAAAGATGTAATGGTGTATGCTCGAGGAATCAACCACGAGTAAGACAACATTACGAATATCGTTGGTTCTGATTTGACTTGACGATAGTCCATACTCAAATCAAAGTTTTGACAAGACAATACATCCAACAACTGATCACGAGGACCAATTGGTGAAGATATCATCTTTCTTCAACACACACCACAAAAGATATCCCTTAACATGAACTAAGTCAGATAGGCTTTTATCTTCCAACTCTCCAAGTTGTTATTTAGCTCAACCAACTAGCTCAGGGGTATCCAACACAGATTCTTGGAGAAGGGGTGGTTTACAAGAAAACCAACGTGATCACGAGCTCAACATCGCGGTCAGGTAACAACCTGGTAATACTTCCGAGAAGATATTCGGAAAATCACGAACCACCGGTATGTTACTAAGCTCGAGAACAATCTTGCTTTTCAGGGCAAGATGATATGATCAAAAGAGTAAGGAATTGAATAATCCTAACTCATTGATCGAAGAGTGCACCGGTAATAAGGACTAGGTAGCACGGTTAGTCTTAGAATGATGATTGAATAACCAACACGCTAAAATGAAATTATTGTCCATTAACAACCAAGCAACTGGGTTGCTAGGAGTATTGATTTCACACATCATGATTCACTTGTCGGCATTCCGGTGATGACAACACGGGACCGAGGAAAGAAAAATGATGGCAAGAAGTATCACTACGTCAAAAATTCATGAGAGATGGTGCAATTCTCATGACTCTCTTGACATAAAGATGGTAACACTCCAAGGTAGAGCAGAGCAGAAGCTGGATTGGCATTTCGATCTGCGGGATACAATTACTTTGACCCAATCCTAGAAATGGATGAGGCACTGGAGTTTGTTTCTCCTAGTTATTCCGGAATAGAATGGCTTGACGGACCACAAGAATAATAGGTATCGATGAACGAATGCACACATACTCTTGACTATCAATTAATAGACGAGGGTCAGAAGACAACTAAGAAGGGACAACTCAAAGGAACATATGTTTTTCTGAGTTGTGGATGCATGGATTAGTATGCCGAACCGAGTTCAACATATTTCTTCCAGATAATCCAAGCAGAAAGGTAGAACTGGCAGAATCACAATTATGAATGGAGAACTCCTCAAGAGTACTCTGATTGTGAGCTTTTGGTTCAAAAGAACTCCTGCCAAGGATGGTTCATGGTATTTGGAAGAAAGAATTACCACGGACCTCGATGACTATCGCAAAGGTTACTAATGTCCTAAAGGAACTAGCAAGCACTATCGACATGAGGTAAGTAGGGTGGATCTCGGGTTCAAAAACCCAAGAGTAGAATACCTACTACTAAGTGGCATCACGGGATGCTTTCGAGAATGGTGGCCAGATTCAACACACTGGAAACACAAACATGGACAGATTACTAGATGAACCCCTAAGACACCTAGGGTCATAATAATAGCTCCAACATATATGTCGAGGCAACGGAGTACCTCACAGACCGGTAGTGTGCTTAATCTGGCCCAAAAGGACATCGGGAACGGAAAGAAAGGATTTGCAAATGCTTCAGACTATTTAGAAACCTGGGATGACTCGGACAGCATAATGGCTGTAAATGCTCAAAAAGATTTGAGACATCATGCAAAATGGTGGCATAACCACTCAACATCACAATATCAATGTTCTGAGATCAACTAGGAACACATGGGAGTAGTAGAAAATGAACAGAGGCTTGAACTCAACAATCCTAGGCAACTACAGTTTAGTAACACGTCATCCTGAGAGATAGAAGAGAAGCCTAGTTCTTAACCCCCGTAGAAGAGAAGAGGTTGACTCAGATCAGAAGGGCATGAGGTATAAGGAGTAAAAAGAGCCTTACGTTCCCTTCCACAATCAATTCCCTTACATAACTAAAGCATTTCTAGACACAACTTCGACCAGTTTGGCTTGGTAATCCTACAGGCAGTCAGGCTCTGATACCAACGCTGTCAGGACCCCGATCCTAAGTCACACCGATCTAGCATGTAACACATCATATCACTTTGCGGCCTCACGCACGGTATTCCCACGGGTGCCACCTTACCTGGCCCGGGACCGTTTGCGCCTTTTGGCTCACGTATATGATAGTGTCGCTAGCATCCATATGACAAGAACCCGGGCCGACATGGCTAGTCGTGAACCCAAGGCGGCACTAACCCATGAGGACAGGCATACATGAATCACATCGAGCATGTCGGTCAACAACGTATATATCCGGGCTGTAGCACTGGGCTAACAGGACTCCGGTAACCCGGGCTGTAGCAGGCTAGGCAGGACTCCGGATAACACCGCGTGACATTTCCCCGAAGGGACAGACACAGGAACGACGTGAAACACATGCCGGCCAGTCAAGTGTTCCGAGCAGTAGTGCTGGGCTAGCAGGACTCCGGTGAACCGGGCTGTAGCGGACTACTATCGCTCAGAAGCACTAGACTACATTTCCCCATATGACAGGCTGCCAAGGATAAACAACTAGATAGTCGGATCCCACACATAGCAAGCATTTCAATCATACACACAATATGCTCGATATGTGTAGATACAACATGGCATCACAACAAGACTCTACGACTCAAGGTATTTATTCAATAGGCTCGGAAGAGCCAGATATTACAAGCATGGGTCTCATGACCCAACAATCAAAGCATACAAGTCAAAGCACATGCGGAAGCTTAACATGTCTGAGTACAGACATCTACAAATGAAAAAGGCTGAGAAGCCTGACTATCTACCAGATCCTGCCGAGGGCACAAGATCGTAGCTGAGGTATCAAGCTAAACGTCGAAGTCCAAGCGGTACTACTAGCGAGACTGACGTCTCTCTGCAAAACATAAAATAGGCAAACGTGAGTACAAACGTACTCAGCAAGACTTACATCAGAACTAACTACTTATGCATCAGTATCAAAAGGGGGTAGTGGAGTTTAACTGCAGCAAGCCAGCTTTGACTCGGTGGCTAACCTGAACTACGACTGCAAGCGACTCTTTTGGGGTGGCGCACACGAGTCCACATATTCACCATATCAATACACCACTATAGATCCGCTCCCGTCTCCCTACGAGAACGCCATCCATAGCACTCACGCTTATCTTGCGCATTTTAGAGTATCCACTTTCACTTGTCTATGAACTGTTATAGGCAACCCAGAAGTCCATTACCGCGGACACGGCTATTCGAATAGATGATGTTAACCCTGCAGGGGTGTACTTCTTCATACATGTTTCCACCACTTAGCGTCTGCACACGACATGTGCTCGGCAGACTTCAAGCGAAAGCCGACGTGGGTGTAGACCACGACCTGCCTAAACACTCAAGTCTCTAGTCCAGGTTTATCGCCTATTCGGGTTCCATCCGCAGGGAGTCCGGCCGAGGTTTCCACTAACGGCCCCGAACGATGTGTACAGGGTCCGAGACACCAAACGGGCGCCTGGCTGCCCGGCCACGTGCCTACCGCAACACAGCCCACCCCTACGGTCAGCGCTGCGTGCGGCCCCCAGCATACTACAAACACCAGAAACTACTTGCAACTCCTGGACAGAGGACAAGGGTGATTAAGAAGTCGAGCGGGGTCATATTTCAGGGACCAATGCATGGTAGTAGCTGTTTCATGGATCACAAACACAGAACTCAGTTCCTGAGGACGGCTTCAATGAGACAACCCACCATGTACTCCTACATGGCCTCTCACCAATACCTTTACCAAATCGTATTCACACACTTAGCTCACACACAATAGGGCATGTTCATCACCATTCCAATTCATTCCCGATGAATCAGACCCGACTCAACTCTAAGCAGTAGCAGGCATGACAAACAAGCATGAATGAGTAGGCACATCAGGGCTCAAACAACTCCTACTCATGCTAGTGGGTTTCATCTATTTACTGTGGAATGACAGGTCATGCAAAGGATAAAGGGGTTCAGCTACCGCAGCAAGTAACACATGAATCGTTGTTGTCCTAATGCAATAAAAGAGAGCAGGAGCGAGAGAGTGGGACTTTATCGGAATGAACAAGGGGGTTCTGCTTGCCTGGCACTTCTGAAGATAATATAGTTCTTCATCAGTGTCATCGATCTCATCGTCGGCACATCGTCTATCGAGAGGGGACAAACACCGGCAACTGAGAAAGAACACAATCAATGCAATGCCACAATATGATGCATGATCATGACATGGCAATATGCTGTGATTTGAGCTAATGCATCTAGCTATGATTTAAATGAAGTTGGTTTGAATACATGATTCAAAATCCAACTCCATATATGATTATTTAAATGTCCTTTATTTGTTTTGTCCAAAACAGAGGACAAACATTGTTCAAACATGCATGAAAATGGTACAGATGGATTCCTTGAATTTTTCTGATAATTTTTCATATATAAATCTTTTCATTTGGAGCTATAGATTAATTTCTATGATTTTTCAAAGTTTTGGATATTTTCTGAATTAAACAAATCATTTAAGATTTATTTAAATTCAGAAAAGGATTACTGCGTCAGCCTGACATCATCATGACGTCAGCAGGTCAACGGGGCGCGGTCCAGGTCAAATCTGACCTGTGGGTCCCGTGTGTCAGTGTAATTAGTTTAACTAAAACAGTTAATACTAATCCTAATTAATTAGCAGGGCCGGGCCCACCTGTCATTGAGCCAGAGGGGTCAACTGGGCCCAGCCGGGGTCAAACCCGGTCAGCGGGGTCAACCCTAGGCCGGCGGGGTCAAACCCACCGGCGACTCGACGCCGGCGAGGCCCGAGACGGCGGCGCGGCTCGGAACTGCTCTACAGGGCACCATTCGATGCGCGGGTTGCACCTATGGGTTCCTGGGAGTGAGGCGCATCCATTGGTGGCGGTGGTAGGAGCTGCGGTGGTCGGGGTCGACAGCGGCGACAAGTCCGGCGGCGGCCGGAGTTCGGCACCTGCGGTTTTGGCGTTGCGGTGCACGGGAGGAGGAGCCAGTGGGTTCTACGTGCTCCTGGGAGTTCACCGAGCGCGGTGACGTGCTCAGGCGCGGGCTGCGGTGGCCCTGGCCACGGCGGCGAGGAACCACGGCGGCGGTGAGCTTTCAGCTCCGATGGACAGCGGGGCTAGAGGGCGCGGACGAGCACGGGGAGAGAGGGGAAAGATGTGGGAGCTCACAACGATCTCGAGGAAGGACTCGGCGGGCTCGGGGACGACCGGAAGGCGACGAATCCGTCGATGGAGTCCGGCGGCCGTGCTCGGGGAAGACGACTCGTGGCGGCGATGTGGGGCTCCCGCGGTGGCGTGGCTCGGGGTGGAAGAAAGAGGGGGTCGAGGCGGAGCCTCTGGGCTGGTCAGGGAGGCGAGAGGGAGGCAGTGGCCGCGGTGGGGCTTGTCGGCGGCGACGGACCCGCTCGGCGCGAGAGGAAGAGAGGACCAGAGGAGGGGAGAGGCACAGGAGAGAGTGAGGGGCGCTCGGGGAGGTGCGTGGCGTCGCGAGGGAGGTCCAGGGCGACGAGGGGGAGCGGCAAGCAGGAGCTGGCGCGGCTCGGCTGTGCGCCGGGCACGCAGCTGCTTCTCCTCCTGGCAGGAGGAGGAAGACAGTGCTGCCCCTGGTGGGCTGGGCCGCCAAGTGGACTGGCCAGGTGGGCTGCAGGTAAGCCAGGTAAGGCCCAGGTGAGCCTCTGTTCTTTTCCTAGTTTTATTTCTCTTTTCTATTTTTTGTAATTTGTTCTGGGCTTTATTAAAAATACTAGGGCATTTCCAAAAATCATGAAACTAAACATGGCTACTGTTTATAATATATCCAACAGTAAACATTTTAGTTTATGATTATTTGAGAATTTAAAATATTTTATAGCATTTAAATGCCCAAATGCAAATACTATATGATTTAATCTAGTGACCAAATATGTCATGGAAAAATGTGCAACGCTTCTGGTTATGGTTTTAGCATTTTCCAGAAATGATGAACATTTTTAAAAGCCATTTGGATTACTGAAAATATTTTAGGTGAACCTAGTTGAATTTCTTTTGGTGCTAGGGTTTGAACATCCCCAATTCAACTTTCAAAGAAATTCAGACATGATGCATGAATGCTTGTGCAACTATTTACAATCAAATTCTAGGGCTGTGACAACAGATAACAAAAGGGGCAGTCCCCGAGTCCGTCTCGGGGGCCCCAGAGTCTTGGTACTTAAAATAAAAAGGGGGGCGTGATACATACTGCATCAGTTGTAAAATCTTCGAAGAAGATTCGCGTTCCATGGTCGCTCCGTCTCTTTGCCGGAGTCGTCCCTCTTGCGTGCTCGGGGCTTCTGAGCGTCGATCAGGTAGTAGGAGTCGTTGCCCAGCACCTTGCTGATGATGAAGGGGCCTTCCCAAGGTGCGGACAACTTGTGCTGGCCGGCTATTCGCTGGATCAGCCGGAGCACAAGGTCGCCTTCTTGGAAGGATCTCGGCCTGACCTTCCTGTTGTAGTAGCGACGTAGGCTCTGCTGGTAGATGCTGGACCGGCTGAGTGCCAACAGCCGGCCATCTTCCAGCAGATCGACGCCGTCTTGTCGTGCTTCTTCTGCTTCCTCCACGGTGTACATCGTGACTCGTGGGGAGTCGAACTCTATGTCCGTCGGGATGACGGCTTCAACACCGTAGACGAGGAAGAAGGGCGTGAAGCCGGTTGACTTGTTTGGAGTCGTACGCAGACTCCAGAGGACGACCGGCAACTCGTCAAGCCAACAGCCGGCCGAACGCTCCAGTGGTTCGACCAACCGAGGCTTGATGCCGGACAGGATGAGGCCATTCGCTCGCTCCACCTGGCCGTTTGACTGCGGGTGGGCAACGGACGCTAGGTCCAGTCGGATGCCCTGGGTCACGCAGAAACGGGCCAAGGCGCCTTTGGCAAAGTTGGTGCCGTTGTCGGTGATGATGCTGTGCGGTATGCCATACCGAATTGTGATGTCTGAGATGAAAGTCACGGCAGTCGGACCATTCAACTTCTTGATGGGCTTCACCTCAATCCACTTGGTGAACTTGTCCACCGCGACAAGTAGATGAGTCAGGTCGCCTCGTGCCGTTTTGAAGGGTCCCACCATATCCAGGCCCCAAACTGCAAAGGGCCAGGCGATGGGGATAGTCTTGAGTGCTGAAGCCGGCAGATGCGGCTTGGAACGGAACTTCTGGCACCCCTTGCATTTCTGGACCAACTCTTTGGCCTCTTCCAGGGCAGTCGGCCAGAAGAAACCGTGTCGGAAGGCTTTGGCGATGAGCGCTCTTGAGGCCGCATGGTGGCCGCACTCACATTGATGGATGTCTCTGAGAATTGCTTGGCCTTGCTCTGGCTCGACGCAGCGCTGGTAGACGCCTGTGACGCTGCGTCTGACAAGCTCTCTGTTGATTATGGTGTATGCTGCGGCTCGGTGTTGTATTTGCCGAGCTAAGGTTTCGTCAGGCGGCAGCTCCTTGTTCACCAGGAATTGGAGGATGGGCTGGGCCCATGAGGGTGCTGCTATCTCTTCTACTGTCAAAACTGCGACTTGGACGAGTGGCTGGGCTTGGAGTCGGCGGGCTGGAGTCCGCAGCCGCTTGCGGGATTAACGAAGCCCCCGGGCCGACTGGAGCAGTCCCGGGCCGAGTTCTGGAATCTTCTCTCTGGCTGCCGCAGTCCCCGGGCCGAATTCCGAAGTTCCCGGGCCGGCTGCAACTGCGGCACTCTTGAGATCATCTGCAACGGGTCTTGTGCTGTTTGCTTGGGCTATCGGGCCGGATCCGGCTTCTGAAGGGGGAGTCGGCACAAAAATTGAATCTGACTCTGGTGAGGGCTTGATGGACGGCTTGAGGAGGCGTTGGAGGGCGACGCCTGAAGGTATTGCTTGGCGGGTGGAGCCGATTCGTGCCAAAGCATCTGCTTGGTTATTGTCGTTCCTCGGTACGTGGAGGAACTCGCACCCCTCGAAATATCCACTGAGTTGCTGCACGAGGAAACGGTAGCTCGCCATGTTTGCATCCTTGGCGTCCCAGTCGCCCAACGACTGCTGTACCACCAAGTCGGAGTCGCCGTAACACAGGATCCGGCGGATGCCAAGCTCTTTGGCAAGCCGGAGCCCATGAACGAGCGCCTCGTACTCGGCGACGTTGTTGGAGGCGGCGAAGTGAATCTGCAGTGCGTACTTGAGCATGTCGCCCTTGGGAGAGGTGAGGACGACGCCGGCTCCCAAGCCGGTGCGCATCTTGGAGCCATCGAAATGCATCCGCCAATGGGTGGAGTCGGGCGCCGGTGGCAGGTACTGGGTCTTGGCCCAGTCGACGAGGAAGGCGGCCAGTGCTTGCGACTTGATGGCGGTGCGGGGTTGATAGTAGATCGTATAGGGCGCCAACTCTATGGCCCATTTGGCCACTCGGCCAGACGCATCCCGGCTTCCAATGATCTCAGCCAATGGGGACTGTGCAGACCACTGTGATTGGATGTTCTTGGAAGTAAGGCTTCAGCTTCTTGGCGGCGAAGTGCACGTTGTAACACATCTTCTGGTAGTGGGGGTAGTTCTGCTTGGAGGTCGACAGTACTTCACTCAGGTAGTATACCGGTCTCTGGACCGGCAGTGCCTTGCCTTCCTCCTTGCGCTCTACTACAATGACTGTGCTGACTACTCGGCTGGTGGCGGCGATGTACAGGAGCATGGGCTCCTTGGGAGTCGGAGCCGCCAACACAGGGGGAGTAACCAACATCTTCTTCAGCTGCAGAAAGGCCTCGTCCGCCTTGTGGTTCCACTCGAAAAAATTAGTCTTCTTCATGAGTTGGTACAGCGGGAGAGCTTTCTCGCCCAGCCGACTGATGAAACGGCTGATGGACGCCAAGCAGCCAGTGAACTTCTGCACATCCAACAGTCGGCTGGGTACCTCCATCCTCTCGATGGCCTTGATCTTCACAAGGTTGCACTCTATGCCGCGTTCAGAGACCAGGAAGCCGAGTAGCTGGCCGGCTGGTACTCCGAAAATGCACTTCTCGGGGTTAAGCTTGATCTGGAATCGGCACAGGTTCTCAAAGGTCTCCACGGCGCGATCCATCTCGCGCTAGTAGGCCTCTAAGAAGCGTCTCATGCTGGCCAGCTTCTTCGCGCCTTCGACGAGCTGGAGGCGGCGTGCCTCCGGCGCTTCGGCGCCAGCGTCCTCTGGAATGGGCGCATCCAGGTCTTGCAGTGCCGCATCAAGCGGGTCGTGAGCTCTCCCGTCGGAGTGCTCGCCATGGTCGATGACGAGCACCTCTGTAATGGTGCTCCCGCTGCCCTCCACGCGAGGGAGCGGCTCGTCGTAGACCACCACGTTGGTGGGGAAGGCGTGGAGCGACGCGGTGTCGGAATCGACCAGCATCGGGTCGGTGGAGCCTACGGACTCCAGGTCAGTGGCAGGCTTGCCAGCAACGTGGAGGTCGTCGAGGAGGCCTGCGAGAAGGTTCTCAGGGTCGCCGGTGCCTGCGTCGGATGCAGGCTCGTCGGAGAGGCTAACCTCGCCGATAAGATCGGCGAGGCAGCTGGCCGCGCAAACGATCTCAACGTTGCGCAGCACATCGGTGTGAACTTCTTCTGGCGTGCCGGGCTGGCTACGCTCGCCAGGGAGGAAAAGGGTTCCCGTCCAGAACAGATCTCCGGACGACGGTGAACCCGGCCCCATGGTGGGCGCCAAATGTCGGGGGTTGGGTGCGACATATGCCAAAGGATGGCTTATCATGGTGGGGCGAGTAGAACGTCGCCGGTTCCTGGAAGCGGGATGAGGCGTAGGCATGCACGCCGGCGGATCTTACCCAGCTTCGGGGCTCTCCGAGGAGATAATACCCCTACTGCTGCTCTGCGGGGTCTCCGCATGGTCACTATGGAGATATGTGTACAAAGTTACTCCTCGAGCTATGTTCTAGAGGTAGGAGAAGGCAAGGCTAGCTCTCCCCTCCTCTATGCGGTTGGTCTGGTGGGAAAAGGATCGAACCCTTTGCATGGGTGCGCCGGGGGGTTTATATAGGCCTACCCCCCGGGGGTACAATGGTAATCTGACTGGATGCGGGTCCCAGCCGTCTGTCTCGTAGGCCGCCGTCCTTTCCGCCGACTCCTGGGGGCCACCTCTGGTGGGCCCCGCCGACTGACCTGGCCACTGTAGCCGCGCCTCTGATGACGTTGGCTGGGTCGTGGGGGCGTGGCAACAGTGCCGCCGCCTGGCGGGCGATCACTGTCGCCACTCCCCGTCTTATCTGGTTAATGGCGCGTGGGACCCGTGGGAGGAGCTGGCCGACTCTCGGAGGCCGACTCCCACGGGGGCCGTCTTCGGGCGCTCTCGCCGTCTTCTATCTCTCCCGCTGACCGGCGGGGCCCGCCATCTCCAGGCCGTACAGGCGGGCCAACATGGGAACAGGGTTCCGCCGCTGGGCGGACGTCAGGGCCGGTATGGCCACAGTGCCGCGCCGTACCGAAGATCTCCTCCGGTACGTCGCACTGTAGCCATACCCACCCTTGGTAATCAGGGTAGGGGAGGGCTGTACTCTGGCCATCCCCAGTCCTGTCCTTCTTCCAGAAGGCGGAAGGTGATGAAGTCGCGGGCCTCCCTAGAGTCGCCGATCGGGAGTCTCAGCCGCCTCTGGGACTCGGCCGTGAGTAGGTGTCGGTGATGCTGCGGCCGACTCCCAGAGTCGGCCGATCGTTTTGGGATTCTCGGAGGGGCGTAGCCTGCCCCGATGTCTTGAAAGGTTCTGGGCCTCGGGTTTGCCTACCCGTGGCCCATTACTCCGACAACGCATGTCTTCCTAACTCTCCATGATGCCCCTCATGAGGCGTTGGTACCCAGCAGCCGTGCCCGGCAGGCCATAAGGCATGCGAGCATAGCTGTGGGGGGGGGACCTCCACAACGCCCGACTTGTGAGGGCCATAGGCATTCTGTCGTGGTGACTTGATTGAGCCCTGGTACGTCGATGCAGATGCGCAGCCCACCATCCTCGCCTGGATGGGGGGCCACACCTGGTAGACGGCGGAAACCTCTCATGATTCTTGATTCTTGTAGTTCTTGAACGGCCTGGTTAACGAACTCCTGCTGGTCTGACTCTCCTTGCCTTCCTCCTTCTTGAGGGAAACGTGCTTCGAAGCACGCCTCCAAGTGGTGCCCAAGTGCCTCCCTCGTGACCCCGGCTAGGTCGGTGTCCCTCCAGGTGAGAGCCCCCGAGCCCTGCCTGAGGAGGGCGCCGGGCGCGCTTTCCTATGCGATGGACGGAGGGTCCCCTTGGGCAGACACGGGACCTGAGGGGCCTGCCTCTTGAGGGGCTGAGCCTGACGATGTCTTCTTCTTCTTGGGGGTGATCTCGGGAAGCCTCCTACTTCCGCGATCTGGGTCTTCTAGTGACGCGGCCTGAAAGGCTCGCTCCAGGGAACACACTGCATCCTTTTCTTCACACGGCACCGTGATGACTCCGCCACTTCCTGGTATCTTGAGGACGTTGTAGCCATGATGAGTTACGGCCATGAACTTGGCCAGCGCCGGGTATCTGAGGATGGCGTTGTACGGCAGGCGGATGTGAGCGACGTCGAAGTCGATGAGCTCGGTGCGGTAATTCTTGCGGGCCCCGAAGGTGACAGGGAGGCGGACCTACCCAATCGGGATCGTTGAACCGTCGGTGACTCCGGAGAAAGGCTTGGTTGGCTGAAGCTGGTCATAGGGCACTTGGAGATTGTTGAATGTTTCCATGGACAGGACGTTGCGCCCTGCCCCACCGTCGATGAGGGTCCTGGTGACCAGTACGTTGCTGATGACTGGAGAGCAAAGCATCGGGAGGACCCCGGCCATGGCCGCACACTTCAGCTGATCCGCTGAGCTGAACGTGATGGTGCACGCCGACCACCTGAGAGGGCGCGTTGCTTCGAGCCTGGGGAGGACTGCATTCACCTCGCGGGCAAACTGCTTGAATATGCATTGGGAGGCTGGGGATTGAGCTCCGCCCAGGATGCAGGCAATTGCGCGCGGCTCCGGGAAGCCCCCAGCCCCCTTGTCTTGGTGGCGGTCCTCGTTCCTCCTTGGCTGAGGCGGCAGCGGGGGAAGGCCTGCATTGCCCTGCAGGCGATCCTCATGAGGCTGATCCTTCCAATCCCCCTCGCGGGGCAGGTCCCGCCAGCGGTCCTTGCGAGGTTGATCACGCCACCCTTGGCGCGGACCCCGATCTTCCCAGCGTCCTGGGTTTCTTCCTCCTCCTCGGCCGTAGCCCCGGTCAGCGCGGTCAGGGCGTCGGCCGATCCTTCCTTCTCGCACGGCGCGGAGCTCTTGGCATTCATTGGTGTTGTGGGTGTGGAGGTTGTGGTAGTATCGGCTGCCCCTGGACGATTCGGGCAGATCCTTGCCCCGCTTGGTGTCAGGCTCTGCAGCGAGCACGACAGCCCCCTTGCTCTTCACGTCCTTGGGCTTGGGCTTCTTCTCTTCTAGGTCTGCGGCAGGCAGCTCGAGGAGGGAGAGATGTCCTTCCTCAGCCCTGGCGCACTTGGTCGCCAAGTTGAACAGCTCCAGGGAGGTGCACAGGTCTTCATGCATCGCCAGCTCCTCCTTCATCTTGACGTCGCGCACGCCGTCGGAGAAGGCTGAGATGATGGCTTCCTCGGACACCTTGGGGATCTTGAGTCGCGCGTTGTTGAAGCGCTGGATGTACTTTTGCAGGGTCTCTCCGTGTTTTTGCTTGATGCGGCGCATGTCGCTCACGGCCGGTCGCGAGTACCTTGGAAGTTGGCGATGAAGCGGGTGCGCATCTGGTCCCAGGAAGAGATCGTGCCTGGGGCCAGGTTAAGGAGCTAGGTACGAGACCCTTCCTTGAGCGCCATGGGGAACCAGTTCACCATGACCTTTTCGTCCCCCCTGGCAGCTTCGATGCCCAGCTCGTAAAGCTGGAGGAACTCGGTGGGGTCAGTCATGCCGTCGTAGCGAGGAGGCAGGTCTGGCTTGAACTTGCCGGGCCATGCAACGCTGCGCAGCTCGGTGGTGTAGGTGCGGCAGTCGGCCGTGGCCACGGGAGGCTTCGGTCGAGGGGGAGCTTAGCCTTGAGGGTCCCCATGCGCTGCAGCCGGAAGCAGCGCGGGGTCTTGACGTGCCAGAGCTGGAGCAGGGTCGCGGCGAGCCGGAGCAGGGAGCGCTCGGGCAGCCTCTTGCGATCGAGGGACTTCTTGGTAGCTCCGTTCTCGCTGGGCTGGCGCCTGATGGAGCGGGTTCCGCCCAGGGGCCATGCGCCTTGGAGCCATGGCGTCTTCTTGGAGCGGGGGGCGGCTGGTACGCCCCCGGAACTTCATTGCCAGCGCGTGGCGGGGTGCGGTGTAGCGGAGCGGACGGTGCAGGAGAGCCCCCTGCGGCGCGGACGAGCTCGGCGACGCGGTCGAGCCACTCTTCGTAGATGCGTCGACGGGACGGTAGCGCAGGAGCTCGTTTGCTGCGATGAGTGCAGCCCGAGCCTCCAAGGGCGCGCGGAGCACGTGGGACGAGGAGCCAGCTGGCGTGAGCGACGGAGTAGCGGTGCGGCCGTCTCGCCGCACGGACGGGTGCTGAGACGACGCTTGCTGCTCGTTCCCCGCCGGGCCGGTGGCGGCGTTGACGGCGGGCGACGGGGAACGACGAGGACGCCCACCGACGGGAGCCGTCTGGGCGACGCGGGAGGCGATGGCGGCCCGGCGCTCGGCGCGGGCCCGATGGGCGTCGGACAAGGACGCGACGGTCAGCGGAGAACGAAGCGGTGGAAGACAGATTCCGGCGCACCCCTACCTGACGCGGCAAATGTCGGATTTAGGGTTCCGGCAGACCCTTAAGGTTCGAACTCTGGGGTGCGCGCGGAAATTCTGCCCTCTACCTCTCTGTCTCGCAAGGATCTAAACTACCAAAGGAACAACACAAAAGACACAAAGTTTATACTGGTTCGGGCCACCGATGTGGTGTAATACCATACTCCAGTGTGGTGGGTTGATTGCCTCTTGGGCTGATGATGATGAACAGTACAAAGGAGAACATCCTCGCGAGGGCGTATTCTTGCTGGGACAACGAACTTCTAGGGGAATTCAGCCGCCCTTCTCTCTCTCTCAGTGTGTCTGTGCCTGTTCTGTCCAATTCTGATTGCCTCTACCCTGGGGGTGGCTAGTCCAATTCTGATTGTCTCTACCCTGGGGGTGGCTAGTCCTATTTATAGGCAAAGGCCCTGGTCCTCGTCCCAAATATTGAGCGGGAAGGGCGCCAACAATTGGCCAATTCGAAGGGGAACATAAAGTACTCTTATCCTGGCTAAAGTTGGTCTTCCCCTGCCAAAGGCCCTGTGGTGACGCCGTTCTGGGCTCCACGATGACCTCCTTCCCACCGTTGGACTGGTCTTGGTCTTGTTGCACTGAAATGGATGCCTTTGCTTGATCCTCTCGCCTGTGCTTGCCCCCTTTGCACTAAAGAGGAAAGCGAGGACACTGCGCGGGCTGGCGACCGCCTGGCGCCCTTGGTCGTCATGGCTTACGTCATGGGCACCTCGCGAGGTACCCTGACTTGATCTCTCCGCCTCCTCGTGAGCCAGCCTCGCGAGGCCGAGCCTGAGGAAGCACCGTGTCGTCCGCCCCGCGAGGCTTGGCCCCTCGCGAGGGTCTTGGGTCTTGTGTTGATGAAGTTGGGCCGTGCTGGGCCTCCCTTGAGCCGCGCCGCAGGCCGCAGGCAGGCAAGTCTGGGGACCCCCAATCCCAGAACGCCGACACATTCTTCTATATGTGGACGACATCATCATCACCGCCTCCACGGATCATCTACTTCGTTGTCTCACTCAACAGCTTCATTCCGAGTTTGCTATGACGGACCTTGGTGCCCTATCATTCTTTCTCGGCATTTCCGTCACTCAGACATCATCTGGTATGGTGCTTTCATAGCGACAGTATGCGTTGGATCTTCTCCAACGTGTGGGCATGGTGGATTGTAATCCCTCGACTACCCCTATCGACGTCAAGTGCAAGATTTCGGCGCAAGATGGTTCCCTCCGTGCTGATCCTACGGAGTACTACAGCTATGCTAGAGCTCTGCAGTATCTAGCCCTCACGGGCCCTGACATTGCGCACGCTATTCAGCAAGCTTGTCTCTATATGCATGCACCTCGCGAGCTACATCTGCACCTGGTCAAGCGTATTCTCCGGTACGTCAAGGGGACTCTTGACCTCAGCATGCACATCACCCGCTCCTCATTGACTGATGACCCACAAGTGTAGGGGATCTATCATATACCTTTCGATAAGTAAGAGTGTCAAACCGGACGAGGAGCAGAAGGAAATGACAAGCAGTTTTAAGGAGGTATTCTCTGCAAGCACTGAAATTATCGGTAACAGATAGTTTTGGGATAAGGTCATTTGTAACGAGTAACAAGTAGTGAAAGTAAATAAGGTGCAGCAAGATGGCCCAATCCTTTTGGTAGAAAAGTACAAGCCTGAATAAACTCTTATATGAAGGAAAACGCTCCCGAGGACACATGGGAATTATCGTCAAGCTAGTTTTCATCATGCTCATATGATTCGCGTTCGTTACTTTGATAATTTCATATGTGGGTGGACCGGTGCTTGGGTGCTGCCCTTCCGTGGACAAGCATCCCACTTATGATTAACCCCTATTGCAAGCATCCGCAACTATAAAAGAAGTATTAAGGTAAACCTAACCATAGCATGAAACATATGGATCCAAATCAGCCCCTTACGAAGCAATGCATAAACTAGGGTTTAAGCTTCTGTCACTCTAGCAACCCATCATCTACTTATTACTTCCCAATGCCTTCCTCTAGGCCCAAACAATGGTGAAGTGTCATGTAGTCGACGTTCACATAACACCACTAGAGGAAAGACAACATACATCTCATCAAAATATCGAATGAATACCAAATTCACATGACTACTTATAGCAAGACTTCTCCCATGTCCTCAGGAACAAACATAACTACTCACAAATCATATTCATGTTCATAATCAGAGAGGTATTAATATGCATAAAGGATCTAAACATATGATCTTCCACCAAATAAACCAACTAGCATCAACTACAAGGAGTAATCAATACTACTAGCAACCCACGGGTACCAATCTGAGGCTTTGGGACAAAGAATTGATACAAGAGATGAACTAGGGTTTTAGAGGAGATGGTGCTGGTGAAGATGTTGATGGAGATTGACCCCCTACCGCTGAGAGGATCGATGGTGATGATTTCCCCCTCCCAATGGGATGTTTCCCCGGCAGAACAGCCCCGCCGAAGCCCTAGATTGGTTCCGCCAAAGTTCCGCCTCGTGGCGGCGGTGTTTCGTCCCGAAAGCTTGCTCCTGATTTTTTTCTAGGGTAAAATACTTCATATAGTAGAAGATGGGCACCGGAGGCCTGCCAGGGGGCCCACGAGGCAGGGGCATGCCCCCCACCCTCGTGGATGGTGGGTGGCCCCCCTCTGGTTGATTCTTTCGCCAGTTTTTTTATTAATTCCAAATACTGCCTCCGTGAAGTTTCGGGAATTTTGGAGTTGTGCAGAATAGGTCTCTAATATTTGCTCCTTTTCTAGCCCAAAATTCTAGCTGCTGGCATTCTCCCTCTTCATGTAAACCTTGTAAAATAAGAAAGAATAGACATAAGTATTGTGACATAATGTTTAATAACAACCCATAATGCAATAAATATCGATATAAAAGCATGATGCAAAATGGACGTATCAACTCCCCCAAGCTTAGACCAAGCTTGTCCTCAAGTGGAAGCTGATAACGAAAAATATGTCCACATGTTTAGTGATAGAGGTGTCGATAAAATAAAATACAGACATGAGGGCATCATGGTCATTCTTATAACAGCAACATATATAAATATTGTCATATGATTTCTTATGCTTAAGTAATAATCTATTCACAATGTATAATAAGAATCAGAAACTTCATTGAAAACCAACAAACTATAATATCGGTAATTGAAGCAATTGCAATTTATCATAACATCGGAAAGAGTCATTATAAGAGCTTTTCAGCAAGTCCACATACTCAACTATCATTTGATCTTTCACAATTGCTAACACTCACGCAATACTTATGGGTATGGAGTTTTAATCAGACACAGAGAAAGATAGGGGCTTATAGTGTTGCCTCCCAACCTTTTACCTCAAGGGTAATGTCAACAATAATAGTTCATGCTAACTTACATCCAATTGGATATGTATATATATATATATATATATATATATATATATATATATATATATATATATATATATATATATATATATCAGGATCTTTCCAGCACAATGTGCTTGCCAAAGGATAAAATATAAAAAGGAAAAGGTGAAGATCACCATGACTCTTGCATAAGGTATAAGAAAAAAGTAAAAGATAGGCCCTTCATAGAGGGAAGCAGACGTTGTCATGTGCTTTTATGGTTGGATGCACGAAATCTTAATGCAAAAGAACATCACTTTATATTGCCACTTGTGATATGGACCTTTATTATGCAGTCCGTCGCTTTTATTGCTTCCACATCACAAGATCGTATAAAGCTTATTTTCTCCACACTAATAAATCATACATATTTAGAGAGCAATTTTTATTGCATGCAACAATGACAACTTACGGTGCATACATATTTAGGTAGATATGGTGGACTCTCACGTCAAAACTGGGTTTAAGGATATTTGGAAGCACAAGTAGTATCTCTACTTGGTGCAAATAATTTGGCTAGCATGAGGGGGAAAGGCAAGCTCAAGATGTTGGATGATCCATGACTATATAGTTTATTTCAGATATAAGAAAACATAACCCATTACATTGTCTTCCTTGTCCAACATCAACTCTTTAGCATGTCATATTTAGATGAGTGCTCACAATCATAAAAGATGTCCAAGATAGTATATTTATATGTGAAAACCTCTCTTTCTTTATTACTTCCTATTAATTGCAACGATGACCATAACTATGTTTGTCAACTCTCAACAACTTTTATTCATCATACTCTTTATATGTGAAGTCATTACTCCCCATAAGATCAATATGATCTCTTTATTTCTTTTTATTATTTCTTTTCCTTTTATTCCCTCACGATCATAGCAAGATAATCAAGCCCTTGACTCAAAACTAATCTTTATTATATATATCTCACGGACTCGATTACATAGAAGGATCGTAAAGCAAAGCTCAAAACTAGATCATACTAAAACTTTATTCTACTAGATCAAGATATTACTAAAAGGATCGAACTAAGAAAAACGGTAAAGATAGAAGTGTGATGGTGATACGATACCGAGGCACCTCCCCCAAGCTTGGCATTTGCCAAGGGGAGTGCCCATACCCATGTGATTATGTCTCTTTCTTCGGAGGTGGTGATGTGATATTCTTGGCAATGATGCCCCTCAGGATACGATTCTCTTCCTCGAGCTTATTGACTTGTTGCTTGAGGTCCATTATTTCCTTACGGAGCTTACTCGTGACGGCTAAAGCTCCTTTCACCCATGGATGTTGCATAGCTGCGGGAGAACAAGTAACACTGTTTTTCATATTTTCATAAGAAAGAAATCTGACATTGGAGGGGATGACCGAGTTTGGAATAGGTGAGCTCTGTAGTTCCCCCATCGTGAATCCGGCTCGGAAACAAGAAGTAATTGTTGGAGATATGCCCTAGAGGCAATCATGTTTGATGATATTTCCTATGTGTTTATGAATAAAGATAGTCCTTGGACATTATCAATGATGTGTATCAGCAAGTACGTGACTTGTTTGTGGGACTATGCATTGTATGATGACTGTCCTAAAAGGTCCCTAGTTGAAAGGGCTGTGTGGACACGCAGCCGACTAGACTAGCATATGACACGGTCGATGGCTTGGTCTCACTAGCCATGGAGAATTGGATGCTAACCGGATAATATGGACTTGGAAAGGTCTGGTCGGATTCGACGTAGTCGGATCCGAGTCGAGATAAGGTCCAAGTCGGATAGACCCAACTATAAGACGCAGCGATATGTCATCTGTGAGTCTCTAGTGCAACATACGTTCTATGTCCTAAGACCTGAGCTGACGCATGTACTCGGGATGGTGATAGACTTGCTTTGGGACGAGCTCCGTAACTGGGTAGTTACAAAGGTAGGTTTCGGGCTTTTCCAGACCCATGCTGTGAGACGTGGTCGAGCAAGATGGGATTTGCCCCTCCGATGAGGAGAGATATACTCTGGGCCCCTCGTGTGATCCGGCCAGGATAAGCATGGCCATGCGACAAGGATTATGAGATAGTCCGGTTTGTGGTCGGCATCACTGGAACGAGAAAGAGGTTGGGCTAGCACAAGGATGACAGACTCGCCTTGAGCCTGACAGCATATATTGTGTGGAAAAAGGATTGGAAGTGTGATGTACAGGTTCGCCTAACCAGCTTCATAGTCTGCTTGGTGTTTGACATGCCTTGCTAGAGGCCGCTGCCAACCTTGCAGTTCGGAGGTGATTCGAACTACGACCAAGCCGACTTGAACCTAATGGGTCGCGCGCTTAAGGGAAGGAACCTACGAGGTCGAATCCGAGGACACTGGTCAGATGTGATCCGAGCTGTATTCGGATTGTGGCCGAGTAGACTTGTGGGCTTTAGGGTCCATGCGAGGCCCAAGTTTTGAGCCCACGACGGACGCCTATATAAAGTGGAGGTGCGGCGCACTCATGCGGTTGATCGTTTTGGCGCTATCACCAGGGTTTGCATGTGTTGAGAATCGACACCTCCGCTCGCCGCCGGTTGTGTGATCGGACCTAGCAGTCTGCCGCACGACGTTCCTCCTGCACGCGTGGATACCGTTAGAGGTGTGCACTTGCGCCGCTCCGGCGAACCTGTACGTGGGATCCGACGACCAGCTGCTCGAGGGAGATCGGACGAGGAGGAGATGATCCACGCGGACGCGCTGCCCCAACTCTTCTTCCGCTGCACGGCACTGCGCGTCTAGTGGTAACGAACTGTGATCCATCTTCCGTAGCATGTTCTTGGCTGTTCTGCGCGTAGGAATTTTAAATTGCAGTCGACGCACCCTACCATAGAACCCAACAGTAACTTCTTGATCCTCCTCCATGGAATCTATCCTCTTCATTCGGCCTCCATCTCTTCCTCCGTTGATGGCCCAAAGTGGTCAGCGTCACTATTTGCTCCTAGTCCCAGTGTCGTATGAGACACCCGGCTCTCCTCGACTGATGCTACCTCTTGAGCGCTGTGTTGGTTTTCCCTTGAAGAGGAAATGGTGATGTAGTAAAGTAGCTTAAGTATTTCCCTCAGTTTTTGAGAACCAAGGTATCAATCCAGTAGGAGGCCACGCTCAAGTCCCTCGCACTTACACAAAAAAATAAAAACCTTGCAACCAACGGAATAAAGGGTTTGTCAATCCCTTCACGGTCACTTACGAAAGTGAGATCTGATAGATATGATAAGATAATATTTTGGGTATTTTTATAATAAAGATGCAAAGTAAAATAAAAGGCAATAAAAATAGCTAAGTGTTGGAAGATTAATATGATGGAAAATAGACCCGGGGCCATAGGTTTCACTAGTGGCTTCTCTCAAGAGCATAAGTATTACGGTGGGTGAACAAATTACTGTTGAGCAATTGATAGAATTGAGCATAGTTATGAGAATATCTAGGTATGATCATGTATATAGGCATCACTTTGTATATAGGCATCTAGGTATGATCATGTATATACGGGACCGTCGTATGCGTAGCGCCTTGTATTTCATACCCGACACACAAACCCGTAGAATGCGATTCTATGCATAACTTTGTTTTGCAGGTTTGATGTGAATAGTATGGCTCATGTGTATGTGATGCATGTGTGTAATTTATACATGGCCTGCGCGTCATGTTTGTCAGCCGGCAGGAGCCAAAGTGTTGTCATTATATTGTATAACAACCTGCGTGTCGACTTGTGACTCTATGTAAAATTCATTACTAGTTGTAGTAGTTGGATAATAGAGATCAGGTTGGTGGCTTCGCGTCCGGGCGTGACAAACAAGACAGAGTTCCTAGATGGTCATCGGAGTCGGAGCCGACCTGGAAGAACGTCCATGAAGGAGCCATACTATTTCACGATATATGTTTATTTGTGATTGATATGCTTCTTGTTTTCTATGCATGTTAGAATGGTAGAAAGATCCCTCATGAATATAAAGTGAATTGCCATCCCCGATGTTGCACCTTCGCACGTCAAGTACGTCTAGTAGTGGGATCATAAGATTGAGGTGTTGCTGGATGTCCTTGAACTGAAGGGTTCGTGTCGGACACGGACATGCACTGCATCAGGTTAACTTGACAAGGCTATCAAAACGGTTTTGGGCCTTGTGGCAAAGAAGGTTGGGGGCCGGGGTATGAGATACCTTCGCGACCGACAGGAGTCGTATAGAGATACGATTAGCAAGGAGTTTCTTACCGGATAGGCATGTTGTCTAGCAGTGATGCTAAAGCTCACTAGTCGCATGTGCTAGTCGGATCCTGAATCACTGAAAGTTTGCGGAGGGATGCTAACTTCAGTGGGAGTATTTTCGTTTAAGGCTAGAATTACTCTACAAAAACACATTGCTTAGTGATTGCATATTTTCTGTTGTAGATCAATGGCACCACCTGCTCAACCCAACTTTGCATTGAAATCAATTCTTGAAAAGGATAAACTGAATGGAACAAACTTTACCACCTGGTATAGAAATCTGAGAATTGTTCTCAAGCATGATAAAAAGGAACATGTTCTAGAGGATCCACTTCCAGAGGAACCTGCTGATAATGCTAGTGCCACAGCTAAGAATGCCTACCAAAAACTAGTTGATGAATCAACGGAGATCAGTTGTCTGATGCTGGCATGTATGGAGCCCGATTTGCAACAGCATTTCGAAAATGTTGAGGCTTACGATATGATCGAGAGTCTCAAGATCATGTTTCAGACACAGGCTAGAACCGAAAGGTTCAACGTCTGGCGATCCTTGATGGATTGCAAGCTGAAGGAAGATGATCCACTGAGCCCACATGTGATCAAGATGAACAGATATGTGCAAGCTTTGGATCGGTTGGGCTTCCTGCTCTTGGATGAGCTGGCTACTAATGCAGTTCTGGGTTCTCTTCCGCCTAGCTATGGGACGTTCATCTCGAACTACCATATGGATGGCATGGATAAGAAGCTCACTGAATTGCATGTCATGCTTAAGGTGGCAGAGCAAGATATTAAGAAAGGCACGCATCAAGTGTTGATGGTGCAGAAATTGACTAAGATCAAGAAGAGTTGGTCTAAGAAGAAGGCTAAGGCAAAGGGCACGGAGATGGTAACCTCCGCCGCTGCGCCGAAGTCTGGACCGGACTCGAAGACCATTTGCGATCATTGCAAGGAAACTGGTCACTGGAAGAGGAACTGTAGCAAGTGGCTTGCAGAGCATGGCAAGAAGGCCGGGAATGCTACTTCAGGCAAAGGTACACTTGTTGCATATGTTATAGACATTTACCTTGCTGACATACCTAGTAGCTCTTGGGTATTTGATACCGGATCGGTTGTTCATATTTGCAACTCGATGCAGGGGCTGGTAAGAACTAGGTGAAGGAAATATGCCCTAGAGGCAATAATAAAGTTATTATTTATTTCCTTAAATCATGATAAATGTTTATTATTCATTCTAGAATTGTATTAACAGGAAACATAATACATGTGTGAATACATAGACAAACAGAGTGTCACTAGTATGCCTCTACTTGACTAGCTCATTAATCAAAGATGGTTATGTTTCCTAACCATGAACAAGGAGTTGTTATTTGATTAATGAGGTCACATCATTAGTTGAATGATCTGATTGACATGACCCATTCCATTAGCTTAGCACCCGATCGTTTAGTATGTTGCTATTGCTTTTATCCATGACTTATACATGTTCCTATGACTATGAGATTATGCAACTCCCGGAGGAACACTTTGGGTGCTACCAAACGTCACAACGTAACTGGGTGATTATAAAGGAGTACTACAGGTGTCACCAAAGGTAGATGTTGGGTTGGCGTATTTCGAGATTAGGATTTGTCACTCCGATTGTCGGAGAGGTATCTCTGGGTCCTCTCGGTAATGCACATCACTTAAGCCTTGCAAGCATTGCAACTAATGAGTTAGTTGCGGGATGATGTATTACGGAACGAGTAAAGAGACTTGCCGGTAACGAGATTGAACTAGGTATTGGATACTGACGATCGAATCTCGGGAAAGTAACGTACCAATGACAAAGGGAACGACATATGTTGTTATGCGGTCTGACCGATAAAGATCTTCGCAGAATATGTAGGAGCCAATATGGGCATCTAGGTCCCGCTATTGGTTATTGACCGGAGACGTGTCTTGGTCATGTCTACATTGTTCTCGAACCGTAGGGTCCGCACGCTTAACGTTACGATGACAGTTATTATGAGTTTATGCATTTTGATGTACCGAAGGTTGTTCGGAGTCCCGGATGTGATCACGGACATGACGAGGAGTCTCGAAATGGTCGAGACATAAAGATTGATATATTGGAAGCCTATGTTTGGACATCGGAAGTGTTCCAGGTGAAATCAGGATTTTACCGGAATACCGGGTGGGTTACCGGAACCCCCCGGGAGCGATATGGGCCTTAATGGGCCTTAGTGGAAAGGAGAAAGGGGCAGCCCTAGTGGCCGCGCGCCTCCCCCCTTCCCTAGTCCTATTAGGACTTGGAGAAGGTGGCCGGCCCCCCTCTCTCTCTTTCCCCCCCTTGAGGAATCCTATTCCAACTAGGATTGGTGGGGGGGAATCCTACTCCCGGAGGGAGTAGGACTCCCTGGCGCGCCACCCCTTGGCCGGCCAGCCCCTCCCCCTTGGCTCCTTTATATACGGGGGCAGGGGAGCACCCTAGGACACATAATTGATCAACGTGATCGTTCCTTAGCCGTGTGCGGTGCCCCCCTCCACCATATTCCACCTCGGTCATATTGTCGCGGTGCTTAGGCGAAGCCCTGCGTCGGTAGTACATCAAGATTGTCACCACGCCGTCGTGCTGACGGAACTCCTCCCCGAAGCTTTGCTGGATCGGAGCCCGGGGATCGTCATCGAGCTGAACGTGTGCTAAGAACTCGGAGGTGCCGGAGTAACGGTGCTTGGATCGGTCGGATCGGGAAGACGTACGACTACTTCCTCTACGTTGCGTCAACACTTCCGCTTCGGTCTACGAGGGTACGTAGACAACACTCTCCCCTCTTGTTGCTATGCATCACCATGATCTTGCGCGTGCGTAGGAAATTTTTGAAATTACTACGTTCCCCATCAGTGGCATCCGAGCCTAGGTTTTTATGGTTTGATGTTATTTGCACGAGTAGAACACAAGTGAGTTGTGGGCGATATAAGTCATACTGCCTACCAGCATGTCATACTTTGGTTCGGCGGTATTGTTGGACGAGACGATCCGGACCAACCTTACGCATACTCTTACGCGAGACCGGTTCCCTCGACGTGCTTTGCACATAGATGGCTTGCGGAAGACTGTCTCTCCAACTTTAGTTGAACCGAGTGTGGCTACGCCCGGTCCTTGAGAAGGTTAAAACGGAGTCTATTTGACAAACTATCGTTGTGGTTTTGATGCGTAGGTAAGATGAGTTCTTGCTTAAGCCCGTAGCAGCCACGTAAAACTTGCAACAACAAAGTAGAGGACGTCTAACTTGTTTTTGCAGGGCATGTTGTGATGTGATATGGTCAAGACATGATGCTAAATTTTATTGTATGAGATTATCATGTTTTGTAACCGAGTTATCGGCAACTGGCAGGAGCCATATGGTTGTCGCTTTATTGTATGCAATGCAATCGCGATGTAATGCTTTACTTTGTTACTAAGCGGTAGTGATAGTCGTGGAAGCATAAGATTGGCGAGACGACAACGATGCTACGATGGAGATCAAGGTGTCGCGCCGGTGACGATGGTGATCATGACGGTGCTTCGAAGATGGAGATCACAAGCACGAGATGATGATGGCCATATCATATCACTTATATTGATTGCATGTGATGTTTATCTTTTTATGCATCTTATCTTGCTTTGATTGACGGTAGCATTATAAGATGATCTCTCACTAAATTATCAAGAAGTGTTCTCCCTGAGTATGCACCGTTGCAAAAGTTCTTCGTGCTGAGACACCACGTGATGATCGGGTGTGATAGGCTCTACGGTCAAATACAACGGGTGCAAAACAGTTGCACACGCGGAATACTCAGGTTATACTTGACGAGCTATGCATATAAGATATGACCTCGGAACACGGAGACCGAAAGGTCGAGTGTGAATCATATAGTAGATATGATCAACATAATGATGTTCACCATTGAAGACTAAGCCATTTCACGTGATGATCGGTTATGGTTTAGTTGATTTGGATCACGTGATCACTTAGAAGATTAGAGGGATGTCTATCTAAGTGGGAGTTCTTAAGTAATATGATTAATTGAACTTTAATTTATCATGAACTTAGTCCTGGTAGTATTAGCATATCTATGTTGTAGATCAATAGCTCGCGTTGTTGCTTTCATATGTTTATTTTGATCTGTTCCTAGAGAAAATTGTGTTGAAAGATGTTAGTAGCAATGATGCAGATTGGATCCGTAATCTGAGGTTTATCCTCATTGCTGCACAGAAGAATTATGTCCTTGATGCACCGCTAGGTGACAGACCTATTGCAGGAGCAGATACAGACGTTATGAACGTTTGGCTAAGCTCAATATGATGACTACTTGATAGTTTAGTGCACCATGCTTAACGGTTTAGAATCAGGACTTCAAAGACGTTTTGAACGTCATGGAGCATATGAGATGTTCCAGGAGTTGAAGTTAATATTTCAAGCAAATACCCGAGTTGAGAGATATGAAGTCTCCAACAAGTTCTATAGCTAAAAGATGGAGGAGAATCACTCAACTAGTGAGCATGTGCTCAGATTGTCTGGGTACTACAATCGCTTGAATCAAGTGGGAGTTAATCTTCCAGATAAGATAGTGATTGACAGAATTCTCTAGTCACCATCACCAAGTTAGTAGAACTTCGTGATGAACTATAATATGCAAGGGATAACGGAAATCATTCCCAAGCTCTTCGCGATGCTAAAATCGGCGAAGGTAGAAATCAAAGAAAAACATCAAGTGTTGATGGTTGACAAGATCACTAGTTTCAAGAAAAGGGCAAAAGTAAAGAAGGGGAACTTCAAGAAGAACGGCAAGCAAGTTGCTGCTCAAGTGAAAAAGCCCAAGTCTGGTCCTAAGCCTGAGACTAAGTGCTTCTACTGCAAAGGGACTGGTCACTGGAAGCGGAACTACCCCAAGTGATTGGCGGATAAGAAGGATGGCAAATTGAACATAAGTATATTTGATATACATGTTATTGATGTATACTTTACTAGTGTTCATAGCAACCCCTCAGTATTTGGTACTAGTTCAGTTGCTAAGATTAGTAACTCGAAATGGGAGTTGCAGAATGAACAAAGACTAGTTAAAGGGCAAGGTGACGATGTGTGTTGGAAGTGGTTCCAAGATTGATATGATCATCATCACACACTCCCTATACTTTCGGGATTAGTGTTGAAACTAAATAAGTGTTATTTGGTGTTTGTGTTGAGCATGAATATGATTTGATCATGTTAATTGCAATACAGTTATTCATTTAAGTTAGAGAACAATTGTTGTTCTGTTTACATGAATAAAACCTTCTATGGTCATACACACCAACGAAAATGGTTTGTTGGATCTCGATCGTAGTGATACACATATTCATAATATTGAAGCCAAAAGGATGCAAAGTTAATAATGATAGTGCAACTTGTTTGTGGCACTACTGTTTAAGTCATATTGGTGTAAAGCGCATGAAGAAACTCCATGCAGATGGAATTTTTGGAATCACTTGATTATGAATCACTTGATGCTTGCGAACCATGCCTCTTGGGCAAGGTGACTAAAACGCCGTTCTCCGGAACAATGGAGCGAGCAACAGATTTGTTGGAAATCATACATACTGATGTATGTGGTCCAATGAATATTAAGGCTCGCGACAAGTATCATTATTTTCTAACCTTCACAGATGATTTGAGCAGATATGGGTATATCTACTTGATGAAACATAAGTCTGAAATGTTTGAAAAGTTCAAAGAATTTCAGAGTGAAGTAGAGAATCATCGTAACAAGAAAATAAAAGTTTCTACGATATGACAGTGAAGGAGAATATTTGAGTTACGAGTTTGGTCTTCAATTAAAACAATGTGGAATAGTTTCACAAAACTCATGCCACCTGGAACACCACAACATAATGGTGTGTCCGAACATCATAACCGCACTTTATTGGATATAGTGCAATCTATGATGTTTCTTACCGATTTACCAATATCATTTTGGGATCATGCATTAGAGACAGTTGCATTCACGTTTAAAAAGGGCACCATCTTAGTCCGTTGAGACGACACAATCTGAACTGTGGTTTAGCAAGAAACCAAAGTTGTCGTTTCTTAAAGTTTGGGATTGTGATGCTTATGTGAAAAAGTTTCATCCTGATAAGCTCAAACCCAAATCGGAGAAATATGTCTTCATAGGATACCCAAAGGAGACAATTGGGTACACCTTCTATCACAGATCCGAAGGCAAGATATTCGTTGCTGAGAATGGATCTTTTCCGGAGAAGGAGTTTCTCTCGAAAGAAGTGAGTGGGAGGAAAGTAGAACTTGATAAGATAACTATATCTGCTCCCTTATTGGCAAGTGGTTCATCACAGAAATCTGTTCTTGTGACTACTACACCAATTAGTGAGGAAGCTAATGATGATGATCATGAAACTTCAGATCAAGTTACTACCGAATCTCGTAGGTAAACCAGAATGAGATCCGCACCAGAGTGGTACGGTGATACTGTTCTGGAGGTCATGATATTAGATCATGATGAACTTGCGAACTATGAGGAAGCGATGATGAGCCCAGATTCCGCGAAATGGTTTGAGGCCATGAAATCTGAGATGGGATCCATGTATGAGAACAAAGTATGGACTTTGGTTGACTTGCCCGATGATCGGCAAGCAATTGAGAATAAATGGATCTTCAAGAGGAAGACCGACGCTGATAGTAGTGTTACTATCTACAAAGCTAGAATTGTCGCAAAAGGTTTTCGACAAGTTCAAAGTGTTGACTACGATGAGAGTTTCTCAGTCGTATCTATGCTTAAGTATGTCCGAATCATATTAGCAATTGCCGCATTTTATGAAATCTGGCAAATGGATAAACAAAACTGCATTCCTTAATAGATTTATTAAAGAAAAGTTGTATATGATGCAACCAGAAGGTTTTGTCAATCCTAAAGGTGCTAATAAAATATGCAAGCTCCAGCGATCCATCTATGGACTGGTGCAAGCATCTCAGAGTTGGAATATACGCTTTGATAAGTTGATCAAGGCATATAGTTTTATACAGACTTGCGGTGAAGCCTTTATTTACAAGAAAGTGAGTGGGAGCACTACAACATTTCTGATAAGTATATGTGTATGACATATTGTTGATCGGAAATGATGCAGAATTATTCTGCAAAGCATAAAGGAGTGTTTGAAAGGAGTTTTTCAAAGAAAAGACCTCGGTGAAGCTGCTTACATATTGAGTATCAAGATCTATAGAGATAGATCAAGACGCTTGATAAGTTTTTTCAATGAGTACATACCTTGACAAGTTTTTGAAGTAGTTCAAAATGGAACAGTCAAAGAAAGAGTTCTTTCCTGTGTTACAAGGTGTGAAATTGAGTAAGACTCAAAGCCCGACCACGACAGAAGATAGAAAGAGAATGAAAGTCATTCCCTATGCCTCGGCCATAGGTTCTATAAAGTATGCCATGATGTTTACCAGATCTATTGTATACCCTACACTGAGTTAAGCAAGGGAGAACAATGGTGATCTAGGAGTAGATCACTGGACAGCGGTCAAAATTATCCTTAGTGGAATAAGGATATGTTTCTCGATTATGGAAGTGACAAAAGGTTCGTCGTAAAGGGTTACGTCGATGCAAGTTTTGACACCAATCTGGATGACTCTAAGTCTCGATCTAGATACATATTTAAAAGTGGGAGCAATTAGCTAGAGTAGATCCGTATAGAGCAGTGTAGACATAGAAAATTGCAAAATACATAACGGATCTGAATGTGGCAGACCCGTTGACTAAACTTCTCTCACAAGCAAAACATGATCACACCTTAGTACTCTTTGGGTGTTAATCACATAGCGATGTGAACTAGATTAGTGACTCTAGTAAACCCTTTGAGTGTTGGTCACATATCAATGTGAACTATGGGTGTTAATCACATGGTGATGTGAACTATTGCTGGTAAATCACATGGCGATGTGAACTAGATTATTGACTCTAGTGCAAGTGGGAGACTGAAGTAAATATGCCCTAGAGGCAATAATAAAGTTATTATTTATTTCCTTAAATCATGATAAATGTTTATTATTCATGCTCGAATTGTATTAACAGGAAACATAATACATCTGTGAATACATAGACAAACAGAGTGTCACTAGTATGCCTCTACTTGACTATCTCATTAATCAAAGATGGTTATGTTTCCTAACCATGAACTAGGAGTTGTTATTTGATTAATGAGGTCACATCATTAGTTGAATGATCTGATTGACATGACCCATTCCATTAGCTTAGCACCCGATCGTTTAGTATGTTGCTATTGCTTTTATCCATGACTTATACATGTTCCTATGACTATGAGATTATGCAACTCCCGGAGGAACACTTTGGGTGCTACCAAACGTCACAACGTAACTGGGTGATTATAAAGGAGTACTACAAGTGTCACCAAAGGTAGATGTTGGGTTGGCGTATTTCGAGATTAGGATTTGTCACTCCGATTGTCGGAGAGGTATCTCTGGGCCCTCTCGGTAATGCACATCACTTAAGCCTTGCAAGCATTGCAACTAATGAGTTAGTTGCGGGATGATGTATTACGGAACGAGTAAAGAGACTTGCCGGTAACGAGATTGAACTAGGTATTGGATACCGACGATCGAATCTCGGGCAAGTAACGTACCAATGACAAAGGGAACGACATATGTTGTTATGCGGTCTGACCGATAAAGATCTTCGCAGAATATGTAGGAGCCAATATGGGCATCTAGGTCCCGCTATTGGTTATTGACCGGAGACGTGTCTTGGTCATGTCTACATTGTTCTCGAACCGTAGGGTCCGCACGCTTAACGTTACGATGACAGTTATTATGAGTTTATGCATTTTGATGTACCGAAGGTTGTTCGGAGTCCCATATGTGATCACGGACGTGACGAGGAGTCTCGAAATGGTCGAGACATAAAGATTGATATATTGGAAGCCTATGTTTGGACATCGGAAGTGTTCCAGGTGAAATCAGGATTTTACCGGAATACCGGGTGGGTTACCGGAACCCCCCGGGAGCGATATGGGCCTTAATGGGCCTTAGTGGAAAGGAGAAAGGGGCAGCCCTAGTGGCCGCGTGCCTCCCCCCTTCCCTAGTCCTATTAGGACTAGGAGAAGGTGGCCGGCCCCCCTCTCTCTCTTTCCCCCCCTTGAGGAATCCTATTCCAACTAGGATTGGGGGGGAGGGAATCCTACTCCCGGAGGGAGTAGGACTCCCTGGCGCGCCACCCCTTGGCCGGCCAGCCCCTCCCCCTTGGCTCCTTTATATACGGGGGCAGGCGAGCACCCTAGGACACACAATTGATCAACGTGATCGTTCCTTAGCCGTGTGTGGTGCCCCCCTCCACCATATTCCACCTCGGTCATATTGTCGCGATGCTTAGGCGAAGCCCTGCGTCGGTAGTACATTAAGATCGTCACCACGCCGTCGTGCTGACGGAACTCCTCCCCGAAGCTTTGCTGGATCGGAGCCCGGGGATCGTCATCGAGCTGAACGTGTGCTAAGAACTCGGAGGTGCCGGAGTAACGGTGCTTTGATCGGTCGGATCGGGAAGACGTACGACTACTTCCTCTACGTTGCGTCAACGCTTCCACTTCGGTCTACGAGGGTACGTAGACAACACTCTCCCCTCTCGTTGCTATGCATCACCATGATCTTGCGCGTGCGTAGGAAATTTTTGAAATTACTACATTCCCCATCACTAGGCGTGTGGCACAAGGGGAGATTGACATCAGGGTCAGCAACAAAGCAAGGGTTGCTGCGTTGGAGGTCGGCACGATGCAACTCCAGCTTCCTTCTAGATTCATTATGGAATTGAATAATTGTTATTACATTCCTGCACTTAGTCGGAACATTATTTCTGCCTCATGTTTGATGAGTCAAGGTTATGTATTCAATTTAAAGGACAATGGTTGTTCGATATTTTTGAATGGTATGTTCCATGGCTATGCACCCATTATTGATGGGCTATTTATATTGAATCTAGAATAGGAACCGGTCTATAACGTGAATGTCAAGAGGCATTAGCCCAATGAGATAAATCCGACATACTTCTGGCATTGCCGGCTTGGACACATTAGTCTGAAACGCATGAAGAAGCTCCATGATGATGGGCTCCTAACTTTGTCCGACTTCGGGTCGTTCGAGACATGTGAATCATGCTTGCTAGCTAGGCAAGATGACTAAGTCTCCTTTCGCAAAGAGTTGCGAGAGGGCGTCCAAGCTATTGGCACTAATACATAGTGATGTGTGTGGTCCAATGAGCACAACTGCCAGAGGTGGCTATCAGTACTTCGTGACTTTTACTGACGACTTGAGTAGATATGGATATATCTATTTGATGAGGCACAAGTCGGAAACTTTCGAAAAGTTCAAAGAGTTTCAGAACGAGGTTGAGAATCAGCTTGGCAAGACTATAAAGCTTCTACGATCTGATCGTGGAGGTGAGTATATGAGCCAGGAGTTTGATGATCATCTGAAAAGCCGAGGTATAGTACCTCAGCTCACACCTCCGGGTACGCCACAGAGAAACAACATGTCGGAACGGAGGAATCATACCTTGTTGGACATGGTCCGGTCTATGATGAGCAAATCGGATTTACCTTTGCCATTTTGGGGATACGCTCTATAAACTGCAGCTTTCACACTTAACAGGGTACCATCAAAATCCGTAGACAAGACACCACATGAGATGTGGACTGGGAAGACTCCTAGTTTGTCTTTTATAAAGATTTGGGGTTGTGAAGCATTTGTCAAGCGACTTATGTCAGACAAGCTTACACCTAAGTCAGATAAATGCATATTCGTGGGATATCCGAGGGAAACCTTGGGATATAGCTTCTACAACCAGGAAGAGAACAAAGTGTTTGTTGCTCGGAACGGGGTTTTCCTTGAGAAAGAGTTTCTCAGTCGGGAGGCCAGTGGGAGGACGGTCCGACTCGAAGAAATTCGAGGACCACTCGGGGACGGCTTGGCTGGTGATGAGATCATACCGGAGTCAGTCAGGGAACCCGTAGTGAAAGCGGCACCGGAACCACGGAGGTCGGAAAGATTGCGCAGAGTGCGTGATGTATTGTTGCTAGAAAGCGACGAGCCGGCCACGTATGCACAAGCGATGGTGATCCCAGATTCCGAGGAATGGCTGGAGGCCATGAGATCTGAGTTAAAGTCCATGGATGAGAATCAAGTCTGGGACTTGGTTGATCCGCCGCCTGGCGTAACAGCCATTGGTTGCAAATGGGTCTTTAAGAAGAAAACCGATGTGGATGGAAATGTTCAGATCCACAAAGCTCGGCTTGTCGCTAAGGGTTATGGACAAGTTCAAGGAATTGACTACGATGAGACTTACTCGCCGGTAGCGATGCTGAAGTCGGTGAGGATCGTACTAGCTATAGCTGCATATTTCGATTACGAGATATGGCAGATGGATGTCAAGACGGCTTTCCTTCACGGAAATTTAACTGAGGACGTGTATATGATACAGCCCGAGGGTTTTGTCGATCCAACTAGCACTAGTAAGGTATGCAAGCTCAAGAGATCCATTTATGGGTTGAGGCAAGCATCTCGGAGCTGGAACATTCGTTTTGATGAGGTCGTCACTGGTTTCGGCTTCATCAAAAGCGAAGAGGACTCTTGTTTATACAAGAAGTTAAGTGGGAGCTCGATAGTGTTTTTGATCTTGTATGCGGATGACATACTACTGATCGGAAATGATGTTTCGATGCTGAACTCGGTCAAGGAGTCATTGAATGGCAAGTTTTTGATGAAGGACCTTGGTGAGGCAATATACATTTTAGGAATTAAGATCTATAGAGATAGATCGAGGAGGTTGCTCGACTTAAGCCAGAGCACATACATAGATAAAGTGTTGAAGTGGTTCAACATGAGTGAAGCGAAGAAAGGGTTCTTGCCACTCTCACATGGTATAAGGCTAAGTGAGACTTAGAGTCCTTCGACATCTGATGAGCGAAGAAAGATGAGTAGGATTCCGTATGCCTCGGCAATTGGATCCATGATGTATGCCATGATATGTACAAGGCCTGATGTTGCTTTTGCAATAAGACTATCAAGCAGATACCAGGCCAACCCAGGTGAGAGCCACTGGGCAGCGGTAAAGACTATTCTGAAGTACCTGAAAAGGACTAAAGAGATGTTCCTAGTTTATGGAGGTCAGGAAGAGCTCGTCATAAGGTGTTACGGCGATGCTAGTTTCCAAACCGACAGAGATGATTGTCGATCACAGTCCGGATTCGTGTACGTCATGAACGGAGGAGGAGTGAGCTGGATGAGTTCCAAGCAAGATACGGTGGCCGATTCTACCACAGAAGCCGAATACATTGCGGCTTGTGAAGCTGCGAAGGAAGGTGTTTGGATCCAGAACTTTCTGGATGATCTTGGTATTTTCCCAGCCTCGGTAAAACCGTTGGTCCTTTATTGTGATAATTCTGGTGCCATCGCACAAGCCAAGGAGCCGAGGAATCACCACAAGGTCAGACACATAGATCGGAAATATCACCTGATACGAAAGATCGTAAAGAGTGGTGATGTAGAGTTATGCAAAATTCACACGGATGCAAATGTTGCGGATCCGTTGACTAAGCCGCTTCCACAACCCAAGCATGAGGGGCACGTTAGAGCTATGGGCATTTGATGCCTATTTGATTAACTCTAGTGCAAGTGGGAGGCTGTTGGAGATATGCCATAGAGGCAATCATCTATGATGATATTTCCTATGTGTTTATGAATAAAGATAGTCCTTGGACATTATCAATGATGTGTATCAGCAAGTACTTGACTTGTTTGTGGGACTATGCATTGTATGATGACTGTCCTAAAAGGTCCCTAGTCGAAAGGGCTGTGTGGACACGCAGCCGACTAGACTAGCATATGAGACGGCCGATGGCTTGGTCTCACTAGCCATGGAGCATCGGATGCTAACCGGATAATATGGACTTGGAAAGGCCTGGTCGGATTCGATGTAGTCGGATCCGAGTCGAGATAAGGTCCAAGTCGGGCAGACCCAACTATGAGACGCAGCGATATGTCATCTGTGAGTCTCTAGTGCAACATACGTTCTATGTCCTAAGACCTGAGCTGACGCATGTACTCGGGATGGTGACAGACTTGCTTTGGGCCAACCAAACGCTACTCCGTAACTGGGTAGTTACAAAGGTAGGTTTCGGGCTTTTCTAGACCCATGCAGCGAGACGTGGTCGAGCAAGATGGGATTTGCCCCTCCGATGAGGAGAGATATACTCTGGGCCCCTCGTGTGATCCGGCTAGGATAAGCATGGCCATGCGACAAGGATTATGAGATAATCTAGTTTGTGGTCGGCATCACTGGAACGAGAAAGAGGTCGGGCTAGCACAAGGATGACAGACTCGCCTTGAGCCCGACAACATATATCGTGTGGCAAAAGGATTGGAAGTGTGATGTATAGGTTTGCCTAACCAGCTTCATAGTTTGCTTGGTGTTTGACATGCCTTGCTAGAGGCCGCTGCCAACCGTGCAGTTCGGAGGTGATCCGAACTACGACCAAGCCGACTTGGACCTAAGGGGTCGCGCGCTTAAGGGAAGGAACCTACGAGGTCGAATCCGAGGACACTAGTCGGATGTGATCCGAGCTGTATTCGGATTGTGGCCGAGTAGACTTGTGGGCTTTAGGGTCCGTGTGAGGCCCAAGTTTTAAGCCTGCGACGGACGCCTATATAAAGTGGAGGTGCGGCACACTCATGCGGTTGATCGTTTCAGTGCTGTCACTAGGGTTTGCATGTGTTGCGAATAGACACCTCCGCTCACCGCCGGTTGTGTGATCGGAGCTAGCAGTCCGCCGCACGACATTCCTCCTGCACGCGCGGATACCGTTAGAGGCGGTGCACTTGCGCCGCTCCGGCGAACCTGTATGTGCGATCTGACAACCTGCTGCTCGAGCGAGATCGGACGAGGAGGAGACAATCCACGTGGACGCACTGCCCCAACTCTTCTTCTGCTGCACGACACTACATGTCTAGTGGTAACGAACTGTGATCCATCTTCCGTAGCATGTTCTTGGTTGTTCTGCGCATAGGAATTTAAAATTGCAGTCGACGCACTGTCGGTGTACTAAAGTAGGGGTACCTTAGTATCCTGAACTTGTGCACGGGCAGTCGTAGCACCCCGCGGCAAGGCTTGCCAGGCGATCGCCAAGACTCTCCGTGGTCCCTTTTTTGGGCCATCCAAGAACAAAGTATCTGAGACAAGGCCCCGGCAGGAGGAGCCTGCCGGGAAGGCCACCCGAAGAGAGCCAGGCCCCGGCAAGAGGAGCTTGCCGGGACGACCGCTCGAAGCACAAGACCCCGGCAGGAGGAGCTTGCCGGGAAGGCCGACCGAGGCATGACAAGATACTTGCTGCGACGCGCTCCGCGTCCCGGCAAGGACCGGTGAGCGACAAGCTCCCGGGCGCGACAAGACATCAGCCGCGGCAAGGCGCTTGCCGCGGCAAGTCACCACCCCGCGCCTGCGCTTCAGCTCATCCACCCACGCGTCGCTCTGGGGCCATTCCAGGCGTACGTGGCGAGAGGCTGCGCAGCCAGGGGCATGCGGTGGCGAAGCAACGCTGACAGAGTAGCCATCGTGGCAAACGGTGGCGCTCCTGACGGTCCACTTCCCTGCTCCGTCTGGGCGATGCGGACTGGCATTTAATGCCCTTGTCCCCTGCCGTCAGAGTTAGGTATGATAGCACTGTACAGCCACTATGCAGGCAGCTGTACCCACTACAGCATTCTCCCATTTTTGCCCCCACCTGCGCTGCCACCTGTGTGTAACCCCTTGAGCATATAAAAGGAGGCCCCATGCGCATGTAGGAGGGAGAGGAGACACCCATCGCTACGCTCTCTCTCTCCAGCAGCTAGCGTGTACTGTAGCTCCACACGCTCCCGAGCAAGAACACAATACAATCCACAAAGCAGCAGTAGGGTTTTACGCATCCTTGCGGCCCGAAGCTGGGTAAATCCCTTGTGTGCATCGCCTCGATCCGCTCTTCGTGCGACCTCCGCCCCCCGCCGAACCAAGAAAGGGGCTCGGTCCCCATAGGTGTTCGAGGAAGCCGATTCCCCCCGACATCTTTGGCGCGCCAGGTAGGGGGCGTCGAAGTTGTGCGAACCTGATCCGGCGTCTGCACGGACTAGATCTCCATCATATTCGTTGACATGCCACCGAAGAAGAAGACTCCGGAGGCGGCTGGTCCGTCCGCGTCGAACCCACCGCCCTTAGAGCAAATGGGTGGTGGGGACGGCGTCGGCGGTGAAACGGGCGTCGTCGAGCCAGATCATGATGCCACGGCATCCGAACATACGCCGGCACCTCTCGGCGCAGGTAAGCCCTGGTATGACCAGGCAACCTTTCGCTCTATTCCATGGAGCGGAGGCAGTTAGCCCCACGGATCTCGCATGCGGGCCACCTCGAGTGTTCGCTCACGCCGAGCTCGAGCGAGAGCAGCTGCGTCGAGATGATGCGCTGCTCCTCGAGGAGGACCGTCTTCAGGCCGCTGTGCGAGCTGCTTGCTACCAGCAAGCCTTGCGCCGCTTTTATAAGCCGCAAGGTTAGTGCCAGAAGTCTCGAGAAAGTGGGAAGGCCCTTACCGGGTGAAACAAGTCGATAGGCCTGGCGATGTCCGCCTTGAGACCGAAGATACCGCTCCGGTGAGCAACTCCTGGAACGTTGGGCATCTTCGTAAGTTTCGCCCGTAAGGCGCGGTTGTCGGACCCCGTCCGGCAACCACCATTCTGTACAAATTCTTGCCGTTGTTGCATGTGATCCTTTGTACAGAGCCAGGCGCAGACCCTGTGCGCAGATTGAGTTCATGTGCTCCGCGCACCTTGTCGATCTCATGCTCTTTGTTCTTTGCATGCATTATCTGACACTCTGTTCAGCACTGACCCCCGGTAAGCGACGGCGAGCCCCATGTTTCGCCTTGCCGGAAAGCGACCTTGCCGGGCAGCGAGCCACGGAAAAGCTAAGTTGCCAAAGTTTGAGCAATTGAGTTTTTAAAATTTTGAGGTTATCTTCCTCGAACGACCGTACTTTGTATGGAAAACCTGTGCGCGGAGGGACCGGCTCGTGGCTAGTTGCGCCCTTACTTTGTTTCGAGTCCGCTCAACGACTTAAGTGTGCTACAACCAGAGTGGCATCCTTACTTTGTTTCGAGCTCGCTCGGTAGCTTAAGTGTACTGCGACTGCAGTCGCAACACTTACTTTGCTTTGAGCCCGCTCAACAATTTAAGTGAGCTGCAGCTAGCCGCGGCAAGGTTTCTTGCCGGTAATGGCGCCGCTGGCGGGCTGCTGATGTCCCGCACTCAGAGCCCGCGGTAAGGCGGAGGCCTACGCCGACAAGTCCCCAAAAGCGTAGGGCAAAAACATACAAAGCGCGGAGTCAAGTAGAGGAAATAACAGTGCAATCACTACCTAAGATAAAGTTATATTACAAAGATAAGCTTGTCGCAGCCCTAATGAATCGCTTTCATGACTTGGCCGGCAGCGACAAGAAAAGAGAAGGGGAGGCGGCCTAATCCACGTGGTCGCCCTCGATCCCCTTGATCCCGGCCACCTTCTCCATGATGGGCGCGACGAGGGCCCTGATCTCCTCGAGGTCAGCGTCTGCCGGCAGGGATTTGAGGACGTTGGTGAGCCTGATGCCGGGGTTGCGGAAGGCGATCTTCACCAACACCTTCTCGAGGGCTCCGGCGATGGCGTCGCGCGTCTCGCCGGCCAGCTGCTCTGGGATCGCATTCCGGAGATGCTGAAGGGCCGCCACCACGCCTTTGAAGAACGAAGTGAGCTTGGCGCTGGGCGGGACATTTTCGCCGGAGGGATACTCGTGACCCTCCATCCCCAGCAGCGTCAGCTCCTTGTCGATGGAGGCGGCGATGTCCACGAGACCCTCGGTCCACTGCTCTACCGTCGCCCTGAATTCGTTCTGGGTGACCGTGGCGCTCTCCAACAACGCCTCGTTGTCCGCGACCTCCTTCCGCAAAGACACCTCTTGCTCCTTGGCGCTGTCCAGCGCCTTGGACAGGGTGTCCGGCTTCAGCTCGAGATCAGCGTTGGAGTCCTTGGCGGCGTCGAGCTCCTTGATCTTCTCGGCGAAGCGGCCCTGCAGCTCGCCAAGGGTGTGGGCACCCTTCTTGCGCTCCTGCTTGAGCGCGGCGAGCTCCTCACCGCTCGCCTTGAGGTCGGTGTCGAGCTGCGACACCTTCGCCTCCAGTGCCTCCTTGGCGGTCTCGGCGGCCGCGGCAACATCTCGCGCCTCCTTGAGGGCACCGCCAAGCGCTTGCTCGCGTGCGGCGACCTCCTCCTCATGGCTGGCGAGGCTGGCTTTCTGCTGCGCCAGCTCGCCCTCCCGCGCGGCTAGCCCCGCGGCGGCAAGCCTTTGCTGCTCTTCGGCTTCCGCCTTCTCGAGGATGAAGGCCGTCCGCGCCTCGTCGAGCTGCCTTCGCTCCTCCGCCAAGGATCGGAGGGCCTCCTGGTTGAGCTCTCGGAGCTCCCCGGCGCGCTTCTCCATGTCCGCTCCCGCCTTCGCGACAAGCGCTTCCCAGTGTTCCACCTGGGCTTGTCAGGCGCGGTAGAGTGACACCAGCTTCCGGAGCAGCCGCTCCTCCTCAGGCTCGCCGCCGCCGCTGCTTGGCGCATCAACCAGCGTCAGCCCGGCGGAGGCGAGCACCTCTCCATCCAAGGTCTCCCCCTCGACCGGCGCCCTCGAAGTCGACTCCCAGGGGAGCTTGATGAAGATATCGTCGCCGGCCTTCAGGTAGGCGCCTGGCTGGGGCTCCTCGGGGCCCGACGCCGCTGCGGAGGCGGGATCGGCGGTCGACACAGCGCCTGGCGCTCCTGCGGCCTCAGGGCCGTCAGTACGATCGCCGGTCCCCTCGCCCGCGGCTGCTGCGACAGCCTTGGCGGCCTCCTCGCCGGCCGGATCTTCAGCACCATCCGTCTCTCCGGTGGCGGCCACGTCGTCAGTATGGCCGCGCGCGTCCTCCTCAACGACGACCTCGGTCTCCATCGGGTCCGTGGCGAGCGGGTCTGAAGGCCGAAAGAGGGGGGGAAGTCAAGCAACTATCCAAAGAAGAAGAACTTCAGGGGAGTTTCGAGGCAAGAAGGTTACCTGGGCCAGGGTCTGCAGTCACGGTCTCCGTCGCCAAGGGGCCGCCGGTGCCGTCCCTCGCCGGAGACTGCTCCCTTGCCGGGGACCGCTCCCTTGTCGGGGATTCTTCCCTCGCCGGGGAACTCCCCCTTGGCGGTGTGGTTGTAGCGGGTGGCACACCAGGGGCGGTCTCCGGACGCTCCTGGTGGGGCTGCTCTGCTCCTGCACAAATCGTCAGCTAGATGTCAAGAAAAATGAAGGGCACCCGGGCGCGCCCAACGGCAGAAAGCAAGCCATATGCTTACGCTGGGGGCTGCTCAGAGGATCGGTTGACGGCTCCGACAAGGTCATCTCAGGCGCACCCCCTGCCGTCACGGTGGGCTCGTCGTCGATTATGACCACCGGGACCTTGGCTCTCTTTGCCATCCTCTGGGCCAGAGTCCTGAAAAGGATCAAATTCGGAGGAAGGCAAATGAGATGCGAGGCGCAACTACAAGGACTGAAGAAACACAAGAACAGGGGGGAACTTACTCCTCTCCCTCTTCCTCGTCGGAGCTAAGCGCGGAGAAGTCGAAGACTGGCCCGCTTCTGGTGCGAGGAGGCGGAGGAGTAGGCTCCCTCGGCCGCTTGGCGGAGGCAGTGGTGGCGCTAGCCCGAGACGGCTCTGCCCCGGCCGCCGCCATGGCGCGAGGGGCGGCAGGAGCAGAAGCAGCGGCCTGCGAAGACCCCGCCCCTGCTGAAACAGCGGAGCGCGTCACGCGGCGCTGCGGCTAGTGGCTCGTTTGCCGTACCACCTCTCCGGCCTTGCGGAGACGCCTCCATGGTTGAGCTGGGGGCTCCGCTTGCGACGAGCTGCCCGAAGGTCGGGAGAAAGAGACGTCAGCCTCCGGCAAGCCGCTCGTGCCCTCGGTGGACTCGTCCGCCCCTGCGCCGTGCCCGGCAAGCTCTTCCTCGCCGGCAAACTCCGCTCGATCAGCAAGGCTTTCCGCCTCCGCTGCGTCCGCCTCCGCCAATGTGAAGCCGAATTCGCCCGCGGCCGCGGTTGCCGCCGCCTCTTCCATCCTGGAGGCGATGCGCGCCAACTCCGCGTCGGTGGTGTCTCGGGTGAGGCCCTTCTGCTCGTCGTCATCGACTGGCCTCTCCACCAAGTCGTCGAAGAACGACCGCACGACCGCGTCGGCGGGCTCCTGCCAAGTGGAGTCGATCCCGTGCGAGTCGCACAGCGGCATCATTGCAAGGATGCGGCTGAGCGACGAATTGTTGCACAGCGGGACGACGCCTCGCGGCAGCTTGAACCATTCGGGGTGGTCGGGGTCGTGCTTGAACAGCGCCCTAAGCGTCCCGTCAAGCTCCAAGACGGTGAAATTGAAGTTGAGGCCAGGGCGCAGCCTCATGATGTTCGCCGCATTCTGGAACTCCCAGGCGGGCCTCCCCTTCTCCTGCAAGGTAGCGATGCAGCGGCGGAAGAAATCTGCGCCAACGGCGCCAACTGTGAGCCCGGCACGCCTGAGCTGCAGGATCCGGGTAACGGCAATCTGCAGCTTGTCATCGTCCGGAGTCACGTTGCTCCAATCCCTGCCGCGCACCACAGGGGTTTGGTGCATGGCAGTGAATGGCTGCGGGTTCTCCTCGACGATCAGGCACCAGTCTGCCCTCCATTCCTCCCATTTGCTGCGGAGCTCTCCCTCCAGATAAGCATTCTTCTTGTCAAGCTTCGAGATCCAGGCGATCCCACCGGAGAGAGGCTCTCCTCTCTCTACTCGAGGCGTGAAGAAGTGGCGGAAGAGAGCTACGTTTGGAAAGACTCCGACAAAATTTTCGCAGAGATGTGCGAAAATTGCCATGGTCAAGACAGCATTGGGGGTGAAATCAAGGAGGTGGAACTCGTAGGTGTTCATGATGTCGCAGAAAAATTCAAAGAAGGGCGGGCAGAGCCCGCAATAGAAGAACAGAGCAAAGAAGGGATACCCGGTCGGATACTCCTTCTGGGCGGCGGCGGGAAGAACCCTCGTGCGCGGGTGCGCTCGCGTCCCCGTCGACCAGAAGAGGTAGTATTCCTCCCTCAGGACCAACGCGTCAAGCTCAGGAGGGAAGGTCGTCTGCTCCTTTCGCAGCGCCTCAAGCCGCTGCGCCTCGGCCGACTTCACGGCCTTCCCTTTCCCCTTGTCGCCCTTCGGGGCCATGGTGGAAAGAGGGAGGGGGGTCGACGGCGTCGGTAGCACTGGTGGCGGCGGAAGGGGGGGCGGAGCGCTGCTTCTCTTGGGAAGTGGCGGAGGTTTTCGAGGAATCGCAACTGGCGGGTGGGCGGACTGCCCCTGTTTCCCCTGCTTATAAGGGGAGGGGGGCGCTTCGCCTTTCTGAATAAACAAATCACCTGTGACGTGACGCGCGCTTGCGGGGCTCAGCCCCGCGCACGCCGCCCACGTCACGCACGCCTCTCCCCACGATGCCGCGCTCGACGCGTGCCGTTCGGGGAGGACGTGGTGGGTGCAGAAGCAGATGCAGCGTGACCCAGGCCGCGCGTGCCCGTGCACTGTTTTGGGCCTGGCCCAACAACGCTCGGCATCGTGTATGGCCCAGGCCCGGGGGCTCCTGTCGGTGTACTAAAGTAGGGGTACCTTAGTATCCCGAACTTGTGCACGGGCAGTCGTAGCACCCCGCGGCAAGGCTTGCCAGGCGATCGCCAAGACTCTCCGTGGTCCCTTTTTTTGGGACATCCAAGAACAAAGTATTTGAGCCAAGGCCCCGGCAGGAGGAGCCTGCCGGGAAGGCCACCCAAAGAGAGCCAGGCCCCGGCAAGAGGAGCTTGCCGGGACGACCGCTCGAAGCACAAGACCCCGACAGGAGGAGCTTGCCGAGAAGGCCGACCGAGGCATGACAAGATACTTGCTGCGACGCGCTCCGCGTCCCGGCAAGGACCGGTGAGCGACAAGCTCCCGGGCGCGACAAGACATCAGCCGCGGCAGGGCGCTTGCCGCGGCAAGTCACCACCCCGCGCCTGCGCTCCAACTCATCCACCCACGCGTCGCTCTGGGGCCATTCCAGGCGTACGTGGCGAGAGGCTGCGCAGCCAGGGGCATGCGGTGGCGAAGCAACGCTGACAGAGTAGCCATCGTGGCAAATGGTGGCGCTCCTGGCGGTCCACTTCCCTGCTCCGTCTGGGCGATGCGGACGGGCATTTAATGCCCTTGTCCCCTGCCGTCAGAGTTAGGTATGATAGCACTGTACAGCCACTGTGCAGGCAACTGTACCCACTACAGCATTCTCCCATTTTTGCCCCCACCTGCGCTACCACCTGTGGGTAACCCCTTGAGCATATAAAAGGAGGCCCCATGCGCACGTAGGAGGGAGAGGAGACACCCATCGCTACGCTCTCTCTCGCCAGCAGCTCGCGTGTACTGTAGCTCCACACGCTCCCGAGCAAGAACACAATACAATCCACAAAGCAGCAGTAGGGTTTTACGCATCCTTGCGGCCCGAAGCTGGGTAAATCCCTTGTGTGCATCGCCTCGATCCGCTCTTCGTGCGACCTCCGCCCCCCGCCGAACCAAGAAAGGGGATCGGTCCCCATAGGTGTTCGAGGAAGCCGATTCCCCCCGACACGCACCCTACCATAGAACCCAACAGTAACTTCTTAATCCTCCTCCATGGCATCTATCCTCTTCAAGTTGGCCTCCATCTCTTCCTCCATTGATGGCCCAAAGTGGTTAGCATCACTGTTTGCTCCTGTTCCGAGTGTCGTTTGAGACACCCGGCTCTCCCCGACTGATGCTACCTCTTGAGCACTGCGTTGGTTTTCCCTTGAAGAGGAAATGGTGATGCACTAAAGTAGCGTAAGTATTTCCCTCAGTTTTTGAGAACCAAGGTAACAATCCAGTAGGAGGCCACGCTCAAGTCCCTCGCACTTACACAAACAAATAAAAACCTCGCAACCAACGCAATAAAGGGGTTGTCAATCCCTTCACGGTCACTTACGAAAGTGAGATCTGATAGATATGATAAGATAATAGTTTTGGTATTTTTATAATAAAGATGCAAAGTAAAATAAAAGGCAATAAAAATAGCTAAGTGTTGGAAGATTAATATGATGGAAAATAGACCTGGGGCCATAGGTTTCACTAGTGGCTTCTCTCAAGAGCATAAGTATTACGGTGGGTGAACAAATTACTGTTGAGCAATTGATAGAATTGAGCATAGTTATGAGAATATCTAGGTATGATCATGTATATAGGCATCACGTCCGTGACAAGTAGACTGACTCCTGCCTGCATCTACTACTATTACTCCACACATCGACCGCTATCCAGCATGCATCTAGAGTATTAGGTTCATAAGAACGGAGTAACGCTTTAAGCAAGATGACATGATGTAGAGGGATAAACTCATGCAATATGATATAAACCCCATCTTTTTATCCTCGATGGCAACAATACAATACGTGCCTTGTTTCCCCTGCTGTCACTGGGAAAGGACACCGCAAGATTGAACCCAAAGCTAAGAACTTCTCCAATTGCAAGAAAGATCAATCTAGTAGGCCAAACCAAACTGATAATTCGAAGAGACTTGCAAAGATAACCAATCATACATACAAGAATTCAGAGGAGATTCAAATATTGTTCATATATAAACTTGATCATAAACCCACAATTCATCGGTCCCGACAAACACACTGCAACATCGAATAGATCTCCATGAGAATCGTGGAGAACTTTGTATTGAGATCCAAAGAGAGAGAAGAAGCCATCTAGCTAATAACTATGGACCCGAAGGTCAGAGGTAAACTACTCACACATCATCGGAGAGGCTATGGTGTTGATGTAGAAGCCCTCCGTGATCAATGCCCCCTACAGAAGGACGCCGGAAAAGGCCCCAAGATGGGATCTCATGGGTATAGAAGGTTGCGGCGGTGGAATTAGGTTTTCATGGATGCTTCTATTGGTTTGGGGGTACGTAGGTATATATAGGAGGAAGAAGTACGTCGGTGGAGCAATGTGGGCCCCACGAGGGTGGAGGGCACGCCCAGGGGGGCTAGGCGCGCCCCCTGCCTTGTGCTCTCCTGGTTGATTTCCTGACATAGACTCCAAGTCCTCTGGATCACATTTGTTCCGAAAATCAGGTTCCCGAAGGTTTCATTCCGTCTGGATTCCGTTTGATATTCGATATTCTTTTTCTGCGAAACTCTGAAATAGGCAATAAAATAGCAATTTGGGCTGGGCCTCGGGTTAATAGGTTAATCCCAAAAATAATATAAAAGTGTATAACAAAGCCCGTTAATCATCCAAAACAGAATATAATATAGCATGAAGCAATAAAAAATTATAGATACGTTGGAGACGTATCAAGCATCCCCCAGTTTAATTCCTGCTCATCCTCTACTAGGTAAATGATAAAAACAGAATTTTTGATGTGGAATGCTACTTGGCATAATTTTTTAATGTAACCCTCTTAATTGTGGTATGAATATTCAGATTCGAAAGATTCAAGATAAAAGTTTAATATTGACATAAAAGCAATAATACTTCAAGCATAATAACTAAGCAATTATGTCTTCTCAAAATAACATGGCCAAAGAAAGTTCATCCCTACAAAATCATATAGTTTAGTCATGCTCCATTTTTGTCACACAAGAATGCTCTCATCATGCACAACCCCGATGACAACCCAAGCAATTATTTCATACTTTAGTAATCTCAAACTTTTTCAACCTTCACGCAATACATGAGCGTGAGCCATGGATATAGCACTGTGGGTGGAATAGAATGTAATGATGGGGGTTATGTGGAGAAGACAAAAAAGGACAAAATCTCACATCAACGCGGCTAATCAACGGGCTATGGAGATGCCCATCGATTGATGTCAATGCAAGGAGTAGGGATTGCCATGCAACGGATGCACTAGAGCTATAAATGCATGAAAGCTCAACAAAAGAAACTAAGTGGGTGTGCATCCAACTTGCTTTCTCACAAAGACCTAGGGCATTTGAGAAAGCCCATTGTTGGAATATACAAGCCAAGTTCTATAATGAAAAATTCCCACTAGTATATGAAAGTGACAAAACAAGAGACTCTCTATCATGAAAATCATGGTGCTACTTTGAAGCACAAGTGTGAAAAAAAGGATAGTAGCATTGTCCCTTTTTTTTCGGGGCCTCCTTTTTTTATTTGGCCTTTCTCCTTTTCTTATTGGGACAATGCTCTATTAAATGATGATCATCACACTTCTATTTATTTACAACTCAATGATTACAACTCGATACTAGAACATAGTATGACTCTATATGAATGCCTCCGGCGGTGTACCGGGATATGCAATAAATCAAGAGTGACATGTATGAAAGAATTATGAACGGTGGCTTTGCCACAAATACTATGTCAACTACATGATCATGCTAAGCAATATGACAATGATGAATGTGTCATGATAAACGGTATGGTGGAAAGTTGCATGGCAATATATCTCGGAATGGCTCCATGTGTGAAAGAGTGTATCATATCACGGGGTTTGGATGCACCGGCGAAGTTTGCACCAACTCTCAATGTGAGAAAGGGCAATGCACGGTACCCAAGAGGCTAGCATTGATGGAAGGGTAAGAGTGCGTATAATCCATGGACTCAACATTAGTCATAAAGAACTCACATACTTATTGCAAAAATCTACAAGTCATCAAAAACCAAGCACTACATGCATGCTCCAAGGGGGATAGATTTGTAGGAAAAGATCATCGCTCGTCCCTGACTGCCACTCATAAGGAAGACAATCAAAGAACACCTCATGTTTCAAATTTGTTACATAACATTTACCATACATGCATGCTACGGGACTTGCAAACTTCAACACAAGTATTTCTCAATTTAACAACTACTCAACTAGCACAACTTTAATATCACTACCTCCATATCTCAAAACAATCATCAAGCATCAAACTTCTCTTAGTATTCAACACACTCATAAGAAAGTTTTTACTAGTCTTGAATACTTAGAATATTGGGGTTAATTTCCCTAATTTAATTAAATTACCATGCTGTTTAAGACTCTCAAAATAATATAAGTGAAGCATGAGAGAATAATAGTTTCTATAAAACAAAGCCATCGTCGTGCTCTAAAAGATATAAGTGAAGTACTGGAGCAAAAACTATATAGCTCAAAAGATATAAGCGAAGTGCATAGAGTATTCTAATAAATTTCGAATCATGTGTGTCTCTCTCAAAAGGTGTGTACAGCAAAGATGATTGTGGTAAACTAAAAAGCAAAGACTCAAATCATACAAGACGCTCCAAGCAAAACACATATCATGTGGTGAATAAAAATGTAGCTCCAAGTAAAGTTACCGATGGAAGTAGACGAAAGAGGGGATGCCTTCCGGGGCATCCCCAAGCTTTGGCTTTTTGGTGTCCTTAGATTATATTGGGGTGCCTTGGGCATCCCCAAGCTTAGGCTCTTGCCACTCCTTGTTCCATAATCCATCAAATCTTTTACCCAAAACTTGAAAACTTCACAACACAAAACTTAACAGAAAATCTCGTGAGCTCCATTAGCGAAAGAAAAACAAAACACCACTTCAAGGTACTATAATGAACTCATTATTTATTTATATTGGTGTTAAACCTACTGTATTCCAACTTATATATGGTTTATAAACTATTTTAATAGCCATAGATTCATCAAAATAAGCAAACAACACACGAAAAACAGAATCTGTCAAAAACATAACAGTCTGTAGTAATCTGTAACTAACGCAAACTTCTGGAACTCCAAAAAATCTACCAAAATAGTACGACCTAGACAAATTTTTTATTGATCTGCTGCAATTGGAATCAATATTTTATCACGTTCTGGTGATTTTCAATAATTGTTTTCGTGAACAGAAAGTTTCTGGAATTTTCAGCAAGATCAAATAACTATCATCCAAGAAGATCCTATAGGTTTAACTTGGCACAAACACTAATTAAAACATAAAAAAATCTAACCAGAGGCTAGATCAAATATTTATTCCTAAACATAAGCAAAAAGCAAAAAACAAAAAATAAAATTGGGTTGCCTCCCAACAAGCGCAGTCGTTTAACGCCCCTAGCTAGGCATAAAAACAAGGATAGATCTAGGTATTGCCATCTTTGGTAGGCAACCCATAAGTGGCTCTCATAATAGATTCATATGGTAGTTTAATTTTATTTCTAGGAAAGTGTTCCATGTCTTTCTTTAACGGAAATTGGAATCTAATATTTCCTTCCTTTATATCAATAATTGCACCAATCGTTCTAAGGAAAGGTCTACCAAGAATAATAGGACATGAAGGATTGCAATATATGTCAAGAACAATAAAATCTACAGGCACATAGTTCTTATTTGCAACAATAAGAACATCATTAATTCTTCCCATAGGTTTCTTAATGGTGGAATACGCAAGATGCAAGTTCAAAGAACAATCATCAAATTCACGGAATCCTAGCAAATCACACAAAGTTTTTGGAATCGTGGAAAGACTAGCACCCAAATCACACAGAGCATAGCATTCACGATCTTTAATTTTAATTTTAATAGTAGGTTCCCACTCATCATAAAGTTTTCTAGGAATAGAAACTTCCAACTCAAGTTTTTCTTCATAAGATTGCATCAAAGCATCAACGATATGTTTAGTAAAAGCTTTATGTTGACTATAAGCATGTGGAGAATTTAGCACGGATTGCAACAAGGAAATACAATCTATCAAAGAGCAATTATCATAATTAAATTCCTTGAAATCCAAAATAGCGGGTTCATTAATTTCTAGAGTTTTGATCTCTTCAACCCCACTTTTACCAATTTTTGCATCAAGATCTAAAAACTCCGAATTTTTGGGACGCCTTCTAGGTAAAGGTGTCTCATATTCAGTCCCATCATTATCAAGATTCATATTGGAAAACAAAGATTTGATAGGGGACACATCAATAACTTTTAGATCTTCATCTTTATATTCATAGAAATTAGAAGAACACGCCTTCACAAAGCAATCTTTCTTAGCACGCATCCTAGCGGTTCTTTCTTTGCACTCATCAATGGAAATTCTCATGGCTTTGAGAGACTCATTGATATCATGCTTAGGCGGAATAGATCTAAGTTTCAAAGAATCAACATCAAGAGAAATTCTATCAATGTTCCTAGCCAATTCATCAATCTTAGGCAACTTTTCTTCAAGCAATGCATTGAAATTATATTGCGAATTCATAAATTCTTTAACACTAGTCTCAAATTCAGAGGGCATCTTATTAAAATTTCCATAAGAATTGTTGTAGGAATTACCATAATTATTAGAGGAATTACTAGGATATGGCCTAGGATTAAAGTTTCCTCTATACGCATTGTTACTAAAATTATTCCTACCAACAAAATTCACATCCATAGATTCATTATTATTTTCAATCAAAGTAGACAAAGGCATATCACTAGGATCAGAAGAAACACTTTTATTAGCAAATAATTTCATAAGTTCATCCATCTTTCCACTCAAATCATTAATTTCTTCTATCACATGCACCTTTTTACTAGTAGATCTTTTAGTGTGCCATTAAGAATAATTAACCATAATATTATCTAGGAGTTTAGTAGCTTCTCCTAAGGTGATTTCCATAAAAGTGCCTCCCGCGGCCGAATCCAAAAGATTTCTAGAAGCAAAATTCAATCCGGCATAAATTTTTTGTATAATCATCCAAAGATTTAAACCATGTGTAGGGCAATTACGTATCATTAATTTCATCCTCTCCCAAGCTTGTGCAACATGTTCATGATCAAGTTGCTTAAAATTCATAATATCGTTTCTAAGAGAGATGATCTTAGCGGGAGGAAAATACTTAGAGATAAAAGCATCCTTGCCTTATTCCAAGAATCAATACTATTTTTAGGCAAAGATGAGAACCAAACTTTAGCACGATCTCTAAGCGAAAAAGGAAATAGCTTCAATTTAACAATATCATTGTCCACATCTTTCTTCTTTTGCATATCACACAAATCAACGAAGCTATTTAGATGGGTAGCGGCATCTTCACTAGGAAGGCCGGCGAATTGATCTTTCATGACAAGATTCAACAAAGCAGCAGTAATTTCACAAGATTCAGTATCGGTAAGAGGAGCAATCGGAGTGCTAATAAAATCATTGTTGTTGGTATTGGTAAATTCACACAATTTAGTATTATCTTGAGCCATCGTGACAAGCAAGCAATCCAACACATGAGCAAACAAGAAGCAAGCGAAAAAGAGGCGAACGGAAAGGCGAGGGCGAATAAAACGCCACGGGTGAAGTGGGGGAGAGGAAAATGGGAAGCAAATGGCAAATAATGTAATGCGAGAGATAAGAGTTCGTGATGGGTACTTGGTATGTTGACTTTTGCGTAGATTCCCCGGCAACGGCGCCAGAAATCCTTCTTGCTACCTCTTGAGCACTGCGTTGGTTTTCCCTTGAAGAGGAAAGGGTGATGCAGTAAAGTAGCGTAAGTATTTCCCTCAGTTTTTGAGAACCAAGGTATCAATCCAGTAGGAGGCCACGCTCAAGTCCCTCGCACCTACACAAACAAATAAAAACCTCGCAACCAACACAATAAAGGGGCTGTCAATCCCTTCACGGTCACTTACAAAAGTGAGGTCTGATAGATATGACAAGATAATATTTTTGGTATTTTTATAATAAAGATGCAAAGTAAAATAAAAGGCAATAAAAACAGCTAAGTGTTGTAAGATTAATATGATGGAAAATAGACCCCGGGGCCATAGGTTTCACCAGTGGCTTCTCTCAAGAGCATAAGTATTACGGTGGGTGAACAAATTACTGTTGCGCAATTGATAGAATTGAGCATAGTTATGAGAACGTCTAGGTATGATCATGTATATAGGCATCACGTCCGTGACAAGTAGACCGACTCATGCCTGCATCTACTACTATTACTCCACACATCCACCGCTATCTAGCATGCATCTAGAGTATTAAGTTCAAAAGAACAGAGTAATGCTTTAAGTAAGATGACATGATGTACAGGGATAAACTCATGCAATATGATATAAACCCCATCTTGTTATCCTTGATGGCAACAATACAATACGTGCCTTGCTGCCCCTGTTGTCACTGGGAAAGGACACCGCAAGATTGAACCCAACGCTAAGCACTTCTCCCATTGCAAGAAAGATCAATCTAGTAGGCCAAACCAAACTGATAATTCGAAGAGACTTGCAAAGATAACCAATCATACATAAAAGTATTCAGATTCAAATATTGTTCATAGATAAACTTGATCATAAACCCACAATTCATCGATCTCAACAAACACACCGCAAAAGAAGATTACATCGAATAGATCACCACGAGAATCGTGGAGAACTTTGTATTGAGACCCAAAGAGAGAGAAGAAGCCATCTAGCTAATAATGGACCCGAAGGTCAGAGGTAAACTACTCACACATCATTGGAGAGGCTATGGTGTTGATGTAGAAGCCCTCCGTGATCAATGCCCCCTCCGGCAGGACGCCGGAAAAGGCCCCAAGATGGGATCTCACGGATACAGAAGGTTGCGGCGGTGGAATTAGGTTTTCGTGGATGCTTCTGTTGGTTTGCGGTACGTAGGTATATATAGGAGGAAGAAGTACGTCGGCGGAGCAACATGGGCCCCACGATGATGGAGGGCGCGCCCAGGGGGTAGGTGCGCCCCTGGCTCATGCTCTCCTGGTTGACTTCTTGACGTAGCCTCCAAGTCCTCTGGATCTTGTTTGTTCCAAAAATCACGTTCCCGAAGGTTTCATTCCGCTTGGACTCCGTTTGATATTCTTTTTCTGCGAAACTCTGAAATAGGCAAAAAAACAGCAATTTGGGCTGGGCCTCCGGTTAATAGGTTAGTCCCAAAAATAATATAAAGTGTATAACAAGGCACGTTAATCATCCAAAACAGAATATAATATAGCATGAAGCAATCAAAAATTATAGATACGTTGGAGACGTATCAACTGACTCTTGAGAAGACATCTTGCTCTAATCTATGGTAGAAACAGCTCGAAACAAAAATAGTAGATATTTGCGTGGTACGATGGTCAAAACCTTAGGGAGATTATATAATGAATTTTTACCGACCAAAAGAAGTATCGTGCAAGAAAACGGAGTCCGGAGAGCACACGTGGTGCCCACGAGGCAGGGGCATGTCCTCCACCCTCGTGGACGCCTCGTGTCCTTCCCGGACTACTTCTTATTTTTCTATTTTCTTAAATATTCCAAAACGGAGAAAAACTGCCATTAGAACTGTTTTGGAGTCGGTTTACTTACGGTACCACATACCTATTTCTTTTCGGAGTCTGAAACATTCTGGAAGGTGTCCCTTATGTACTCCTTCGGGGCCACGGTGTCAATAACATTAGTTTCAACATTTATAGGATTACCTGAGATATAATGTTTGATTCTTTGACTATTCACCACCTTCGGATTTGTGCCTTCAAAGTTGTTGATTTTTATGGCACCGGAACGATAGACCTCCTCGATAACGTAAGGCCCTTCCCATTTAGAGAGAAGTTTTCCTGCAAAAAATCTTAACCGAGAGTTGAATAGCAACACATAGTCACCTACATTATACTCACACTTTTGTATCCTTTTGTCATGCCATCTTTTAACTTTTTCTTTAAACAGTTTGGCATTCTCATAGGCTTGAGTTCTCCATTCATCAAGTGAGCTAATGTCAAATAGTCTCTTCTCACCAGCAAGTTTGAAATCATAATTGAGCTCTTTAATGGCCCAATATGCCTTATGTTCTAGTTCGAGAGGTAAATGACATGCTTTTCCATAAACCATTTTATACGGAGACATACCCATAGGATTTTTATATGCCGTTCTATAGGCTCATAATACATCATCAAGTTTCTTGGACTAATTCTTTCTAGATCTATTAACAATCTTTTGCAAAATTAATTTGAGTTCTCTATTACTAAGTTCTACTTGACCACTAGACTGCAGGTGATATGGAGATGCAATTCTATGATTGACATCATACTTAGCAAGCATTTTACGAAAAGCACCATGAATAAAATGTGAACCACCATCAGTCATTAAATATCTAGGGACTCCAAACCTCGGAAAAATGACTTCTTTAAGCATCTTAATAGATGTGTTATGATCAACACTACTAGTTGGAATAGCTTCTACCCACTTAGTAATGTAATCAGCAACTAAGATATGTGTATACCCATTAGAGGAAGGAAACTGTCCTATATAATCAAAGCCCCAAACATCAAATGGTTCAATAACAAGTGAATAGTTCATAGGCATTTCTTGACGTCTACTAATATTACCAATTCTTTGACATTCATCACAAGACAGACAAACTTACGGGCATCTTTGAAGAGAGTAGGCCAGTAAAAACCAGATTGCAATACCTTATGTGCAGTTCTATCTCCAGTGTGGTGTCCTCCTTTAGCTTCGGAGTGACACTTGCATAGGATCTATTCCTGTTCATGCTCAGGTACACAATGTCTAATATAACCATCTACTCCTTCTTTATAAAGGTGTGGGTCATCCCAGAAGTAATGTATTAAATCATAGAAGAAATTTTTATTTTGCTGGTATGTGAAACTAGGTGGTATAAATTTAGCAACAATGTAATTAGCATAATCAGCATACCATGGAGCAGTACGAGAAGCATTTATGACAGCTAATTGTTCATCAGGGAAGCTATCGTCAATAGGTAGTGGGTCATCACGAACATTCTCTAACCAGATAAGTTGTCTGCAACGGGGTTCTTAGCTCCCTTTCTATCAGTAATATGCAAATCAAATTCTTGTAGAAAGAGAACCCATCTAATAATTCTAGGTTTAGCCTCTTTCTTTTCCATAAGGTATTTAATAGCAGCATGATCAGTGTGAACAGTTACTTTATAATCAACAATATAAGGTCGGAACTTATCACAAGCAAATACAACTGCTAAAACTTCTTTTTCAGTAGTAGCATAATTTCTTTGGGCAATGCCTAGAGTTTTACTAGCATATTGGATAACATTTAATTTCTTTTCAACTCTTTGTCCTAGAACAACACCTACAACATAATCACTAGCATCACACATAATACCAAAGGGTAAATTCCAATCAGGTGGTTGAACAATAGGTGAAGAAATCAAGGCTTTGTTAAGTATTTCAAATGCTTCTACACAATCATCATCAAAGATAAAAGGAACATCCTTTTGTAAGAGATTAGTCAGAGGCCTAGAAAATTTTTAGAAGTCTTTAATGAACCTCCTATAAAAACCGGCATGACCAAGGAAACTTCTTATAACTTTAATGTCCTTAGGACACGACATCTTTTCAATAGAATCAACTTTATGTTTGTCAACTTTAATACCTCTTTCAGAAATTTTATGCCCCAAGACAATACCTTCATTAACCATAAAGTGGCACTTTTCCCAATTCAAGACAAGATTATTTTCTTCACATCTCTGCACAACTCGATCAAGGTTGCTCAAGCAATCATCAAAAGAAGTTCCATATACGGAGAAATCATCCATGAAAACCTCAACAATATTTTCACAAAAATCAGAGAATATAGCCATCATGCATCTTTGAAAGGTAGCAGGTGCATTGCATAAACAAAAAGGCATACATCTATAAGCAAAGGTACCGAAAGGGCAAGTAAAAGTGGTCTTTTCTTGATCCTCTTTTGACACATGTATTTGAGAGAAACCAGAATAACCATCTAGAAAGCAAAAATGTGTATGTTTGGATAATCTTTCTAGCATTTGATCAATAAAAGGTAAAGGGTAATGATCATTTTTAGTAGCTTTATTTAATTTGCGAAAATCAATTACCATTCTATATCCTGTAACAATTCTTTGTGGGATCAATTCATCTTTATCATTAGGAACAACAGTAATACCTCCCTTCTTAGGGACACAATGGACAGGACTTACCCACTGACTATCAGCAATGGAATAAATTATACCTGCCTCTGGAAGCTTTAGTATTTCTTTTCTTACCACTTCTTTCATCTTGGGATTTAACCATCATTGGTGATCAACAACCGGTTTAGCGTCTTTCTCCAATTTTATTTTGTGCTGGCATAGAGTGGGACTAATGCCCTTAAGATCATCAAGAGTATATCAATAGCAGCACGGTGCTTCTTCAGAGTTTTCAATAATTTCTTTTCTTCATGCTCTGAAAGGTTAGCACTAATAATAACATGATATATGATATATCTTTTTCTCATCAAGATAAGCATATTTAAGAGTATCAGGTAATGGTTTAAGCTCAAACACGGGATCACCCTTGGGTGCAGGAGGATCCCCTAGGATTTCAACAGGCAAGTTGTGTTTCAAAATAGGTCCCTGTTTAAAGAATACTTCATCTATTTCCCTTCTTTCATTCATAAACATATCATTTTCATGGTCGAGCAAATATTGTTCTAAAGGATCATTATGAGGCACAACAATAGAAGCAAGACCAACAATTTCATGCTTACTAGGCAATTCTTTATCATGGGGTTGTCTACGAAATTTAGCAAAATTAAATTCATGAGACATATCCCCAAACCAGTAGTAACAACATCCTTTTTGCAGTCTATCCTAGCATTAACAGTATTCAAGAAGGGTCTACCAAATATAATGGGACAAAAGTTATCTTGTGGGGAACCAAGAACAAGAAAATCAGCAGGATATTTAACTTTCCAACACAAGACTTCAACATCTCTAACAATCCCATCTAGTGAAATAGTGTCTCTATTGGCAAGCTTAATTGTAACATCACTTTCCTCTATCTTAGCAGGTGCAATATCATGCATAATTTCTTTGTATAAGGAATGAGGTATTGCACTTGCACTAGCACCCATATCACACAAGCCATGATAACAATGATCTCCTATTTTAACAGAAATAACAGGCATGCCTACAACAGGTCTATGTTTATTTTTAGTATCAGGTCTAGCAATTCTAGCAGCTTCATCACAGAAGTAAATAACATGCCCATCAATATTATCGGCCAAGAGATCTTTAACCATAGCAATACTAGGTTCGACTTTAATTTGCTCAGGGGGTGTAGGTGTTTTAGTGTTACTCTTATGAACCATAGTTGAAGCTTTAGCATGATCCTTTATTCTAACAGGGAAAGGTGGTTTCTCAATATAAGCAGTAGGAACAATAGGATCAACATTATAAGTGATAGTGTTTTATTAAACTTTAATAGGTGGAACTACTTTTACTTCAATGGGAGGATCATATTTAAACCACTTCTCCTTAGGGAGATCAACATGAGTAGCAAAGGATTCACAGAAAGAAGCTACTATCTGAGAGTCAAGTCCATATTTAGTGCTAAATTCACGGAAAAACATCGGTATCCATAAAAGATTTAACACAATCAAACTTAGGTGGTATAGCTGACTCCTTACCTTTGTCGAGATCCCAATCTTTAGAGTTGCATTTAATTCTTTCCAATAAATCCCATTTGAATGCAATAGTCTTCATCATAAAAGAACCAGTACAAGAAGTATCGAGCATGGAGCGATTATTGAGAGAAAGCCGAGCATAAATTTTTTGAATAATAATTTCTCTTGAGAGCTCATGATTGGGGCATGAATATAACATTGAATTAAGCCTCCGCCAAGCTTGAGCGATGCTTTCTCCTTCGCGAGGCCAAAAATTATATATATAATTATAATCACAATGAACAAGATGCATAGGATAAAACTTCTGATGAAATTCCAATTTCAATCGGTTGTAGTTCCATGATCCCGTATCATCACATAGCCTAAACCATGTCAATGCCTTTCCCTACAAATATAAAGTGAAGACCTTCTTCTTGATAACATCCTTGGGCATACCTGCTAGCTTAAATAATCCACAAACTTCATCCACATAGATTACGTGCAAATCGGGATGTAATGTTCCATCACCCGTGAAAGGATTAGCTAGCAGTTTCTCTATCATACCTGAAGGAATTTCAAAGTAAACATTTTTAGTAGGTTCAGTAGGTTGAGGAGCAACTCTTTGCTCTACTGGTCGGGGTGAATATACCCCGAACAAGCCCCTCAAAGGATTACTTTCCATAGTAACAAGTGATAGTGAATTCCAGCACACTATATAAATTTTCCTTACCAAAGGCGCTTCGATCCCCGGTGTCGGTGTACAAAAAGAGGGGTAAACTTTTTGTACCCCTATGAACTGTGCACGGGCAGTCTGAGCCACGGACGTTGCCACACCGAGCACGGCAAGGGAGGTAAGCCAAGGTAAGGCCGAAGCTGGAGAGAAGCAGAACAACGCCAAGACCAAGACCACAAAGAGCAAAGGGGACAGAGCAGACCCCCCCCGGCAAGATCCTTGCCGGGGGGCAGCTTTAGCTAAACCCGGCAAGACCCTTGCTGTGGCAGCTCGCCCCACACCTACAGAGCGAAGTCACCCTCGAGTCCACTGCCCCCATGGGGCAAGGATTCGGGAGACATCCCCGTGGTGGCAGGCAGATCTTTGTGAAGACATTCAAGATCAGATACACACTTTAGAAGATGATGATCCTTGGCGGGATCCCAGCCAAGGAGGACCACAAGGCCCCCGGCAAAAGCCTTGCTGGGGATGACAGCAGGCGCCACGGCAAGACCCTTGTCGGGGCCGCGGCAAGACCCTTGCCGGGACCGCGGCAAAACCCTTGCCGGGGCCGCGGCAAGACCCTTGCCATGGACCCCCGTGGGGCCACCATCAGGCCCACGCCAATCAAGCCTCCACCGTCATTCGCATGCAGCTGCTGACCCAACCAGTTGGGCAGGCACTTGTGTGGCGGCGTGCAGATCTTCGTGGAGACCCGCCACTGCGCCACCTCAGCTGCCTGCCTGCCTACATGGCACCACAAGCACTGCTGGCCAGGGCGCGTGTCGACACGACAGGGAGCGGCGACGGACGAGACGAGGCTCTCCCCCGTCCCCGATAAAGCAAGGACACCTAAGCAAGGCACATTGAATGCGCCTTGTCATGTAATGCGAGGGATAGCCTCGTATTACTGTACCCTTTCCACCTCCTGTGTGCCACTGTGGCAACCCCTTTCCTATAAAAGGAGGCCCGAGGTGACCAGGAGGAGGATTCGGCTTTTTGGAGCTCTCGACGCCCCATAGCTAGCTCAGGAACTCAGATATACAATCTGTTGGAAATATGCCCTAGAAGCAATAATAAAAGCATTATTATTATATTTCCTTATTGATGATAATTGTCTTTATTCGTGCTATAATTGTGTTATCCGGAAATCGTAATACATGTGTGAATAACAGACAACAAACATGTCCCTAGTGAGCCTCTAGTTGACTAGCTCGTTGATCGACAGATAGTCATGGTTTCCTGACTATGGACATTGGATGTCATCGATAATGCGATCACATCATTAGGAGAATGATGTGATGGACAAGACCCAATCCTAAACATAGCATAAGATCGCTTAGTTCGTTTGCTAGAGTTTTCCAATGTCAAGTATCCTTTCCTTAGACCATGAGATCGTGTAACTCCCGGATACCGTAGGAGTGCTTTGGGTGTGCCAAACGTCACAACGTAACTGGGTGACTATAAAGGTATACTACGAGTATCTCTGAAAGTGTCTGTTGGGTTGACATGGATCGAGACTGGGATTTGTCACTCCGCTTGACGGAGAGGTATCACCGGGCCCTCTCGGTAATGCATCATCACAGTGAGCTCAATGTGATAAAAGTGTTTGATCACGGGATCATGCATTATGGTACGAGAAAAGTGACTTGCCGGTAACGAGATTGAACGAGGTACTGGGATACCGACGATCGAATCTCGGGCAAGTAAAATACCGATTGACAAAGGGAATCGTATACGGGATTAATTGAATCCTCGACATCGTGGTTCATCCGATGAGATCATCGTGGAGCATGTGGGAGCCAACATGGGTATCCAGAACCCGCTGTTGGTTATTGCCCAAGAGCCGTCTCGGTCATGTCTGCATGTCTCCCGAACCCGTAGGGTCTACACACTTAAGGTTCGGTGACGCTAGGGTTGTGAAGATATGTATATGCAGTAACCCGAATATTGTTCGGAGTCCCGGATGAGATCCCAGACGTCACGAGGAGTTCCGGAATGGTCCGGAGGTAAAGAATTATATATAGGAAGTGCTATTTCGGCCATCGGGACAAGTTTCGGTGTTATCGGTATTGTACCGGGACCACCGGAGGGGTCCCGGGGGTCCACCAGGTGGGGCCACCTGCCCCGGTGGGCCACATGGGCCTTAGGGGGTGCGCCTTGGCCTGCATGGGCCAAGGCGAACCAGCCCCAAAGGGTCCCATGCGCCTAGGGTTCCAAAAGGGAGGAGTCCTAGTGGTGGAAGGCACCTCCTAGATGGCTTGGGGGGAGGGAAACATCCCTGGCCGCCGCCCCCCTTGGGAGATCAGATCTCCCACGGCCGGCGCCCCCCCAGAGGCCTATATAAAGGGGGGAGGGGAGGGGGGGCTGCGCACCCTTTGCCCTGGCGCCTCCCTCTCGCTCTCCAACACCTCCTCCTCCTCCGTAAGAGCTCGGTGAAGCCCTGTTGGAGTACTGCGGCTCCACCATCACCACGCCGTCGTGCTGCTGCTGGAGGCTTCTTCCCCAACCTCTCCTTTGCCTTGCTGGATCAAGAAGAAGGAGACGTTACGCTGACCGTACGTGTGTTGAACGCGGAGGTGCCGTGCTTTCGGTGCTAGGATCTCCGGTGATTTGGATCACGGTGTGTACGACTACTTCATCCCCGTTCGTTGAACGCTTCCGCTCGCGATCTACAAAGTGGTATGTAGATGCAATCTCTCTCTCCCATGACTCGTTGCTAGATGAACTCATAGATGGATCTTGGTGAAACCGTAGGAAAATTTTTAATTTTCTGCAACGTTCCCCAACAGTGGCATCATGAGCTAGGTCTATGCGTAGTTCTCTATTGCACGAGTAGAACACAATTTGTTGTGGGAGTAGATGTTGTCAACTCTTCTTGGCTCTACTAGTATTATCTTGCTTCAGCGGTATTGTGGGATTAAGCGTCCCGGACCAACCTTACACGTACGCTTACGTGAGACCGGTTCCACCGACTAACATGCACTAGTTGCATAAGGTGGCTGGCGGGTGTCTGTCTCTCCCACTTTAGTTGGAGCGGATTCGGTGAAAAGGGTCCTTATGAAGGGTAAATAGAAGTTGACAAATCACGTTGTGGTTTTAACATAGGTAAGAAAACGTTCTTGCTAGAACCCTAATTCAGCCACGTAAAACTTGCAACAACAATTAGAGGACGTCTAACTTGTTTTTGCAGCAAGTGCTTTGTGATATGATATGGCCAAAGTTGTGATGAATGATGAATGATCTATATGTGATGTATGAGATGTTCATGCTATTTTAATAGGAATCACGACTTGCATGTCGATGAGTATGACAACCGGCAGGAGCCATAGTAGTTGTCTTTATTTTTTTGTATGACCTGCGTGTCATTGAGAATCGCCACGTAAATTACTTTACTTTATTGCTAAACGCGTTAGCCATAGTAGTAGAAGTAATAGTTGGCGAGCAACTTCATGGAGACACGATGATGAAGATCATGATGATGAAGATCATGGTGTCAAGCCGGTGACAAGATGATCATGGAGCCCCAAGATGGAGATCGAAGGAGCTATGTGATATTGGCCATATCATGTCACGTTTATTATTTGATTGCATGTGATGTTTATCATGTTTTGCATCTTGTTTACTTAGAACGACGGTAGTAAATAAGATGATCCCTCATAATAATTTCAAGAAAGTGTTCCCCCTAACTGTGCACCGTTGCGACAGTTCGTTGTTTCGAAGCACCACGTGATGATCGGGTGTGATAGATTCTAACGTTCACATACAACGGGTGTAAGACAGATTTACACACGCAAAACACTTAGGTTGACTTGACGAGCCTAGCATGTACAGACATGGCCTCGGAACACAGAAGACCGAAAGGTCGAGCATGAGTCGTATAGAAGATACGATCAACATGAAGATGTTCACCGATGTTGACTAGTCCATCTCACGTGATGATCGGACACGGCCTAGTTGACTCGGATCATGTAATACTTAGATGACTAGAAGAGGGATGTCTATCTAAGTGGGAGTTCATTAAATAATTTGATTAAATGAACTTTATTATCATGAACTTAGTCTAAATATTTACAATTCTTGTAGATCAAATGGCCAACGTAGTCCTCAACTTCAACGCGTTCCTAGAGAAAACCAAGCTGAAAGACGATGGTAGAAACTATACGGACTGGGTCCGGAACCTGAGGATCATCCTCATAGCTGCCAAGAAAGATTATGTCCTACGAGCACCGCTGGGTGACGCACCTATTCTCCCTGCAAAACAAGACGTTATGAACGCTTGGCAGTCATGCTGCGATGATTACTCCCTCGTTCAGTGCGGCATGCTTTACAGCTTAGAGCCGGGGCTCCAAAAGCGTTTTGAGAGACATGGAGCATATGAGATGTTCGAAGAGCTGAAAATTGTTTTCCAAGCTCATGCCCGGGTCGAGAGATATGAAGTCTCCGACAAATTCTTTAGCTGTAAGATGGAGGAAAATGGCTCTGTCAGTGAACACATACTCAAGATGTCTGGGTTGCACAACTGCTTGACTCAACTGGAAGTTAATCTCCCGGATGAAGCGGTCATTGACAGAATCCTCCAGTCGCTTCCACCTAGCTACAAGAGCTTTGTGATGAACTACAATATGCAGGGGATGGTAAAGACCATTCCTGAGGTATATGCTATGCTGAAATCAGCAGAGGTAGAAATCAAGAAGGAGCATCAAGTGTTGATGGTGAATAAAACCACTAAGTTCAAGAGGGGCAAAGGTAAAAAGAACTTCAAGAAGGACGGCAAGGAAGTTGCCGCGCCCGGTAAGCAAGTTGCCGGGAAGAAGCCAAAGCACGGACCCAAGCCCGAGACTGAGTGTTTTTATTGCAAGGGAAGTGGTCACTGGAAGCGGAACTGCCCCAAATACTTAGCGGACAAGAAGGCCGGCAAAACCAAAGGTATATGTGATATACATGTAATTGATGTGTACCTTACCAGTACTCGTAGTAGTTCTTGGGTATTTGATACCGGTGCAGTTGCTCACATTTGTAACTCAAAGCAGGAGCTGCGGAATAAACGGAGACTGGCGAAGGATGAGGTGACGATGCGCGTCGGGAATGGTTCCAAGGTCGATGTGATCTCCGTCGGCACGCTACCTCTACATTTACCTACGGGATTAGTTTTAAACCTCAATAATTGTTATTTAGTGCCAAGTTTGAGCATGAACATTGTGTCTGGATCTCGTTTAATACGAGATGGCTACTCATTTAAATCCGAGAATAATGGTTGTTCTATTTATATGAGAGATATGTTTTATGGTCATGCTCCGATGGTTAATGGTTTATTCTTAATGAATCTCGTACGTGATGATACACATATTCATAGTGTGAATACCAAAAGAGTTAAAGTTGATAACAATAGTCCCACATATTTGTGGCACTGCCGCCTTGGTCACATAGGTGTCAAACGCATGAAGAAGCTCCATGCAGATGGACTTTTAGAGTCTCTTGATTATGAATCATTTGACACGTGCGAACCATGCCTCATGGGTAAAATGACCAAGACTCCGTTCTCAGGAACAATGGAGCGAGCAACCAACTTATTGGAAATCATACATACCGATGTGTGCGGTCCAATGAGTGTTGAGGCTCGCAGTGGCTATCGTTATGTTCTCACCCTCACTGATGACTTGAGTAGATATGGGTATGTCTACTTAATGAAACACAAGTCTGAGACCTTTGAAAAGTTCAAGGAATTTCAGAGTGAGGTTGAAAATCAACGTGAGAGAAAGATCAAGTTTCTACGATCAGATCGTGGAGGAGAATACTTGAGTCACGAATTTGGCACACACTTAAGAAAATGTGGAATAGTTTCACAACTCACGCCGCCTGGAACACCTCAGCGTAATGGTGTGTCCGAACATCGTAATCGCACTCTATTAGATATGGTGCGATCTATGATGTCTCTTACCGACTTACCACTATCTTTTTGGGGCTATGCTTTAGAGACTGCCGCATTCACTTTAAATAGAGCTCCGTCGAAATCCGTTGAGATGACACCGTATGAATTATGGTTTGGGAAGAAACCTAAGCTGTCGTTTCTAAAATTTTGGGGATGCGATGCTTATGTCAAGAAACTTCAACCTGAAAAGCTCGAACCCAAGTCGGAAAAATGCGTCTTCATAGGATACCCTAAAGAAACAGTTGGGTATACCTTCTACCTCAGATCCGAAGGCAAGATCTTTGTGGCCAAGAATGGATCCTTTCTAGAGAAAGAGTTTCTCTCGAAAGAAGTAAGTGGGAGGAAAGTAGAACTTGATGAAGTGTTACCTCTTGAACCGGAAAACGGCGAAACTCAAGAAAACGTTTCTGAGGTGCCTGCACCGACTAGAGAGGAAATTAATGATGATGATCAAGATACTTCTAATCAAGCTCCTACTGAAATTCGAAGGTCCACAAGGACACGTTCCGCACAAGAGTGGTACGGCAACCCTGTCTTGGAAATCATGTTGTTAGACAACGGTGAACCTTCGAACTATGAGGAAGCAATGGCGGGCCCGGATTCCGACAAATGGCTGGAAGCCATGAAATCCGAGATAGGATCCATGTATGAAAACGAAGTATGGACTTTGACTGACTTGCCCGTTGAACGGCGAGCCATAGAAAATAAATGGATCTTTAAGAAGAAGATAGATGCGGATGGTAATGTGACCATCTATAAAGCTCGGCTTGTCGCTAAGGGTTATCGACAAGTTCAAGGAATTGACTACGATGAGACTTTCTCACCGGTAGCGAAGCTGAAGTCCGTTCGAATCATGTTAGCAATTGCCGCATACTATGATTATGAGATATGGCAAATGGACGTCAAAACGGCATTCCTTAATGGTTTCCTTAAGGAAGAATTGTATATGATGCATCCGGAAGGTTTTGTCGATCCTAAGCATGCTGACAAGGTGTGCAAGCTCCAACGCTCGATTTATGGGCTGGTGCAAGCATCTCGGAGTTGGAGCATTCGCTTTGATGAGATGATCAAAGCGTTTGGGTTTACGCAGACTTATGGAGAAGCCTGCGTTTACAAGAAAGTGAGTGGGAGCTCTGTAGCATTTCTCATATTATATGTAGACGACATACTTTTGATGGGAAATGATATAGAACTCTTGGACAGCATTAAGGCCTACTTGAATAAAAGTTTTTCAATGAAGGACCTTGGAGAAGCTGCTTATATATTAGGCATCAAGATCTGTAGAGATAGATCGAGGCGCCTCATAGGTCTTTCACAAAGCACATACCTTGATAAAATATTGAAGAAGTTCAATATGGATCAATCTAAGAAAGGGTTCTTACCTGTGTTACAAGGTGTGAAATTGAGCTCAGCTCAATGTCCGACCACGGCAGAAGATATAGAAGAGATGAGTGTCATCCCCTATGCCTCAGCCATAGGTTCTATTATGTATGCCATGCTGTGTACCAGACCTGATGTAAACCTTGCCGTAAGTTTGTTAGGTAGGTACCAAAGTAATCCCGGCAAGGAACACTGGACAGCGGTCAAGAATATCCTGAAGTACCTGAAAAGGACTAAGGAAATGTTTCTCGTTTATGGAGGTGACGAAGAGCTCATCGTAAAAGGTTACGTCGACGCTAGCTTCGACACAGATCTGGATGACTCTAAGTCACAAACCGGATACGTGTATATTTTGAATGGTGGGGCAGTAAGCTGGTGCAGTTGCAAGCAAAGCGTCGTGGCGGGATCTACATGTGAAGCGGAGTACATGGCAGCCTCGAAGGCAGCACATGAAGCAATTTGGGTGAAGGAGTTCATCACCGACCTCGGAGTCATACCCAATGCGTCGGGGCCAATCAAGCTCTTCTGTGACAACACTGGAACTATTGCACTTGCAAAGGAGCCCATGTTTCACAAGAAGACCAGGCACATCAAGCGTCGCTTCAACTCCATTCGTGAAAATGTTCAAGATGGAGACATAGAGATTTGTAAAGTGCACACGGATCTGAATGTCGCAGATCCATTGACTAAACCTCTCCCTAAGGCAAAACATGATCAGCACCAGAACTCTATGGGTGTTCGATTCATCACAATGTAACTAGATTATTGACTCTAGTGCAAGTGGGAGACTGTTGGAAATATGCCCTAGAGGCAATAATAAAAGCATTATTATTATATTTCCTTATTCATGATAATTGTCTTTATTCGTGCTATAATTGTGTTATCCGGAAATCGTAATACATGTGCGAATAACAGACAACAAACATGTCCCTAGTGAGCCTCTAGTTGACTAGCTCGTTGATCGACAGATAGTCATGGTTTCCTGACTATGGACATTGGATGTCATCGATAACGGGATCACATCATTAGGAGAATGATGTGATGGACAAGACCCAATCCTAAACATAGCATAAGATCGCTTAGTTCGTTTGCTAGAGTTTTCCAATGTCAAGTATCCTTTCCATAGACCATGAGATCGTGTAACTCCCGGATACCGTAGGAGTGCTTTGGGTGTGCCAAACGTCACAACGTAACTGGGTGACTATAAAGGTATACTACGGGTATATCTGAAAGTGTCTGTTGGGTTGACATGGATCGAGACTGGGATTTGTCACTCCGCTTGACGGAGAGGTATCACCGGGCCCTCTCGGTAATGCATCATCACAATGAGCTTGATGTGATCAAAGTGTTTGATCACGGGATCATGCATTACGGTACGAGAAAAGTGACTTGCCGGTAACGAGATTGAACGAGGTACTGGGATACCGACGATCGAATCTCGGGCAAGTAAAATACCGATTGACAAAGGGAATCGTATACGGGATTAATTGAATCCTCGACATCGTGGTTCATCCGATGAGATCATCATGGAGCATGTGGGAGCCAACATGGGTATCCAGATCCTGCTGTTGGTTATTGCCCGAGAGCCGTCTCGGTCATGTCTGCATGTCTCCCTAACCCGTAGGGTCTACACACTTAAGGTTCGGTGACGCTAGGGTTGTGAAGATATGTATATGCAGTAACCCGAATATTGTTCGGAGTCCCGGATGAGATCCCGGACGTCACCAGGAGTTCCGGAATGGTCCGGAGGTAAAGAATTATATATAGGAAGTGCTATTTCGGCCATCGGGACAAGTTTTCGGTGTTATCGGTATTGTACCGGGACCACCGGAGGGGTCCCGGGGGTTCACCAGGTGGGGCCACCTGCCCCGGTGGGCCACATGGGCCTTAGGGGGTGCGCCTTGGCCTGCATGGGCCAAGGGGAACCAGCCCTGAAGGGGCCCATGCGCCTAGGGTTCCAAAAGGGAGGAGTCCTAGTGGTGGAAGGCACCTCCTAGATGGCTTGGGGGGAGGGAAACCTCCCTGGCCGCCGCCCCCCTTGGGAGATCAGATCTCCCAGGGCCGGCGCCCCCCGAGAGGCCTATATAAAGGGGGGAGGGGAGGGGGGCTGCGCACCCTTTGCCCTGGCGCCTCCCTCTCCCTCTTCAACACCTCCTCCTCCTCCGTAAGAGCTCGGCGAAGCCCTGTCGGAGTACTGCGGCTCCACCATCACCACGCCGTCGTGTTGCTGCTGGAGGCTTCTTCCCCAACCTCTCCTTTGCCTTGCTGGATCAAGAAGAAGGAGACGTTACGCTGACCGTACGTGTGTTGAACGCGGAGGTGCCGTGCTTTCGGTGCTAGGATCTCCGGTGATTTGGATCACGGTGTGTACGACTACTTCATCCCCGTTCGTTGAACGCTTCCGCTCGCGATCTACGAAGTGGTATGTAGATGCAATCTCTCTCTCCCATGACTCGTTGCTATATGAACTCATAGATGGATCTTGGTGAAACCGTAGGAAAAATTTTAATTTTCTGCAACGTTCCCCAACACAATCCACCAAAGCAGGAGTAGGGTTTTACGCATCCTTGCGGCCCGAACCTGGGTAAAGGAACTGTGTGCTATCTGTTTGATCCGCTCTTTTCACAACCCCGCGCCCCGCAACCGTAGTAGGGATTCTTGTGATACCATAGGTGTCGTTTCCCACCGACATCTTTGGCGCGCCAGGTAGGGGGCGGCAGTTGTGAGGATCGGCTTTAGCAGTTGGTTCGACGCTCCTTCATCTTCGTGACCCTCAAAGAAGGAAGAAGGCCAGAAGGTCGACGCTCGAGCAACCGCGAACAGAAGCTAAGTTGCACCGAACCCTTGTTTTGTGCTACCTTTCTTATTTAAGGTTATTTCCCCCTCCCCCGGAGATGTTCGCTTTGTATGAAAAAAACCTGCACAGCAGGGGGCTCTACCACGGTCGGCAACGCCCTTGCCCTATTTCGAGTCCGCTCAATAGCTCAAGCGGCTACGTCGAAAGTGGCAGAGTAGCCTTCCGCGACCAACGACGCCCTCGATTCTGACTCGAGTCAAGCTCGACAGTTCGAGCGGCCGCGTTCGGAACGGAAAGGTGGCTTGTCTGGCGGCACGCGTAGCCTGCAGGCCATGGGGACCCGTCCCCAAGACGCCGCCTAGGGCTTTCGCGCCGGCAAGCCTTCCCGATCGGCGTAGGGCACACATACAAAGAGGAATTGAACGGGGAAATAACATGCATGAAAATTTAGAGTAGTTCAGAGTTATATTACATCACATCATTGCTGCGGTTCTAACTAAAGATAAAATTTGTCTTGGTCGAGAACCCGCAACGGCGAAGAAGAACGGGACGCCTAGTCCCGGTGCTGGCCTTCCACCCTCTTGATTCGTTGATGCAGTCAGCGATGGGCTTGATGCGCTCCTTGAGCACCGTGAGGTCAACACCATCCGGCAAGCTCGTCATCGCGGCCGCGAAATCAAGGTCGGGATTCCAGTGCGCCACCTTGGTGAGGACCTTGGTCACGACCCTCCGAAAAAGTCGCCGGGCCTCCTCAGCCAGCATGGCCGTCCTGTTGGAGTGGAGATAGGCCAGGGCCCCGAGGACGCCCTCGAAGAACTGGGTCAGCTTAGCGTTGACGGTCCCGCTGCGCTCAGGAGCATACCTCACGTTTGGCAACCCCATGGTGGCCAATTGCGAGGTAAACCTGTCGGCGATGACCTCCAGATGGCTGATCCACCTGTTCTCACCCGCCACATATTCTTGGTGAGAGGCGGCCTCGTTTGCCCGCAGCTGTTTCTCCTCCTCCAGACTCTTGGTCAAGGTCTCCTCCCGAGCCCTGCTCTCCGGCAATAGCTTCTCGAGACCCTCCAGCTTCAGCTTGAGGTCTCTGATGGAGTTCCGCGCCTCGGAGAGCTCTCCAGTCCTGCTGATGACCGCTCCTTGGGCCTCTACCAAGGCGCGGTTGAGCGTGTCTTCTCGCCAGACAACTTGAGGGCCTGCTGCTTTAGCTCGTCCCGCTCTGCCTCCAGCTCCTTCACCTTGCCGGCATGGGCCAGGGCTTGGGCATCGAGTGCCTCTCTGTGCCTCTACTCCAGCTCACGAGTCCGTCACACGACAAGGGCCTCTATCTCCTCGTCCTTGCCGCGGAGCATTGCGGCAAGCTTCGCCTCACGCGCGGAGAGGTCATCCTCCTGGGAGTCCAAGACGGCTTGATGCTGGTTCCGGGTGGCTTCGGCCGCGGCAGCCAAGGTCGCCGCCTTCTCCTGGGCCTTCTCGATATCGGCCAGCTTCATGGTGAGGTCCACATCGCGCTGGGCCAAATTCTCCTGAAAGGCCCTCTGCTCCTCGCGAGCCTGGTGGAACCAGGTCTGCGTCTCGGCGATGCGCGCCTTGAAGTCCACCTCCGCGTTGTCCACCGCTGCCGCCCTGGACTTGACTTTGTCCAAGCGGGCGCGGTAGAGCACTTGGAGCTTCCGGAAATTGGCCCCCATGGCGCGAAAGAGCTGCTCCTCTAGAGAACCATCGCCGCCAACATCCGACGCGTCGACAACTTCGAACCCGGTGGCGGCAAGCACCTCACCGTCGAAAACTTCCCCTTCGGCGGGCGCTCGGCTTGACGCCCCTGGGAGGTGGATGAAAAGATCGCCGCCCACCTTCAGATACCTGCCGGGGCCCGAGGTTCAGGAGGAGGGAGGCTGATCATCCATCACCTTTCCTCGGCGGGGGCCTTGCCGGCCTCCCCGGCGGGACCACCGCTGGCACCCTCGGTGGGAGCCTCGCCGGTGGCCTCGGCGGCCCCCGCGGCAGCATCCTCGGCCACGCCCTTGGCGGCCTCATCAGCGGCGGCCTCGTCGGCATTCTTGGCGGCCTCCTTGGTGGCAATTTTGTCGGCCTCAGCCGCGGCCTCTTCGGCAATATCTCTGACAACGGCGTCCACGTCCTCCGTGTCTGTTGAAGGAGGGCCTGGGCAGCAGCGGGAGCAATGAAGCCAAGGAAAGTATAAGGGAAAAGAACAGAGACGAAGGACGGGCGACTCACCAGTGCTGGGCCGTGAAGCAGAAGTCCCCTCTCCGCCAGCATTTGGCGCCGAGGCAGAGCCACCAGCGCCTAAGTTCCCCTCTTCCTCCATGGGTGTGGACTCCATGCCGGACACCCTAGCCGGGGACGCCCCCTGCGGCGGCGTAGTCGATGGGGGTAGTGTGTTAGGAGTAGCCCTCTACGGCTCCTCCTGCTGCCGCTCCCCTCCTGCAAACCCAGCAAGGTCAGCGTCGTGGCATCGAGAAGAGGGTGACAAACTTACACTAGGGGCTGCGCCGGGGGCTGCTGTCCGGGCTGCTCAGCACCACCAGTGGTGTCTTTGAAGCCCCAGCCGGGGACTGGCCGCTCGCCGAGGTCCTCGCCCTCTTCGCCCTCTGCGCCAATGTCTCTGCATCCCTACAAAAGCAAAAATGAATCAAGACAAGCGATCGAATTCAGGGAAATAGGAATGACAGTAAGGAATAGAGTACTTACTCGTCATCCGTTTCCTCCACTTCCGCCAGTTTCCTTTTCCTCTCCGGGCTGAGAGGCCCGAGATCAAAAGGGAGCTCTGCGTCATCGTTTGAGTCGGCGCCGGCCGGAGGAGGCGAAGAAGGCGGCGGGGTCTGTGTGTGCCCAGATGAGGAGGGGGCTGTCGCCTTCTTCTTCTCAGCGGCCTTCGTCAGCCCCTTCGCTGCCGAGGCCCTAGTGTGCCGCCCGGACCCTTCCAGGGTCAATTGAGGCCGCGTGGCCCTGCCAGGTCGGACCGGCTCGCCGGAGCCAGCCCGCCGCAGGACCTGCCCTCTTCCCCTGGCTGGCGTCGAGCCCGCCACCACGCCCTCCTCCTCCAACGACTCGTCGGCCGCGTCCTCAACGAGCAGAGCTCCGATGTTGGCACCGCTGGCCTCCCCAGTGGCCGCCGCCCACAGGGTGAACTGCTCCTCCTCCGCGGCCGTGGCGACCTCGTCTTCCACACCCCCGGCGCTGTCGGCCTCCAGGGCAAGCTGTGCCTCCCTCGGCCTGGTGGCGATGTAGTCCAGCTCTGCCTGGGTGGTGTCCATGACAAGCCACCGCTCGGCGTCAGCATTGACGTACACCTCAATCAAGGTGTCGAAGAATTGCTGCACATCTGCAGCCAACGGCTCCCTCCAGCTCGGAATGGGGCCGTGCGCATTGCAATCCGGCATCATGGCGATGATCTCAGACCGGCGTGAGTTATTGCACAATGGGACCACCCCGGCTGGCAACTTGAAGAGCGGCCCTGTGACGGCCTTGCCGGCCGTTACGGCAGCCCTTGCGGCCTTGCCGGTCAGCTCGACATCGCCGTCGTGATCCACTCCCAGCTGGAAGAGCCGCTGGCAGAAGTGGGCATGCCCCATCACCGTCAAGTTGTGGTCGAGGCTGGGCCGGAGCCGCATAATGTCAGCCGGATTCTTAAAGAGCCAAGCTGGCCTCCCCTTATTGTGCAGCGGGGCGATCCAGCGGCGAATAAAATCCACCCCGATCATCTTGAGGGTGAGCCCAGCCCGGGTCAGCTAGAGAATCCTAGTGGTGGCGACAGAAAGCCTCCCGTCAGCGGCGTCAACATCACCCCAATCGTTGTCGCGGACCGGCGGCACTCGGCGGACCTTGCAAAATTCCGGCGGGTATTCATCTTCAATCCAACACCACCGGTCACGGCATTCGTCCCACCTCTCCCTCACGGCACCATCCGGGTACGCCTCCTTGGATCTTGGGATCCAGGTGACGCAACCAGCGACGGCACCTCCCGTTTGGATTCGAGGATAGAAGTAATGGCGGAAGAGCGCCGTGTTGGGCTGCACTCCGGCAAATCCCTCGCAAAGATGCGCAAAGCAAGACATGCACGCCACCGCGTTTGGAGTAAAATCCAAGAGGCGAAAACCGAAGGTATGCATGATGTCGCAGAAGAAATCGGAGAAAGGAGGGCATAGCCCGCAAGAAAAGTAGTCAACAAAGAAGGGGTACCGATTTGGGGCAGGATCGGCGCAAGCGGCAGGAATGACGCGCGTCGCCGGGTGTCCCGAGTTCTCCCCTCCCGTCTTCACTCCCCACAGGGGCTTGAAGGCGGCCCGAAGATCATGAACGTCAACCGTCGAGGGGAAGAAGAAGGCAGACTTCGTCTTGTCCCCCAACAACACGCTCTCCGGCGGCTCCACAGTCCCGGAGCCCGTAGCCGCCCCCTTGTCCTTGGTGGATTTAGGCGCCATGGCGGCCAAGGAATCTAAAGGGTTGAGGAAGGGGGTGGCGAAACAGCGACGGCGGGCGGCAGCGAGAGCTTGGAAGGGAAGGAAGAAAGGGAATGGCGGCTCAGAGATTGGAGAAGGCACGAAGGAAGAGGAGGAAGTGAGCAGTGCGCCCGCGGTTATCCCTTCTTATGAGGGAAAACACGGACCGCCTCCTTTCACATTAACTGTGATGTGACGCATGCCCGCGGGAAGCAACCCCACGCATGCCACCCACGTCACACACGCCTCCCTACGCCGCACCACGCGCGGGAAGCGTGGGAGGCGCAGCGCGCGAAGGAACTTACCGCGGTAAAAATCACCCCGCTTGCCCGCGCACCGTTTTTGGGCCTAGCCTAACAACGCGTTGCGCTTATGTGTGGCCCAGGCCCGGGGGCTCTTGTCGGTGTACAAAAAGAGGGGTACACATTTTGTACCCCTATTAACTGTGCATGGGCAGTCTGAGCCACGGACGTCGCCACACCGAGCACGGAAAGGGAGGTAAGCCAAGGTAAGGCCGAAGCTGGAGAGAAGCAGAACGTCGCCAAGACTGTCGGATTTCGGGTTCCGGCAGACCCTTGAGGTTCGAACACTGGGGTGCGCGTGGAGATTTCGCCTTCTACCTACCTGCACCCCACCGCCTCGCTAAGATCTAAGCTATGGAAAGAACAGCACAAGAGACACAGGGTTTATACTAGTTCGGGCCACTATTGTGGTGTAATACCCTACTCTAGTTTGTGGTGTGGTGGATTGCCTCTTGAGCTGATGATGATGAGCAATACAAGGAAGAACAACCTCGCGAGGGTCTGTTCTTGGCTGGGGTGATGAACTGCTAGGAGGAGTTCAGTCACCCTTCTCTCTCTCTCTCTCTCTCTCTCTCTCTGTGTGTGTGTGTGTGTGTGTGTGTGTGTGTGTGTGTGTGTGTGTGTGAAGCTACTCGATCCGATCCCAGCTTGTTTCTAGATTGGCCGATTCTGCCTCTACCCTTGGGGTGGCTAGTCCTATTTATAGGCAAAGGCCCTGGGCCTCCTCCCAAATATTGAGCGGGAAGGGCGCCAACAATTGGCCATTTTGAAGGGGAACATCTGGTACACTTATCCTGACTAAAGTTGGTCCTCGCCTGCCAAAGGCTTTGGCGGTGACGCTGGCTTGGGCTCCACAATGACTTCCTCCCTGCCGTTGGGCTGGTCTTGGTCTCGTTGCACTGAAACGGGTGCCTTTGCTTGATGCTCTCGCCTGCGCTTGCTCCCTTTGGACCAAGGAGGAAACGAGGACACTGCGCGGGCTGGCGCTCGCCTCGCGCCCTTGGTCGTCATGGCTTGCATCACGGGCACCTCGTGAGGTACCCCGCCTTGATCTGTCCGCCTCCTCGCGAGCCAGCCTGATGAGGCCGTGCCTGAGGAAGCTCCGTGTCGTCCGCCCCGCGAGGCTTAGCCCCTCGCGAGGGTCTTGGGTCTGTGTTGATGAAGATGGGCCATGCTGGGCCCCCCTTTGAGCCACACCGCAGGCCGCAGGCAGGCAAGTCTGGGGACCCCCGTTCCCAGAATGCCGACAGTAGCCCCCGGGCCCAAGGCGCGCCCGGACTTGGTCGTGCAGGGAGGCGAAAGGGCAAGGGCGAAGCGCCGCGGGCCCTAACAGCCTGCGGCCTTGGGCGTCGCGTGGTGGTTGATTGGACGTGGGCGTCTCCACTTCCCCATGATGCCTCGGCAACTGCACGGATTGGACAAGTCCCTGCATGCAAAGCGGGTCAGGATTACCTGCGATCGTGGAGGTCGGCGGTTGGCCTTCACCGGCTATAAGTACGGAACGGCACGCGCCCTTCCAGTCCATCTCTTCTTGCTTCTTCTTCTTCCCGGTCCTTGCTGCGATGGCTCCGATCCGCCGGTTCTCGGCGGCAGAGAAGGGAAAGGCTCCCCGAGAGGAACCAGACCCGCTCCCGCCGAAGAAGCGGCTCACCCTCTGCCGCCGGGACGAGGGGGCCTATCAGGTGGTGTCGAGGCCCTGGTGCGAGCGGCCACTACCGGGGTTCCCGCTTCCCTTGTACGCCCACATCGAGGGCTCTAAAGGAGTCGATGCCGATCGCCACGGGCGGCGCCGCCGTCGGCGCCGACGGGTCACGAAGGTGTGGGTCGTCCCCCCTGGGGTCCACACCGAGGGCTCCTCCCGAGAGTTCGTGCTCCACGCCGCCATGCCTCCTCAGTCTTGGATTCGCCTTCCTCCCTTCTTCGCCTCCATCATCCCGCAGGGAGAACTCCTGGAGCTTTGGCTGCAGCACGCCGGCTGCAGCACCCTCGCGACCGAGGCAGAGGTCGCGGTCGTTGCCCCGGGTGAGGTCTTCATGACTCGAGGCTGGGGCGAAATCACCCGGGGTTGCAGGACAAGAGGCGCCTTCGCGATCCACTTGGAGTACGACGGTGCTTCGGTGATGTTCTTCAAGGTCTTCGATGTCGGATTTCGGGTTCCGACAGACCCTTGAGGTTCGAACTCTAGGGTGCCCGCAGAGATTACGCCCTCTACCTCTCCGTCTCGCAAAGATCTAAACTACTGAAAGAACAGCACAAGAGACACAAGGTTTATACTAGTTCGGGCCACCATTGTGGTGTAATACCATACTCTAGTTTGGGGTGTGTGGATTGCCTCTTGGGCTGATGATGATGAACAGTACAAGGAAGAATAGCCTCGCGAGGGTCTGTTCTTGGCTGGGGCGATGAACTGCTAGGGGGAGTTCAGTCACCCTTCTCTCCCTCTCTCTCTCTCTCTGATTCTCTCTCTTCTCCGATATCTGTTTTAGTCCTTTACCCTGGGGGTGGCTAGTCCTATTTATAGGCAAAGGCCCTGGGCCTCTTCCCAAATATTGAGCGGGAAGGGCGCCAACAATTGGCCATTTTGAAGGGGAACATCTGGTACACTTATCCTGACTAAAGTTGGTCCTCGCCTGCCAAAGGCTCTGGCGGTGACGCTGGCTTGGGCTCCACAATGACTTCCTCCCTGCCGTTGGGCTGGTCTTGGTCTCGTTGCACTGAAACGGGTGCCTTTGCTTGATGCTCTCGCCTGCGCTTGCTCCCTTTGGACCAAAGAGGAAAGTAGGACACTGCGCGGGCTGGCGCTCGCCTCGCGCCCTTGGTCGTCATGGCTTGCGTCACGGGCACCTCGTGAGGTACCCCGCCTTGATCTGTCCGCCTCCTCGCGAGCCAGCCTGATGAGGCCGTGCCTGAGGAAGCTCCATGTCGTCCGCCCCGCGAGGCTTAGCCCCTCGCGAGGGTCTTGGGTCTGTGTTGATGAAGATGGGCCATGCTGGGCCCCCCTTTGAGCCACACCGCAGGCCGCAGGCAGGCAAGTCTGGGGACCCCCGTTCCCAGAATGCCGACAGTAGCCCCCGGGCCCAAGGCGCGCCCGGACTTGGTCGTGCAGGGAGGCGAAAGGGCAAGGGCGAAGCGCCGCGGGCCCTAACAGCCTGCGGCCTTGGGCGTCGCGTGGTGGTTGATTGGACGTGGGCGTCTCCACTTCCCCATGATGCCTCGGCAACTGCACGGATTGGACAAGTCCCTGCATGCAAAGCGGGTCATGATTACCTGCGATCGTGGAGGTCGGCGGTTGGCCTTCACCGGCTATAAGTACGGAACGGCACGCGCCCTTCCAGTCCATCTCTTCTTGCTTCTTCTTCTTCCCGGTCCTTGCTGCGATGGCTCCGATCCGCCGGTTCTCGGCGGCAGAGAAGGGAAAGGCTCCCCGAGAGGAACCAGACCCGCTCCCGCCAAAGAAGCGGCTCACCCTCTGCCGCCGGGACGAGGGGGCCTATCAGGTGGTGTCGAGGCCCTGGTGCGAGCGGCCACTACCGGGGTTCCCGCTTCCCTTGTACGCCCACATCGAGGGCTCTAAAGGAGTCGATGCCGATCGCCACGGGCGGCGCCGCCGTCGGCGCCGACGGGTCACGAAGGTGTGGGTCGTCCCCCCTGGGGTCCACACCGAGGGCTCCTCCCGAGAGTTCGTGCTCCACGCCGCCATGCCTCCTCAGTCTTGGATTCGCCTTCCTCCCTTCTTCGCCTCCATCATCCCGCAGGGAGAACTCCTGGAGCTTTGGCTGCAGCACGCCGGCTGCAGCACCCTCGCGACCGAGGCAGAGGTCGCGGTCGTTGCCCCGGGTGAGGTCTTCATGACTCGAGGCTGGGGCGAAATCACCCGGGGTTGCAGGACAAGAGGGGCCTTCGCGATCCACTTGGAGTACGACGGTGCTTCGGTGATGTTCTTCAAGGTCTTCGATGTCGGATTTCGGGTTCCGACAGACCCTTGAGGTTCGAACTCTAGGGTGCCCGCGGAGATTACGCCCTCTACCTCTCCGTCTCGCAAAGATCTAAACTACTGAAAGAACAGCACAAGAGACACAAGGTTTATACTAGTTCGGGCCACCATTGTGGTGTAATACCATATTCTAGTTTGGGGTGTGTGGATTGCCTCTTGGGCTGATGATGATGAACAGTACAAGGAAGAATAGCCTCGCGAGGGTCTGTTCTTGGCTGGGGCGATGAACTGCTAGGGGGAGTTCAGTCACCCTTCTCTCCCTCTCTCTCTCTCTGTGATTCTCTCTCTTCTCCGATATCTGTTTTAGTCCTTTACCCTGGGGGTGGCTAGTCCTATTTATAGGCAAAGGCCCTGGGCCTCTTCCCAAATATTGAACGGGAAGGGCGCCAACAATTGTCCATTTCGAAGGGGAACATCTGGTACACTTATCCTGACTAAAGGTTGTCCTCGCCTGCCAAAGGCTCTGTGGTGACGCCGTCCTGGGCTCCACAATGACCTCCTCCCCGCCGTTGGACTGGTCTTGGTCTCGTTGCATCGAAATGGATGCCTTTGCTTGATCCCCTCGCCTACGCTTGCCCCCTTTGCACCGAAGAGGAAAGGAGGACACCCCGCGGACTGGCGCCCGCCTGGCGCCTTTGTTCGTCATGGCTTGCGTCATGGGCACCTCGTGAGGTACCCCGCCTTGATCTCTCCGCCTCCTCATGAGCCAGCCTGATGAGGCTGCGCCTGAGGAAGCTCCGCATCATCCGCCCTGCGGGGCTTGGCCCCTCGCGAGGGTCTTGGGTCTTGTGTTGATGAAGATGGGCCGTGCTGGGCCCCCTTTGAGCCACGCCGCAGGCCGCAGGCAAGCAAGTCTGGGGACCCCCGTTCCCAGAACGCCGACAGTAGCCCCCGGGCCCAAGGCGCGCACGGACTTGGCCGTGCTGAGAGGCGAAAGGGAAAGGGAGAAGCGTCGCGGGCCCTAACAGCCTGTGGCCTTGGGTGCCGCGTGGCGGTTGATTGGACTGGTGCGCTTCAGCAACCGCGCAGTTTGATAAAGGGGCGGCATCTGCCTAGGCTTTGCCTTTTGCTTTCTCCGGTTGCTGCTCAGATCCCCTTTCTTGCGCCTCCCCTTTCTTCCTCCAAATTTCCAGATCTACTCTGGCCGCGTGACCTATGAAGCCATGGCGCCTCGTCAGTCCCCGGCCGAAGCTTGGTACTCGTCTGCTCTGGACTTGCCGAACGTGTCGGAGGCGGGCTTTGCCCGGCTACGCTGGATGGCGGCGACGCAGGGCATCGACGGGGCGCAGGTGTTCAAGGCCGGCTCCGCCACCCCTGAGGGCCGAGGGAGCACGTTTTATCCTCTCTTTGTAAGCTCCATTGTTGCTGGTCTGATGCCTCCCTTCTCCGAGTTCTTCTTCTCTGTCCTCCGCCATTACAACTTGCAGGCTCTGCATCTCCACCCCAACTCCGTCCTCCTCCTGGCGATCTTTTCCTATTACTGCGAGGCTCACGTAGGGGTGCATCCCTCAGTGGCCTTGCTGCGCCACTAATTCTCCCTTTGGGTCTCTCGCGGTTCTCCTTCCGCGTGCGCGAGCTTCGTCGCGTACGGTGGCACCATTGCCATTTTGAGGCCCGGGAAGAGGATTGAGGGCTTCAGGAGCAAGTGGGTCTTGGCAGATGCCGAGCGCATCCACCCTTGGCTGATCTTGCCTGCGGAACAGCCCGCGAGCTCCAGCGAGTGGTGCCGAGCGGTGCTCATGAACCCCCGCGCGAAACCGGTGTTGGAGAAGATGGACGCGGACCTGAGGCCAGTCAGCATGGCGGCGGCGAAGCTGACTGGCGCGTCGCTGCTGAGGGAGTTCCTGGAGCACCAGCTGGCCCCACTTCGGTAGTACTCACCTCCGATGGGGAGGCCTCATCCGAGCCCCGCGGCCTTGGGCGACGAAGATTTGGCCGCGGTTCTCCAATCTCTGGTCGGGGGCGAGGTGGCAAGGTTGGAGGGCGCGCCTACACCCTTGTTCCTCCGCGACGACTGGGAGCGGGTGGTGGAATCCATGCCCGTCTTCAACGGGGACGGGCCTGTGCCCGTGGCGGCTCCCGAGGGACTGGTGGACGTGTCCTCCGGCGACTCCGACGAAGAGAAGGATGAAGAGGAGCGGGAGAAGGGGCCTGACTCCGAGGCGACCGACGGAGAGTCGAGGGCTCCCCTCCCCCGGCGCAGGCCCGCACTCTCCACCTTTCTTGAAGCGATGATGATGAGGATGGAGACGAGCAGGTCGGCGGGAGCTTGCCCCCTATCCCGAAGAAGGATAGGACAGGGCTGATCTCCCGTGGGTCTGCCCCCGCCCCGAGGCGGTCTGCGGACGCGCCTTCTGCCTCCGAGGTTGACCCTTCCTGCCGGCTGTCAGGCTTCAAATTTGGCCGGAGGCTGCCCGAGCTCACCGGCGACGACCCGTAAACGCTTGATCCTTGTCTTTATTTCTTGTTCCGCTGCTGAGGCTTGATGTTCGCATCTCTTGAATAGGCTGGCGCCCGCGGCGAAGAAGCCGACGGGGGCTCCCGGGGCTTCATCCGCGGCAGCGCCTCCGCCTGTGGAGGAAGGTGACCGCGACGCATGGGCTTCTCCTGCCCGGTCATCCTCGCGAGGTCTGGCCAAGCTGGCTGGGGCGAGCTCAGCCCCCATGGCCCAAGTGACTCCCGAGGTGCCTTTGCCTGCTGCCGCCGCCACAGTCGTTGGGGTGCAGTAGACTCCGTCTCAGGATGCTGTGGTCTCGCCGCCGCTACCTTCTCCTCCTGTTCCACCGACTGCTGTCTCTCCAACTCCTCCTGCCGTCCTGGAGCGTGTTGTTGCTGGACTGGACCGGCTGCGACAGGATCTTCTTGGCGCCGACCCTCGCCTGGTGGCCGGACGCTTGGAGCTGGCTTCAGGATGGATTCGCTCCGACGCCTCGATTCGGGCGGCGCTGGTTCAAGCCTCGACGGCCTATGACGAGGAGAGGCAGGCCGTCCTTGAGACGAAGGCTACTTGTGACGCGGCCCTGGGAGAGGTGGTTGAATTCCGCGGTCGCTGCAAGGCGCTAGAGGACGAGCTGCAAGGCCTGCGGGACCAGCTTGCGGAAGAGGCCCGACTTCGCCAGGAGCAAGAAGAAAACGTGAACGCTCACGAGGCGGCCATCGAGGGCCGGGAGGCTAAGCTCAAGAAGCGTCGTGACCGCCTAGGCGCGCTGAAGAAGGAGTTGGGGGCGATGAAGGTCGAGCTGGACAGCAAGGCCCAGGTTCTTGCCGAGGATCGTGTGGCCTTTGCGGACATGGAGAAGAAAGCTCGTTCCTCGCTGAAGACACTTTACGAGAGCGGCCTGAAGAGCCCGCTGGCTGGCGCCGAGGACGGCCCCGCCAAGCTGCTTCCCTTCCTGGTTCGTGCCCTTGAGGATGTCACCCTTGGCTTTGGCCCCACGGCCGAGGCCGAGGCGCGTGTCCTGTCTTCTGCAGCGCTGACGCGGGTCTTCGCCCACATCTACCTTCGCGACCCCAGTGTCGACCTCGACAGCCTGTTGGAGCCGGTAAGCGGCGAGGGTGCTGCTGCCGCTACCGAGGCCGTGAAGGGCCGCGCAGAGGCTCTGCTGGGGAAGTTCCGGGCCTTCAGTGCCAAGCCGAAGCAAGGCACTGCCGGTCCTGCTACTCCATGAGGCGAAGCCACCCGTGCTGCTCCACTGCCGACAAGTGACTCCGCTACTGCTCCTGTCCTGGCTTTAATCCCTGCACATGTATCATGCCTCGGGGAGGCGTTTAAACTCGTGTTTGGTATTGAGACGACAGTATGGACTGTAATATTTTCTTTTAAATTCCTTGAATTTTAGGTATTTCCTCCCTACTTGCTTGTGTTCTACGCCGGCAGAGCCCGGCCCCGCGCGTACCTCACCCAGCATTAGCCCGGACGAGAAACCAGGACGGGACCAAAGGAGTGAGGGGCTACCTGGCAAGTTAGGCTCCTAAGTCGCGAGGCTCAGGAGTGCCCCTTGGCGCACGAACAACAAGTAGGGAGGTGTGATGTAGGTGGATCTTCCGTTCTACGTCTGCAGAGCCCGACTCCGCGCATACCTCAGCCAGCATTAGCCCCGACCGGAAACCAAGACGGAACCAAAGGAGGGAGGGGCTACGGAACTAGTTAGGCTCCTGAGTCGCGATGCTCAGGAGTCCCCCTTGACGCGCAAACAGCAAGTGTTGAGGTGAGATGCAAGTGGGTCTACTGTTCTACGTCTGCACATCCCGGCCCCGCGCGTACCTCACCCAGCATTAGCTTTTCGGAACTAAGGAGTGAGGGGCTACGGGACCAGTTAGGCCCCTGAGTCGTGATGCTCAGGAGTCACCCTTGACGCTCAAACGGCCTTCATACCTTGGCTCCGCTCGGGGAGAGACGCGCGGCGAACCAGGCCCGAGGAGCTTGGCTGGGTGGCGTACGTCTGGGCGTGACCCACGCGCAACCCCCGTGCCTAGCCCCCTCGCGCGACACTCCCGAGGGGAGGCGTTGCGATGAGGCTAGACACTGAGCTCTGGGCTCCCTGAGGTTGATGCGGCCCGGGGGCCACCCTGAGTTGTTTATCACCAGCGCGGAGCATAGCGCTTCGGCACGTGTACGGGCATAGCCGCTCCTCGGCAGTGTCGTCAGCCAGCGCGGAGCATGGTGCTTCCACTGGTACGTGGGTGGGGGCCCCCCTCCGGGAGGAGCCCCCGGGGCATGTACAGCCCCGCCCTGACACGTGGCCGGCACGGTAGGGCTAGGTGAGGTGTATCTGGGCACCCGTGAGCCAGCGCGGGACTCACGAGGCCCTACCTCTAGGTGGGTTGTGCCTAGCACTAGGCCTTATCTTGTGATGTGTTCATGCAATTTTGGTTAGATGCCGGTACTCTACGTCCTCGGGTCCCGGCCCTCAAGCTGGTCTCAGCCGTCGCTGGTATGTCAGGTCACGATGCCATGGACAAGGCCAGAGGGTGAGGGCTGGAGTGCCGGTAAGAGCCCTGAGTCGCGATGCTCAGGTACCCCCCCTTTAACGTGCAAGTGGTCGACATGGAGAAGAAGAGGTGCCATGGACAGGCATCAAGTAATCAAGCATGATGGGCGAATGCATAGCCGGAAATAAACGCAAGGGAGATACACGCCGCTGGGCCTGGCCCGAGCGACTTGCGGATGGTGCAGCCCGAGGGGCGCCCCCAACAAAGCAGGCTAATCAACATGAAATAAAAAGGATACATGCCGTAGGGGCGGACCCACGTGGCCTGGGAATGATGCAGCCCTGGGAGGGCGCTCCCAGCTGGAAATAAAACTTGAATGATGTCACCTGACGATGTCGAGGACGATGGGGTGTAGGTGCAGCAGACTCGGTGGGCTACGGAAGCCGATCCTCACGAGCCCCCAGGCCCTGGGGCCTCGGGAGGCTCCGGAGGCACTGGTGGCTCTTCGCGAATCATCTCCATCTCCGCCAAGGATGTGAAACGCCTGTCTTCTTAAGCCTCCATGATGCCCCTCATGAGGCGCTGGTACGTAGCAGCCCCGCTCGGCAAGCCGTAGGGCATGCTAGTGTACCAGTGGGGCGAACCTCCGCAGCGCCCCACCCGCGAGGGCCAGAGGCGCTCCAGCGAGGCGACTCAGTTGAGCCCTGGTACGTTGATGCAGACGCGCAGCCCACCATCCTCGCCTGGATGGGGAGCCACAGCCGGTAGACGGCGGCAGCCTCTCATGACTCTTGATTCTTGTAGTTCTTGAACGGCCTTGTTGACGAACTCCTGCTGGTCTGACCTTCCTTGCCTTGCTCCTTCTTGAGGGAAACCTGCATCGAAACATGCCTCCACGTGGTGCCCAAGCGCCTCCCTCGTGACCTTGGCCAGGTCGGGGGCCCTCCTGGGGAGAGCCCCCGAGCCCTGCCTGAGGAGGGCGCCGGGCGCGCTTTTCTATGCGATGGAAGGAGGTTCCCCTTGGGCAGACGCGGGCCCTGAGGGGCCCGCCTCCCGAGGGGCCGGTCTAGACGATGTCTTCTTCTTCTTGGGGGCGGTCTCGGGAAGCCTCATGCTTCCGCGATCCGGGTCTTCCAGTGACACGGCCTGAAAGGCTCGCTCCAGGGAACACACCGCATCCTTTTCTTCACAGGGCACAGTGATGACTCCGCCACTTCCTGGCATCTTGAGGACGTTGTAGCCATGGTGAGTTACGGCCATGAACTTGGCCAGCACTGGGTACCCGAGGATGGCGTTGTACGGCAGGCGGATGTGGGCGACGTCGAAGTCGATGAGCTCGGTGCGGTAGTTGTTGCGTGCCCCGAAGGTGACAGGGAGGCGGACCTGCCCAATCGGGACCGTGGAACCGTCGGTGACTCCGGAGAAAGGTTTGGTTGGCTGAAGCTGGTCATAGGGCACTTGGAGATTGTTGAATGTTTCCACGGACAGGACGTTGAGCCCTGCCCCACCATCGATGAGGGTCCTGGTGACCAGTACGTTGCTGATGACTAGGGAGCAAAGCATCGGGAGGACTCCAGCTGTGGCCGCACACTTGAGCTGATCCGCTGAGCTGAACGTGATGGCGCACGCCGACCACCTGAGAGGGCGCATTGCTTCGAGCTTGGGGAGGACTGCATTCACCTCGCGGGCAAACCTCTTGAAGATGCGTTGGGAGGCAGGGGCTTGAGCTCCGCCCAGGATGCAGGCGATCGCGCGCGGCTCCTGGAAGCCCCCAGCTGTCGGATTTCGGGTTCCGGCAGACCATTGAGGGTCGAACTCTGCGGTGCGCGCGGAGATTACGCCCTCTACCTCTCCGTCTCGCAAAGATCTAAACTACTGAAAGAACAGCACAAGAGACACAAGGTTTATACTAGTTTGGGCCACCATTGTGGTGTAATAACCTACTCTAGTTTGGGGTGTGTGGATTGCCTCTTGGGCTGATGATGATGAACAATACAAGGAAGAATAGCCTCGCGAGGGTCTGTTCTTGGCTGGGGCGATGAACTGCTAGGAGGAGTTCAGTCACCCTTCTCTCCCTCTCTCTCTCTCTCTATGATTCTCTCTCTTCTCCGATCTCTGTATCCTTGCCTCTACGCTGGGGGTGGCTAGTCCTATTTATAGGCAAAGGCCCTGGGCCTCTTCCCAAATATTGAGCGGGAAGTGCACCAACAATTGGCCATTTTGAAGGGAAACATCTGGTACACTTATCCTGACTAAAGTTGGTCCTCGCCTGCCAAAGGCTCTGTGGTGACGTCGTCCTGGGCTCCACAATGACCTCCTCCCCGCCGTTGGACAGGTCTTGGTCTCGTTGCACCGAAACAGATGCCTTTGCTTGATCCTCTCGCCTGCGCTTGCCCCCTTTGCACTGAAGAGGAAAGGAGGACACCGCGCGGACTGATGCCCGCCTGGCGCCTTAGGTCGTCATGGCTTGCGTCATGGGCACCTCGTGAGGTACCCCGCCTTGATCTCTCCGCCTCCTCGTGAGCCAGCCTGATGAGGCCGCGCATGAGGAAGCTCCGCGTCGTCCGCCCCGCGAGGCTTGGCCCCTCGCGAGGGTCTCGGGTCTTGCGTTGACGAAGATGGGCCGTGCTGGGCCCCCTTTAAGCCACGCCGCAGGCCGCAAGCAGGCAAGTCTGGGAACCCCCATTCCTAGAACGCCGATAGTAGCCCCCGGGCCCAAGGCGCGCACGGACTTGGCCGTGCTGAGGGGCGAAAGGGCAAGGGCGAAGCACCGCGGGCCCTAACAGCCTGCGGCCTTGGGCGCCGCGTGGCGGTTGATTGGACGTGGGCGTCTCCGCTTCCCCACGACGCCTTGGTGATCGCGCGGATTGGACAAGTCCCTGCATGCATATCGTGTCATGATTACCTGTGATCGTGGAGGCCAACGGTTGGCCTTCCCCGGCTATAAGTTCGGCATTGCGCGTGCCCTTCTAGTCCATCTCTCCTTGCTTCTCCTTCTTCTCCATGGCTCCGTCGAGGAGGTTCTCGGTTGCAGAGAAGGGGAAGGCCCGCAAGGTTGAGCTTGCCTCTCCCCCGCCCAAGCGCGGCCGAGGGCGCCTGTCGGTGTCAAAACCGGCGGATCTCGGGTAGGGGGTCCCGAACTGTGCGTCAAGGTCGGATGGTAACAGGAGACAAGGGACACTTTGTTTTACCCAGGTTCGGGCCCTCTCCATGGAGGTAAAACCCTACTCCTGCTAGATTAATATTGATGGTATGGGTAGTACAAGAGTGGATCTACAACGAGATCAAGGAGGCTAAACCCTAGAAGCTAGCCTATGGTATGATTGTGTATGATGAGGGATGTCCTACGGACTATCAACCCCCATGTTTATATAGACACCGGATAGGGTTAGGGTTTACACAGAGTCGGTTACAATGGTAGAAGATCTTGAATATCCGCACGCCTAGCTTGCCTTCCACGCCAAGAAAAGATCCTTCCAGACACGGGACGAAGTCTTCAATCTTGTATCTTCATAGTCCTGGAGTCCAGCTGAAGGTATAGTTCGGCTATCCGAACACCCCCTAATCCAGGACTCCCTCAGTAGCCCCTGAACCAGGCTTCAATGACGACGAGTCCGGCGCGCAGATTGTCTTCGGCATTGCAAGGCGGGTTCCTCCTCCAAGTTCTTCAAGAAGATTATAAACACCAAGAAATAGTGTCCGGCTCTCCAAAATAAATTTCCACATATTTCCATACAGAGAATAATATTAACACAAATCAAATCTGCTGACGTATCCCGCAGTGCGTCATAACACTGCGGCCAAGCCTTCTACATAAATTGATTTTCATTGTTCCACCTCAGCTCATTTAGCGAGGCGGTTTCCTTGGCACGTCTTGTCAAAGCAGAGATCGTGTGCCCCCTTTAACGGGATTCTCATTACTACGGACGTAGGTAACCCAATCGTGCCTGTTAGCATGTCTTGCCTTAATTAAAGGCTAGTCCAAGACGGTTACGGGGAGGGCGCTTGATATTCTGCCTCTTATAAAGAGACCAAGGCCCTGTTCCCGCTTCTATTCTCAAAACGAGCTCGCCCGTCGCATCGAGTTCCAACACCCTAGGCTTCTAGATTCCGAGCGCACCGGATCTTCAATAATGTCCGGCTCCGACCTCCAAGGCCGATGGATGCCCTCCTCTGTTACGGAGGAGGACGTATCAAGATTGAGGGAAGCTAGATTCCTGACCAGGGAGATTCCGCACAGGCTGTTTGTTCAAGGACAGGTGATCCCTAGCCCTCAGCCCAGCGAGAGTGTGGTATTCATATCCCACTTCCTCCGGGGATTAGGCTTCCCCGTGGATCCCTTCGTAAGGGGGCTGATGTTTTATTATGGGCTGGAATTCCACGACTTAGCTCTAGAGTCCATCCTCCATATCTCCTCGTTCATAGTTGTGTGCGAAGCGTTCCTCCGTGTTACCCCTCACTTCGGATTTTGGCTCAAGACCTTCAAAGTAGAACCGAAGATAATCGAGGGGCGCCACGCGGAGTGCGAAGGCGCCGCTATAAAAAGAAATGCCGACGCTCCATGGCCTGAGGGCGCTTTTCAAGAGGAGCTTGGCTTATGGCAACAGGAGTGGTTCTATATCACCGCTCCTCGGGGCACCGCATGGGTGGCGCCTCCGGCCTTTCGCTCGGGTCCCCCACCACGGTTAGCATCGTGGATTAACACAGGGTTAGATCGGGGCTTGCCCAAAGACGTTCCTCTGCTGCAGGGCCGCATAAAGGATCTCTTGAAGGTAGACCTCAACCTGGTCAAGGTGACACAAGTCATGCTGATTCGCCGGACACTGCCCGGCCAACGTCGCCTCCTTCGCTTGTGGGAATTCAATCTGGAGGGACCACGAGCTCTCCAGAATTTTATGGGCATGACGCCTATGGAGATGTATAAACTGTTCTTCGGATCACAAGAAGTGAGTCCGGATTTGATCGAGGATGCTGGTTTAAGCCGCAATCGCCCGGATACTCAAGTAGGTGACCTTGCGACCGGACCTTCTATCCGCATAATTAACTTGTTTTTAACAGCGCTTCTTCTTTTAAGCAGGAGTGGATAGCGAAGGCGAAGCTGATCATGTGTCCGGCTCCCCTTCCCGAAACCAGGATGGATCCCGTGCTAGTCAGTATGCTGGAGGAAGTGCCTTTGGAGGGAAATAAGGGGGAGGACAAGGAGACCGTGGCCTCTTCGAAAGAGGCTCTTCCGAAGGGGGAATCGATAATTCCTCTCCTAAGGGAAAGAAAAGGGCCGCCTCTGACGACCCGGAGACCGTAGCCTCGAAGCGGGGGAAAGAATCCTTGTCAGAGGACCGAACGCCGGGGAGCCCCTCGGCCGAACTAAACCCTAAAAGGGACCGGCTCTCCAGCGAGCCGTAAGTAGAAGAAGAGTTTTTCTTTTAAGAGAAATCCTTGATTTATATCTGAGAAGTTTTAACCGAAACCTTACTTTGTAGTTCGGACCTCATCCCTTCTCAGCAGAACTCGTCCTCGGGGGATCTTCTTCCGGAGATGATGGAGAGCGGAACGCCTCCTCCTTCTGTATCGCCTAGCAAGGCGGGCGACGCTGAAGTGTCGTCGCGGGGGATTTCTCCGGATCCGCTAGGGGTGGATGGTGCTGCCCCCCAAGGTTCACCGTGTCCGGCCGTTGAGGAAGGCCATGGGACGAGGCCGGCACCATCTGGTGTTCGGTCGGAGGAGCTAAAGATTCTGCTGGGGCGAGCCTCTGTCTCAGAGGAGCACCGTGCGTTAATGAGCACGGTGATTGAAAAGATTTCATCCGCAGAAAGCGGACTGCACGAGGCCGTCAAGAGTTTAGTGGCAGGCCTTGAGGTACGTTTTAAATAACGTGCATTTGTATTAATTGCGCATAAATAAAGTGCGCCCTGTGTAGATAGTAGCCCCTGAGACTCTGTGCGTCGTAAAGATGTACAGCGCGCAGAGGATCTTAATCCCAGGTCCTTTAAGTGGCACCTTTATATGTGGGTGGCTGATTGTCCGGAGTCAAGCCGGACTTGTGAATATGCCAAACTAAAGCGACAACTGGATGAGGCAGAAGCCGACATCGTGCTTGTTAACAAGCGGCTTGATGGTGCTCAAGGTATTGAAATCATTAGGCGATTGTTAGTAAGACGAGTTGTATGTCAATATCTTACCGTGTGTGTGCTTGATGCAGATGGTGCGGCCGCCGTGGAAGGTCTTAGGGCCAAACTCGCTCGAGCGAAGGAACGAGCCAGAAGAAGCGATGCGGCTGCCGTGAAAGCCCTTGAAGAGCTGAAAGCCGAACAGGCTGCCCATTGCCGAAGCAAGGAGGAAATGGATGATATGGCCGTAAAGTTAAAGAGTGCTACTGACCGTTGCAAGCTTCTTGAAGAAGAAGATCGGGCGAGGCAAACGAGCTTAGAGAAGGCTATTGCTGACGCCAAGGACACCCGCTCTATAATGAGAGCGGCAAAGGAAGAGATGCGTCAAGCTAGACAAATTGCGGATGGAAAGCCCTTCTCGTTGCGGAGAAAATTTTGTGATCCGAAGTTTGCCCCGTTAAACCAGATGTGGAGTATAGAGGACACCTATCTGGATTTGGCGGCTAGTGCCACTGATGCGACCGAACACTTCCGAGATAAAAGAGATCATGAAGTGGAGAAGCTCCTTTGGTCGCAATTCATCAATCCAAAGCGTCCGCTGGCAGTGGACGATCGCCTGATCCAATGGGCCGAACTGAATAGGTTGTCTGGACTCGCCATGAAGTACGTCATGGATCGTCTGTGTCCGGGGAGATCGAAGCCGAAGAGTTATTTCAGCTTGGTGCAGCAATTGCTAGACGTGGTGCCATGTGTCGAAGCTATGAAGAGGTCAGCGTGCGTAGAGGGCGCTCGGCTGGCTCTTGCCCGTGTCAAGACATACTGGGCAGATATGGAGCCCACCACTGTTGCATCCCGGGATTCGGATAAAAGCCGAACACCTGCCGAGCACTATTTTGAGGAAGTCCTCAAAGGCGCTCGCGTAATAGAGACGTAGTGCTCGAAGGATGCTATATTATGATAGCATATGTAATCACAAAACAGTATTTTGATAAATTGTAGTGGCATTTTTTTAGACTTGTGCCTTCAAGTATTAAAAACACCTCCTGTGCGGCCGTTTTAATATATAAATTCTCAAAGATTGCAGTCGTTGGCTTCAGCCCCTACGCACATAGTGCGGGGGTGCACGCAGAAGACACATTTTCACACTTAACCCAATGTCTTGGTCCTACAAAGGAGGTGATAGCGCAGCGGGCTAGGCAACCGGACTATAATGCTTTAACACTTTCACTTAGCCATCGGAGCTTGACAGTGGGACTCTTTAGGTAGCCCTTTAGTGGTGACTGCGCTTTGCCCGAGTTCGGAGCGCGTACGTGCCTGACCGGGAAACGGCCCTTCGTCAAAGCGGGGGAATTCGAAAAATCCCTATGAGTCATCGAGTGGCCACCAGTCTCGCGCTACATCATGACAGTCGCTTTTCGGCTTTCTCTACAGAGGTGCTCACCCGGCCAAACTGGGGCACAATCGCACTAGTTCTCCTGGTGCTACCTTAGCCGATAGAGCGGAACGTAAGGTGGCCGAACTCACGAGCCGGGCAACCCAATATATGACCAAAATCATGATTCGGAGCTGATGAATATAGTGCCAAAACTCGCGACGCCGGACACTCCCTAAGGTGTTCGGTCTTTATCAGTGCGGGTGAGACAGCACCCTTGAAAAAAAAGAGCCCCTGGTGTCCAGGTACGAGCAAAAAATTCTGGCGTGGCAACATGCCAAAACGCCAGCCTCCTCCTTGGTTATAGCAGAAAAAACCAGGGGATGTATAGCAGCAAGAGATAGTAAAAAAGGTTTACGCAGGGTCTTAATCTAAAAAGAAGCCTTAGAACGGGTCCCTACTGCACGTCTGCGCCTGTGTCTCCGCTGTGCCATGTCCTGGACGGGCGCCGCACGACGTTCATCTGTAAAAGATAGGAACTGAATTGAAAATGGGTTGTGCAGAATAAAAAGATAATAAACTAAATATAAAGTAAAAAATATATAAGGTTGAGCTTTATTGTCTCTACGTATAGCCCCCGGTACGGGGGTATATGGCGTTATGAGCCTGCGTTGATGATGGACTTGTGCCGAACTCGTTGAGTCCGGGTCCGTGGCCTTTGATGACTTAAAAAAGTCTTTTGGCTGGCAAGGCCACTTTATTGTGCGGCTGTTTAAGCGGCCACGCAATCCTCCGTTTGGAGGAGGCGTATTTTAGTGCGCTCCCTTTAAGAAGATGATGCCTCGTGGACCGGGCATCTTAAGTGTGAGAGATGCGTAATGCGGTATTGCGTTAAAGCGAGCAAAAGCTCCGTGTCCCGTTAGTGCTTGATAGCGACTTGAAAACGGGACTACATGGAAGGTCAACTTTTCGCGACGAAAGTTATTGGGAGAGCCAAATATGACCTCAAGCCGGAGAAAACCCATACAATGGGTGTCCGGGCCTGGTGCTACCCCTTGAAAGGAGGTTTTGCTGTGGCGGATTCTTGCTGGGTTTATGCCCATGCGGTGGATTGTATCCTGATATATCAGGTTTAGTCCACTGCCGCCGTCCATAAGGACATTGGTAAACTGGAATCCATGGATTATTGGATCCAGTATCAGGGCAGTCCGGCCTGCATTTTTGATATTTCTAGAATAATCTAGCTGATCAAAAATGATTGGCTTTAGTGACCAGTGGCAGGACTCCTGAGGGGAAAGTTTGATTGTACGTACCTTTATGGGTGCCATACGTTTTGTTACGTGAAGTAAGTTCACTGGTTTGACTTCTTGCGGGAAGTTCTTTTGTTTCCTGGTATTTTGCCTTTGGGGTTCGTCCTCTTCTTCACTTGGTGTGTCGAGCCCCTTGTGTTCGGCGTTAAGCTGTCCAGATTATTTGAAAACCCAACAATCTCTGTGGGTGTGATTGGCAGGCTTCCCAGGAGTGCTGTGTATCTGACATATTCTGCCCAGGATTCTATTTAAGTTGGACGGATCATCCCTTTTATCCTGAGGGGGTGGTTTTGTTTGATTTTGCCGCGAGCTTTTGAATCCGGCATTGACTGCCGCGCTCTTCGGACTTTTTCCTTTGATTCGGCGATGGTTCTTATTTCATCGCGGTTTTTCGTTTCCATCCCTGATTTCGGATGTACTAGGGTCGTTGGGGCTGCACCGTGCCAACCAGCTGTCCTCGCCTGCGCAAAAGCGGGTCATGACGCTTGTGAGTGCGACCATTGTTCTTGGCTTTTCCTGGCCGAGGTGTCTGGCGAGCCATTCGTCTCGGACATTATGCCTGAAAGCTGCTAAGGCTTCGGCGTCCGGACAATCCACTATCTGATTCTTTTTAGTAAGGAATCTGTTCCAGAACTATCGCACTGATTCTCCGGGCTGTTGAGTTATGTGACTGAGATCGTCTGCGTCCGGAGGGCGGACGTAGGTCCCTTGAAAATTTGCTCGGAAAGCATCCTCGAGCTCTTCCCAACTTCCAATTGTGTTTTCGGGGAGGCTTTTAAGCCAGTGCCGGGCTGGCCCTTTAAGCTTAAGGGGTAAATATTTGATGGCGTCGAGATCATCTCCTCTAGCCATGTGTATGTGGAGGATATAATCCTCGATCCAGACTCCTGGGTCTGTTGTTCCATCGTACGCCTCTATGTTGACGGGTTTGAATCCCTCTGGAAATTCATATTCCAGGACCTCATCGGTGAAACATAGGGAGTGTGCGGTGCCCCTGTATTTGGGTGTGCCGGATTCTGATGATAGCTTTTTTGCATTGCTTGTGAGAGCTTGCTTTCTTGGCCCGTAAATGGACCTGGCTGGGCCATGATGCGAGTCTTTAATTGGGTCGCATGCCGCCTTGAATGCGGCGCCACTTGCCATTTTATGATGGCCGTGTGGTCGTCTATCCGACCGTATGGCTTTTTTATTTTTTGAATGCGAGGGCTCTAGGGCCTCTTGATCGAATTCGGGCAGTAGTTTTCTCTTCGGATAGCTTTTAGTGCGGCGGCTGCCGCTGTATTTGTCTGCGGTCTTGATTACCTTGCTCCATCTTATTCTGAGTGCATCTTCCGCTGTCTTTAGCTTCCGCTTCTGCTTTTTCAGGCTGCGTGCTGTAGCCACGAGCCTTTCGTGGAGATTCTTCTGCTCCGTGGTTTTATCCGGCGTGAGATCGTCCGGAGTTCTGTTATGGCCGGGGGAGGGCAGTCTGTCCACTCCATCCGTGTTGCCCTGTTCGGACGGCTGCTCTGAGGCATGCTCGTTGTCTACCGGCTCATCCTGCTCTACGGCTAGGTCTTGATCGAGGCGGGGCTTGGCTTGGCGTCTACGTCGCCGCTTTGACTGCTTTTCGGGGGGTTTATCCCTTTTTCCACCCCCTTTTTCCTCGTTGTCGTTTCCTTTAGGGGTATCCACCATGAATACATCGTTAGGTGGGGTGGTGGTCCAGCACCTTATGGGTGCTGGTTCGTGTTCGTCTCCATCTTCGTCGTCCATACCGTCGAAGTCTTCGGATCTGAAGTCGAGCATGTCGGTTAAATCGTCGATAGTGGCTATTAAGTGGGTGGTGGGTGGGCTTTGAATTTCTTCGTTGTCCGAATCCCAACCTCGCAGACCATAATTCGGCCTGGGCTCTCCTCATAAAGAGAGAGACTTGAGAGAATTCAGGATATCACCGAAAGGTGAGCACTGAAAGATGTCCGCGGCGGTGAACTCTATTACAGGCGCCCAATCAGGTTCGATCGGCGGGGGCATGGAAGGCCCAGAGTTCGGAGAGGAGTCCGGCTCGTTGGAGTTCTAGGCCGTGCGGAGTACGGGGCTGGCGTTCGGCTCGGTCGCCTTTGAGATCGCAGCCCCCGACGTGACGTCCAACCGTTCGTCCTCAGAAAACGCAACGGGCTCCGAGTCAAAGATCGCGGCCGGAGCGTGTGCGGCCTCCAGGGTGCTATTCGGAGGCAGAGCTATATCATGCCCCTCGAAATAGCGCGGCGTGCTTGGCTGTGGCGCGCACCGCCGCTGCTCCGCCTGGCGCCCGCCCCTGCATCGCCTCGCCTTCGCCCCCACCGCCGGTGTCGACCTTGCCCCGCTCCTGCACCCCCTCCCCCCCCCCCCCGGCGCCGGCGAGGACGCCACACCCGCGGCCACCTCCGGCGCTCCGGCGCGTTACGCCTGCCCCTTGCCTCGCCCAGCCGCGGTGGCCTCACTACGCCGCGCCCCGGCGTCCGTAACTGCCACCCGCGCCCGTTAAGGCCCCTATGGCCCTATGACATGTGGGGCATACCCCTGAGAATGTTTTAGTAAAAAAAGAATTAAAAATTAAAAATAAAAATAAATAAATAATAAATATAATAATTAAAATTAATTAATTAATTAATTAAGTTAATTAATCATAATTAGATTAACCTAATTAACTGTTAGTTTAATCAGAACAGTAATTAATTAGTTAACCCTAATTAACCTAATCAGGGAATGACAGGTGGGTCCCACTGGACCCACATGTAAGTTTGACCCAGTCAACCCCTGTTGACTGCTAACGTCAGCATGACATCATGCTGATGTCATAATTCTAATTTCGAATTAATTAATTAATTAAATTCCAGAAATTAATAAAACCTTTATAAAATCATATCTTTTAATCCGTAACTCGGATTAAAATATTTTCAACATGAAAGTTGCTTAGAACGACGAGACGATTCCGGATACGCAACCCGTTCGTCCGCCACACCCTCCTAACCTATCGAACTCACAACTTTCCCCCTCCGGCTCCTCTGCCCGAAAACGCGAAACACCGGGGATATTTTCCCGGATGTTTCCCCCCTTCACCGGTATCATCCCATACCGCGTTAGGGCACCTCTAACGCCGTTACTTGTCATGTCATGCATCACTATGCATCTGCTTGCTTAAATATTTATTGTTTCTCCCCCCTCTTCTCTCGATAGACACCGGGACCGACGCTGCTGCTGCCCCGTTCGACTACGGAGTTGAGGACCCCTCTCTCTTGCCAGAGCAACCAGGCAGGCCCCCCCATTGATCACCAGATATCGCCTACTCTCCTCTATACTGCTTGCATTAGAGTAGTGTAGCATGTTACTGCTTTCGTTATTCCTATCCTGATGCATAGCCTGTCTTTGATACTGCTGTTGATACCTTTACCTGCAATCCTACTGCTTAGTATAGGATGCTAGTGTTCCATCAGTGTCCCTACACTCTTGTCCGTCTGCCATGCTATATTACTGGGCCGTGATCACTTCGGGAAGTGATCGCGGGCATATACTATATACTTTACACTGTTACATTACATGTGATACTGTTCGGAGTTGGGGGCTGAAGGGGCAGGTGGTTCCACCCAGGTAGTGGTGGGCCTGGGTTCCCGACGGCCCCTGACTGTTACTTTGTGGCAGAGCGACAGGGCAGGTTTGAGACCACCTAGGAGAGAGGTGGGCCTGGCCCTGGTCGGCGTTCGCGGATACTTAACACGCTTAACGAGATCTGGGTATTTGATCTGAGTCTGGCCATTTGGTCTATACGCACTAACCATCTACGCGGGAGTAGTTATGGGTATCCCGGCGTCGTGGTATCAGCCGAAGCACTTTTGACGTCAGCGACGGAGCGGCGCGCGCCGGATTGGACTGGAACGCCACTAGGCTAGGTCTGCTTCCGGCCACCCTCGCAACGTGCAGGTGTGCTCAGGGCGATGGGCCCAGACCCCTGCGCGCATAGGTTTAGACCGGCGTGTTGACCTCTCTGTTGTTCCTAGTTGGGGCTGCGACGTGTTGATCTTCCGAGGCCGGGCATGACCCAGGAAAGTGTGTCCGGCCAAATGGGATCAAGCGTGTTGGGCTATGTGGTGCACCCCTGCAGGGAAGTTTATCTATTCGAATAGCCGTGTCCCTCGGTATAAGGACGACCCAATGTTGTACCTTGACCTTATGACAACTAGAATCGGATACTTAATAAAATACACCCTTTCAAGTGCCAGATACAACCCGGTGATTGCTCTGCAACAGGGCATCGCGGAGGGGATCGCCGGGTAGGATTATGCTATACGATGCTACTTGGAGGACTTCAGTCTACTCTCTTCTATATGCTGCAAGACGGAGGCTGCCAGAAGTGTAGTCTTCGACAGGATTAGATATCCCCCTCTTATTCTGGCGTTCTGCAGTTCAGTCCACTGATATGGCCCCTTTACACATATATCCATGCATATGTAGTGTAGCTCCTTGCTTGCGAGTACTTTGGATGAGTACTCACGGTTGCTTTGTTTCCCCCTTTTCCCCATTCCTCTACCCGATTGATGCAACCAGGCGATGGAGCCCAGGATCCAGACGCCACCGTCGACGACGACTCCTACTACTCTGGAGGTGCCTACTACTATGTGCAGCCTGCTGACGACGACCAGGAGTAGTTAGGAGGATCCCAGGCAGGAGGCCTGCGCCTCGTTCGATCTGTATCCCAGTTTGTGCTAGCCTTCTTAAGGCAAACTTGTTTAACTTATGTCTGTACTCAGATATTGTTGCTTTCGCTGACTCGTCTGTGTTCGAGCACTTGTATTCGAGCCCTCGAGGCCCCTGGCTTGTATTATGATGCTTGTATGACTTATTTTATTTGTAGAGTTGTGTTGTGATATCTTCCCGTGAGTCCCTGATCTTGATCGTACACATTTGCGTGCATGATTAGTGTACGATTGAATTTGGGGCGTCACAAGTTGGTATCAGAGCCGACTGCCTGTAGGAATCCCCCTTCCACACTCCTTGGCCGAAGTCGAGTCTAGACATTACAAAAACTTTTACTAACTTGGCCGTGTGCCTTACGGGCCCACGTCGCCATCGGGTGGTACTAGGATCTCTTACTCCTTGACCTTTACTCTGGGACTCTAAACTCTCTTCTACTCGGGTTAAACGAATTTACTAACTCTAACACTAGGGTCCCGTGACGACATTCACCCCAAAGTTGGATAAAAGCCATAGTTATTCCTTGGTATAGTGTTTTGCACAGTTTCCACACTGTCATTTGACTCCTTTGAAACATCTTTGTTTTTAGATGGAACCCACGAGCCAGGTCGTGCGCCACATGGCGGCCATTGGCGCCTCGGGATCACCGGCCGTGCTTGCTGAGATGATGACCTATCTGGGTTATCGCTGGCACCCCGAGTACACCGTCACCGAGGAGTACCAGGACTTTAACCAGGAGCAGTACCGTGCCACCGTCCACCTCTACTCTCAGGAGTATGACTCCACTACTGTGCTGCACACCGCTTATGGTGTTGGGGTGACCATCGATATGGCAATTCACGATGCTGCCTATGCTGCTCTGACACGCCTTCGTAGGGAGTACCGGGAGTTGGACACCTCCCCCTTCAGGCACATTGCTATCGCATCTGATATTGGTGCGGAGGGTTACTACACTGCTGCCTACTGCACTGTCACCCGCGAGCCCTTCCACCATCAGAACTTTGTTCTGCATGCTGATGGGCTGGATCGAGCTAACAGAGCTCTTCGCCACGAGTTGTACACTACTCGTCAGCACCTCTACCGTGCTCTGACGATGTTGCACCCCTTTGTTGGGTCTGGGGAGCTGCCGCGTTCTGCTATCTACCCAGCCAGGACCGTGATGCCTCAGGGTGTCGGTTGCCAGAGGTGGGAGGCTACTCTCCCGCACTTGGTCCTCTTCTGCCACTTGAGCGTCGGGTTCAGCACCAGAGCACCCGCGGACCCCAGGTTGCCGACGTGGTGTACCCGCTGCCACGCTACCAGCTTTCAGGCTACACCTACCTCCGCAGTGTCGTGTGGGACTGATGTAGACTTGCTTGCATTTGTTAGATGCATTCGCCGCGATCCTGCGTGCCGCCTATGATGTCTTAGTATATGTACTGAACTCTGTGTACCGAACACTTTGCATGATCTCTTTTGTAAGACGTGCCGACTATTATGTGGTATCTATCGTGCTGCTTTCATTATGCATGTTTCGTCTTGAATGATTCTTGTCTTTGCAAATATTCTCAAATGTTGAACTACCCCTGTTATATATTAGCAGGATGGTTAGACCAGGTGGTCGTGGTCGGGGTGGCAACTTCCCACCACCGCCTGAGTACATGGCTGGTATGATCCAACAGCTTGAGATGAATCGCCAGTTCATGGAGAACATGATGGCTCAGTTTCCTCGCCCCAATATAAACCAGCAGCCAAACACAGTAACTCTGCAGGATTTCATTCGTCTCAACCCGAGTGTGTACCACAGCTCAACTCAGCCTCTGGACGCTGATGACTGGCTCTGTGACATCACCTATGAGATGGAGTCTGCTGATGTAGCCCCTGCCAGCGATGTCACGTTTGCTTCCTTCTTCCTGAAGGGACCCGCAGCTCAATGGTGGGACAGCCACAGGCGTACTCTGCCAGTTGGATCAATCATCACCTGGCCTGACTTCCAAGCGGCTTTTCGTGCCCGCTTCATCCCTCAGGGAGTCATGGACCGGAAGAAGCGTGAGTTCCGCAACCTCATCCAAGGCAACAAAACTGTTGAAGCTTATTAGCGGGAGTTTCTGGATTTGTCCCGCTATGCTGAAGAGGACATTGCAACTGATGCCTGTAGACAGGAGAAGTTCCGTGACGGCCTTCAAGCCGACATCAAGCTCGCACTTTTAGTGCACGACTTTGCTGATTTCGCCACCTTGGTGAACAAAGCCATCAATGTCGAAACTGGTCTGCAGGAATACCAGAGCTCTCACAGGCGTAGCCGTGACACGGGATCATCTTCGGGCCCGTCCTCGCAGAAGCGCAAGATATGGATTCCCAATAGCATGTACCAGCCGAATGCACCTGCCCCAAGGCAGTCCTATGCTGCACCTCGTCTGCCTACTACTCCAACTAGGCAGCCAAGGCTTCCAGCTCCACCACCCCAAGCTCCTGTTCCTACTCCCGAGAATGGTTTGTTCTTCAGGTGTGGACAACCAGGGCACCGTGCTAGGGAATGCAACTAGAAACAGAATCAACTGGCCCTTCCAGCAACTGGCCATGGAAGCAACCAGAACCGCAACAACAATGCCAAGTCCTATGGTCGTGTTCATGCCAACCACATTGATCTGAACGAAGCTCAAGACCAGCCTGCTACTGTGATGGGTACACTCCTCGTAAATTCAGTACCTGCATCTGTTTTATTCGATCCAGGTGCATCGCATTCATTCATGTCAGAAGATTTTGCATTCATGCATGGCATTAAAAGCGAAGACATGAATGCTTCACTATTAGTACACACCCCTGCGGGCCAATGTCGAACCTCGATGATTTGCAACGACGTCCCCGTTGAAATCGGGGGACTGGAATTCCTTGTCTCTCCCATCGTACTGAAGTCCTATAGCATTGACCTCATTCTGGGAATGAATTGGTTAAAAGCGCATACGGCTTCTATCGTTTGTGCCACCAAGACCGTCCATCTGCTACACCCTTCCGATGAAATAATAAGCTACAATGCTCGTCTGGTTCAAAATGCCGAGGCACGGCTTTATGCCTTGAATGCATTGAACGCTGCACCACTCGAGGGCATTGAAAACATTCCCGTCGTGCGTGACTTCCTCGACGTTTTTCCTGAAGAACTTCTAGGGATTCCCCCTGCTAGAGCTGTCAAATTCGTCATCGACTTGAAACCAGGCGCCACTCCTATCGCCAAGCGGCCCTACAAAATGTCGCCGCATGAACTCCTTGAGCTTAAGGGAGAAATCGACAAATCTCTTCAAAATGGTTTCATTCGCCCAAGTTGCTCTCCTTGGGGAGCACCTTCTCTCTTTGTCAAGAAGAAGGATGGGACAAACCGACTGGTCCAAGACTACCGTCCTATTAACCAAGCTACCATTCAGAACAAGTATCCTCTTCCTCGGATCAATGATCTGTATGATCAACTGGCTGGTTCATCAGTGTTCTCTAAACTCGACTTGAGGTTGGGTTACCACCAGATCCGTGTTCGTGAAGAGGATATCCCAAAGACCGCCTTTGTGACTCGTTATGGTTCATACAAGTACACTGTCATGTCCTTCGGCTTAACCAATGCCCCAGCCACCTTCTCTCGCCTGATGAACTATATATTCATGGATTACCTCGACAATTTCATCGTGGTTTATCTGGATGATATCCTGGTATTATCCAAGAACGAAGAAGAACATGCTGAACATCTTCGACTTGTGCTGGAAAAGCTACGAGAGCATCAGCTGTATGCCAAGTTCTCTAAATGTGAATTTTGGCTTCCTGAAGTAACCTATCTTGGACATGTCATCTCTAAGGATGGTATTGCCATTAACCCTGAACGAGTTCAGGCTATTCTTGATTGGACTCCTCCGAAGAATGTCAAGCAAGTCAGAAGTTTTCTCGGTCTCGCCAGCTATTGCCGTCGATTCGTCGAGAACTTCTCCAAGATTGCCAGGCCTCTGACTAACTTGCTGCATAAGGGCGTCAAGTTCCAATGGACAGACAAGTGGCAGGAAAGCTTCCAGGCACTTAAAGACAAGTTGACTTCTGCCCCAGTGCTAGCTCCACCTGATACAAAGGACTTCGTCATTTACTGCGACGCTTCCCGTCAAGGATTAGGCTGTGTCCTAATGCAAGAGCGCAGAGTGATTGCCTATGCCTCTCGTCAATTGCGCGCTCATGAAGAGAACTATCCAGTTCACGACCTCGAGCTTGCTGCTGTCATTCATGCACTGAAGCAGTGGCGGCATTACCTTCTCGGTAATCGTTGCGAGATCTTCACCGACCATCAAAGTCTGAAGTATTTGTTTACTCAGCCAGACCTGAACCTCCGTCAGCAGAGATGGATGGAGACTGTAGCAGACTTTGACTTGGGTATTTCCTATACGCCAGGCAAGGCTAATGTAATGGCAGATGCCTTGAGCCGCAAGTCTTACTGCAACCACCTCCAGGTTCATAAAGTTCAGCCCTCGCTTGTTGAAGAATTCAGAAAGCTGAACCTCCATATTGTTCCTCCGGGTGCACTCGCTCCCCCTCCTGAGGAGTTTCAGAAGATGAACCTCCGTGTTATTCCCCAGGGTTCCCTCTCTACCCTGGCTGTTGAACCCGATCTCGTGAGCTCCATCAAGACAATACAGGGATACGACTCTGAAGTCCACAAGATTAAGCGCGACCTCAAGGAAGGAAAGCTCTCATACTTCACTATTGCTGGTGATGGCGCCTTGTACTTCAAAGGCCGCCTAGTGGTGCCGTGTAAGAAGGAAAACCTGAATATGACTCGAAAAGTTATGAAAGAAGCTCATGATACGCCTCTATGTATCCATCCTGGTAGTACTAAGATGTACCAGGATATTCGTCAAAGATTCTGGTGGTCTAATATGAAGCAAGACATTGCTCGCTATGTTGCCGAGTGTGACGTTTGCCGTCGTATCAAAGCAGAACATCAAAGGCCTGCTGGGACTCTGCAACCTATCTCTATTCCTGAATGGAAATGGGACCATGTTGAAATGGACTTCGTCACTGGTTTTCCCAACTCTCAGAAAGGTAATGATGCTATTCTTGTCGTCATTGACCGGCTTTCTAAAGTTGCACATTTTCTGGCGGTCAAGGAAACTATCACTGCTAGTCAGCTTGCAACTCTCTATATGTCTAGAATTGTTTCACTTCACGGTATTCCACTGGTTATCAGTTCGGACCGTGGCAGCTTATTCACTTCAAGATTCTGGGCAAGTTTCCAAGAAGCTATGGGGACTCACTTATCTTTCAGTACTGCGTTTCATCCGCAGTCACAAGGGCAAGTTGAACATGTCAACCAAGTTCTCGAAGATATGCTTCGAGCTTGTGTTGTTTCCTTCGGTAAGAAATGGGAGGAATCTCTCCCGTATGCTGAGTTCTCTTATAATAATAGCTATCAAGCTAGTCTGAAGATGGCCCCCTTCGAAGTGTTATATGGGCGAAAGTGTCGAACCCCTCTGAACTGGTCAGAAACTGGGGAACGTCCACTCTTTGGTCCGGATATTATCCAACATGCCGAAGAACAAGTCCGCATTATTCGCGAGAATCACAAGACTGCTCAGTCACGCCAAAAGAGTAATTATGACTGCCATCATAAAGACATGGTCTATCAACCTGGCGAAAAGGCCTATCTTTGAGTTACACCAATGAAGGGTGCACACCGCTTCGGGATCAAAGGAAAGCTAGCTCCCCGCTATATTGGTCCTTTCACTATTCTCGAGAGGCGTGGAAAGGTGGCTTATCAACTGGAGCTTCCGCCGAACCTTTCTCAGGTTCACGATGTGTTCCACGTGTCACAACTCCGTCGCAGCTTCAAGAACCCAATCCGAGCAGTGGATCATGAAGTGCTCGAATTGCAACAGGACCTCTCCTATAAAGAGCATCCGGTCCGCATTCTTGACCAAGCTGAACGCCGCACTCGTCAGAAGGCGATCAAGTTCCTCAAGGTCCAGTGGTCGAACCATTCTGAAGATGAAGCCACCTGGGAACGCGAGGATCGCCTGCGTGATGAATACCCCGCCCTGTTTCCTTCTACCTCCTAAATCTCGGGACAAGATTTCTTGTAGTGGAGGAGATTTGTAACGCCCGGATAATCATGCTACAGTAATCCCACGCTAATCGTGCCATGACACCTCGGTTACTGTTGCTATCCTCGCAATAATTCAAAACCATTCGAAATTCAAATTCAAATTATTGATAACAATCAAAGTTTCCAAAAATTAAAACAAAAATGTTCGGAGTGTGCCAAATAATGCCTAGGTATTTAAGGTGAAGGTACCACACTTTTACATGATGCCTAAATATTTTAAAGTGGATTAAAACGGAAAGGAAAATAAATAAAAGAAAAGGAAAATACAAACAGAAAAATAAAAGGGAAAGAACCCCCCTGGGCCAGCCGACCCAACTGGCCGGCCCACTCGACCGGCCCACCCAGTCCACCCAGCCGGCCGGCCCACCCCCCCTCTCCATAACCCCCCCAAACCCTAGCCGCCTCCTCCCACTCCCCCACTCGCTTTCCCCCTCCCCCCCCCCACGATCCAGATCGGATCGTGGCCCGACCGCGCCTGCCGCCTCGCCGCCTGGAACGCCGCCCTGCCGCGGGAGCCCCTTCGCCGCCTGGACCTCTCCCTCGCCGGGCCTCCCCGACCTCCACCGAGCATGCGCCCTAGACCCTACGCCGCCCCGTGAGCGCCTCCCTCCTCTCCCTTTCTCCTCGCCGCGGTCACCGACGACCCGTCGCGCCTACCACCGCGTGCGCCCACGCTCGCCGTGCTCCCGGCCTCGCCGCGCCTACGCGCCACGCGCGCGCGCACGAGCCCGCGCCTGCTCGCGCCTCGCCCCGAGGCCATCTCCGCCTCCGGCCTCTTCTCCCTCCTCGCGCGCCCCCGCCGTGCTACACCCCCTGCTCGCCGCTTGCCACCACTCTCTCCTACTACGCCCCCTCTCTCTTTCTACTGCTCCGGCTCGTGGTGCGGCCACCACCACTGCAGCCCCCGTGCTCGCCCGCTCGTGCGTGGCCGCGCCCGCTCGCGGATGCGCTCCCGCGTCCCTGTCTCTGCCGTTCCTCCCGCGCACCCCCCTGTGGCCTCGGGCACCTGCTCGCCATGCTCGGCCTCCTTCCTCGGCGTCCACAGCGCTGCTCCGGCCTCCCCACGCGGCTGCCCCCGCTCCGGTGTCGTCCTCACGCTCGCCGCGGTCTCCTTCCCCACGCGCACCGCCGCTGCTTCGCCGGGCGCCCGCCCCTGCATCGCCTCGCCTTTGCCCCCACCGCCGGCGTCGACCTCGCCCCGCTCCTGCACCCCCTCACCCCCCCTCGCGCCGGCGAGGACGCCTCGCCCGCGGCCACCTCCGGCGCTCCGGCGCGTTACGCCTGCCCCTTGCCTCGCCTAGCCGCGGTGGCCTCACTACGCCGCGCCCCGGCGCCCGTAACTGCCACCCGCGCCCGTTAAGGCCCCTATGGCCCTATGACATGTGGGGCATACCCCCTGAGAATGTTTTAATAAAAAAAGAATTAAGAATTAAAAATAATAAAAATAATAAATAATAAATATAATAATTAAAATTAATTAATGAATTAAAGAATTAATTAAGTTAATTAATCATAATTAGATTAACCTAATTAACTATTAGTTTAATCAGAACAGTAATTAATTAGTTAACCCTAATTAACCTAATCAGGGAATGACAGGTGGGTCCCACTGGACCCACATGTCAGTTTGACCCAGTCAATCCCTGTTGACTGCTGACGTCAGCATGACATCATGCTGATGTCATAATTCTAATTTCGAATTAATTAATTAATTAAATTCCAGAAATTAATAAAACCTTTATAAAATCATATCTTTTAATCCGTAACTCGGATTAAAATATTTTCAACATGAAAGTTGCTTAGAATGACGAGACGATTCCGGATATGCAACCCGTTCGTCCGCCACACCCCCCTAACCTATCGAACTCACAACTTTCCCCCTCCGGCTCCTCTGCCCGAAAACGCGAAACACCGGGGATATTTTCCCGGATGTTTCCCCCCTTCACCGGTATCATCCCATAACGCGTTAGGGTACCTCTAACGCCGTTACTTGTCATGTCATGCATCACTATCCATCTGCTTGCTTAAATATTTATTGTTTCTCCCCCCTCTTCTCTCGATTGACACCAGGACCGACGCTGCTGCTGCCCCGTTCGACTACGGAGTTGACGACCCCTCTCTCTTGCCAGAGCAACCAGGCAAGCCCCCCCCCCTTGATCACCAGATATCACCTACTCTCCTCTATACTGCTTGCATTAGAGTAGTGTAGCATGTTACTGCTTTCGTTATTCCTATCCTGATGCATAGCCTGTCTTTGATACTGCTGTTGATACCTTTACCTGCAATCCTACTGCTTAGTATAGGATGCTAGTGTTCCATCAGTGGCCCTACACTCTTGTCCGTCTGCCATGCTATATTACTGGGTGGTGATCACTTCGGGAAGTGATCGCGGGCATATACTATATACTTCACACTGTTACATTACCTGTGATACTATTCGGAGTTGGGGGCTGAAGGGGCAGGTGGTTCCACCCAGGTAGTGGTGGGCCTGGGTTCCCGACGGCCCCTGACTGTTACTTTGTGGCGGAGCGACAGGGCAGGTTTGAGACCACCTAGGAGAGAGGTGGGCCTGGCCCTGGTCGGCGTTCGCGGATACTTAACACGCTTAACGAGATCTGGGTATTTGATCTGAGTCTGGCCATTTGGTCTATACGCACTAACCATCTACGCGGGAGTAGTTATGGGTATCCCGGCGTCGTGGTATCAGCCGAAGCACTTTTGACGTCAGCGACGGAGCGGCGCGCGCCGGATTGGACTGGAACGCCACTAGGCTAGGTCTGCTTCCGGCCACCCTCGCAACGTGCAGGTGTGCTCAGGGCGATGGGCCCAGACCCCTGCGCGCATAGGTTTAGACCGGCGTGTTGACCTCTCTGTTGTTCCTAGTTGGGGCTGCGACGTGTTGATCTTCCGAGGTCGGGCATGACCCAGGAAAGTGTGTCCGGCCAAATGGGATCAAGCGTGTTGGGCTATGTGGTGCACCCCTGCAGGGAAGTTTATCTATTCGAATAGCCGTGTCCCTCGGTAAAAGGACGACCCAGAGTTGTACCTTGACCTTATGACAACTAGAACCGGATACTTAATAAAACACACCCTTTCAAGTGCCAGATACAACCCGGTGATTGCTCTCCAACAGGGCATCGCGGAGGGGATCGCCGGGTAGGATTATGCTATACGATGCTACTTGGAGGACTTCAGTCTACTCTCTTCTATATGCTGCAAGACGGAGGCTGCCAGAAGCGTAGTCTTCGACAGGATTAGATATCCCCCTCTTATTCTGGCGTTCTGCAGTTCAGTCCACTGATATGGCCCCTTTACACATATATCCATGCATATGTAGTGTAGCTCCTTGCTTGCGAGTACTTTGGATGAGTACTCACGGTTGCTTTGTTTCCCCCTTTTCCCCATTCCTCTACCCGATTGATGCAACCAGACGATGGAGCCCAGGATCCCGACGCCACCGTCGACGACGACTCCTACTACTCTGGAGGTGCCTACTACTATGTGCAGCCCGCTGACGACGACCAGGAGTAGTTAGGAGGATCCCAGGCAGGAGGCCTGTGCCTCATTCGATCTGTATCCCAGTTTGTGCTAGCCTTCTTAAGGCAAACTTGTTTTACTTATGTCTGTACTCAGATATTGTTTCTTCCGCTGACTCGTCTGTGATCGAGCACTTGTATTCGAGCCCTCGAGGCCCCTGGCTTGTATTATGATGCTTGTATGACTTATTTTATTTGTAGAGTTGTGTTGTGATATCTTCCCGTGAGTCCCTGATCTTGATTGTACACATTTGCGTGCATGATTTGTGTATGATTGAATTTGGGGCGTCACAACCGTGCTCAAAAATATATAAGTGAAGCAGTAGAGCAATCCCATAGCTCAAAAATTTAAGTGAAGCACATAGAGCAATTCTAAAAAATCATAGCATCATTATGGCTTTCTCAAATAGGCGCAATTCTGAAAAATCATAGCATCATTATGGCTTTCTCAAATAGGCATGTCCAGCAAGGACGATTGTGACAAACTAAAAATCAAAACAAGCAAAGATTCATATAATAAAAGACGCTCCAAAAAAACTCATGATATGTGACGAATAAAAATATAGCTCCAAGTAAAATTACCTATGGTTGTTAGAAGAAAGAGGGGATGCCTTCTGAGACATCCCCAAGCTTAGTTGCTTGGTTCTCCTTGAATATTACCTTGTGGTGACATGGGCATCCCCAAGCTTAGGCTCTTTTCACTCCTTATTCCTTCATCCATCGTGATCTCACCCAAAACCTGAAAACTTAAATCACACAAAACTTAACAAGAACCTTCATGAGATCCGTTAGTATAATAAAGCAAATCACCACTTTAAGTACTGTTGCAAATCCATTCACATTTTATTATTGCATTATACCTACTGTATTCTAACTTTACCATGGCTTATACCCTCCAATACAATCCATAGATTCATCAAAATAAGCACACAATGCAATGAAAACAGAATATCTCAAAAACAGAACAGTCTATAGTAATATGGACTTTCAACACAAAAATTCTCAAAAATTAGGACAACGTAGGAAATTTTAATATCAATCTTGTGTAAAAAACATAGAATTTTTAGTTGCTTCTGTGATTTTACAAAATTCACCTACTGGACGTAAAAGTTTCTGTTTTTCAATAGGATCAAATCAACTATCACCGAACATGATCCTAAACGCTTTACTTGGCACAAAAACTAATTAAAACAGAAAAACACAATCAGAACAGTAGCATAATTGTGAAAACACTCAAGAACAGAAAGAAAATACAAAAATATATTTATTCATTGGGTTGCCTCCCAACAAGCGCTACCGTTTTATGCCCCTAGCTAGGCATAATTCATAGACTCAACTATTATCATCTTTAGTTTTTCCCACCTTACTGAGGGCTTTCTCAAACCCGGGAGGCTCTTTACACTTCCCAATATTCTCAGGAAAAGAAACCATCTTGAGATCTAAAATATCCAAATGCTTATTGCAGAGAGTAATAAATGTAATCATGCAATTGAGGTTTCCACCAACATGTTTGAGGGGTTCATTATAATTTTGCAACTCAACCAATTTTTTTGTAGATCACCCAATTTGTCTAATATTTGAATCCCTTCTTGTGTAAAAGTAAATCCCTTTTTTGGTGGTAGAACTCCCAATATCCCTTCTATTATTTCATAGGCAACATTAGCATCAATCTCAATAAAATTCCCTTTAGCGGCAAAATCCAAGAGTTGTCTATGATGCATAGCTAAACCTATATAAAAATTATGAAGCAAAATCATTGCATCTCCCTTTATGTTACATATGCAGTAGGATTCCAATAACCTATACAAAGCATCTTTCAAATTTTCTCCTTGCTTCTGTTTGAAGTATAGAACTTCAAAATCTGGTGAGAAAGGAGGGGTAGTCATGCTAGTCATAGCAAAAAGGTAGGCAATCAAGATCACACACAAACAAGAGATTGAACGAGAAAAAGGCAAACATAAAGAAGGCAAATAAGAAGGCAAATGTTTTTGTGCTTTTTGCAAAAACGTTTTAGAAGTGGGGGAGATAAAATGAGAGGCAAATGGCAAATAATGTAAATTGCAAGGAGATAAGATTTGTGATTAGGAACCTGATAGATGTTGATGATGTCTCCCCGGCAACGGTGCTAGAAATTATTTCTGATTACTTGTATCTTCGTTGGTATTTCCCCGAAGAGGAGAGGATGATGCAGCACATCAACGGTGAGTATTTCCCTCAATTAAGAAACCAAGGTTATCAATCTAGTAGGACAACCAAGCAACACTAAGTAAATGGTACCTGCACACAAATAACAAATACTTTCAACCCAACGCGCAAGAGGGTTTGTCAGTCCCTACTCGGTATTGAGATAGATTAAACTGTATGAGATTGGATAAATAGATCTAGCGAAAACACAAAATAAAATAAATAAAGAAAAAGTGTAGCAAGTTATTGTGGGGCTTTTGGAATAATAGATCTGAAAACAATATGATAGAAGATAGATTGAGGGGTCATAGATTTCACTTGCGGTTTCTCTCGAGAAAATAGCAAACGGTGGTAAACAAATTACTGTTGGGCAATTGATAGAAGTGCAAATAATTATGATGATATACAAGGCAATGATCACGTATATAGGCATCATGTCCAAGATTAGTAGACCGACTCCTGCCTGCATCTACTATTATTACTCCATATATCGACCGCTATCCAGCATGAAAACTAGTGTATTAAGTTCATGGAGAAACGAAGTAATCCAATAAGAACAATGACATGACGTAGACAAGATCTATTCATGTAGGAATAGACCCCCATCCTTTTATCCTTAATAGCAACAATACATGTGTGCCTCGCTACCCCTTCTATCACTGGGTGAGGACACCGCAAGATCGAACCCATCACATAGCACCTATTCCCATTGCAAGAAAAATCAATCTAGTTGGCCAAACCAAAAAAATACGAGGCTATAATAATCATGCATATAAGATATCAAAGAAGACTCAAATAATATTCATAGATAGAACTGATCATAAACTCGCAATTCATCGGATCCCAAGAAACACACAACAAAAAGTCATTACATCAAATAGATCTCCAAGAACATCGAGGAGAATATTGTATTGGGAATCAAAAAGAGAGAAGAATCCATCTAGATACTGCCTACGGACCCGTAGGTCTATAGTAAACTACTCATGCATTATCGGAGGAGCACCAATGAGGATGATGAACCCCTCCGTGATCGTGTTCCCCTCCGGCAAGGTGCCGGAATAGGGCTCTAGATTGGATCTTGTGGTTCTAGAACTTGTGGCAGCTGGAATTGTTTTTCGTGGACTCCCCTAGGGTTTCTGGAATATTTGGGTATTTATAGAGCTGAGAGGCAATGGAAAGGACCTCTGTGGGCCCCACTACCCATCAGGGCGTGCCATGGGCCTCTGGCATGACCAGGTGGGTAGTGGGCCCCACGGGCCTTCCCTCATGCACTTCCTTGGGACCCAAGTTGTCTTTTGGGCAGAAAAAATCTCCAAAAAGTTCCGTGGCATTTGTACTTCGTTTGGTACTGATATTCTGTGAAATAAAAAACAAGCAAAAAACAACAACTGGCACTGGGAACTATGTCAATAGGTTAGTCCCAAAAAATGATATGAAGTTGCTATAAAATGAATTTAAAACATCCAAGAATGATAATATAACAGCATGAAATAATCAAAAATTATAGATACATTGAAGACGTATCATCCTCGAGCCACCACGCGCGTGGCTGAGGGAGAGGGTGTAGTAAGCACACTTCTCCTTGTTCTATGAGTTAACAGGACACATCAAAGTAGTACTACCTCCGTCCAGGTTTATTAGTCCTGTTTGTATTTCGTGCCAAATTTAGACCTTAAATTTAACTACCAATATTTTAATGTATTTCATAAAAATTAATATAGTTGGAAACAATGTTTAAATTAGAATCCAACAGTATAATTTTTGTTCACATGCATTCAAATTTTTTTAGTTACTACCTCTGTCCTGGTTTACATGTCCCCTTTGTATTTTGTGCTAAATTTTGACTAGAGATTTAACTGACAAAATTTTAATGCATGTGAAAAAAAATTATATTGTTGTATTCGTATTTAAACATTGTTTCCAATAATATTATTTTTTATGACATGCATTAAAATTTTGTTAGTTAAATTTAAGGTCAAAATTTTGCACGAAATACAAAGAGGACTAATAAACTAGGATGGAGGTAGTAAATCTCTAGTCAAACTTTGGCACAAAAAATAAATGGGACTTGTAAACCAAGACGGAGGTAGTAGTCCATATTGCGTCCTTTCCGGTTAACATGGCTTAATTTGAAATGAGATAAATACACTGGCGGTCAACATATTGGTAACAATATGGTCACTTGACTTCATACTATGCTCATTACAGTCACCATATAGTTTTGCAATGATTATACGGTCACTAGCTCACAGTAGAGCACCGTATTGAACCATGTTGACCGGCTACATAGTCGACAAGGCACTTTATTGACTGGTTAAATTGGCACCTGGTTTCTGGGTCCCACCTGTTAGTTGGCAGAGCAAAGAAATCAGTTAAACAAAATTTATGCAGGCGCGACAGGAGTCCAACCCTTGCGCGCGAACCACCCTGGCTATGTATGTGAGTGCATGCACATGTAGGTTAAGAACTTGAGCGTGAGCATGTGTGTTGTGTCTTGTGTTGTGTGCCGCATGGATGTGTGAGTGTTGCATGCATGCATGTGTACGTGTGAGTGTTGCATGCACGCATGCATGAAGCTTCTACTACTCCCTCTGAGGGAGTCCTGGATTAGGGGGTGTTCGGATAGCCGGACTATACCTTCGCCGGACTCCTGGACTATGAAGATACAAGATTGAAGACTTCGTCCCGTGTCCGGATAGGACTTTCCTTGGCGTGGAAGGTAAGCTAGGCGACGCGGATACTCAAGGTCTCCTACCATTGTAACCGACTCTGTGTAACCCCAACCCTATCCGGTGTCTATATAAACCGGAGGGTTGTAGTCCGTAGAAGAATCATCATCATACACAATCATACCATAGGCTAGCTTCTAGGGTTTAGCCTCCTTGATCTCGTGGTAGATCTACTCTTGTACTACCCATATCATCAATATTAATCAAGCAGGAGTAGGGTTTTACCTCCATCGAGAGGGCCCGAACCTGGGTAAAAACATCGTGTCCCTTGTCTCCTGTTACCGTCCGACCTTGACGCACAGTTCGGGACCCCCTACCCGACATCCGCCGGTTTTGACACCGACATTAGTGATTTCATTGAGAGTACCTCTGTGCCGTCGCGATCAGGAAGGATGCCTCTTCCCATCTTTAAAGACGGCGACATTACTAAGGGAGCCTTGGTTGTCGGCCAAACACTCCGGCTAGGTGGTTTTCTCACGACCGCCTGTTCGGCCGTTGCGCCGACGGTGACCTCTCGGGTCATAGAAAGCAACCTTCATGTCAGCTCAGAACTCGCCGAGCAGTTGGATCCGATGGAGCTCTCTTCCATAAATGAGCTCTTGGATCGCATCGCCGCACTGGGGTTCGCCACAAATTACGACCAGGTTGGGCTTAAACCCAATCTAAGAGAAATTAACTCTCCCCAAGTCACCCACCACGTTGCCGTGGTAGAGGCGCAGTGCGGCGACCCTTCATCTATCCTAAGGACTAGATACGTCCGAATTCCCGAACCCTCTAGGCCGGATACCCGCGGAGGGGAGGGTACAGTCCAAGACCTGAGCTTAGAATCAGGCAACGGGCTAGACTCATCGGACAACATCCAAGACTCCGGACTTCAGAGTTCGGAAGTTCTTCGGCCTCCGAATCGTAAATTGGGTGAGGTCTCAGATTCAACGACACCCGCCCGCCCGATCATAAGCGATCTTTCCCAAATCAGGCAAAAGCCCGAAGAAACAGTACATCATTACTGGGTCAGATTCCTCCTGGTTATGAACAGGATAAAGGACTGCTGCGAGGGAGACGCAATTTCAATCTTTTGCAGTAGTTGCACGGACGAGGGAATACTTAACGCCATAAGTCGTCGCGATATTACACGATTCGCTGACTTGGCGTCCATAGTACAAAAGTACTGTGCGATGGAAAGTGCTTGGAAAACCGAACTAAAATTTTGGGATAATCCGGCCTTGAATAGAAATCCCGTCCGAACTAAGAGGGTGCACCACATTAAGGCACCCGGATTAAATATCAAAAAGCCAAAACCCTCTAGAGGGCATGGAACCGTACTGGAAAGGTGGCTTGATGGACCCTGTAGAATTCACAGTACACAGGACGCCACACCAACACACAACCTTAGAGCATGTTGGATACTCCGGCAGGTGGCCAAAATTGGCGAGGACCTCCTGATTACAGAGGCCGAAGAAAGCCAGCCCGAGGACACCAGTACCATTCTCATAGTCTTCGAGACTTTCGCATCAAATAATATGCGAAAAAGAACACTCCGCAGCCTCACCGAAGTCTATCAAGTAGCAACAATAAACCCATGGAGTAACACTGCTATCACCTTCAACGCGAGTGACGAACCTAAATTCCGAATAGCCCGAGCAACAGCCGCATTGGTCCTCAGTCCCATAGTGGACGGTTGTCGCCTCGCAAAGGTACTCATGGATGGAGGCAGCGGATTGAACCTCATTTACGAGGAAACCCTCCAAAAGATGGAAATAGACTGGAACCGCATTGAGCGAAGCAGCACAACCTTTAGATGAATAATCCCTAGTCAGGAAGCACGCTGCACTGGAAAGATCACACTAGATGTGGTGTTCGGCACGCCGGATAATTACAGGTCCGAAGAAGTCACGTTCCAGGTGGCCCCGTTCAAAAGCGGATATCACGCTATATTAGGACGGGAGGCATTCACAGTTTTCCAAGCCATACCCCATTATGGGTACATGAAGCTCAAGATGCCTGGGCCAAACGGAATTATCACCCTCGCTAGTGATCCGGACATAGCACTCCGCGACGAAAACAAGACAGCCGCATTGGCCCTTGAGGCACTATCCGAAACCCTAGCGGCCGAAGAACTGACCGCGCTGCGCTCCACGGTTAATAGGGATGATGTGATACTCGATAAGAGATCCAAATCCACATCCTTCAAACCAGCTGACGAAATAGTCAAATTCCAGGTCCATCCAACGGACCCCAATAAAACAGCCTCCATGAGGGCACGATTGAACCCTGATGTAGATGCCGCACTGCGAGAGTTCCTACGAGAGAACTGGGACATTTTTGCCTGGCACCCTTCAGACATGCCAGGAATCCCACGCAGGCTGGCCGAACACAGCTTAAATATCCAGAAAGGATTCAAACCTATCAAACAAGCCCTTCGGCACTTTTCCGAATCGAAGAGACAGGCTATGGGAGAGGAGCTAGCCAAGTTATTGGAGGCCGGATTCATTAGAGATATAAAACATCCGGACTGGCTAGCAAACTTGGTGATGGTACCAAAGAAGGACAAATCCTGGCGCCTGTGCATCGATTTTAAAGACCTTAATAAGGCCTGCCCAAAGGATCCCTTCCCCCTCCCTCGCATAGATCAAATCATCGATGCCACTGCAGGACATGATTCGTTGTGTTTCCTCGACGCATACTCTGGCTACCATCAAATCAAGATGGCAGAATCAGACCAAGCCGCAACGGCATTCATCACACCTTACGGCCCATTCTGCTTCAACACAATGCCCTTCGGGCTAAAAAACGCCGGCACAACATATCAGCGCATGATCCAAACATGTCTGGCAAACCAGATCGGCAAAACAGTGGAGGCGTACATGGATGATGTGGTCGTCAAATCAAGACATGTCGAATCTCTAGTAGACGACTTGAGGCTTACATTCGATAACCTCCGAAAATATGACATCAAGCTGAATCCGGAAAAATGCGTTTTGGGCGTTCCAGCCGGAAAGCTCTTGGGCTTCATTGTATCCGGTAGAGGAATCGAAGCGAATCCAGCCAAGATCCGAGCTTTGTCACACTTGGATGTCCCAAAAGTCCTCAAACAAATAGAAAAATTAACCGGATGTGTGGCGGCTCTAAGCCGCTTCATCTCCCTCCTGGGAGAAAAGGCGCTGCCCCTTTACCGCCTCCTACGGCGCACCGAACACTTCGAGTGGACGGATGCCGCCACGGCCGGACTCGATGAAATAAAATCCATATTGGCAACAAACCCAGTCCTGGCCGCGCCAAACACTGGCGAGCCAATGCTATTATACATCGCGGCAACCCATCAAGTTGTCAGCGCAGTGCTCGTCGTCGAGCGGGAAACGGACGGACACAAATTCCCCCTTCAAAGGCCGGTATACTACGTGTCCACTGTCCTCACTCCATGCAAATCACGGTACCCACACTATCAGAAAATTGCATACGCAGTATTCATGGCATCCCGGAAGCTACGACACTACTTTCAAGAGTGTTCGATTACAGTAGCCTCGGAAGTACCACTCAATGACATTATCAATAACCGCGATGCAACGGGCCGGATCGCAAAATGGGCCATCGAGCTCCTCCCGTTCGACATAACCTACAATCCACGGCGAGCTATAAAATCGCAAGTATTGGCCGACTTCGTCGCAGAATGGACGGAGGCCGAACTCCCTAAAGAGTACGGCACATACTCAAACTGGATCATGCATTTCGATGGCTCCAAAATGTTGGCCGGACTGGGCGCTGGCGTCGTTTTGACGTCCCCCACAGGAGACACAGTCCAATATGTACTCCAAATTATGTACACGGACTCCAGCAATGCGGTCGAATATGAGGCCCTCCTACATGGTCTCCGAATGGCAGTATCCATGGGCATTCAACGCCTAGAGGTACGCGGGGATTCGAACCTCGCGATCTCCCAAATAAATGGCGACTTCGACCCCATGGATCCAAAAATGGCAGCTTACCGCAATGCCGTCCTAAATATGTCAGCTCGGTTCGAAGGGCTGGAGTTTCACCATATAGCCCGCGAAAATAATCAAGCAGCGGACGTCCTGGCACGCATCGGAGCAAAACGCGATACAGTCCCCCCCAACATCTTTTTGGAAAGATTGTTCAAGCCAACCGTAACATGGGAGGGGGAACCCGCTATTAACAGCCCGGACGCAGCTGAACCACTCGACGCCGAATAGCCTGACATAATCGGAGGTCCTGCCAATGAAATTACACCTTCAGCCCACGTAATAATGGCGGTTATCGCCCTGTGGACAGAACCATTCCTAGCCTACCTTACTGGGCAGGAACTCCCAGAGGACCAAAATGAGGCCCGCTGCATAGTGCGGCGATCTAAAGCCTACAAAGTCCACGAGGGGGAGCTTTATAAGAAAAGCACTACCGGAGTCCTTCAAAGGTGCATCTCCGAAGAGGAGGGGCGGAATCTTCTGGCTGAAATTCACGCCGGACTCGGTGGCCATCACGCTGCTGCTCGGTCCCTTTTGAGCAAGGCTTTCCGCACAGGCTTCTATTGGCCGACGGCCCGAGCAGACGCCCAGGACCTGGTCCAACGATGCGTTGGTTGCCAACTTTTTGCCAACCAAAGCCATATGCCTCCCACCGCACTCCAAACTATACCCATCACCTGGCCCTTTGCGGTCTGGGGGCTTGACATGGTTGGATCCCTTAAAGGTGGAACCCATAAAAAAATACTTACTGGTCATGGTGGATAAGTTCACCAAATGGATAGAAGCCAAGCCTGTCAAAACGGCTGAATCCGGACCCGTGATAGACTTCATATCCGGGGTTGTACACCGTTACGGCGCCCCCCACAGCATCATAACCGATAACGGTACAAATTTTGCAGCCGACGAGGTAAAACTATGGTGCAAAAACATGGGCATCAAGCTCGACTATGATTCAGTCTATCACCCACAAACCAATGGCCAGGTCGAACGTGCAAACGGTCTTATCATGAGCGGCATCAAACCCAGACTAGTGCGGTCCCTCAAGGCATCTAACACGCACTGGGTAGAGGAGCTCGACTCCGTACTCAGGGGGCTGCGGACCACGCCAAATCGCACCACCGGATACACACCATTCTTTATGGTGTACGGCGCAGAGGCAGTTCTGCCTTGCGACATAATTCATGACTCACCTAGAGTGCGCATGTACGAAGAAAGAGAAGCCGAGCTCGATCGGCAGGACAGCCTAGACGCCTTGGAGGAGGAGCGTGACGTGGCAAAAGCCCGTTCCACATTTTATCAACAACAGGCCCGAAGATATCAAAGCAGAGAAGTATGGGCCAAAAATTGCAATGTTGGCGAACTAGTTCTACGCCTGCCGGACAAGAAAAAGGACAAACTCAAGCCCAAATGGGAAGGTCCATTTATAGTCGACCAAGTCCTGACTGGTGGAGCGTACCGCCTGCGAGATGCGTCGGATAACCGACTCGAGCCAAACCCGTGGAACGCCACACGTCTCCGAAGATTCTATGCCTAGCGCCGGACTCCGTGTCCATTTTTTACATTTTTCTGTCTTATATTTCTCTTCTTCTCCTCTTTTTCCCTTATAGCCCTTAAAAGGCTCACTACATGACGCGCACTCGCGTTCATTTAACCTGGGGGCTTCTTTAACAGAAGCTTATTTACCCGGGCTTCATGCCCCACACATGTGCCAAACTTCCGCATGTACCTTTTTTCTCACCATTATATGCATCGATATGACTTAAGTTTTGGCCAAGCTGGGTTGCCTGGCTCCTGTGCTTACCCCTACGTTCCCGATTGTTCGGCTAGGTGGTAAAGGGAGCACCTCTGCGATTGTTACTGCCGGGTCAGCCGGATGTGTACCTCAGACTGGGTGAAGCCGAAAGCTAGCGTTTTTAAGGGAATATTCGGTTGGTGGAATAAAGATGATATTTTTATTAATTTTCATGCGCCCCAGATGCTTTTTCTGCGTTTTACGCAGTCCGGACATGCACTTTAGAGCATGCCTCCCGAGCGAAAGGAACCCTTAACGGAACTATTCTATCTGGAAGATGTTTCTTACTAACCATGTAATATAACATAACTAGTTGGGCACTTGTCTGATAAAGCACTAATGACCCATACGCCTGGTCTCCATGCATACCATGGTTCTTGTATAACCGCTATGGTATTCGGACACACTCCGGACCATCAGGTCCCGAGGTTGAAGCGAAGAGGTCGGCAACGACAAACGATCTACAATCCGGCTAGAAGGCATTACATATGTCAATTCAAAATTACACAGTCATTTTGACTGATTGTATTCCTCCTCTATACCATCTAACCGTCTGTCTAATTTACAGTCCTGCTGGGAATACTTTGCGGCCAATTCAACTTGGTCGTACACTAAGCTTACAGGGATCTCCTTCCCGTCAGGCCCCACCGGTCTGACCTCGGCCATATGGTTTGGGTCAGACCTCGTAAAACGGGTCTTCACCATAGCCCAGGCCTCTCTAGCGCCTTGTCGGCAGGCCGATATCTTCCACAACCGGAAGCGCCGCCGAGCTCCCTTCAGCTTCTCCACAAGCTCTCCAAAGCCATCGGGCGTGGAGTGGGCAGGCCATAGGGCTTGGGCAACGCCTTGCATTGACTGCCGAATTCGCTCGTGCAGTTGCAGGAGTTCGGGAAGAAGGTTACCCGTAGAACCGGGCATCTCCTCTGCAGGACGACCTGTGAGCATACCTACAGAAATTACTCTGTTATTCGACTTCCTCGCCAAACTCATTTTTCAAAGTTCGTTCAAGCACTTACTAAATATGCCGCGTCGAAGCCGCTGATTCTCCTTCGTGGAGTCCGACAGCTGGCCACGAACGTCCTTGAGTTCAACATCCAGCTTGGTGTTGGCATCCTGGAGATCATTCTTCTCTCGCCTCACCTTTGTCAACATACTCTCACCGGACTCTAACCGGCGCAAGAGTTGTTGTTTTTTCGGATCAAGTCCGGCGCCATCTGCAACATCAATTGTCAGATTTGCACTCAAACTGCACAATACTAATCTTTCAAAGTGTATTTTACCTGAGGGGGTCCCTTTAGGCTCCCCTGCTGCGGCTAGTGCGGCCTCTAGTTCGGCCTTGCACTTTTCTAGCTCCTGGGACAGCACGGTGTTCTTCTCGGTAAGAACCTGCATGTTATATGATCCTTAAATCAGTTACTTTAACTGTTTCAAGTCTCGGGGGCTACTGGTATATATATATTTAACCAAAATTTCCTTACCCATATGTCTTTCACATACTGCTCCGTGGCTCTGGCTAAACCATCTTGAGCGGCATGGAGGTACGCATCTCCCGAATTAAGGGCATCTAAAGCCTCTCGGGAGAAACAAGCGTCGCGAAAAATTGTCCGGCGACACCTGTGCTTCATGGCACTCTCCACTTCAGAATTTGTGGCAGACAGCCTGTCTGCATCCTCTGTCGGAGGAGCGCCCGGTGCACACCTTGTGCTCGCCTCCGTTTCCTGGCCGGTCACTGGAACCTGGCTGGTGGAAGCGCGATTGGCATCCTCTCCGGATATAGTCCGGCGAGGTCTCTTTGTCCTGAAAAAGGCACAAACGTTAATATGCCTTGGCGGAATAATACCACGGAAATGGAGAATGCGTTACCTTTGCACCGGCACCTCGGTCCGGACTGCATCTCTTTTTTTCCCACGGGGCCCTGCGGTCCCTCGTGGGCTAACCGCCGCGGGTTCGCCTTCCCGCCTCGGGAATCTCCCCTGTGAAACACGGTTGTTGTTAGAAACGCCGGAATGCGGGAAAATGGAATCCCCTTCAAGGGAATAAAGACTCCGGTTTCTGTCACCTGGGAGGCCGGGATTAACCCGGGGTAATCTGCCACAATAGCGACCAAGGTGTTGTCCTTGCTTAGCTGGTGAAACACCCCGTCGATAAGCTCCACCGATATGTCCGGATCCTCTTCAGAGTCTGGATCAAGGGACCGTTCTGGGTCCTCGGGTTGTGGAGGACGGCTGCTTATATCTTTCACTTCCTGTCGCAGTTCCTGCATTGAAGTGGTCAGACTACGTACCTGACCATTGAGGTATCAAATAAAGGGGCAAGCGCAGTTGTTCGCTTACCCAACATGGAGGTTCATACATAGTGAATCCAGCCCGCGGGTTAACGCGGAGGAACTCCTCCTTCTCTCCCTTGTATAGGGAACACAAAACCTTTATTGGGGAGGCAGCCAAGTCCGGCCCTTTACGACCGTATCGCGTGGCGTCGTCCTCCCCATTGAAATCCCACATAGGGCGGCCTCTGTATTGAAGCGGCTGCACCCGTCGCGTAATGCACGCGGCCATGACTCCGATCATGGTTAGTTCGGAATGAGCTAACAGTCTTATCCAGCCCATCAGGTAAAGGACGTCCCTGTCGCTTTCTCTCTGAGAGTTCCGTGGGCGCCAGCTCAGGCGTTTCTTCAAGGGAGCACTGTTGAACTCAGGGAGACCGGCCCAGATAGGGTCCGGTAGTGGGACGTCGTCTATGTAAAACCATTCCGAAGGCCAGTCCTCGGACGCCTTCTTCGGGGTTCCGGATAGATATCCGGTCCCGGCGATGCGCCATATTTCGGCTCCGCCCACTTGGTATATAGACCCCTCTTGAGAACGGGGCACCAGGCAGAATATCTTCTTCCACAGCGCGAAATGAGCCTCGACGCCTAAAAATAGCTCGCAAAGGGCAACGAAGCCCGCAATGTGTAACGCGGAGCCGGGCGTGAGATGATGCAGCTGGAGGCCATAAAACTCCAGAAGCCCGCGGAGAAATGGGTGGATTGGAAATCCCAGTCCCCTTATCAGATAGGGAACAAGGCACACCTGTTCTCCTTTAGAAGGATTGGGTGTGTTCTCCGCTTGTTTTCTGCCATGATAGGTGGCGAGATCGGCTCGGACCGGGACCATGTATGCCTGAGGGAGGAATCCCTTGGCCTGAAGCGACACTAACTCGCTATGCGGAATGGTGCAACTCTCCCAATCCCCGAGCTTGGGACCGGAAGGGCGAGGGGAGGAGCTGCGATGGCTGGGCATGTTGGAATGGACCTTAGCTGGGAAGCTCGGATGACAACTCGCGGAGAGGAGAAGATGCGGTTCGGATCTAAATCCCCATCCCATTAAATAGGCGGCTCATTTGTATGGCTAGGGGTGTGGATGTAAGAACGCCCCGGGCTTTTCGCATTCGTTCAACACGTGGAAGACAGCCACTATTGGGCGCAAAAGCCGAGGAGCGCTATAAAATCAGACGATTATTCGTACAAGTACATAGAATTCGGGAAAGAACCCGCCTTGCAATGCCGAAGACAATTTGCGCGCCGGACTCGTCGACATCGAAGCCTGGTTCGGGGGCTACTGAGGGAGTCCTGGATTAGGGGGTGTTCGGATAGCCGGACTATACCTTCGCCGGACTCCTGGACTATGAAGATACAAGATTGAAGACTTCGTCCCGTGTCTGGATAGGACTTTCCTTGGCGCGGAAGGCAAGCTAGGCGATGCGGATACTCAAGATCTCCTACCATTGTAACCGACTCTGTGTAACCCTAACCCTATCCGGTGTCTATATAAACCGGAGGGTTGTAGTCCGTAGAAGAATCATCATCATACACAACCATACCATAGGCTAGCTTCTAGGGTTTAGCCTCATTGATCTCGTGGTAGATCTACTCTTGTACTACCCATATCATCAATATTAATCAAGCAGGAGTAGGGTTTTACCTCCATCGAGAGGGCCCGAACCTGGGTAAAAACATCATGTCCCTTGTCTCCTGTTACCATCCGACCTTGACGCACAGTTCGGGACCCCCTACCCGAGATCCGCCGGTTTTGACACCGACACCCTCCCATTGACATGTTCATATTTCAAGCTTCCTTAAAACTTTGCATGCAAGAATTAAGAGAAAACTCACCAACGCATATAAAACTTCTGGTCTTTTGTTGTTCATGCAGGCATTGCAATTAATATGTTCGTAAACACATTTTTCTTGAGGAAAACGTGCCCATTATTGAGTACTTTTGGAAAAAATTCTTCGTTCATTCATCATTTACTACTACCTTAGTTGATGATTTTTTTATTGATCTGTATATAAACCGGAAGGAGGGAGTAGGTAGTACTAGTAGTACTCCTACATAATTGGCGTCGGGTGCCTTGTCCAATGGTTCCTGTTGTTGGGCAGAATGAGGGTAGAGGCATAGGGATACTATAGATAGGATGTCTTGGCGATCCATCTCGGTGAGAGAGAACTATTCAACTAGTCTTCACAGTGAAGTGACAATACGCGTTACAGCAGATGGGACACTTAATTAATAAGCTAAGCCAACATGTTGTTGTTACTAAATCAGGCTTACCCTGTATTTCCATCATGTTTACCAGTGGAGCACACTTTTGCAAATATGCCTACGCACCTCTCTCTTTCATAAACTGACATATGGGCTCTGAGGGAGTCCTGGATTAGGGGGTGTCCGGGTAGCCGCACTATACCTTCAGTCGGACTCCTGGACTATGAAGATACAAGATTGAATACTTTGTCCCGTGTCCGGATGGGACTTTCCTTGGCGTGGAAGGCAAGCTTGGCGATGCAGATATTCAGATCTCCTACCATGGTAACCGACTTTGTGTAACCCTAACCCTCTCTAGTGTCTATATAAACCGAAGGGTTTTAGTCCGTAGGACAACCCCAACATACAACAATCATACCATAGGCTAGCTTCTAGGGTTTAGCCTCCTTGATCTCGTGGTAGATCTACTCTTGTAATACCCATATCATCAATATTAATCAAGCAGGACGTAGGGTTTTACCTCCATCAAGAGGGCCTGAACCTGGGTAAAACATTGTGTCCCTTGTCTCCTGTTACCATCCGCCTAGACGCACAGTTCGGGACCCCCTACCCGAGATCCGCCGGTTTTGACACCGACATTGGTGCTTTCATTGAGAGTTCCTTTGTGTCGTCGCCTTTAGGCCAGATGGCCCCGGACAGATCTTTGTCTCCGGCGCCTTCGCACTGCGGGCCAATTCGCTTGGCCATTCGGAGCAGATCGAAAGCTACGCCCCTGGCCGTCAGGTCAGATCTAGGAGTTTAAACTACACGGCTGACATCCGCGGGGACTTGATCTTCGACGGATCCGAGCCACAGCCGAGCGCGCCGCACTGTCTCGATGGGCATGATCTAGCTCTGCCGCCGAACAGTGCCCTGGAGGCCGCACACGCATTGGTTCCGACCCTTAATTTGGAGCCTACTGCACCGATCGAGGATGAGTGGTTGGACGCCACCTCGGAGGCTGCGATCTCAAAGGAGATCGAGCCGAATACCAGCCCCACACTCTGCAAGGCCTATGACTCCGAGGGGCCGGATTCCTCTCCGGACTCCGAGCCCTCCGCGCGCCTGCTGATCGAATCCGATTGGGCGCCGATCATGGAGTTCACCGCCACGGACATCTTTCAGCACTCGCCCTTTGGCGACATTCTGAAGTCACTAAAGTCTCTCTCTTTATCAGGAGAGCCCTGACCGGACTATGGTCAGCAAGGTTGGGATACGGACGATGAAGAAATTCAAAACCCACCCACCACCCACTTAGTAGCCACCGTCGATAATTTAAATGACGTGCTCAACTTCGACTTCGAAGACATCGATGGCATGGACGACGATGCAGGAGACGCATATGAGCCAACACCTATAGGGCATTGGACAGCCACCTCATCTCATGATGTGTACATGGTGGATACACCTAAAGGAAGGGACAACGAGGAACACGGGGATGGAACGAGGGATCGATCTCTCGAAAAACAATCAAAGCGTCGGCGTAAACGCCGCCCCAAGCCCCGCTTCGACACAGACCAAGCCATAGAGCAGGACGAGCCGGCAGACGACGAGCATGCCTTAGAGCAACCGTCCGAATAGGGCAACTCAGAAAAAGAAACCGAACAGCCCGTCCCCGGCAAAAACGGCATTCCGGACGACCTTACGCCGGATAAGGCCACGAAGCAGAAGAACCTCCACAAACGGCTTGTTGCAACCGCACGTAGCCTGAAAAAGCAGAAGCGGAAGCTAAAAACTGCATAAGATGCACTCAAAATCAGATGGAGCAAAGTAATCAATACCACAGACAAATACAAATACAGCGACAGTCACCGCACTAAAAGTTATCCGAAGCGAAAGCTACTGCCTGAATTCGACGAAGAGGCCTTAGAGCCCTCGCTTTCAAAAGGTAAGAAAGCCAACGGTCGGATAGACGACCCCATGGCCAGTATAAAGCGGCAAGCGGCGCCGCACCTAAGCCGGCATGCGGCCCGTAAGGATTCGCATCAAAAAGATGGCCCAGCCAGGTCCATTTATGGGCCAAGAAAGCAAGCTCTCGTAAGCAATGCAATAAAGCCATGTCCGAATCCGGCACACCCAAATACAGGGGCGCCGCACACCCCCTATGTTTCACCGATGAGGTCCTGGATTATGAATTTCCAGCGGGATTCAAACCCATAAACATAGAGGCATACGACGGAACAACAGACCCTGGAGTCTGGATCGAGGATTATATCCTCCACATACATATGGCCAGAGGAGATGACCTCCACGCCATAAAATATTTACCCCTCAAGCTTAAAGGGCCAGCCCGGCATTGGCTCAAAAGCCTTCCTGAAAACACAATTGGAAGTTGGGAAGAGCTCGAGGACGCTTTCCGAGCAAATTTTCAAGGGACCTATGTCCGCCCTCCAGACGCAGACGATCTCAGTCACATAACTCAACAGCCCGGAGAGTCAGCTCGGCAATTCTGGAACATATTTCTTACTAAAAAGAATCAGATAGTCGACTGTCCGGACGTCGAAGCCCTAGCAGATTTTAGGCACAACGTCCGAGACGAATGGCTCGCCAGACACCTCGGCCAAGAAAAGCCAAGAACAATGGCCGCATTGACAAGCCTCATGACCCGCTTTTGCGCAGGAGAGGACAGCTGGTTGGCAAGATGTAGCACCAGCGACCCAAGTACATCCGAAACTAGGGATGGAAACGGAAAACCTCAACGCAACAAGGATCGTCGCCGGACTAAGGAAAACAGTCCGAAGAGCACGGCAGTCAACATCGAATTCATAAGCTCACGACAGAATCAGAAAAAGCCGCCCCTCCAGGATAACATAGATGATTTATCCAACCTAAACAAAATCTTGGACAGGATATGTCAAATACACAGTACTCCCGGGAAGCCTGCTAACCATACCCACGGAGATTGTTGGGTCTTCAAACTATCCGGCAGATTCAACGCCGAACACAAGGGGCTCGACACACCAAGCGAAGACGATGACGAACCCCAAAAGCAGAGCACCAAGAAACAAAAGAATTTTCCACAAGAAGTAAAAACAGTAAACTTACTTCACATAACAAAACATGCGGCGCCCATAAAGGTACGCGCCATACGGCCTATCCCAAAGGAGTCCCGTCACTAGTTGGCAAAACCAATCATCTTCGATCATCGGGATTATTCTAGAAGTATCAGGAGCGCAGGCTGGACTGCCTTGGTACTCGATCCAATAACTGGCGGACACCAGTTTACAAATGTCCTGATGGACGGTGGCAGTGGTCTAAACCTGATATATCAGGACACAATCCGCCACATGGGGATAGACCCAACAAGAATTTGCCATAGCAAAACCTCCTTTCAAGGGGTAACACCAGGTCCGGACACCCATTGCATGGGTTTTCTCCGGCTCGATGTTATATTCGGCCCTACCGATAACTTCCGCTGCGAAAAGCTAACTTTCCATATTGTCCCATTCTCAAGTCGCTATCAAGCACTACTGGGACGCGAAGCTTTCGCCCGCTTTAACGCAATTCCACATTATGCATCTCTTACGCTTAAGATGCCCGGTCCACGAGGCATCATCTCTTTGAAGGGGAAGCATTGAGTGCGCCTCCCCCGAGCAGAGGATTGTGCGGCCGCTTTAACAGCCCCACAATAAAATGGCTTCACCAGCCAAAACATCTGAACAGGACATTAAGACCACGGACACGGATAGACGAGTCCGGCACAAAAGTATCATTGATAAAGGCTTAATTACCATATACCCCTGCTCTAGGGGCTCCGCACATATAAAATAAGAGACAATAAAGCTCAATTTTACGTATTTCACTTTATACTTTGTTTATTTAATATAACTTTTGTTCGGCACGACCTTTTCTCAGCTTAGTTCCTCTCTTTTACAGATGAATATCGTGCTACGCTGTCACACCCTGATTTTCATGCCACTACACTTAAGCTATTAGTCATGCTAAAATATGGTTTGACAAAAACTTTTGAGTGTTTTGTCTTTGCTTTGATTGAATGTTTGACTGTTGTTTGCAAGCGCTCTAAAAATCAAATAAAATCCTCCAACTCCTATACTTCATCTCCTTGCTCCAAAACCTTTTCCCAATGATCATGCCATGTGTATAGTGCAATATAGTATTTTCTTACAAAAATAATTTGGCCAAATAGTATTTTCAAAAATTAGTTTTCCAAAAACCCCTTGATTGAGGTTTGCACTGCAAGTACTTAATAGAGGGCAGTAAAAATCTTTCCAAAAATACATTTGATTCCTATTAGATATAGGATACCCAGAAACCACAAAACTATAATTTTAAAAGTTATTTTCCTATTTTATTTAAAGGCTTTTTCTTAAGGCCAGAAATGGTCTTTAATAGGTTAAAATTATTTTAAAGCTTTAAAAATATTTGAGATAAATTAGGGAGACTCAATGGACATATATTTTCCATATATATGAGTTTCAACATATGGTCATGATCAAAATATTGGACAAAACCCTCCAGAACCATTTCAGCTCATTTCAAATATTTGAAATATTTCTATAAGAAATATTTCCCAATAAATACAGGAAAATTCTAACATGTCACATATGACATTTTTGATGATCTTGCCAAGTACCATGTCATGTAGAATAGTATAACCCCATGAAACCCTCTCAAAACCACTTGTGTCCTTTTTCAAGTTTGAACATTTTTTGGACTGTCAAACATGTCCAAATGCTCTCAAACTTGGTGCACATGCTCAAATGGTGTAATAATGCATCTATACCAAATGGCACAAGTTGGAGAGAATGTTATCTTGATCAAAGTACCCCAAAACAATTTCTGTCCAGAACCAAATTTGAACAACTCTACATTGCCAAGTCTGTCCTTTTGATCTGAATTTTTGTGGACATGTTCAAATCCTCAAATGATGACACTACACCAAGTGGTGCATCAAGGAGAATTGATTTGCATGACTAAATCTTGGTAAAGCCATTTTTGCTAATTTCTAGGGTTTACCAAAGTTACATTGGCTACTTTTCCCAAATGAGCTCAAACTTGGTGGAACACCCTACTTCTATGTGCCATTTCATCCTCTTAAGTTTCATGTCAAATGAAATTAAATTTCTTGCCCAAACCTACATCAAACACCTTCTGGTAATTTTTAAAAGTTGATGTTTTCACCTCTTTCCTTGTTCTCCTTGAGCCCAACCTTTTACCAGAGCCTCTTCTAATTCTCCTTTACCTCTAGTAAGTTTAGCATGGCCATGGCTCAATCATTGGTGGGTGAAACCCTCTCCTTCTCTCTCTGGATAGCCTCTTTCTCTCTCTCCCTCAACCTATCTCCTCTCCTAGTAGCTCTCCAAGGCATCCAAAGCTCCTCCCCACTTGTTTACTCCCTCCTAGAGCTGCTGGACACTATTGGCCACGCCCAAGGCGCCAAAACAATGGCCATGCCGGCCAAAGACGCGCTCTGGAGCATGCTACAGTGCGCCCTAGCAGTGTAGCTGCCCTCTGCCTGTAACATCCCAAAATTCTAAATTTTGGAATGTTATAATAAATAGATAGATTTGATTGATTGTTTGATTGTTGTGTGATTGATTGAGTGAAATTCGAAACTTTTGAAAGTTAAATGAGAGGGAATAAAAGGACTTTCCCAAACTTTCATTTTTGCTTTTATGATCTTCGTGAATTCAAATTATTTTCAAATACAAAACCCTAGAGAGAAGATGACATGACTTCTTCCATTTAATAAATGAAAAGGGTGTTTGAAAAAAAAATTGAATTCCAATTGAAAATATTTCCAATTTGAAACTTTATGCAACTCAATGCTTTTCACGAGAGAAGATAATATGCCTTCTTCAAAATATATGAAATATGAGTTGGGAGTTTCAAAGAATTAAATTCAAAGTTCTTTTAAATTTATTTTTCAATTTGGAGTTATTTGAGTTTTACTCAAATTGTTTTTCTCCAAAAATAAAATATATGGAAATTAGGGTAACATGATTCCCTACAACAGAAAATTGGAGAAAAATTAATTTGAAATCATTTTGGTATTTTTAAAATGATTTTTGGTTGGATTTTATAAGGGCAGTAGCACTCTTTGAATTATTTGATTTTTTCTGGATTTCATTTGACTTTACAAAAATGTCCATGTTCCAGAGAATCTTTTTCTGAAAATTTTGATATATTATATGCCTATATAAATTTTTTATTTATTTTGTTTTATTTATGTTTGTTGTTTGGAAAAAAATCTTTATTAAAAAAAATTGAATCCCCGACGACTGGGCCGGCCCAGCGCCTGCCAGGCCGCGGCCCAGCCCAGCCCACGTCGCTCGTCGCCACCGTCCCCGAACGGGACTCCGCTCGGGAGTTCGCCGCCGCCGTCCGTGTCCCGGCCGGGCACGCCTCCCGTGCCCCCTTCCCCACGCCTCCCGAGGCCACCCCTCCTCCTATAAAGCCACCGCCTGGACTCCCTCTCCTCTCTGCATCTTGCCGCCGCCCCACGTAGAGCCGCCGCCGCCGCCGGATCTCGCCGCAGCTCCGCCTCCCCGCCCCGCGCCGCCACCTTCTGTCGCCGCGCCGCTGCATCTGTCGCCGCTGCGCGCCTTTGCGCTGCCGCCACTGCTCGCCCGAGCCACCGACGTCGCATCGCCCCGCACTCCCCGCGCTGAGCCGCCGTTCGCCGCCTCGATGGCAAACCGCCGTCGTTCACCGGCGTTGACCGGAAAGGTAAAACCGCCCCGGTCCGGTTTTATTTTAGGGTACGGTTTATTTTCGGTTTTCTCTAAAAAAACGGTCAGTTGGTTATCCAGTGGACGCTCACTATTTAGGGTTCTGTAGAGAACGCATTCATTAGGTTAGATCTATTTAACGAACGTTTGCTTTTTAGTTTTTTTTTCTGTTTTAAATATCCGGCCAGGGACCTATCTATGATGATTTTCTTTACAGATTAGTCCATGTACTTCAAACGGCTATAACTTTTTACTCGTTCATCCAAATTCAACGAAACCAATGCCCACGTCTTCGTTATGATCCCCTCTATCCAGTAAAACAACTTAAACATGTTTTTGAAAGTTTTTAAAATTTTGAATTTGACCAGATTTGAATTCAAACTTCGTTTAGTCATCACTTGAGTTTCGTAGCTCCGTTTGAGTCGATTCTTTTTGCAATTTGAAGCTCTTGACCTAAACTTTCTGATAAAGCCAAATTCACATAATTTTGGTACTGTTAGAAATTGTTTTATGTTGCAAGAGTTTTTTGCTTGGTTTTGATGTTTTCCGAATCATTTTTCGATCTTTTTGATCTTCTGAGTGATTGCTTATGTATTGTTATTATTGCTTGCTTGCGATAGATTGACCTGTCGGTGTACTAAAGTAGGGGTACCTTAGTACCCCAGACTTGTGCACGGGCAGTCGTAGCACCCTGCGGCAAGGCCCGCCCCGGAAGCGCCAAGAGAAGACCAAGCATTCAAGACAAGGCCCCCGGCAAGAGGAGCTTGCCGGGCCAAGAAGACAAGGCCCCCGGCAAGAGGAGCTTGCCGGGCCAAGAAGACAGGACCCCGGCAAGAGGAGCTTGCCGGGACGACTGAGCCCATGTAAGGCCATCCAAGAACAAAGTATAACGAGACAGAAGATCGAGCCCCCCCCCCCCCCCGACAAGAGGAGCTTGTCGGGAAGGCCGAACCCAGGCACCACAAGAGAAGCCCGCCGTGGCGCGCCAAGCGCCCCGGCAAGGCCTGATAGCTGGCACGCTATCAGGCACAGGAAGACGACCCCCGCGGCAAGCCACTTGCCGCGGCAAGATCGCCACCTCAAGACTGCGCTCCAACTCGCCCGCCACGCGTCGCTCCGGGGCTTCCCCCGAGGGCACGTGGTGAGGCACCGCGCAGCCTGGGGCATGCGGTGGCATGCAGCCGCCATCGTGGCGAACGGTGGCGCACCTAACGGTCCGCCTCGGTGCTGTCCGGGCGACCGTGATGGGCATTTAATGCCCTTGTCCCCTACCGTCAGAAGTAGGTATGATAACACTGTGCCGCACTGTAGCACCACCATTCCCGCACTATTACAGCTACCACCCCTTTTACACTTTTACCCCTTTCTCTTACGTTGACACCTGTCGGTGACCCCTTTGCGCTATAAAAGGAGGCCCGTGTGCAACATAGAGGGGGTTCGGAGGTTCCCGGGGTTGGGAGACTCGGCATCCAGACGGCCATACGCTCGGTGCAGCTAGCTCTCCAAGCTCCCGAGCTCCCCAGTTCAATACAACTAAGCAGGAGTAGGGTTTTACGCGTCCATCGCGGCCCGAACCTGGGTAAACCGCCCGTGTGCCCGCCTCGATCTGCTCTCTGCGCTCCCTCCGCCCCCCTCGCCGGACAACGAAAGGGGCTCCGGCCCCATAGGTGCTCGCGGGGGGACGCCCGTCCGCCCCGACATGACCGGAGTGTGACGAGTAGATCTATCAAGAGTTTTGAGTGCGAATCATCTTCTTCAACATTGCAGGCAAGTTCACGCTTTGATCATATCCCTTTCATACCCAGTTTTTATTGCATTATATCAATCCTCAAACACTACATGATTAGGATCTAATTAAATTGAGGGATGGGAAGTAGATGAGGTAGTACCTATTACCTGTTCATTATAAAACCCTTGGGAGTTACTTTTACGTTATGCTATACTGACATGCTATGCTCGTAGACGTGGATTGGGTTTGAGAGTATTTCATGACAGAGGTGAGTTTGTTAATTTTAAGGGTTTACTTAAGGTGGCAACTTAAACACACATCTGGTGGATTGAGGCACCTGGGTATTCCAGGACTTGCCTGTCTAGGCACCTGGGTATTCCAGGACTTGCCTGTTTTTCTTTTGGACCGCCACCCAGGCTCAAAGGGATCATGAGATTATTCATACTAGAAACTTCCGTGTGCAGCCACAAGCCATTATGGGCTCTGGCATAGTTGATTAAGTTGTGCGAACTGTTACAGGGTAGACTAGCAGATGTAGGGGAAAGTAGGTGTACCGGTCTATCCAACGTAAGGTGCTAGCGCTTATGAAAGACTATGTCTCGGTCATCCGTTTCTCAAACACCATGTAGTGCGAGAAATCCAACGGAGGCGATCGAGTCTTGTGGGGAAAAGTGCGCAAACCTCTGCAGAGTGTACAAACTAATCATGATTAGCCGTGTCCCCGGTTATGGACATCTTGAGTATCTAGTTCTTGGATTATCCTGTTGATCTCATCATGTTACTATAATTAATTTTGTTGGGTTTTAATGATGATACTTAATTGGGATTGAGAATGGTGTCAACCATTCTCAATGTTTAACAACCACCATGATAGTTAAATAAATTTATTCCTTTGCAGTAGGAAAAAATTGGCTTTTCGCAAAACTGTAACCATAGAGCTTTTCCACCGGCCATATATGCATGTAATGATAGCCATTGTTCATCATTTTCTCTATGGTGTGAATTTGCCAGTACATTGAATGTACTGACCCGTTTCGGGCTGCAACGTCTCATGTTGCAGGTTTTCTTACGACGAGTAAGTGATATGTTAGGGTTACGATTTCCTATACTCAACTTTGCCGTTGGTGTTGATGGGAATCCACAACCTTGTTGCTTCCGCTATTTTGGATTGAGGTAATAGTTTTTACGTTACTTTATACATGTGATTTACCTCTGTTATAAATCTTTCGAGTACTGTGTGTGTCAGCATACCATCCAGGGATGACACGTAAGCACAGAGACTTGTCCCATTCGGGTCCTAGAAACTGGCACATACAAGATGGTATCAGAGCACATGTTGACTGTAGGACGTGGCCCTAGAAACTGGCAAGCCATAGGAAAGATTTTTTCTCTGAAACTTTACTTTTTCAAAAGGATCTTTTACCTCTCCTCTCTTCTGAGATTATTCAAGTATTTCCTTTTAGTGAGACTATACCCCTTTCCCCTTTGACCACTCGAAGATTCGACGGATGAGACCAGTTCAAGAAGGATAAGATATCGGACAACTAAGACCATTCGGAATGGAGAGGATTTTACCATACATTATGATATTGGAAACTACAACTGTTGAAGACTCTGAAGACTAGGAGAATTTGAAGGCTCTGAGGAATTCCAAGATTGGTATGATCTAGGAAGGCTACCCTTATGGAACTTGGCAGACTATCGAAGCTGTCAATAACCGGGCAAGGTGTATTGGAGAAAGACCGGAGCATGGAGAGTTAAAAACTCAAAGTTCTGTCAAGGAAAACCCTAAGGCAGGAGATATCAACTATGGAATGATGGCTCATGGAAATGACAAAGGGAAGAAACATGGCTATCCATGATGTTATCGCCAGCTTATGCTATTGTCACCGTGCTAAGTTAAAGCATGCATATGCATGGAAGGATTGGATAGTAGAAGGCTGATGGAGCACCTATTACCAAGATGAAGTTTTAACCTTAGCTGGTGTACCACCAGGATCTGGAGTATTACATCAAGAAGTTAAGATGGAGCTACAAGAAGCAGTATTGTTACAAGGAAGTATTTCATGAGGAACTCAGGACCCTGAAGATGAGAGTAGCCAAGCTGGAGGAGCAAAACCTCGAGATACAGGAGATTTGTCAGGGACTGAAGGATAGAAGGACATGGTTCATACCAAGGATGTTGAAACCCAGAAGTTTGGAACGCAACTCAAGAATATTAAAGGACGTCGCGATAGACTTTGCGACAACAGAGATGATCTGGCAAAAGAACTTACGAAGAACAAGTACGATGGGAAGAAGCCATCAGAGGCAAGACTTGAAGAGTTTGGCGACGTTGACCTTTAGAAGACCAAACCCCTGTTACACTTACGTTAGATGCGACGATTGTGAGCTGTCATTTTGTTTGATGTTTTTCCGACAGCCACAAACTAAAATCTGTCTTTTCAAAACCTTTGTTTGTATTGTGTGCATCTCTCTCGATCTCTCTTATCTCACCCCAAAACCCATGGACCCAATAGATGATGAATGGAGATGAGCTCGTATTTTTTGGACCGATGAGTCAATTGGAGACAGACCAATGGATTCAGAACATGGAGGATCATATGGAGAACAACCCTATAGCCGGAAAGGATATGGCCCAGCATGCTCTTCAATGTTTTGAAAGAGGTGCTGCTACTTGGTGGAGGATGTACCAAATCATCAATGGATGGCAAGGAGTAACCACTTGGAAAGAATTTAAGTTGACTTTGCTACAGTCCCAGTTTGTGTCCCAGAAATTGAAGCCTTATGGAAAGGATATGAAGAACACTTGTGCATGCAAGCTTTGTGGAGAAATAGGACACAACCATAAAGAACACAAGGATGAATGCCCTAATTGTGAAGGAAGTCACCCAGCTGAAGAATGCCCAACTAGGCAGATTACTTGTTTCTTGTGTGAAGGGACTACCCACTACCCTGCTCAGTGTCACATTTACCCCTTGGTACAAAGAACCGTCCAGCAGAAGAAAGAAGCAATGAAAGGAGCCCTTATGGAAAGTTTAGAAGAACCTGTGATGAAGGAAGAGATGGAGAACACACCCAAAGAGGAACCAATTAAACCCTACATTAAGTCTTGCTATTCATGTGGAGAAGAAGGACACATTTCCCAGAGTTGTATGAATGGGGATCTAGTAGAATTCCCGACGGAGGAAGTAGAGTATGACCCACAGGAAATAGAAGCCCTGATTGGAATGGAGAAGTCCAGAAAGAGAAGAAGATTGGATTCCAGGAAGGATCTGAGTCATATCACCTATTATAGGTGCAAGGAATCGGGGCACTACCTCAGCAATTGCCCAAAAAGGAAGCCAAGGACCCAAGGAGGATATATAATCACAAGGAAACCTCGAAACTTGTCAGAAGTAAAATGTTTCCGTTGTAATGAAGCAGGGCACTTTGCCAGAGATTGTCCGAAGGAGAAGGAGACTTGTGATAAATAGTTGAGTTTGTAACAGAAGAAATATAGTAGTAGTAGTGAGAACATTTTCCTTTATATTGAGGTGTTGAGTTGAGGCATGTAATGGAAAAACAAGAGATTGTAATAATTTGAGCATCAATAAAGTTAGCAGTGTTGGTACTGATTTGGATTTTATGCCTTACTCTATGATAAAAGATGTTGACCATTTTCGAGGATATGAGAAATATGGTCTGTGGAATATTGGAGCATTTCAAGGGTGGTAGTACCCTATAAGAACCGTTGACCCTGGAAAAGATAAGGATACTCCACTGAGTGGATTTCGGACAAAATTAATATGAGTTTTGTCTCGATATGTTTGATACCCCAAGAGTGTGTGGGATGAAGTTGGAGACCGTTAGTTGTTTGGAACAAATGTGATCAAGGAGTCAGAAGAGAATGTTAAGTTGATTCGAGATAGACTGAAGGTAGCTCAGTCCAGGCAGAAGAGTTATGCAGACTCAAAAACACAAGGAGGTAGTGAAATTGGAGACAGAACATGTCTTCGTGTGTCACCTCTGCAAGGAGTTAAACGAATTTGAGTTAAGGGAAAGTTAGCCTTGAGATATGTAGGACCATACGAAGTTTTGGAGCGTATGGGAGAAGTGGCCAACAAATTGGAGTCACCCAAAGAACTGTCAGAAGTTCATGATGTGTTTCACGTTTCCCAATTGAAGAAGTGCCATGCAGAGATGGCCAATATTCCCCTGAAAGGACGCTTGACCCTGGAAAGGATAATGATGTTCTACGAAGTGGAGTATGGACTTCATAAGTATAAGTTTTTTTATCTCGGTATGTGGGATATCCCACGAGGATGAAGAGATGAATTACTATTGGATATAAAGGAGGTATGATGTAGGAAATATGGATCAATGGAAATTCCATGATGAGTCTGAGTAATCATGTTCTAGTTTGGTGCCAATAGAAGGAAGGAAGACAGTACAAATGGATGGATTTAAGAATACTTGGAAGTTGGAAGATGGAATAATGATCAGTTGCCCAGATGAGGAGTTCAAGGTTGACAAGTGATGAGATGGGCCATAACCCACAGGCTCCAGGACCTGCCAAGAAGCAAGCACACTCTTGCTGAAGGGAAAACCCTGGAGGAAGCTATGATTTTATCGATAGACGATTTTATAGGAGTTTACGCAAAACCTGAGAGTTGTGAAGGAACGATAGATGTTTGTTTGGCTTGCAGAATCAATGGATTTATCCGAACCCAGTTCGTCGACAAGAGAAATTCTTCAATGCTTGTGAGGATGACCGAGTGTTAGTATGCGAGATTCGCTAAACTGTATACAAGGTAATGATTTGGGTGCGGGATGGATTGATCACCATACCGACTTACTCTTATTGTTCGCCTTGCTATATGGGATGGTAAATCTGAGTGACTTACCAATAGTAGAGAGACGACGATATCAAAACCTTGTTTGAACCTTAGAATGGTATAAGAATTTTCCCCTTGTACAAGGCACCTCTTGCCAGTCGTAGGTCATACGGTGAGGATCAACCAGACCCATTTTCCTGCAGGAGAAACCATAAATTGTTGACCACCATGAGATATCGATAGTTGTTTAGTATTGGCGCCAGACCCGTCAGGTAAGAAGACCCAGTCTCGGAATAACCTTACCAAGATGAAATGATAAAAGAATTGAGGAAAAGGTTATGCCACTACCGAAAGAGCCAGAGAAGGAATTATACTGAAGATCTGAGAAGATCGACACTGTCAAAAATAAGGATGGAGTATATGAGTTTTGAAGGAACCATAACGATGTTTTTAAGGGTGGTAGCACCCCAGACCCCGGAGACAATCGATGGATTTTGAGAAGATCCCCAAACCCTAACCTTTTCTTGCTAGCCTCTCCGAATCTCGAGGACGAGATTCATTTTAAGGGTGGTAGGTTTGTAACATCCCAAAATTCTAAATTTTGGAATGTTATAATAAATAGATAGATTTGATTGATTTTTTGATTGTTGTGTGATTGATTGAGTGAAATTCGAAACTTTTGAAAGTTAAATGAGAGGGAATAAAAGGACTTTCCCAAACTTTCATTTTTGCTTTTATGATCTTCGTGAATTCAAATTATTTTCAAATACAAAACCCTAGAGAGAAGATGACATGACTTCTTCCATTTAATAAATGAAAAGGGTGTTTGAAAAAAAAATTGAATTCCAATTGAAAATACTTCCAATTTGAAACTTTATGCAACTCAATGCTTTTCACGAGAGAAGATAATATGCCTTCTTCAAAATATATGAAATATGAGTTGGGAGTTTCAAAGAATTAAATTCAAAGTTCTTTTGAATTTATTTTTCAATTTGGAGTTATTTGAGTTTTACTCAAATTGTTTTTCTCCAAAAATAAAATATATGGAAATTAGGGTAACATGATTCCCTACAACAGAAAATTGGAGAAAAATTAATTTGAAATCATTTTGGTATTTTTAAAATGATTTTTGGTTGGATTTTATTAGGGAAGTAGCACTCTTTGAATTATTTGAATTTTTCTGGACTTTATTTGACTTTACAAAAATGTACATGTTGTAGAGAATCTTTTTCTGAAAATTTTGATATATTATATGCCTATATAAATTTTTTATTTATTTTTTTTTATTTATGTTTGTTGTTTGAAAAAAAATCTTTATTAAAAAAATTGAATCCCCGCCGACTGGGCCGGCCCAGCACTTGCCAGGCCGCGGCCCAGCCCAGCACACGTCGCCCATCGCCACCGTCCCCGAGCGGGACTCCGCTCGGGAGTTCGCCGCCGCCGTCCAAGTCCCGGTCGGGCACGCCTCCCGTGCCCCCTTCCCCACGCCTCCCGAGGTCACCCCTCCTCCTATAAAGTTGCCGCCTGGACTCCCTCTCCTCTCTGCATCTCGCCGCCGCCCCACGCAGAGCCGCCGCCGCCGCCGGATCTCGCCGCAGCTCCGCCTCCCCGCCCCGCGCCGCCACCTTCTGTCGCCGCGCCGCACCGCTGCATCTGCCGCCGCTGCTCGCCCGTGCCATCGACGCCGCATCGCCCCGCACTCCCCACGCCGAGCCGCCGTTCGCCGCCTCGACGGCAAACCGCCATCATTCACCGGCGTTGACCGGAAAGGTAAAACCACCCCGGTCCGGTTTTATTTTAGGGTACGATTTATTTTCGGTTTTCTCTAAAAAACGGTCAGTTGGTTATCCAGTGGACGCTCACTATTTAGGGTTCTGTAGAGAACGCATTCATTAGGTTAGATCTATTTAACGAACGTTTGCTTTTTAGTTTTTTTTCTTTTTCTGTTTTAAATATCCGGCAGGGACCTATCTGTGATGATTTTCTTTATAGATTAGTCCATGTACTTCAAACGGCTATAACTTTTTACTCGTTCATCAAAATTCAACGAAACCAATGCCCACGTCTTCATTATGATCCCCTCTATCCAGTAAAACAACTTAAACATGTTTTTGAAAGTTTTAAAATTTTGAATTTGACCAGATTTGAATTCAAACTTTGTTTAGTCATAACTTGAGTTTCGTAGCTCCGTTTGAGTCGATTCTTTTTGCAATTTGAAGCTCTTGACCTAAAATTTCTGATAAAGCCAAATTCACATAATTTTGGTACTGTTAGAAATTGTTTTATGTTGCAAGAGTTATTTGCTTGGTTTTGATGTTTTCCGAATCATTTTTCGATCTTTTTGATCTTCTGAGTGATTGCTTATGTATGGTTATTATTGCTTGCTTGCGATAGATTGACCGGAGTGTGACGACTAGATCTATCAAGAGTTTTGAGTGCGAATCATCTTCATCAACATTGCAGGCAAGTTCACGCTTTGATCATATCCCTTTCATACCCAGTTTTTATTGCATTAGATCAATCCTCAAACACTGCATGATTAGGATCTAATTAAATTGAGGGATGGGAAGTAGATGAGGTAGTACCTATTACCTGTTCATTATAAAACCCTTGGGAGTTACTTTTACATTATGCTATACTGCCATGCTATGCTCGTAGACGTGGATTCGGTTTGAGAGTATTTCATGACAGAGGTGAGTTTGTTAATTTTAAGGGTTTACTTAAGGTGGCAACTTAAACACACATCTGGGTGGATTGAGGCACCTGGGTATTCCAGGACTTGCCTGTCTAGGCACCTGGGTATTCCAGGACTTGCCTGTTTTTCTTTTGGACCGCCACCCAGGCTCAAAGGGATCATGAGATTATTCATACTAGAAACTTCCGTGTGCAGCCACAAGCCATTATGGGCTCTGGCATAGTTGATTAAGTTGTGCGAACTCTTACAGGGTAGACTAGCAGATGTAGGGGAAAGTAGGTGTACCGGTCTATCCAACGTAAGGTGCTAGCGCTTATGAAAGACTATGTCTCGGTCATCCGTTTCTCAGACACCATGTAGTGCGAGAAATCCAACGGAGGCGATCGAGTCTTGTGGGGAAAAGTGCGCAAACCTCTGCAGAGTGTACAAACTAATCATGATTAGCCGTGTCCCCGGTTATGGACATCTTGAGTATCTAGTTCTTGGATTATCCTGTTGGTCTCATCATGTTACTTTAATTAATTTTGTTGGGTTTTAATGATGATACTTAATTGGGATTGAGAATGCTGTCAACCATTCTCAATGTTTAACAACCACCATGATAGTTAAATAAATTTATTCCTTTGCAGTAGGAAAAAAAATTAGCTTTTCGCAAAACTGTAACCATAGAGCTTTTCCACCAGCCATATATGCATGTAGTGATAGCCATTGTTCATCATTTTCTCTATGGTGTGAATTTGCCAGTACATTCAATGTACTGACCCATTTCGGGCTGCAACGTCTCATGTTGCAGGTTTTCTTACGACGAGTAAGTGATACGTTAGGGTTACGATTTCCTATACTCAACTTTGCCGTTGGTGTTGATGGGAATCCACAACCTTGTTGCTTCCGCTATTTTTGATTGAGGTAATAGTTTTTACGTTACTTTATACATGTGATTTACCTTTGTTATAAATCCTTCGAGTACTGTGTGTGTCAGCATACCGGTCCAGGGATGACACGTAAGCACAGAGACTTGTCCCATTTGGGTCGGGTCACTACACTGCCCGATGCTCCCATCGACCTTGGGCGCCGGGAACGTGTCCCCCGAGGCCGCCTCGACGTGCATGACACGCTACGCAGTCGGCCCCCTCCTCCTTCTCCCTCCTGTGGCCTCCCTCGCACGCGCGCCGGCCGCCTGCAAGCTCCAATGCACGGCCTCACACGCGCAATCTCTCTGGAGCCTTCCCCCGCTCCTTCCCTTCCCTCCTATGGACGTGGACCTGATCCACGAACGGTCTGGACTCGTTCATGAGAGCCCTCACGGCCTCTGGCCTCGCCCGTGACCTTGCCGGCGCACGGCCCCGCTGTGCACCTCGCCCCCTTCAATTTTAAGCCACCCCGAGCCCCCTCTCTGCATCTCCTTCGCTCTCTCTCTCTCCCGTATGCCCCTAGGCCAACCCATTACTCCTCCCGTGCTCCCATTCAACTCCATGGCCGAGAACCTTGCCGCCGGCCACCGCTCAAATTCGAGCTCTCCCGTGCTCCTCTCTCCCTTCTACCTGCACCACAGCACCACTCACCACCCCATGGACCTCTTCCGGGCTCTATTTCTTCTTATCCAAGGCAGCAACACCGTGCCCCAACCTCACCATCGCCTCCGTCCGCTGCGGGCTATGCACCGCTCGCATCCGGCCACCCCAGTAGTCGTGGCGCACCTCGGCGGGTGCACCACGCTCCCCTGAATCCGTCGGTGTACTAGGAATCACCAGAGATGGCCAGTGCCGCCGGGGAGAGCGCCGGCGCCCTCTCGGCCCCACCTCCTCTATTCCCGTCGCGCCCAGCGGGAGGTTGAAGGCGACCTGCCGCTGGGGCCCGCACATCAGCGACCCAGTGGGCAGGCCCGCTCGTTTAAGTGGAGACGGCTTCCGCGTTGCCGCCTCTCCCGCGCGAAAGCGTACTTTCAGGAAGCCGCCTCCGACGTGGCCCCTGCGCGCGTGCAGCCGAGCCGCTGGGCCGGCCCACTGCTATTTCCCGCCATGTGCGCAGGATAAGGGTAAAACCCTTTCCCTTTTCTTTTTCTTTTTTCTGTAAACTTGTAAAATCCATAGATTATTTATTCTAAGTCCAAATTTGATGATTCAAATTTTTGGTGGGATATAAATTCAAACCCTATCCAATGGTGCCATTTTCACATTTTTCCAGAGACTGTTTCTTCACTAACATTTACCAAATCCCATTTTTGCATTTTTGTAGTGAACTTTGGAAATCCCCAGAGAGCTCATATTTCATCCAAATGACTCCACTCAAATTCCTAGCTACCTCTAAAATCATAACTTAGATGGTGAACATTTTTCCCAATACTTTCTGTCCCACATAAAATAATGAGCCATTTCTTCATATTTGTCAACTTTGCAAATTCATAGGAAATCCATTTGAACTCCAAATCCAGTGAAACAAATTCCTAGATGCTTCTAAAATCATCCTTTGTTAAATGGGTGCCTTTGCTCATTTTTCAAAATAACTCTTCTGTACACTTCTTGCAATTCCATAAACCCCTTGATTCCGTCATATCGAAATGTTCAGAAATATCCATTGATCCACTTCCAATGAAATCACTTTGGTCATTCCTCATATGACCAGAGGTATCCAAGAAAAGTCAACTTCATATTTTAGAGCACATTTATTCTTGCCTTGTTGTTTTGCTTATTGTGATTGTTTCCGACGTTAGTTGCCGAAGTAGACGGAGTACTTGGAGGAGGACTAGAAGATTTCAAGACTCTGATGAACCAGGCAAGCAGCCCTTTGACCATGATGAACCATTTTACATCATGATTGCATTTTCGTTGCTTCACTGAGTGCATGATATACCTTGAATGGCAACCTTGCTAGGCTTGCCTCCGTTGCATACTCCATTGATACTTGCATTGTTCATGACTCTACCCTTGCTTAGAGTTGTGTTGGTGGGTTGTAGAAATATGCTATAGTAGATGGCTACGCAAAGTGGGTCAGGGTTATGCATGGGAAGAAACAAGTGTGGGTTGACATACTTGCAAACAGCCCAGTGGGTGCCACTAATGCCCCTGGGAGATGATGATGAACTAGGTCACTACTTGGTGGAGAGGTAGTGTACCGAGGCTCGATAAAAGTGTTGTTTACAGAGACGGATTAGATTTAAGATTTGTCGACTGTCCCAACCTTACATGCGCAACCACTCTACCCTTGTATGGGAAAGGGCATTATTGATTACCTAGGCCGATACTAGCTTGGAGCCCGCATTACTAGTGATGGGGGAGAGTTGGTGCTCTCTCTCGGGACGGGGTCGTGCCAGGTAGGGCGGCCATGACTATTTTTACAGGGCACTGGATACACCGTTGTGTCCCCTCTCGGATGTTACGATCTCGAGAGAGTCTCGTATGATGTACATCGTGAGGATACGGAACAACGAGTGGAATCTTTGTTAGTGTCGTCTAGGGAAAGATAGTGATCGGGTGCTTACCCCGGGTACTTGAGGTACCGCGGGTCGTGGATGACACGGAAGTTCCCCGGATCTTGTGGGTAAAGTGTGCAACCTCTGCAGAGTGTAAAACTATTCGAATAGCCGTGTCCACGGTCAAGGACAGTTGGGTGGTGCTGCTTAGACTACGTCCATATGTTTCTGACAAACAACATGGTTTGGTAAATCTGTTGACGTGATTCGTGAGGAAGTCACGATGAGCTTGAGTATGAGTTGTTCACAACTCTATCCCGATGTTGATGTCTGTAACCTCCTCATACTTGTTGCAGACGCATTCATATCCTTGAAAAATGTTGATCATACTTGCATGAGAAAAACTAGCTTTCCGCAAAAATGCCGAATTAGCAGTAGTACCTTGCATAATTATTCTGTCATCACTCTTGGGTTGCTTGCGAGTACATTCAAAGTACTCATTGGCTTGCCACTGGTTATTTTATTGGCTAGGCATGAAAGAACATGATATGAAGAAGAATACTATGGTGACGAACATGCGAGCTAGGACGCTTCCCAGTCAGAATGCCTGTAGGGTTAAGGCAGATGGCATGGGTCCAAGTTATCGACGAAGATTTCCGCTGCAATGTTATACTCAAGACTTGACCATAATGGTCCTACTTTTGTAATACGGTATGTATGGTTGTAAGACTCTTGTTATTCAGCTTCTGTTTGTTCAGTGAGCATTGATCTCTGGGATCACTGTACACGTGCATTCGGTGATCACGATTTATGAGTCGGGGTCCCCACATGCGCCTGTCCAGGATACGGCACAACGGAGACACAGGCGCAGACGTGCAGCAGGGGCCCGTTACAAGGATTCTTTTCAGATTAAGACCCTGCGTAAACCTTTTTTACTGTCTCTTGTTGATATACATCCCCTGGTTCTCTGTAGTATAACCAAGGAGGAGGCTGGCGTCTTGGCATGTGGCCACGTCAGAATTTCTGCGCGTACCTGGACATTAGGGGCTTATACCTAAGTGCGTTGTCTCGCCCGCTCTCATAAAGACCGAATACCTTAGGGAGTGTTCGGCGTCGCGAGTTTGGCCTTATATGCATCAGCTCCGAATCATGTCTTTGGTCAAATGTTGGGTTGCCCGGCTCCTGTGTTCGGCTGCCTTACGTTCCGCTCTATCGGCTAAGGCGACACTAGGAGAACTACTGCGATTGTGCCCCAGTTCGGCCAGGCGAGCACCTCAGTAGAGAAAGCCGAAAACTGACTGTCATGATATAGCGTGAGACTGGTCAACCACTCGATGACTCTCCGGAATCTATAGGATTCCTCCACATTAACGAAGGGCGGTTTCCCGGCCAGGCACATATGCGCCTCGACTTCGGGCGAGCGCAGGCGCCACCAGGGGATATTTAAGTAGCCTCACTATCAAGCTCCTATGGCTAAGTGAAAGTGTTAAAGCATTATAGTCCGGTTGCCTAGCCCGTTGCGCCATCACCTCCTTTGTAGGACCAAGACGTTTGATTAAGTGTGAAAATGCGCCTTCTGCGAGCACCCCCGCACTATGTGCGTGGGGGATGAAGCCAACGACTGCCATCTTTCAGATTTTATATATATTTTAAACGGCCGCACAGGAGGTGTTACAATACTTGCAGGCACAAGTATAAAAAGTTCCTACAATTTATCAAAATACTGTCTTACAATGGCACATGCTATTCGAACATAGCATCCTTCGAGCACTGCGACTCTATTACACGAGCGCCTGGCAGAACTTCCTGAAAATAGTGCTCGGCAGGTACTCGGCTTCTGCCCGAATCCTGGGATGCAACAACTATGGTCTCCATTTCCGCCCAGTATGTCTTGACACGGGCAAGAGCCATCCGCGCACCCTCTATGCATGCTGACCTCTTAATTGCATTAATACGCGGCACCGCACCAAGGAACTGCTGCACCAAGCTGAAATAACTCTTCGGCTCCGATTTCCCCGACCACAGGTGACTCATGACGCACTTCATGGCGAGTCCGGACAACCTATTCAGTTCGGCCCATTGAGCCAGACGATCGTCCACCGATAGTGGACGCTCTGGATTGTGGAACTACGACCAGAAAAGTTTTTCCACTTCGCGATCTTCTTGATCTCGAAAGTGTTCGGTCGCATCAGCAGCACTCGCTGCCGAATCCAGATAGGTGTCCGCTACACTCCACATCCGGTCCAACGGAGCAAGCTTCGGATCACAAAGCTTCCTCCGCAGCATAAAGGGCTTTCTAGCCGCAATCTCTCCGGCCTGACGCAGCTCCTCCTTCGCAGCTCTCATCGCAGAACCAGCATCCTTGGCATCAGCAACGGCCTTCTCTAATTCTGTCTGCCTCGCCCGGTCTTCTTTTTCAAGAAGCTTGCAACGGTCAGCAGCGCCTTTTAGCTTCACGGCCATCTCTTTTTTGCTCCGGCAGTGAGCAGCCTGTTCAGCTCTCAGCTCTTCAAAGGCCTTCTCGGCAGCCGCATCACTTTTCCTGGCTTGTTCCTTAGCCCGGGCGAGTTCCGCCCGAAGACTCTCCACGGCGGCCGCACCATCTGCGTCAAAGAACACACATCGTAAGATACTGGCATAAAGCTCCTCTTACCAGGTGCCGTCCGAGGAATTACATACCTTGAGCTTCATCAAGCCGCTTGTTGACGAGCGCAATGTCGGCGTCTGCCACATCAAGTTGCCGCTTTAGTTCGGCAAAATCATCAGTCCGGCTGGATTCCGGACACTTCGTCACCTACATTCAAAGGCGACATTTTAGACCTGGGACTATGATCCTCTGCGCGCCGTCACTTCTGACAACGCACAGAGTCTCAGGGGCTACTATCTACACAGGGCGCATCTTATTTATGCGCAACTGACAAAAGTGTACATTATCTAACGTACCTCAAAACCCGTCAGTAAACTTCTGACGGCCTCGTGCAATCCGCTTTCTGTGGACGAAATCCTTTCAATCACCGTGCGCATCAATGCACGGTGCTCCTCTGAGATAGAAGCTCGCCCCAGCAGATTCATCAGCTCCTCCGGTCGAGCACCAGACGGTGCTAGACTTGTCCTATGGCCTCTTTCGAAGGCCGGACGAGGAGAACTTTGGGGGGCCACATAGCTATCTTCCGCCCCTGCCGGATTCGGAGAAACCCTCCGCGACGACACCTCAGGGTCGCCCACCTCGCTAGGTGGTGCGGCAGGGGGAGGCGTTCCGCTCTCAATCATCTCTGGAAGAAGGTCCCCCGAAGAAGAGCTCTGCTGAGAAGGGCTGAGGTCCGAACTACAAGATAAATGTCGATTAATCTTCTCAGATATAAAGCAAGGATTTCTCTCTCAAAAATATAATCTTTCTCTACTTACAGCTCGCTGGAGGGCTGGTCCCCTTGAGGGCATAATTCGGCCGAGGCACCCCCTGGCGTAGGACCCTCTGACGAGGATTCCCCCCCCCCTGCTTTGAGGCCATGGTCTCCGGGTCTTTAGAGCCGGTACTTTTCTTCCCCGGAGGAGAGGAACTTTCGGTTCCTTCCCTCCGAACAGCCTCCTTCGAGGAGGCCGTAGGTCCTTTGTCCACTCCTTCACTTTCCTTCAAAGGCACAATCTTAAGCATCCTGACTAGCACGGGATCCGGCCTGGTCTCGGGGAGGGGAGCCGGACACCTGATCAACTTTGCTTTCGCTATCCACTCCTGTTTAAAAGGATAGCTCTTTTAGGGGCAAGTTTATGACAAATGTACGGATAACGAGTCCGGGCACAAGGCTACTTACTTGAGTATCCGGGCGATTGCAGCTCAGACCTGCGTCCTCGGTTAAATCCGGACACATTGCTTGTGATCCAAAGAACAGTTTATACATCTCCGCGGGCGTTGCGCCCATAAAGTGCTGGAGAGCTCGCGGTCCCTCCGGATTAAACTCCCATAGACGAAGGGAGCGGCATTTGTCGATTTGTCGGGCAGTGTTTGGCGGATCAGCATGACTTGCATCACTTTGACCAGGCTGAGACCTCTTTCTAAGAGATCCCTGATGCAGCCCTGCAACAAAGGCACGTCCAGGGGTGGTCCCCAATCTAGGCCTTTGTTGACCCACGACCCTAGCTGCTTTGGGGGACCTGAGCGAAAGGCAGGTGGCGCCACCCACTTGGTGCCCCTGGGAGCGGTGATGTAGAACCACTCTCGTTGCCACAAGCCGAGCTCCTCTTGAGAAGGGCCCTCGGGCCATGGAGCATCAGCTTTCTTGCTTATAACAGCGCCTCCCCACTCTGTGTGCCGTCCCTCAATCATCTTCGGCTCTACCTTAAAGGTCTTGAGCCATAATCCGAAGTGAGGAGTAACACGGAGGAACGCTTCACACACGACGATGAATGAGGAAACATGGAGGATGGACTCCGGAGCTAGGTCGTGAAATTCCAACCCATAATAGAACATCAGCACCCTCACGAAGGGATCCATTGGGAAGCCTAACCCCCGAAAGAAGTGAGACACGAACACCACGCTCTCACCGGGCTAGGGACTGGGAATGGCCTCCCCGTGAGCAGGCAACCGGTGCGAAATTTCGCCGGTCAAGAACTTGGCCTCTCTCAACTTTAGCACGTCTGAGGGAGTCTTGGATTAGGGGGTGTTCGGATAGCCTAACTATATGTTCAGCCGGACTCCAGGACTATGAAGGTACAAGATTGAGGACTTCGTCCCGTGTCCGGAAGGTTCTTTCCTTGGCGTGGAAGGCAAGCTAGGCGTGTGGATATTCAAGATCTCCTACAATATAACCGACTCTGTGTAACCCTAACCCTATCCGGTGCCTATATAAACCGGAGGGTTGTAGTCCGTAGGACGAACACATCATAACCATCATCATACCCATATGCTAGCTTCTAGGGTTTAGCCTCCTTGATCTCGTGGTAGATCTACTCTTGTACTACCCATATCATCAATATTAATCTAGCAGGAGTAGGGTTTTACCTCCATCGAGAGGGCCCGAACCTGGGTAAAATAAAGTGTCCCTTGTCTCCTGTTACCATCCGACCTTGACGCACAGATCGGGACCCCCTACCCGAGATCCGCCGGTTCTGACACCGACATTGGTGCTTTCATTGAGAGTTCCTCTGTGCCGTCGCGATCAGGAAGGATGCCTTTTCCCGTCTTTAAAGACGGCGCCATCACTGAGGGAGCTTTGGCTATCGGCCAACCCCTCCGGCTGGGTGGTTTTGTCATGACCACCCGTTCGGCCATTACGCCGACTGTGACCTCTCGGGTCATCGAAAACAATCTCCGCGTCAGCTCGGAATTGGCCGAGCAGCTAGATCCGGTGGAGCTCTCCTCCATAAACGAGCTCCTGGATCGCATCGCCGCCTTGGGGGTCGCTACAAACTATGACCAGGTTGGGCCTAAACCCGATCTAAGGGAAATCAACTCTCCCCAAGCCACCCATCATGTTGCTGTGGTGGAAACACAATGCGGTGACCCTTCATCAATCTTAAGGACCAGTTACGTCCGAATTCCGGAACCCTCCATGCCGGATATCCACGGAGGGGAGGATACAACCCAAGACCTGGATTGGAACCAGGCAAACCGGAAAACATACAGGACTCCGGATCTCGGAATCCGGAGGTCGTTCGGCCTCCGAACAGCAAACCGGGCGAAGTATCAGATCTAATGAATTCCACCCGTCCGATCTTAAGAGATCTCTCCCAAATCAAGCAGATGCCCGAAGAAACAGTACATCATTACTGGGCCAGATTCCTCCTGCTTATGAACAGGATAAAGGACTGCCACGAGGGAGACTCGATTTCAATCTTCTGCAGTAACTGCACGGACAAGGGGATACTCAACGCCATAAGTCGTCATAATATTACGCGCTTTGCTGACTTGGCGTCCATAGTACAAAAATACTGTGCGATGGAAAGTGCTCGGAAAACCGAAATTAAATTTTGGGATAATCCGGCCTTGAATAGCAATCCCGTCAGAATCAAAAGGGCGCACTACAGCAAAGCGCCCGGATTAAATAAAAAATCAAAACCCTCTAGGGGGCACGGAACCGTGCTAGAAAGGTGGCTCGATGGACCCTGCAAGATTCATAGTACAGAGGATGCCACCCCAACTCACAGCCTCAGGGCATGTTGGATACTCCGGCAGGTGGCCAAAATTGGCGAGGACCTCCTAAATCCAGAGGTCGAAGGAAACCAGCCCGAGAATTTCAATACCGTTCTCACGATCTCCGAGACTTTCGCATCAAATAACATGCGAAAAAGAACACTTCGCAGCCTCGCCGAAGTCTACCAAGTAGCGACCATAAATCCATGGAGCAATACTGCCATCACCTTCAATGCGAGCGACGAACCTAAATTCCAAACAGCTAGAGCGCCAGTCGCATTGGTTCTCAGTCCCATAGTGGACGGCTGTCGCCTCGCAAAGGTACTTATGAACGGAGGCAGCGGATTGAACCTCATCTACGAGGAAACCCTCCAAAAGATGGAAATAGACTGGAACCGCATTGAGCGAAGCAGCACAACCTTTAGAGGAATAATCCCCAGTCAGGAAGCGCGCTGCACCGGAAGATCACACTAGATGTGGTATTCGGCACGCCGGATAATTACAGGTCCGAACAAATCACGTTCCAGGTGGCCCCGTTCAGAAGCGGATATCACGCTATATTAGGACGAGAGGCATTCACAGTTTTCCAAGCCATACCCCATTACGGGTACATGAAGCTTAAGATGCCTGGGCCAAACGGAATTATCACTCTCGCTAGTGATCCGGACATAGCACTCCGCCGAAAACAAGACAGCCGCATTGGCCCTCGAGGCACTATCTGAAGCCTTAGTGGCCGAAGAGCTGACGGCGCTGCGATCCACGGTTAGCAGGGATGATGTGATACTCGATAAGAGTTCCAAATCCACATCCTTCAAACCAGCGAACGAAATAGTCAAATTCCAGGTCCACCCAACGGACCCGAATAAAACAGCCTCCATCGGGGCACAATTGAGCCCTGATGTAAACGCCGCACTGCGCGAGTTCCTACGAGAGAACTGGGATATTTTCGCTTGGCACCCCTCAGATATGCCAGGAATCCCACGCAGGCTGGCCGAGCACAGCTTAAATATCCAGAAAGGATTCAAACCTGTCAAACAAACCCTTCGGCGTTTCTCCGAACCAAAGAGACAGGCCATGGGAGAGGAGCTAGCCAAATTATTGGAGGCCGGATTCATTAGAGATATCAAACACCCGAACTGGCTAGCAAACCTGGTAATGGTACCAAAGAAGGACAAATCTTGGCGCCTGTGTGTCGACTTCAAAGACCTTAATAAGGCCTGCCCAAAGGATCCCTTTCCCCTCCCTCTAATTGATCAAATCATCGATGCCACCGCAGGACACGGTTCCCTGTGTTTCCTCGACGCATACTCCGGTTACCATCAAATAAAGATGGCAGAATCCGACCAAGCTGCAACAGCATTCATCACGCCATACGGCCCATTCTGCTTCAACATAATGCCCTTTGGGCTCAAAAACGCCGGCGCGACATATCAGCGCATGATTCAAACATGTTTGGCAAACCAGATCGGCAAAACAGTGGAGGCGTACGTAGATGATGTGGTCGTTAAATCAAGACACGTCGAATCTCTAGTAGACGACTTGAGACTTACATTCGACAACCTGCGAAAATACGACATCAAGCTCAATCCGGAAAAATGTGTTTTCGGCGTCCCAGCCGGAAAGCTCCTGGGCTTCATTGTATCCGGCAGAGGAATTGAAGCAAATCCAGCTAAAATCCGAGCTCTATCACAATTGGATGTCCCAAAAGATCTCAAGCAAATTCAGAAACTCACCGGATGCGTGGCGGCCTTAAGCCGCTTCATCTCCCGCTTGGGAGAAAAGGCACTACCCCTTTACCGCCTCCTTAGGCGCACCGAACACTTCGAGTGGACGGACGTTGCCACGGCCGGACTCGAGGAAATAAAGGCCATGTTGGCAACAAACCCTGTCCTGGCCGCGCCGAATACCGGCGAACCCATGCTATTGTACATTGCCGCAACCCATCAAGTTGTTAGCGCAGTACTCGTCGTCGAACGGATAACGAACGGACATAAATTACCCCTTCAAAGGCCGGTTTAGTACGTGTCCACTGTCCTCACACCATGCAAATCACGGCACCCGCATTATCAAAAAATCACATACGCGGTATTCATGGCATCCCGGAAGCTACGACACTACTTTCAAGAGTGTTCTATTATAGTAGCCTTGGAAGTACCACTCAACAATATTATCAACAACCGAGATGCAACAGGCCGGATAGCAAAATGGGCCATAGAGCTCCTCCCGTTTGATATAACCTACAAGCCACGACGAGCAATTAAATCGCAAGTCCTAGCCGACTTCGTCGCCGAATGGACAGAGGCCGAACTCCCTAAAGAGTACGGCACGTACTCAAACTGGATCGTGCATTTTGACGGCTCCAAAATGCTGGCCAGACTGGGGGCTGGCATCGTTTTGACGTCCCCTACAGGAGATACAGTCCAATATGTACTCCAAATCATGTACACGGACTCCAACAATGCAGCCGAATACGAGGCCCTTCTACATGGCCTCCGGATAGCGGTATCCATGGGCATTCAACGCCTGGAAGTACGCGGGGACTCAAACCTCGCGATATCCCAAATAAATGGCGACTTCGACGCCAAAGACCCAAAAATGGCAGCTTATCGCAATGCCGTACTAAAAATGTCAGCTCGGTTCGAGGGACTGGAGTTCCATCACATAGCCCGAGAAAATAATCAGGCAGCGGACGTCCTGGCACGCATTGGAGCAAAACGAAATGCAGTACCCCCCAACATCTTCTTAGAAAGATTATTCAAACCATCCATAACATGGGAGGGGGAACCCTCGGATAATAGCCCGGGCATAACCGCACAACCCAATGCCGAACAATCAGACATAATCGGCGGCCCCGCCACCGAAATTACACCCTCAGCCCACGCAATAATGGCGGTCATCGCCCCGTGGATGGAACCATTCCTAGCCTACCTTACTAGGCAGGAACTCCCCGAGGACCAAAACGAGGCACGCTGCATAGTGCGGCGATCTAAAGCCTATAAAGTCCACGAGGGAGAGCTATATAAGAAAAGCACTACAGGCGTCCTTCAAAGGTGTATCTCCGAAGAGGAAGGGCAGAGTCTATTGGCTGAAATTCATGCCGGACTCGGTGGCCATCACACCGCGGCTCGGTCCCTTGTAAGCAAGGCTTTCCATACTGGCTTCTATTGGCCGACGGCTAGAGCAGACGCTCAGGACCTAGTCAAACGGTGCGTCGGTTGCCAGCTCTTTGCCAACCAAAGCCATATGCCACCCAACGCCCTCCGAACTATCCCCATCACTTGGCCTTTCGCGGTCTGGGGGCTCGATATGGTGGGACCCCTTAAAGGCGGAACCCACAAGAAAAAATACTTATTGGTCATGGTGGATAAATTCACCAAATGGATAGAAGCCAAGCCCGTCAAGACGGCTGAATCCGGACCCGTGATAGACTTCGTATCCGGGGTCGTACACCGTTATGGTGTCCCCCACAGCATTCTCACCGATAACGACACAAACTTCACCTTTGATGAAGTAAAGCTGTGGTGCAAAAACATGGGCATTAAGCTCGACTACGCTTCTGTCTATCACCCACAAACTAACGGTCAGGTCGAACGTGCAAATGGTCTCATCATGAGCGGCATCAAACCCAGACTAGTGCGGTCCCTCAAGGAATCTGATATGCACTAGGTAGAGGAGCTCGACTCCGTACTCTGGGGGCTGCGAACCATGCCAAATCGTACCACCGGATTCATGCCATTCTTTATGGTGTACGGCGCTGAGGCGATTCTGCCCTGCGACATAATTCATGACTCACCTCAAGTGCGCATGTACGAAGAAAGAGAAGCCGAGCTTGATCGGCAGGACAACCTGGACGCCTTAGAGGAAGAGCGTGACGTGGCTAAGGCCCGTTCCGCATTCTATCAACAGCAAGCTCGAAGATATCAAAGCAGAGAAGTACGGGCCAAAAATTACAACGTTGGTGAACTAGTTCTGCGCCTGCCGGATAAGCAAAAGAACAAACTCAAGCCCAAATGGGAAGGTCCATTCATAAACGACCAAGTCCTAACTGGTGGAGCGTACCGCCTGCGAGATGCGTCGGACAACCGACTCGAGTCGAACCCATGGAACGCCACACGTCTCCGAAGATTCTATGCCTAGCGCCGGACTCTGTGTTTGTCTCCTTCCTCTGTCCATTATTTACATTTATACCTTTTTTTTACTTTGTCTACTACTCTTTTCTTTTCTAGCCCTTAAAAGGCTCATTATGTGACGCGCTATCCGCACTCCTTAAACCTGGGGTTTCTTTAACAGAAGCTTATCTATATGGGTTTCACACCCAACGCATGCGTTAGACTTCCGCATGCACCTTTTCTTCGCCATTATATGCATCGATATGACTTAAGTTTTGGCCAAGCTAGGTTGCCTGGCTCCTGTGCTTACCCCTACGTTCCCGATTGTTCGGCTAGGCGGTAAAGGGAGCACCTCTGCGATTGTTACTGCCGGATAAGCCGGATGTGTACCTTAGACTGGGTGAAGCCGAAAGCTAGCGTTCTTAAGGGAATATTCGGTCGGTGAACTAAAGATGAACCTTTTTATTTTATACATGCCCCCAGATGATCTTCTGCATTTGCAGTCCGGACGTGCACTTTAGGGCACGCCATCCCAGCGAAAGGAACCCTTAACGAAACTATTCTCTCTGGAAGATGTTTCTTACTAACCATGTAATATAACATAACTAGTTGGGCACTTGTCTGATAAAGCACTAATGACCCCTACGCCTGGTCTCCATGCATACCCCGTCTTTTATATAGCTGTTATGGTATTCGGACACACTCCGGACCGTCAGGTCCCGAGGTCGAAGCGAAAAGGTCGGCAACGACAAACGATCTACAATCCGGCTAGAAGGCATTACACATGTCAATTATAAATTACATAGTCATCTTGACTGATCGTATTCCTCCTCTATACCATCTAACAGGCTGTCTAATTTACAGTCCTGCTGGGAATACTTTGCGGCCAGTTCTACCTGGCCATACACCAAGCTCACAGGGATCTCCTTCCCGTCAGGCCCCACTGGTCCGACCTCGGCCATGTGATTGGGGTCAGACTTCGTAAAGCGGGTCTTCACCATGGCCCAGGCCTCCCTCGCGCCTTGTCGGCAGGCTGATATCTTCCACAACCGGATGCACCGCCGAGCTCCCGTCAGCTTCTCCGCAAGCTCTCCAAGGCCCTCGGGCGTGGAGTGGGCAGGCCATAGGGCCCGGGCAACCCCTTGCATTGCCTGCCGAATTCGTTCGTGCAGTTCCAGGTGTTCGGGGAGAAGGTCACCCGAAGAATCGGGCATCTCCTCTGCAGGACGACCTGTGAGCGTACCTACAGACATAATTTTGTTATTCGTCTTCCTCGCCGAACTCCTTTTTTTCAAAGGGTTCGCTCAGGCACTTACTAAATATGCCGCGTCGAAGATGCTGATTCTCCTTCGTGGAGTCAGATAGCTGGCCACGAACGTCTTTCAGTTCAACATCCAGCTTGGTGTTGGCATCCTAAAGATCATTCTTCTCTCGCCTCACCCTTGTCAACGTACTCTCGCCAGCCTTTAACTGGCGTAAGAGTTGTTGCCTCTCCGGATCTAGTCCGGCACCATCTGTAACATTAATTGTCAGATTCGCACATAAGCCGCACAATACTAATCTCTCAAAGTGTATCATACCTGAAGGGGTCCCTTTGGGCTCCCCTGTTGCAGCTAGTGCGACCTCTAGTTGGGCCTTGCACTTTTCCAGCTCCTGGGACAGCACGGTGTTCTTCTCAGTAAGAACCTACATATTATATGATCCTTAAATCAGTTAGTTTAACTGTTTCAAGTCTCGGGGGCTACTAGTATATATATATTTAAATTTTCTTACCCGTATGTCTTTTACATACTGCTCCGCGGCCCTGGCTAAACCATCTTGAGCAGCACGAAGGTACGCATCTCCCGAATTGAAGGCGTTTAAGGCCTCTCGGGAGAAACAAGCGTCGCGTAGAACTGTCCGGCGACGCCTATGGTTCATGGCGCTCTCCACTTCTGAATTTGTGGCAGATAGCCGGTCCGCATCCTCTGTTGGAGGAGCGTCCGGCGCAAGCTTGGTGTTCGTCCCCGCCTCCGGACCAGACATTGGAGCCTGGCTGGTAGAGGCGCGGTTGGCGGCCCCTCCGGATATAGTCCGGCGAGGCCTCTTCGTCCTGGAAACAGTACGGATGTTAACATGCCCTGACAGAATAACGCCAGGAAGACAGAGGGCGCGTTATACCTTTGTGCCGAACTCTCAGTTCGGACTTCATCCCTTTTTACCCCACGGGGCCCGGCGGCTCCTCGTTGGCTAGTCGCCGCAAGTTCGGCCTCCCTCCTCGGAAATCTCCCCTGTAAAATACGGTTGTCGTCAGAAACACCGGAATATGTAAGGACGGAATCTCTCTTGCGAGAATAAACACTCCGGTTTCTGTCACCTGGGAGGCCGGGATTAGCCCGGGATAATCAGCCATAATGGCCACCAAGGTATTATCCTTGCTTAATTGGTGGAACACCCCGTCAATGAGCTCCACCGATATGTCCGGATCCTCTTCGGAGTCGGATCGAGGGACCATTCTGGGTCCTCAGGCTGTGGAGGGTAGCTGTTGATATCCTTTACCTCCTATCGAAGCTCCTGCATTGAAATCACCAGATTACGTATCTATTCATGGGAGCATTAAATAAGCGGGCAAGTGCAATTGTTCACTTACCCAACTTGGAGGTTCATACATAGTGAATCCGGCCCGGGGGTTGACGCGGAGGAAGTCCTCCTTTTCTCCCTTGTACAAAGATGTTAGAATCTTTACTAGAGCGGCAGCTGTGTCTGGCCCCTTGCGGCCGTAACGGGTGGCGTCATCCTCCCCGTTGAAATCCCACATGGGGTGACTCCTATATTGAAGCGGCCGCACCCCCCGCATAATACATGCGGCCATGACTCCAATCATGGTTAGTCCCGAATGAGCCAACAGTCTTATCCGGCCCATCAGGTAAAGAACGTCTCTGTTGTTTTCTCTCTGAGAGCTCCGCGGACGCCAACTTAAGCGTTTCTTTAAGGGAGCCATGCTGAACTCAGGGAGGCCGACCCGGACAGGGTCCGGCAGTGGGACGTCGTCTATGTAGAACCATTCTGAAGGCCAGTCCTCGGACACCTTCTTTGGGGTTCCGGATAGGTATCCGGTCCCGGCGATGCGCCATATTTCGGCTCCGCCCACTTGGTATATAGACCCCTTCTGAGAACGGGGCACTAAGCAGAACAACCTCTTCCACAGCGCAAAATGAGCCTCGACGCCTAAAAATAGCTCGCAAAGGGCAACAAAGCCTGCAATATGTAGCATGGAGCCAGGCGTGAGGTTGTGCAGCTGGAAGCCGTAGAACTCCAGAAGCCCGCGGAGGAATGGATGAATTGGAAATCCCAGACCCCTTAATAAATAAGGGACGAGGCACACCCGCTCTCCTTTATAAGGATTGGGGGTGCTCTCCGCTTGCTTGCCACCGTTGTAGGTGGCGAGTCCGGCTCGGATCGGGACCATATATGCTTGGGGAAGGAATCCTTTGGCCTGCAGTGACACTAGCTCGCTGTGTAGGATGGTGCAACTCTCCCAGTCTCCGGATTTGGGGCTGGAGGGGCGAGGGGAGGAGCTACGACGGCTGGCCATGTTGGAATGGACCTTTGCTGGAGACGCTCTGATGATAACTCGCGAGGAGAAGGAGATGTAGTTTGGATCTAGATCCCCATCCCGTTAAATAGGCGGCTCGTTTATATGACCAAGGGTGTGAATATAAAAACACCCCCGGGCTTTTCGCATTCGTTCAACACGTGGAAGACGGCAATTATTGGGCACCGAGACCGAGGAGCGCTACGGACATTATTCATACAGGTACACAAGATTCGGAGGGGGAACCCGCCTTGCAATGCCGAAGACAAATTTGCGCGCTGGACTCGACGTCATTGAAGCCTGGTTCGGGGGCTACTAAGGGAGTCCTGGATTAGGGGGTGTTCGGATAGCCGAACTATATCTTCAGCCGGACTCCAGGACTATGAAGGTACAAGATTGAGGACTTCGTCCCGTGTCTGGAAGGTTCTTTCCTTGGCGTGGAAGGCAAGCTAGGCGTGCGGATATTCAAGATCTCCTACCAATGTAACCGACTCTGTGTAACCCTAACCCTATCCGGTGCCTATATAAACCGAAGGGTTGTAGTCCGTAGGACGAACACATCATAACCATCATCATACCCATAGGCTAGCTTCTAGGGTTTAGCCTCCTTGATCTCGTGGTAGATCTACTCTTGTACTACCCATATCATCAATATTAATCTAGCAGGAGTAGGGTTTTACCTCCATCGAGAGGGCCCGAACCTGGGTAAAATAAAGTGTCCCTTGTCTCCTGTTACCATCCGACCTTGACGCACATCGGGACCCCCTACCCAAGATCCGCCCGTTCTGACACCGACCACGTCCTCCTCCGTGACGGAGGAGGGCATCCATCGGCCTCGAAGGTCGGAACCGGACATTGTCGAAGGTCCGAAGCACCTGGAATCTGGAGCCTAGGGTGTTGGAAATCGAGGCGACGGGCGAACTTGTTTGAGATTGGAAAGGAGTAAGGCCTTGGTCTCTTTATAAGAGGTTGAATACCAAGGGCCCTCCCCGTAACCGTTTGGGACTCGCCTTTAATCGAGAAAACATGCTAACGGGCACGATTGGGTTACCCATGTCCGTATTGATGAGAATCCCGTAAATAAAGGGGACACGATCTCTGCTTTGACAAGACGTTCCAAGGAAACCGCCTCGCAAAATACGGTGAGGTGGGAGAGCAAAAACGATTCGAATAAAGGCTTGGCCGTAGTGTGATGTCACACTACGGAATACGTCAGCAGATTAGATTTGTGTTAATATTATTCTCTCTATGGCAATATGTGGAAACTTATTTTGCAGATCCGGACACTACCCTTAGTGTTTACAAACTTTTATGAAGAACTTGGAGGAGGAGCCGCCTTGCAATGTCGAAGACAATCTGCGCGCCGGACTCGTCGTCATTGAAGCCTGGTTCAAGGGCTACTGAGGGAGTCCTGGATTAGGGGGTGTCCGGGTAGCCGGACTATACCTTTAGCCGGACTCCTGGACTATGAAGATACAAGATTGAAGACTTCGTCCCGTGTCTGCATGTGACTTTCCTTGGCGTGGAAGGCAAGCTTGGCGATGCGGATATTCAGATCTCCTACCATTGTAACCGAGTTTGTGTAACCCTAACCCTCTCCGGTGTCTATATAAACCGGAGGGTTTTAGTCCGTAGGACAACCCCAACATACAACAATCATACCATAGGCTAGCTTCTAGGGTTTAGCCTCCTTGATCTCGTGGTAGATCTACTCTTGTAATACCCATATCATCAATATTAATCAAGCAGGACGTAGGGTTTTACCTCCATCCAGAGGGCCCGAACCTGGGTAAAACATTGTGTCCCTTGTCTCCTGTTACCATCCGCCTAGACGCACAGTTCGGGACCCCCTACCCGAGATCCTCCGGTTTTGACACCGACAGGCTCTCTTGAGGTAGACCCACATGTCATCGGCTTAACTATGTACACTTCGAAGGATGGTATATCCTGGTAGTAGTACTAGTATAATTGAGATTTAATGCACCTTCTTGCCTGTCTTTCCTTCTTCTTCCTCCTCTATTCTTCCTCCTCTCTTCCCCATCGTCGGCCACATACCATTTCCGCTTGCTCACTACTCGTCCGCCCGCGCCATCTTCGTCGGTAACTCGCACGTACCATATCCCCCCGCTCACTACTCGGCCACACACGCCATCTTCTTTGCTCGCCTGCCTGAATCCACTTCCCCGCTCGCTCGTAGGCACCGAAAACCCCTATCACTCAACGCCCTAAAAAACCAATGGCAGAACCGACTGACACGCAAAGCCGCGATTGGAATTCCCTCCCCAATGTTCTCTTGGAGCAGATCTGTAATCGTATGGACCTGCTCAATATTGTGCGTTTGGCCACATGCTCATTGTCTATGTATTGTGTACTCGTCTGCAGCCGGCCGACCCTTTTCAAGACACCCTGCTTGCTGATGCCCGATCCTAGCTTCCATGTGGCCCAGACACTAACTTGACGATCCTACGGAGGTTGCCGCCGTGCCCCTCGACATGCTACCACTACCCGCCCACATGTCCTTCATGCGCGGCCAGTACTGGGTGGGCATGAAGGCCAACTGGATCATCCGCATACACCAGTCGGTAGTCCATGGCGTCTCGTGGATATCTACACCCAACGAGAGATCACCCTTCCATCATTGGATACCCCGGCATCGAGACTCGTGGCCCGCTGGACACTCCTGCCTACTACGCATGACGCGTCGAGCTTTTGGTAGACCTCCGTTTGCTGAAGGTTGTAATCTGTGAAGTGCCCACACCATCAAAATACTACCTAGATTATAAGCTCATTGCCCTATTTGACGGGGGATTAGTCTATCTGGAATCCTGTCGCCATACATGGTTATGGCTCATCATGAATCATGTTGACCCTCCATTTTTGTCTGATGTTATAGTGCATGATGGCATTGTTTACGCGGTTGATGCACAGATTGGCTGCACATACTGGTGGAATATATCTTCGTGTAATTCTTCTATCTCATCTCATCTTTACTATGACTGCCTTTTGACTGTTAGAAATTTAGAATAGATAGTATGGCTATAACCACATCATTGCCATATGTTCCTCTCATTACCTAGATTTTATGACCACACATGTTATTGTTAGAGTTGATATGAGAACAATTGGCATCTAATGATTGTTAGAATAGATATTATGAGTATAACCTCATGATTGCTATATGTTACTCTCATTTCCAATATTTTTATAACCACGCATGTTATTGTTAGAGTTGATATGAGAACAGTAGTGACTGCTATGGTAGAATATGAGTAGGCCCTGGCATAGCTGTTTTCCTCTCATTTTTACATGATGTTTGAACCATGACATATTGCTAGAATATGAAAGCCATTAGCTTAATTTTTTTAACTTGGGGTATGATTATGACCACACCATTGCAATTTGCTGGCTATGATCTGTGTCACTGTTAAAATAATCATAATTCCACACATACTCTGAACATGATTTTATATTTTTGTCCTTTTGGTCTCGAATTTGATTTGTTGCAGCACACGCAAATGCGTTGACCTTCATAATTCCAGGACCTAGAAATATACAAGTAAATGGGTGGTGGTTTATCGCTCGTTCAACTGACGGTTGTGCTCATTCGCGCGTACTAAGTTGACCAAACATTTCATTAAACCACATGCAGTACAATGCCTGGGGCGTTCGTGACTATCATGGCTATGGATGCTTCATGTTCAAGAAAGATCCCAGCTCCGTTGGGCCGGGTATATTCAACTGGAGGCGGGTTTACAGTCTCGGCAACCACTCCATCTTTCTCGGGCTCAATTATTCGATCATCCAACCAATCATCAATCATATCACCGCAATGATTACTTTGCTATGCAACTTCCATTCGCCAGGGGGAACTGTGTTTACACATCATACCATAGGTTTCATGAATCACAATATCCAGAGATTCGTCAACACAGCTTGTTGCCAGATGATCTTCCATGTGTGAAAGGCATCAAGCTTCCAAGCGAGGAATGGATTTTGCAAACCCGACATGCGGCGATGTGGTTCATGCCAACATCAAATATGCACAACTTGATTCACAGTGATATCTAGACTGAGCCATGTATCCTGCTACTATAGCATGGCCACCTTTTGTTGGATATTATGTACTATAGTTAGTTTGAAGGCTAGATACCTTTTTGGGATTAAGTGCATCCTAACTCACCTGCGTAGCATGTACTGATAATGATGATGGAGATGTTGTGCAGAAGTCATATATTATATATCAATTAGGCTTCAAGTGCAACTTGTTGGTGAAAGTGTTGTCCAATGGGAATTATATTTTCTATTACTCATGTAGCCTACAAAGTCTGTCGCACAACCTTGTAACTTCGTACTCCAATTTCTAAATTTGTAGTACTAGTAGTCCTCTATACCGTATATTGCGCTAGTCATACTAGTACCTCCCTCCTAGCTTATTGGCCCCTTCGTAGTTTGTGTAAAATTTTGACCATAAATTTAACTAACTAAATGTTAATGCATGTCACAAAAAATTATATCACTGGATTCGTATTTGGACATATTTTCTAATGGTATAATTTTCGGTGACATGCATTGACATTTTGTTAGTTAAACCTATGGTCAAAATGTGACATTAAATATGAAGGGGGCCAATAAAACAGGAGGGAGGTAGTAGTAACTAGTAAGTAGTAGTTGTATGACTAGTAAGTAGTACATCAGTACTAGTATACATCGATCAAATTATCCATCATGTCCTCACATTGAATTGACATGACAATAAGCTGCACGTGAGGTCACACAAGAGTCCCAGCGGCATGTTCGGTTCACCAACGTGAGCCTCACCCCCTGGTAGTACAACAACACTCTCCCATTCTCTACAATATCACTTTCCCATTCTCTCCCGGTCTCTCTGCCTCCCAGCCACTGCCTTGATCTGTTCTAGTTGGTACAATGAGCGATGAGCTACTGGAGCTGCTATACTTCATTGCAAGTAGTCGAAAGGAAGACGCTGAAAAAATTGATATCAACAAGGATGCTCTTCAAGCTAGCAGCATGAAGGAAGGAACCAGCGAGGCCGCTCCTACGAGTATTTGTCCCGTCGCCATGTATGATGATTTCGATCTTTATGGGGGTTTTCAAGTCTTTAGAGTATGCATGTAGTAATGAAGCCAAGACCCAAGTTTGTTCCGGTGTTGTGGATGATGTCGCTTGAAACTACGTCGGTATTTCCCCAAAGAGGAAGGGATGATGCAGTATAGCTACAGTAGGTATTTCCCTCAGTTGTGAAACCAAGATATCAATCCAGTAGAAGAACCAAGAAACACTACGTAAACGGTACCTGCACACAAATAACAAATACTTGCAACCCGGCACGTAAGAGGGGTTGTCAATCCCTCCACGATAAAAAGATAGATAAATTTGTGGAAGATTGGATAAATAGCTCTCAATAAAACACGAAATAAAATAAGTAATAAAAAGTACAGCAAGGCATTTTTGGTTTTTGGAATAATAGATATGAAAATAAAAGTAGCAGATAATAGACTGGAAAGCAAATATGATGAAGAATAGACCCGGGGGCCGTAGATTTCACTAGTGGCTTCTCTCAAGAAATAACACATGGTGGGTAAACAAATTACTATTGGGAAATTGATAGAAGATCAAATAATTATGACGATATCCAAGGCAATGATCAATACATAGGCATCACGTCCAAGATTAGTACGCCGAAACGACTATGCATGTACTATTATTACTCGTCTCATCGCCCGCTATCCAGCATGCATCTAGTGTATTAAGTTCATGAAGAAACAGAGTAATGCAATAAGAATGATGACATGATGTAGACAAGATCTATTCATGTAGGAATAGCTCCCATCTTGTTATCCTTAATAGCAACGATACATGTGTGTCTTGCTGCCCCTTCTGTCACTGGGAAAGAACACCGCAAGATCGAACCCATCACAAAGCACCTCTTCTCATGGCAAGAAAAATCGAACTAGTTGGCCTAACTAAACCAAAGATTCGAAGAAGAGATATGAGGCTATAAATAATCATGCATACAAGAGATCAAAGAAGACTCAAATAATATTCATGGATAAATTCTGATCATAAACTCAAACTTCATCGGATCCCAACAAACACACCGCAAAAAGTCATTACATCAAATTAATAGATCTCCTAGATACCATTGTATTGGGAATCAAAGAGAGAGAGGAATCCATCTAGCTACTGCCTACGGACCCGTACGTCTATGGTGGACTAATCACGCATCATCGGAGAGGCACCAACAAGGAAGATGAACCCCTCTATGATGGTGTTAGATTGGATCTCGTGGTTCTGGAACTTGCGGTGGCTGGAATTGTGTTTTGTCGGCTCCCCTAGGGTTTCTGGAATATTTGGGAATTTATAGGGCGAACAGGTGGTGCAGCAGACCCCCATGGGCCCCACAACCCCCCTGGGCGCTTGGGCTCCTGGGCACGCCCTGGTGGGTTGTGGTCCCCACGGGCCTCCTCCCAGGTGCTTTCTTGGTTCCCAAGGTGTCTTCTGGTCCAAAAAAAATCTCCAAAAAGTTTCGTTGCGTTTGCACTCCGTTTGGTATTGATATTCTGCGAAGTAAAAAACAAGCAACAATAACAGCAACTGGCACTGGGCACTATGTCAATAGGTTAGTCCCAAAAAATGATACAAAGTTGCTATAAAATAGCTGTCAAACATCCGTGAATGATAATATAACATCATGGAACAATCAAAAATTATAGATATGTTGGAGACGTATCAGTGGACTTCAGATTTGGAGTAGCACTTATCTGTCGAAATCTTTCATCATTTACTTAAATAGTTGATTGATCACACATCGAGTATCATTTAACTGGAGTTAACCGATGCAAGTCCAAGATGGATTGGTCGGGGCTGCCGGCTGGCATCAAGTTCGATCCCTTGGATCAAGAGCTGATCGAGCATCTTGAGGCCAAAGTGAGTGCTGACAACACGAGATCCCACCCTCTCATCGATTTGTTCATACCCGCCATTGACAGCAAGCACGACATATGCTACACCCATCCTGAGAAACTTATAGGTGGGGCATCGATCGACCGTCTACGTGCACAAAATATATTCCTTTGTTTATACCTCTATTTATATTTTTAGACGCAGACCTAGTGAAGCAATTACAATTTGACAGTAAATATAAAGTGAATCATGGTGACTGCAACATGCCAAAGATGTTATCAAAATGCCAACTACCGTAAAACTTCTATTAGCCAATACTGCAGGTATCACACTGCATGGCCTAAGCAAGCATTTCTTCTAGCACAACTCTAGGGCATTCCAAAGGAGCACACAGACGCGTCACAAGATACAGTTGGAGTGCGGCATGCACATGATGTAGCACAAGACCGACAATAGCACGTCGGTGATGGTCAACGGCCAGTAGACGGGCATCAAAAAGGTTCTGGTGCTACACACCAACAAGAACTTCGACCAGCAGAGGACCAACTGGGCAATGCACCAGTACCACCTCTAGGACCTGGATCAAGAGAAGGGGTGGGCGCGGGTCATCTGCAAGATTTTATACCAGACGAACACTAGGGCCAGGACTAAAAAGATTATAAGTTAGTTTGGTATTGGTACTTGTTAAGGTTCTTTCGATATGAACTTGGCATTTGCTTCCAACCATCATGTCGAGGGTCGACGTGGATATAAAGCTGAATCATTTGTTGTGAAAAAAATCCAGGCACCTAACTTTTATGGGTAGCATAAGCACCTGTCGTTCGAATTCCCAGCTCTCCGATTTTTATACATCTTCGAGTATGCACGGGATCCATCAAGTTTCACAGGCTGATAGTTGGATGCAAGACATCGGGACTGGACTATGGCACGCCAAGCCCAACTGCAAATTGTTAAAAGAGAGGAGTGATTGATTTGGGCCTTCCAGAACAGTTAAGGGTCGCGACCTCGATCGCGTGAAGCACTTCCCATGGACTCAGAAAAGGCCCAGTCGGTTATTATTAGTTGAAATGTGTAAAATATTCCATAATAAAAAGAAATATGTAAAATGCAATGAATTTGGTCCGGTTTCACTGAAAATCATTCGTTGTGCATGAAATTCGTCTATGGAATGACAAGACAGCTATCCATACAGAGCCTAACCATACGGAACCAGCAGGTCCATGGTCATACGCAAGCAAGTGCATGCACTTATTATCACGCTGGAAAAATAATGCTGATGTATGAGACAATGAAACCCATGAAATTTTCAACATAGTCAATAAACGAGAGAATTCTACAAGTACAAACTGATAACTGGGATCCAGCAGGTATATTGTTTTTTGAGGTCGAGCAACTATCAACTGGGTTGTAGACTGCCCGGGCTTGGTTTTGTTTTTAACATGCCCAGGCCATGAAGACAATGGGGCACAAAGATCCAGCAGGTATCAAATGGCTTCTGGCCCACAAGCCCTAGTTACATTTTCTCTTAGAACATCCGCAGGTAGTTATTTTACTGAAGAAAATGCACAATCCAATTCTATTTTCCTCTAAGAACGCCATGTTCTACTTCCATTTTATGATCTCTACCTATAGTTTTACTAGTACATATACATATATTATTATATTGAAAATACGTAAAGTTCCCTTTTCATCTTTACATCCTAGCGCTAATTTTTTTTACCACTGCTTTCCCCTAAAACCAACTCAATTGTCCCACGTCTTATTAGCTTAAAAAATAAAAAAATATTTAATTTGGCAAATCAATAAGTTTTTACAAACTAAATGTTTATCATTTCTGGATTAAAATAGTTCGGACTCCACCGAAATATGCAAAATTAGGTTGAACTTTTTGACCGTGGTCCTCGTCAGAAAATGGGCTGCAATAAATTCCTTAAGACTTAGCAAATGGGCTGCAAATTATTAAAAAAATAGCAAATGAGTTGTATGTTGTCCACCACAGATTTGGAGGCTGACTTGTGGGCCTACTAAGTTGATGCGTACATAAGGTTTCTCAAAAAAAAAGAAACTTAGTCAACAATCGACTCTACCAATGTGAGACCGTTAGACATCAATCCAACGACAATCGTGCTTCTTCAGTCTCTGATCTTCCTACTCTATCCGCCCAAACCAGCGCCGGGGGAACAACCTACTCCCATCTCCTATGGCCGGCTGTGCTGCCGGGCAGGCCTCACGGCCCCACCCTACTCGCATCTCTACTCACCCACACCTCATGTTATTCTTCGGCGACAGCAGCCTCACACTGCAGCCGAACCAGTAAACCCTCATACCCCATCTGCATGGGAAACAACTGTCAAGTCTTCCTCGGCTCTGGTTCATTCCTTCCTTGGCCTCACCATCGTCCACCGTCTTGGTGCTCTCGATGCGGCGTGGTCAACATGGTCAACAAACGACATCCATCAGAAGAGGACTATACGTGGAGAGGCTGCCAGGTGGGTCCACAGCCGCATGCAAGGAAGTTCCTCCTTTTTCACGAGTAGGAAGTTCCTCCTTATTACATGCAAAATATTGATTCCTCCACCTGACGGCAGGGATCCACTGGAAGGGCCTACGTATTTCACACAAAAAATGTACCCCCGCTGACGGCTAGGACCCACTAGCTATATCTTCACACACAAGGAAGTGCCTCCTTATTACGCACAAAAAATTATTCCTACCCCTGCTACCTGGGACCCACCAGATCGATTTGGAGGCTGACTTATGGGCCTACTTAGTTGACATGGACACAAGGCTTTTTCAACGTAGTCCATACAAATGATTCTAGTTGTAGTGACCGTAGATGTAAATCCAATGGCCGCGCAGGCCTAACCGCCCCACCCTACTCCCATCGCTGGCCTGACCATCCCTCTACTCACCCACATTTCCTGTTATTCTCCGATGATGGCAGACGAACCAGTAAACCCTCTTACTCCCCTCCATGTGGGAAATAACTGCCGAGTCTTCTCTGGCTCCGGGTCGTTCCCTTCCTAGGCCTCGCCGTCGTCCAGTGATCTGGTGCTCTTGGTGCAGCGTGGTCAATGAGCGACATCCATCGGGAGAGGACTGTATGTGGAGAGGCTAACCGTCGGGTCCACGGCCGCATGCAAGGAAGTGTTTCCTTATTACGCGCAAAATAATGATTTCTCCACCTGACAACAGGGACCCACCGGAAGGGTCTGTATCTCGCAAAAAAAATGTTTCCCCTTGATAGCTGGGACCCACCAGGTCGAAGCGTATGTGGAGTTATTTGTCTGGTCGTGAACATTTACGTACATAGCGGTCAATCCGTTTCTCTACAGCGATGACCCGTGGCCGAGTAAGGAGCGGCATCTATCGTAATAGAACCGTCGACGTAGCATGTCACGCAGTCCCGTCTATATCGTGTACATGTACGTACAACCATGCAGCAAGAAAGTAAATATGGCTACGTACGTACATACGGGCGGGGTCTAGAACGCGTACAACAACGACATCTTGTTCATCAGCAACCAACCGATTGGGTGGAACGGAGGAAACAATGTCGTGTTCATCGAGAGGCAACTGACTGGGCCGAAATACGTCATGTTCATCAGGAGCCAACTAGCTTGGAAAGAACAGCCAAAACAAGGTCTGGCATACCGCCGACAGAGGAAATGGCCTTATGTTTAACTTCTTACGGTTGAAACGGGGTCCTGTTCATCAGAAAGGGTCTGGCGTACCACAACACGAAGGAAACGGACTTCTGTTCGAGTGCCTACGATCGAAACAGGGTATTGTCAATCGGGAGGGGTCTAGTGTACCACAAAATGGAGGAAACAGACTTTTGTTCGAGCGCCTACGGTCGAAACAGGGTCATGTTCATCCGTCGTCAACTGCCTCGCCTCCACGAGCCACTGTTCATCCACGGTCGACTTCCTCTAGCCTCCACCATCTATTGTTCATCCACGGGCTACTGTTCATCCAGCCTCCACCTGCTACTCTTCATCCAGCCTCCATGGGGTCCTGTTCATCCACCCCTAACCGGCTGGGGTGCAACGGCCTCCTTGGGGTCTGTTCATCCAGCGACAACCGCCTACTACAACGGGGTCATGTTCATCCAACCCCCACCGGGAATTTTTCATCCACAGCCTCACACCACGTCTCGACTCGTTCTACGTAGCACACACGTGGTAGCAATGGCCACTATTCATCAAGATGCAATCCAACACCGCCTGGCTGCGACTCACACGGGGGCTCGATCGGCTTCAGTAAGCAGCAGCATCAATCAATCGCTCGGGTTTAGTTAGCAGTGGCAATGAAGGAATCGCTCGGGTTCATTCAGTAGTCAAGGAATCGCTCGAGTTCAGTTCATAGCCATGATCGATCGCTCGGGTTCAGTAACGTAGCGAGTGCAATCGCTCGGGTTCAGTAAGCGAACGCCTCGCTCGGGTTCATTTAGAGCCAAAAAACGCCTCGCACAAAAGTGCACGTACGTGCGAGAGAGAGAAATGTGCAGACCACAATGCATCGCACGGCCTCGGCCACCTACCGTAACAGGGAACTCCCTGAAATTTTCCTCGCCCTCGCTTCTACCATGATTTTTTTAATCATGGACGGCCCAAAGATTGTCATGCAGATGCATCTCTGGCCCGCCCAGGATGAAAAGCCTAATTTATGTCATGATTTTTTGTCATAGAAGTAGGAGCCCATTACATCTATGATGATACGTGTTTCTGTCACAATTATCGTCATAGAAGTGTCATAACCATGACAGAAAAAAATGTTCAGACCATAATGTCACGGATGTGCCTTTTTTTGTAGTGATGTCAAGGATTCAGTCAATCCCGTTGCAATTTCCTTTGTGCGGCAATATGTTACTTGCCCGAGATTCGATTGTCGGTATCTCCGTACCTAGTTCAAGTTCGTTACCGGCAAGTATCTTTACTCGTTCCCTAATACAAGATCCCGTGACCAAACTCATTAGTCACATGAAGCTTTTTATGATGTTGTATTACCGAGAGGGCCTAGAGATGTCTCTCTGTCACACGGAGTGACAAATCCCAGTCTCGATCCATGCAACCCAACAAATACCTTCTGATATACCTGTAGAGAACCTTTATGATCACCCAGTTACAAAGTGATGTTTGATAGCACACAAAGTATTCCTCCGGTATCCGGGAGTGGCATGATATCATGGTCTAAGAAACTGATACTTGACATGAAGAAAGCTATAGCAAATAATTAAATGATCTGATGCTAACTTACGGTTGGGTCTGTCCATCACATCATTCTCCTAACGATGTGATCCAATTACCAAATGACAACTAATGTACACGGTTAGGAAACCACAACCATCTTTGATTGACGAGCTAGTCTAGTTGAGGCTTACTAGGGACATGGTGTAGTTTATGTATTCACACATGTATTTAAGTTTCCGGTTAATACAATTCTAGCATGAATATTAAACATTTATCATGAACGGGAAATATGATAATAACCATTTTATTATTGCCTCTAGGGCATATTTCCAACATAGATATGTCTAGAACCAAGCACAAACCATCATGCAAAAAAATGCGGCTAGCAGCAATCTACGTTCTTCTATAAATCGAAGTAGTACAGTCTCATCATGAGAATATGCATCTTACAAACCATCTTGAAGCAGAGATATAATGGGTGAAAAATCAACTCTTGGCTACTATTATTTATTTGTTCTCCAATGGATAAAGGTAAACACTCGATAATCCGTATGTCAACATGGGTGCTTGATTTTTAAAGGAAATCCAACCTACACATGCAGGCACCAATGGTGTAGCAAATGAGCATACTGCATCTTCCTAAGCTCTAACGTCCTTGTACATGCTACACTATTAGCCTCCAAATTAGCCACCTCCTTCTCAACACCAAGCATCTTGTATTCCAATCATGGAGGCTGCAAGAAGTCAGTTCTCTGATCTCTTCATGCTCCTCTTTGTGATTCCTTGTAACACCACAAAATATTTTCTTTGGATTTTCAAATTTTTTAATGGTTCTTATTTTGATGGTTTATTAATTGGTTTTTTTAAGATCAAAAGTATTTCTTATGTAGAAAAGTTTTGGAAGTATTTAAAAATAATCCAAGGATATGGCCACTTCACTCTTTTCAAATACTTCTAACTCTTCCCAAAATTTATTCTGTCATTTTAAATCCTTCTCATAGTCATCCCCACTCTCTAGGACAGAATCCAACACCTTTCCCTCTCCACAAAAATATTTTTCTTACATTTAATAAATTCCAAATTTGGAATTCCAATTATGCTTAGTTTCTTTGATTTACAACGGAACTATATTGTTCCCAATTCTTTTGTACCCTCAAAAATTACTCTATCTATTTGACAGTACCCACAACCCATTCCACCAAAAATATTTGGTTTCACGGTTCAAAATTTTCAAACTTCATTCAGTTCAAATTTGGACCAGATTCAAACTCCATGGTCAAAGCCCAATTTAAATTGCTCCAAAAATTTCGAAACTTTGCCAGACTCTCCAAAAATTCCTAAAATGCCTAGAGCCCTCTGGCATTTCATCATACACTTGATGTGAAGGAAATATGCCCTAGAGGCAATAATAAAGTTATTATTTATTTCCTTATATCATGATAAATGTTTATTATTCATGCTAGAATTGTATTAACTGGAAACATAATACATGTGTGAATACATAGACAAACAGAGTGTCACTAGTATGCCTCTACTTGACTAGCTCATTAATCAAAGATGGTTATGTTTCCTAACCATGAACAAAGAGTTGTTATTTGATTAACGAGATCACATCATTAGTTGAATGATCTGATTGACATGACCCATTCCATTAGCATAGCACCCGATCGTTTAGTATGTTGCTATTGCTTTTATCCATGACTTATACATGTTCCTTTAACTATGAGATTATGCAACTCCCGTTTACCGTAGGAACACTTTGTGTGCTACCAAACGTCACAACGTAACTGGGTGATTATAAAGGTGCTCTACAGGTGTCTCCGAAGGTACATGTTGGGTTGGCGTATTTCGAGATTAGGATTTGTCACTCCGATTGTCGGAGAGGTATCTCTGGGCCCTCTCGGTAATGCACATCACATAAGCCTTGCAAGCATTGCAACTAATGTGTTAGTTGTGAGATGATGTATTACGGAACGAGTAAAGAGACTTGCCGGTAACGAGATTGAACTAGGTATTGGATACCGACGATCGAATCTCGGGCAAGTAACATACCGATGACAAAGGGAACAAATGTATGTTGTTATGCGGTCTGACCGATAAAGATCTTCGTAGAATATGTAGGAGCCAATATGGGCATCCAGGTCCCGCTATTGGTTATTGACCGGAGACGTGTCTTGGTCATGTCTACATTGTTCTCGAACCGTAGGGTCCGCACGCTTAAGGTTTCGATGACAGTTATATTATGAGTTTATGAGTTTTGATGTACCGAAGGAGTTCGGAGTCCCGGATGAGATCGGGGACATGACGAGGAGTCTCGAAATGGTCGAGACGTAAAGATCGATATATTGGACGACTATATTCGGACATCGGAAGGGTTCTGAGTGGTTCGTGTATTTTCGGAGGTACCGGGGACTTACGGGATTACGGGAGAAGTAATGGGCCTTGATGGGCTTTAGTGGGAAGAGGAAAAAGGCTGCTGCGCCCCCCCTCCCCTCTAGTCCGAATTGGACTAGGGAAAAGGGGGCCGGCCACCTCTCCTTCTCCTCCTATTCCTTCTCCCTTCCTCCCCTTTTGGTGGACTCCTACTAGGACTTGGAGTCCTAGTAGGAATCCTAGTCCTGGCCGCACCTTTGCCTTGGCCGGCCTCCTCCTCCTCCATCCTTTATATACAGGGGCAGGGGGCACCCCATAGACACACAAGTTGATCTACGGATCGTTCCTTAGCCGTGTGCGGTGCCCCCTTCCACCAAATTCTACCTCGGTCATATCGTTGCAGTGCTTAGGCGAAGCCCTGCGCCGGTAACACATCAAGATCGTCACCACGCCGTCGTGCTGACGGAACTCTTCCCCGATGCTTTGCTGGATCGGAGCCCGGGGATCGTCATCGAGCTGAACGTGTGCCAAGAACTCGGAGGTGCCGGAGTAACGGTACTTGGATCGGTTGGATCGCGAGGAGAACGTACGACTACTTCCTCTACGTTGCGTCAACGCTTCCGCTTCGGTCTACGAGGGTACGTAGACAACACTCTCCCCTCTCGTTGCTATGCATCACCATGATCTTGCGTGTGCGTAGGAATTTTTTTGAAATTACTACGTTCCCTAACAGTGGCATCCGAGCCTAGGTTTTTATGGTTTGATGTTATTTGCACGAGTAGAACACAAGTGAGTTGTGGACGATACAAGTCATACTGCCTACCAGCATGTCATACTTTGGTTCAGCGGTATTGTTGGACGAGACGATCCGGACCAACCTTACGCGTACTCTTACGCGAGACCGGTTCCCTCGACGTGCTTTGCACATAGATGGCTTGCGGAAGACTGTCTCTCCAACTTTAGTTGAACCGAGTGTGGCTACGCCCGGTCCTTGAGAAGGTTAAAACGGAGTCTATTTGACAAACTATCGTTGTGGTTTTGATGCGTAGGTAAGATGAGTTCTTGCTTAAGCCCGTAGCAGCCACGTAAAACTTGCAACAACAAAGTAGAGGACGTCTAACTTGTTTTTGCAGGGCATGTTGTGATGTGATATGGTCAAGACATGATGCTATATTTTATTGTATGAGATGATCATGTTTTGTAACCGAGTTATCGGCAACCGGCAGGAGCCATATGGTTGTCGCTTTATTGTATGCAATGCAATCGCCCTGTAATGCTTTTCTTTATCACTAAGCGGTAGCGATAGTCGTAGAAGCATAAGATTGGCGAGACGACAACGATGCTACGATGGAGATCAAGGTGTCGCGCCGGTGACGATGGTGATCATGACGGTGCTTCGAAGATGGAGATCACAAGCACGAGATGATGATGGCCATATCATATCACTTATATTGATTGCATGTGATGTTTATCTTTTTATGCATCTTATCTTGCTTTGATTGACGGTAGCATTATAAGATGATCTCTCACTAAATTATCAAGAAGTGTTCTCCCTGAGTATGCACCGTTGCAAAAGTTCTTCGTGCTGAGACACCACGTGATGATCGGGTGTGATAGGCTCTACGTTCAAATACAACGGGTGCAAAACAGTTGCACACGCGGAATACTCAGGTTATACTTGACGAGCTATGCATATAAGATATGACCTCGGAACACGGAGACCGAAAGGTCGAGCGTGAATCATATAGTACATATGATCAACATAATGATGTTCACCATTGAAACTACTCCATCTCACGTGATGATCGGACATGGTTTAGTTGATTTGGATCACGTGATCACTTAGAAGATTAGAGGGATGTCTATCTAAGTGGGAGTTCTTAAGTAATATGATTAATTGAACTTTAATTTATCATGAACTTAGTCCTGGTAGTATTAGCATATCTATGTTGTAGATCAATAGCTCGCATTGTTGCTTCCCTGTGTTTATTTTGATATGTTCCTAGAGAAAATTGTGTTGAAAAATGTTAGTAGCAATGATGCGGATTGGATCCGTGATCTGAGGTTTATCCTCATTGCTGCACAGAAGAATTATGTCCTTGATGCACCGCTAGGTGACGGACCTATTGCAGGAGCAGATGCAGACGTTATGAACGTTATGCTAGCTCAATATGATGACTACTTAATAGTTTAGTGCACCATGCTTAAACGGCTTAGAATCGGGACTTCAAAGACGTTTTGAACGTCATGGACCATACAAGATGTTCGAGGAGTTGAAGTTAATATTTCAAGCAAATACCCGAGTTGAGAGATATGAAGTCTCCAACAAGTTCTATAGCTAAAAGATGGAGGAGAATCGCTCAACTAGTGAGCATGTGCTCAGATTGTCTGGGTACTACAATCGCTTGAATCAAGTGGGAGTTAATCTTCCAGATAAGATAGTGATTGACAGAATTCTCTAGTCACCATCACCAAGTTAGTAGAACTTCGTGATGAACTATAATATGCAAGGGATAACGGAAAATATTCCCAAGCTCTTCGCGATGCTAAAATCGGCGAAGGTAGAAATCAAAGAAAAAACATCAAGTGTTGATGCTTGACAAGATCACTAGTTTCAAGAAAAGGGCAAAAGGAAAGAAGGGGAACTTCAAGAAGAACGGCAAGCAAGTTGCTGCTCAAGTGAAAAAGCCCAAATCTGGTCCTAAGCCTGAGACTAAGTGCTTCTACTGCAAAGGGACTGGTCACTAGAAGCGGAACTACCCCAAGTGATTGGCGGATAAGAAGGATGGCAAAGTGAACATAAGTATATTTGATATACATGTTATTGATGTGTACTTTACTAGTATTCATAGCAACCCCTCAGTATTTGATACTAGTTCAAGTTGCTAAGATTAGTAACTCGAAACAGGAGTTGCAGAATGAACAAAGACTAGTTAAAGGGCAAGGTGACGATGTGTGTTGGAAGTGGTTCCAAGATTGATATGATCATCATCACACACTCCCTATACTTTCGGGATTAGTGTTGAAACTAAATAAGTGTTATTTGGTGTTTGCGTTGAGCATGAATATGATTTGATCATGTTAATTGCAATACAGTTATTCATTTAAGTTAGAGAACAATTGTTGTTCTGTTTACATGAATAAAACCTTCTATGGTCATACACACCAATGAAAATAGTTCATTGGATCTCGATCGTAGTGATACACATATTCATAATATTGAAACCAAAAGATGCGAAGTTAATAATGATAGTGCAACCTATTTGTGGCACTGCCGTTTAGGTCATATTGGTGTAAAGCGCATGAAGAAACTCCATGCTGATGGGATTTTGGAATCACTTGATTATGAATCACTTGATGCTTGCGAACCATGCCTCTTGGGCAAGATGACTAAAACGACGTTCTCTGGAACAATGGAGCAAGCAACAGATTTGTTGGAAATCATACATACTGATGTATATGATCCGATGAATATTAAGGCTCGCGACAAGTATCATTATTTTCTAACCTTCACAGATGATTTGAGCAGATATGGGTATATCTACTTGATGAAACATAAGTCTGAAACATTTGAAAAGTTCAAAGAATTTTAGAGTGAAGTGAAAATCATCGTGACAAGAAAATAAGGTTTCTACGATCTGATCGCGGAGACAAATATTTGAGTTACGAGTTTGGTCTTCAATTAAAACAATGTGGAATAGTTTCACAAATTCATGCCACCTGGAACACCACAGCATAATGGTGTGTCCGAACGTCATAACCGTACTTTATTGGATATAGTACAATCTATGATGTTTCTTACCGATTTACCAATATCATTTTGGGATCATGCATTAGAGACAGCTGCATTCACGTTAAAAGGGGCACCATCTAAAGTCCGTTGAGACGACACAAAATGAACTGTGGTTTGGCAAGAAACCAAAGTTGTCGTTTCTTAAAGTTTGGGGTTACGATGCTTATGTGAAAAAGTTTCATCCTGATAAGCTCAAACCCAAATCGGAGAAATGTGTCTTCATAGGTACCCAAAGGAGACTGTTGGGTACACCTTCTATCACAGATCCGAAGGCAAGATATTCGTTGCTGAGAATGGATCCTTTCTAGAGAAGGAGATTCTCTCGAAAGAAGTGAGTGGAAGGAAAGTAGAAAACTTGATAAGGTAATTGTACCTTCTCCCTTATTGGAAAGTAGTTCATCACAGAAATCTGTTCTTGTGACTACTACACCAATTAGTAAGGAAGCTAATGATGATGATCATGTAACTTCAAGATCAAGTTACTACCGAATCTCGTAAGTAAACCAGAGTGAGATCCGCACCAGAGTGGTACGGTAATCCTGTTCTGGAAGTCATGTTACTAGACCATGATGAACTTGCGAACTATGAGGAAGCGATGGTGAGCCCAGATTCCGCAAAATGGTTTGAGGCCATGAAATCTGAGATATGATCCATGTATGAGAACAAAGTATGGACTTTGATGGATTTGCCCGATGATCGGCAAGCCATAGAAAATAAATGGATCTTCAAGAGGAAGACGGACGCTGATAGTAGTGTTACTATCTACAAAGCTAGAATTGTCGAAAAAGGTTTTTCGACAAGTTCAAAGTATTGACTACGATGAGAGTTTCTCACTCGTATCTATGCTTAAGTCTGTCCGAATCATGTTAGCAATTGCCGCATTTTATGAAATCTGGCAAATGGATAAACAAAACTGCATTCCTTAATGGAGAGTTGTATATGATGCAACTAGAAGGTTTTGTCGATCCTGAAGGTGTTAACAAAATATGCAAGCTCCAGCGATCCATCTATGGACTGGTGCAAGCATCTCGGAGTTGGAATATACGCTTTGATAAGTTGATCAAAGCATATAGTTTTATACAGACTTGCGGTGAAGCCTGTATTTACAAGAAAGTGAGTGGGAGCACTACAACATTTCTGATAAGTATATGTAAATGACATATTGTTGATCGGAAATAATGTAGAATTATTCTGCAAAGCATAAAGGAGTGTTTGAAAGGAGTTTTTCAAAGAAAGGACCTCGGTAAAGCTGCTTACATATCGAGCATCAAGATCTATAGAGATAGATCGAGACGCTTGATAAGGTTTTTCAATGAGTACATACCTTGACAAGATTTTGAAGTAGTTCAAAATGGAACAGTCAAAGAAAGAGTTCTTGCATGTGTTACAAGGTGTGAAATTGAGTAAGACTCAAAGCCCGACCACGGCAGAAGATAGAAAGAGAATGAAAGTCATTCCTTATGCTTTGGCCATAGGTTCTATAAAGTATGCCATGCTGTGTTCCAGACCTATTGTATACCCTACCCTGAGATTGGCACGGGAGTACAATAGTGATCTAGGAGTAGATCACTGGACGGCGGTCAAAATTATCCTTAGTGGAATAAGGATATGTTTCTCGATTATGGAGGTGACAAAAAGGTTCGTCGTAAAGAGTTACGTCGATGCAAGTTTTGACACTGATCCAGATGACTCTAAGTCTCAATCTGGATACATATTGAAAGTGGGAGCAATTAGCTAGAGTAGCTCCATGCAGAGCATTGTTGACATAGAAATTTGCAAAGTACATGCGGATCTGAATGTAGCAGACCCGTTGACTAAGATTCTCTCACAAGCAAAACATGATCACACCTTAGTACTCTTTGGGTGTTAATTACATAGCGATGTAAACTAGATTACTGAATCTAGTAAACCCTTTGGGTGTCAGTCACATAGCGATGTGAACTATGGGTGTTAATCACATGATGATGTGAACTATTGATGTTAATCACATGGTGATGTGATCTAGATTATTGACTCTAGTGCAAGTGGGAGACTGAAGGAAATATGCCCTAGAGGCAATAATAAAGTTATTATTTATTTCCTTATATCATGATAAATGTTTATTATTCATGCTAGAATTGTATTAACTGGAAACATAATACATGTGTGAATACATAGACAAACAGAGTGTCACTAGTATGCCTCTACTTGACTAGCTCATTAATCAAAGATGGTTATGTTTCCTAACCATGAACAAAGAGTTGTTATTTGATTAACGAGATCACATCATTAGTTGAATGATCTGATTGACATGACCCATTCCATTAGCATAGCACCCGATCATTTAGTATGTTGCTATTGCTTTTATCCATGACTTATACATGTTCCTTTAACTATGAGATTATGCAACTCCCGTTTACCGTAGGAACACTTTGTGTGCTACCAAACGTCACAACGTAACTGGGTGATTATAAAGGTGCTCTACAGGTGTCTCCGAAGGTACATGTTGGGTTGGCGTATTTCGAGATTAGGATTTGTCACTCCGATTGTCGGAGAGGTATCTCTGGGCCCTCTCGGTAATGCACATCACATAAGCCTTGCAAGCATTGCAACTAATGTGTTAGTTGTGAGATGATGTATTACGGAACGAGTAAAGAGACTTGCCGGTAACGAGATTGAACTAGGTATTGGATACCGACGATCGAATCTCGGGCAAGTAACATACCGATGACAAAGGGAACAAATGTATGTTGTTATGCGGTCTGACCGATAAAGATCTTCGTAGAATATGTAGGAGCCAATATGGGCATCCAGGTCCCGCTATTGGTTATTGACCGGAGACGTGTCTTGGTCATGTCTACATTGTTCTCGAACCGTAGGGTCCGCACGCTTAAGGTTTCGATGACAGTTATATTATGAGTTTATGAGTTTTGATGTACCGAAGGAGTTCGGAGTCCCGGATGAGATCGGGGACATGACGAGGAGTCTCGAAATGGTCGAGACGTAAAGATCGATATATTGGACGACTATATTCGGACATCGGAAGGGTTCTGAGTGGTTCGTGTATTTTCGGAGGTACCGGGGACTTACGGGATTACGGGAGAAGTAATGGGCCTTGATGGGCTTTAGTGGGAAGAGGAAAAAGGCTGCTGCGCCCCCCCTCCCCTCTAGTCCGAATTGGACTAGGGAAAAGGGGGCCGGCCACCTCTCCTTCTCCTCCTATTCCTTCTCCCTTCCTCCCCTTTTGGTGGACTCCTACTAGGACTTGGAGTCCTAGTAGGAATCCTAGTCCTGGCCGCACCTTTGCCTTGGCCGGCCTCCTCCTCCTCCATCCTTTATATACAGGGGCAGGGGGCACCCCATAGACACACAAGTTGATCTACGGATCGTTCCTTAGCCGTGTGCGGTGCCCCCTTCCACCAAATTCTACCTCGGTCATATCGTTGCAGTGCTTAGGCGAAGCCCTGCGCCGGTAACACATCAAGATCGTCACCACGCCGTCGTGCTGACGGAACTCTTCCCCGATGCTTTGCTGGATCGGAGCCCGGGGATCGTCATCGAGCTGAACGTGTGCCAAGAACTCGGAGGTGCCGGAGTAACGGTACTTGGATCGGTTGGATCGCGAGGAGAACGTACGACTACTTCCTCTACGTTGCGTCAACGCTTCCGCTTCGGTCTACGAGGGTACGTAGACAACACTCTCCCCTCTCGTTGCTATGCATCACCATGATCTTGCGTGTGCGTAGGAATTTTTTTGAAATTACTCCCGCACGACATCGCCTCGTTTGAGCTTTAATGCGCCACCCTGGACCCTCTGGTCAGTGGCTCGCCGCCGATGGCACAGTAGCTGACCGGTGCACCTGCCACCGCCCTCGGCTGCGGTAACCGAGCGGATCAACACGGCCACCGGCCGCCTTCACCGCGTCCACCGCTCCCCTGCCTACCTCCTCTCCACGCGTCGTCTGCTCCGTGGCGTTGACGCACTGTCCGAGCCACCCCGTGCCCGCCTGTCAATTGCCAGAGCTGCACGTCGCCGCCATGGCCATACGGGAGCCCGGCATCGGGACAAGGCGGTGGAGCTCGAGGACGTCGCGCTGGCACTTCAAGAGAACTCCATCGACCTCATTCGATCAACGCCGACCACGCCTGCCGGCCAAACCTACCTCACCGGATGGATTAACTCCGGCGTGGTCCGCCCCTCCCTGGACCTCCTCGGGCTGCCTATAAAAGGCATACCCGAGCTTCATTCATCACTCACACCACTCCACAATCATCCCAATCGACCTCCCGCACACTCCCTCGACCTCGAGAAGGTCTTCTTCTCCACTCCGGCCACCCGATCCGCCGCGGTACCCGAGAAACTCTCATCGCTGTTAGGCCATCTCCGCCACCAAAACTTTGTTAGTAGTCGTCTAGTCCACCGTATAGTCGATCCCGCGCCTCAATTCGTCAACCGGAGCCCTCTTCGGCGGGATCCGCCACCACCCGACGCCACCGTCCGTCGGAAACGACTCGCCATCATTCTTGTGCTTGCCAGCGACCACCACCACCACCCACCGACGTGGGGTGCGACCCTGAGCACATCCCGACCATCGCCACCTCCTGAAACACCGGCGATCGCCGCCGGCGACCAGCGCACCCCCTCCGTACGCGTGCACGATCGCGTTTGAAATCCAAACCTCACGGGTAGGGCCCACCCGTCAGCGTTTTAGTCTTTTCTGATATACTCGAAAGCACCTTCTGCCTCTTTACGCTTTTTGCACAGGAAAGCGGATTTCCTTCTAAAGCGGTTTTAGTTATTACCGCAGGGACCCGCTAGCAGTTATTTTATTTATAGAGAGGTCCCTGATTTTAAAACCTTAATAACTTTTAAACCACAAATCATTTTCAGTTGATTATTTTTCTGAAATTCTTGTTTTCACTCTAGTTTTTTAGTACTTAATTAAAATTATTCTGAGGCACTTTTTGCACTCTTGCAAAAAAAATGAATTTGGATGTTTTCTAGAAAACAAAGGGGAGGGCTTTACCGGGAAATTTGAGGAACCACTTTCTGACTAGTTTGATCAAGGCAAACATTTTTTAACTTGGGATATGGTGAATTGCATGCATGGTTGCATCGGATGAAATTGCACCATATAGCTGTAATAGTGAAAGCATGCACTGGTCATGTCATTTTGAGCACTATTGCATGTCACTTTGAGCACTATTGCATACGCCAAAAAACCTGATAACGTGTGGATATGGTGAGAATCTAGGAGTGTATCTCCTGCCTTGGACGTGCCGGTGGGCACGAGCCGCGTTATGACACGACAGTGTCACCATGGCATGTGAGACATGCCAACCATAATAACACACCTTCTGAGTCGACCTAGATCGAGTCTTGTTGCATCAAGCCTAGCTAAATACCGTGCTGCCACTTGTCTTCCCATGAGGGAAATGCGATTTAGTAAGTTGTTAACCCCTTTCCGGGTACACACCAATTAGAGAGGCCACGATGAGGGTTCCACAGCCATGGCCTAATGCCAGTCATCGGATGAGGGGGCATGGGTGTATCCGGCTAGGCCGAGAGGGGGCACCCCTTATAATCCGCACGTATTAATAGTGATCCCATGCTATTCGAGACGAAAGTCTCCCCGACTTAGAGTTTTCTTGAAAGATGCTTTGGGTGATTCCTGGCGTCCGAAAAGTTATTTTGGTGTGTGTTGGCCAGGTGTGTTTTCAACCCAAAGACCGTAATGGGAATTAGTCAGTGCCTAGGTGTTGGCTACAGAAATCCCATACACGTGGGTAAAGAGTACAACCTCTACAGAGTTACATCTATTCAAATAGCCGTGTCCACGGTCAAGGACGTTAGTTGGGAAGGGTCAAGTATCGGTCTCGGTGGCGGTCTTTGGAGGAAATAATTAAATTGAGCATGATTCATTTTGTAGGATAACTATTGTCACCACTGATGCTATCATGAAGATCTTTGTTATCATGAATATTAGTGCTATACATCTTATTGTAATTATGGACTAACCCGTTTCTCTTATTTAATTTTACGGAGTGTCACTTGGGATGGCCAAACTACCCATGCACTTAATTTTCTTTTCTTTTCTGAGTATCACTTGGGATGGCTAGACTACCCAGATACTCAGCTTCCTATTCAAGACCTCTCGAGGCGTCACTTCTAGACACCCGTTTGGCATTTGTTTTCAACACCTCTCGAGACATGCTTTTAGACACACGTTTGGCATTCTTCTTGGAATTTCTCGGGCGGTCCAACGCCCGATGTTCCGTTAACTTTCTTTGTTTGTCACTAAATTTTCTATACTCATTCTTCAACACATGCTAATGTTTATCATGTCGTAACTTATTTTCAGTCAGCACATGCATTTAATATATCCCATCATGAGCATATGCATTCGGTATATCTTTTGTTCATAATGTTTGACAGTACATTTCAACATACTCACAGGCTTGTCCCTGGCTTGTTAATTTGGCCAGACCTGGAGGAGGACGAGCTTGTGGAGGAAGATTGCGCTAGCGAGCCCGACACTTAGAGGTGTTCCCGGTCAGTCAACCATGGTCTTGGAGTCTACCACATGTACCATCCGTTGTACTTTCGCTTCACAAATAAAATAGTCTAGCCTCACTCTGACGCTTGGCTTTATTTTATTGTATCGGTGTTGTACTACCATCAAACCACTATCATATACCGCCACCACCATATATTGCAAATTTGTAATAAATAGTTGAGCACCCTGGCTCAACCCGATGTAATATTATGTCATAATGGTTATAAATAACAAGGAAGTCCACCAGTTGTTCCGATCTTGGGGCTGGTGTGACTTAGGACTGTTCTGTGATTTATTGCGGAAACTGGCTCGACATGCCTCCTGGTCTTGCTTTGTTAAAGTTGCTTTTTAAGATCCTAAATATCAATTTGATCATTGCAAGATTTGTTGATGGATGTCAACCTGCACCTAATTTGAGCATCAAGAAAACTCAGTTGCTATAAAGTGGTTGTTGGAAAGTGTTAATTTCTCACAGAAAGGCCTTGTATAGTCTCTCACATAAAATGGGAAGTAATAGATAATACAATGACCATAGGAATAGATATATGTTCATTTCATGTTGTTATTATATACTCCCTCCGTTCCTTTATGTAAGGTGTATTATTTTCAGCACGATGACCAAGGCACATAATTATAGACAAGTTAGGACAAAACTACCCTTGGCAAATTTGTTGGTTTATGGCAAATAAATCAGTTAGTCTAGGATAGTAAGAGATACATGCAATCGATAGAGACATACTTTCCTTCTTTTTCTACAAGGAAAGATATAGACAATCGGGAAAGAGATATTTTCCTTTTTATGGAGGGCTAATAAGGGAATTATGAGGAATTAGAAGAAATGCACCTTACATTCTAGAATTTTACCAAAAAACAAATACACCTTATATAAAGGAATAGAGAGAGTATTTACAATAAAATATATGTTATTATAATCCTGTCCACCTTACTAATGATCATGTTTACCAAAATGAGTTGCATATACATGTAAAACATGTTATATGTATACTTGTTCCTCTTTTAGAATGTTGACAGAATATTGAAGAAGAAACCCATTATGCAATGGTAAAGCAAATATTGTAGATAAGGTTCAAGATAGTGAGACAACCCCATTTGTCTACAATAAAGTTGATAATGCATATAATTAAGGAAAGCTATCATGAGGATAGTGACACAACCCCAAAGTAATGTCTCGATGCAGTGTTCGAGAAACTAGCCACTACTGCTGGCACAAGCTCTATGAACTCGCCACCTGAATCGGTTTGACTTCTTGAGTATCAACTCCGAGATGAAAGCCATTGTTCAGCTATGCTCCAAAAAGAAGGTGAATCACCGAGAAAGGCCCTGAGAAATCAAATGCATACTTTCTGGTGCAATAGCAAGTGTTGGAGGATTTAGTGTCAAACAAGTGAAAGTTCATCATCTTGCTAAGTCGATTGTCTGCATGGTGGATGATGTCTACTACACAACTTGTTCTTGTAGACTCGTGTTGGGCCTCCAAGCGCATAGTTTTGTAGGACAGTAGCAAATTTCCAGCAAGTGGATGACCTAAGGTTTATCAATCAGTGGGAGGCGTAGGAATAAGATGGTCTCTCTCAAACAACCCTGCAACCAAATAATAAAAAGACTCTTGTGTCCCCAACACACCAAATACAATGGTAAATTGTATAGGTGCACTAGTTTGGCAAAGAGATGGTGATAAAAGTGTAGTAATGGTAGTAGATATTGATTTTTGTAATAGGAACAATAAAAAATAGCAAGGTAGCAATTGATAAAACAGAGCACAAACGGTATTACAATGCTTGAAAATGAGGCCTAGGGTTCGTACTTTCGCTAGTGCAATCTCTCAACAATGCTAATATAATTGGATCATATAACCATCCCTCAACGTGCGATGAAGAATCACTCCAAAGTTCCTATCTAGTGAAGAACATAAGAAGTAATTGTTTGTAGGGTATGAAACCACCTCAAAGATATTATTTCCGATCAATGTATCCTACAGTTCGTACTAAAATAACACCAAGCTATTCTTTTCGATCGATCTAACCAAGAGTTTGTACTAAAATAACACCATACGATATCAACCAACTCTAATGTAACCTATATACTCCAATGTCACCGCGAGTATCCCTGATTTGATTATACGATATGCATAAAACAATTTCAGATTCATACTACTCAATCCAACACAAAGAAACCTCAAAGAGTGCCCCAAGATTTCTACCGGAGAAACAAAGATGAGAACATGCATCAACCCCTATGCAGAGATTACCCCAATGTCACCTCGGGAATTCGCGAGTTGAGTGCCAAAACACATATCAAGTAAATCAATATGATACCCCATTGTCACCATGGGTATTCATAGCAAGACATACATCAAGTGTTCTCAAATCCATAAAAGTATTCAATCCGATAAAATGAAATCTCAAAGGGAAAAATCAATTCATCACAAGATAGAGAGGGGAAAACACCATATGGTCCAACTATATTAACAAAGCCCACGATACATCAAGATCGTGACATCTCAAGAACACGAGATAGATAGAGAGAGAGAGAGAGAGAGAGAGATTAAACAAATAGCTACTGGTACAAACCCTCAGCCCCGAGGGTGGACTACTCCCTCCTCATCATGTAGGCCGCCGGGATGATGAAGATGGACACCGGTGATGATTTCCCCCTCCGGCAGGGTGCCAAAACAGGGTCTAGGTTGGTTTTTCGTGGCCATAGAGGCTTGCGGTGGCGGAACTTCTGATCTAGGGTTATTTCTGGCAGTTTCTCTATATATAGGATTTTTCAGCGTTGGAATCACGCGAAGATGGGCCTCGATGTGGGCACAACCCACCTGGGCACACCTGGGCCTCCTAGCATGCCCAGGTGTCTTGTGCTCACCTCCTTGACCTTCTGGTCCTCCCATGAAGCTTCTAGTGCCTCTTTTGTTCCAAAAAAATCGTCAAAAAATTTCGTTGCATTTGGAGAACTTTTTTGTGTGCACAAAAAACAACACCACGGTAGTTCTACTGAAAACAACGTCAGTCCTGGTTAGTTCCATGCAAATCATACCAAAACCATATCAAATTGTTGTAAACATGGCATGAATACTTCTTAGATTATAGATACGTTGGAGACGTATCAGCATCCTCAAACTTAATTCCTACTCGTCCTCGAGTAGGTAAATGATAAAAGAAATAATTTATGAAGTGTGAATGCTAGAATAGTGCATAAGTTTGATCAATGATAACTTCAGTCACTTTTCCGAGCATCATAACAACAATTCTTTCTCATAAAACTTCTCATGTTAAAGTAGCAACCAATTCACATGTTAAGGTTCAAACAATGAATTCTCTTGAAACTAAACAACCTATATTTTTAGTCACCAAACAATTGCAATTCAACTTATTCAACAGAGTCTAAGTAAGAGCTCCACATACTCAATCATCATATAGTCTTGTATGATTGCTAGTACTGAAAGCATATTTTTAGAACAAATGGCATCCATCGAACACAGAGAAAGATAGGGGCTTAATGTTTTGCCTCCCAACTCATTTATCATAGAGATAATTGTCAACAATAATAAATCATGATCAAATATATTTGACTGGCCATATGTGCCTAGATCTTTCCCCACCACATTCTTGCCAACTAGAAAAGAATTGAGGTTGAAATGAGAATGCATTCTATTAACTCTTGAATAGAAGTAAATACTGAAAAGTAAAAGATAGGCCCTTCGCAGAGGGAAGCAGAGGTTGTCATGCGCTTTTTATTTGGATGCCCAAGCTCTTAATGCAAAGGAACATCACGTTATATTGCCCCTTATGATTGAAGGAAATATGCCCTAGAGGCAATAATAAAGTTATTATTTATTTCCTTACATATCATGATAAATGTTTATTATTCATGCTAGAATTGTATAAACTGGAAACATAATACATGTGTGGATACATAGACAAACAGAGTGTCACTAGTATGCCTCTACTTGACTAGCTTGTTAATCAAAGATGGTTAAGTTTCCTAACCATGGACAAAGGAGTTGTCATTTGATTAACAAGGTCACATCATTAGTTGAATGATCTGATTGACATGACCCATTCCATTAGCATAGCACCCGATCGTTTAGTATGTTGCTGTTGCTTTTATCCATGACTTATACATGTTCCTTTGACTATGAGATTATGCAACTCCCGTTTGCCGGAGGAACACTTTGGGTGCTACCAAACGTCACAACGTAACTGGGTGATTATAAAGGAGTACTACAGGTGTCACCAAAGGTAGATGTTGGGTTGGCGTATTTCGAGATTAGGATTTGTCACTCCGATCGTCGGAGAGGTATCTCTGGGCCCTCTCGGTAATGCACATCACTTAAGCCTTGCAAGCATTGCAACTAATGAGTTAGTTGCGGGATGATGTATTACGGAACGAGTAAAGAGACTTGCCGGTAACGAGATTGAACTAGGTATTGGATACCGACGATCGAATCTCGGGCAAGTAACATACCGATGGCAAAGGGAACGACGTATGTTGTTATGCGGTCCGACCGATAAAGATCTTCGTAGACTATGTAGGAGCCAATATGGGCATCCAGGTCCCGCTATTGGTTATTGACCGGAGACGTGTCTCGGTCATTTCTACATTGTTCTCGAACCGTAGGGTCCGCACGCTTAAGGTTGCGATGACAGTTATTATGAGTTTATGCATTTTGATGTACCGAAGGAGTTCGGAGTCCCGGATGGGATCGGGGACATGACGAGGAGTCTCGAAATGGTCGAGACGTAAAGATCGATATATTGGACGACTATATTCGGACTTCAGAAAGGTTCTGAGTGATTCGGGTATTTTCGGGAGTACCGGAGAGTTACGGGAATTCGTAATGGGCCTCATTGGGCCATACGGGAAAAGGAGAGAAAGGGCCAAAAGGTGGCCGCGCCCCTCCCCTTGCTCTAGTCCGAATTGGACTAGGGAAGGGGGGCGCCCCCTTCCTTCCTTCTCCTTCTCTCTTCCCTTTCCTTCTCTCATACTTCCCCTACATGGAAGGATTCCTAGTTGGACTAGGAAAAGGGGAATCCTACTCCCGGTGGGAGTAGGACTCCCCTTGGCGCGCCTAACCTAGGGCCGGCCTCCTCCCTCCCTTGCTCCTTTATATACGGGGGCAGGGGGCACCCCATGGACACACAAGTTGATCATTGAGATCGTTCCTTAGCCGTGTGCGGTGCCCCCCTCCACCATATTCCACCTCGGTCATATTGTAGTGGTGCTTAGGCGAAGCCCTGCGATAGTAGAACATCAAGATCGTCACCACGCCGTCGTGCTGACGGAACTCTTCCCCGAAGCTTTGCTGGATCGGAGCCCGGGGAACGTCATCGAGCTGAACGTGTGCCAAGAACTCGGAGGTGCCGGAGTAACGGTGCTTGGATCGGTCGGATCGTGAAGACGTACGACTACATCAACCGCGTTGATATAACGCTTCCGCTTTCGGTCTACGAGGGTACATAGACAACACTCTCCCCTCTCGTTGTTGTGCATCACCATGATCTTGCGTGTGCGTAGGAAATTTTGAAATTACTACGTTCCCCAACAGTGGTATCAGAGCCTAGGTTTTTATGGTTTGATGTTATTTGCACGAGTAGAACACAAGTGAGTTGTGGACGATACAAGTCATACTGCCTACCAGCATGTCATACTTTGGGTCAGCGGTATTGTTGGATGAGACGACCCGGACCAACCTTACGCGTACGCTTACGCGAGACCGGTTCCCTCGACGTGCTTTGCACACAGATGGCTTGCGGGAGACTGTCTCACCAACTTTAGTTGAACCGAGTATGGCTACGTCTGGTCCTTGAGAAGGTTAAAACGGAGTCTATTTGACGAAGTATCGTTGTGGTTTTGATGCGTAGGTGAGATTGGTTCTTGCTTCAGCCCATAGCAGCCACGTAAAATTTGCAACAAACAAAGTAGAGGACGTCTAACTTGTTTTTGCAGGGCATGTTGTGATGTGATATGGTCAAGACATGATGCTAAATTTTATTGTATGAGATGATCATGTTTTGTAACCGAGCTATCGGCAACCGGCAGGAGCCGTATGGTTGTCGCTTTATTGTATGCAATGCAATCGCCCTGTAATGCTTTACTTTATCACTAAGCGGTAGCGATAGTCGTAGAAGCATAAGATTGGCGAGACAACAACGATGCTACGATGGAGATCAAGGTGTCGCGCCGGTGACGATGGTGATCATGACAGTGCTGCGGAGATGGAGATCACAAGCACAAGATGATGATGGCCATATCATATCACTTATATTGATTGCATGTGATGTTTATATTTTATGCATCTTATCTTGCTTTGATTGACGGTAGCATTATAAGATGATCTCTCACTAATTATCAAGAAGTGTTCTCCCTGAGTATGCACCGTTGCGAAAGTTCTTCGTGCTGAGACACCACGTGATGATCGGGTGTGATAGGCTCTACGTTCGAATACAACGGGTGCAAAACAGTTGCACACGCGGAATACTCAGGTTATACTTGACGAGCTATGCATATAAGATATGACCTCGGAACACGGAGACCGAAAGGTCGAGCGTGAATCATATAGTAGATATGATCAACATGATGATGTTCACCATTGAAAACTAATCCATTTCACGTGATGATCGGTTATGGTTTAGTTTGATTTGGATCACGTGATCACTTAGAGGATTAGAGGGATGTCTATCTAAGTGGGAGTTCTTAAGTAATATGATTAATTGAACTTTAATTTATCATGAACTTAGTCCTAGTAGTATTAGCATATCTATGTTGTAGATCAATAGCTCGCGTTGTTGCTTCCCTATGTTTATTTTGATATGTTCCTAGAGAAAATTGTGTTGAAAAATATTAGTAGCAATGATGCGGATTGGATCCGTGATCTGAGGTTTATCCTCATTGCTGCACAGAAGAATTATGTCCTTAATGCACCGCTAGGTGACAGACCTATTGCAGGAGCAGATGCAGACGTTATGAACGTTTGGCTAGCTCAATATGATGACTACTTGATAGTTTAGTGCACCATGCTTAACGGCTTAGAATCGGGACTTCAAAGACGTTTTGAACGTCATGGACCATATGAGATATTCCAGTAGTTGAAGTTAATATTTCAAGCAACTACCTGAGTTGAGGGATATGAAGTCTCCAACAAGTTCTATAGCTAAAAGATGGAGGAGAATCGCTCAACTAGTGAGCATGTGCTCAGATTGTCTGGGTACTACAATCGCTTGAATCAAGTGGGAGTTAATCTTCCAGATACGATAGTGATTGACAGAATTCTCTAGTCACCATCACCAAGTTAGTAGAACTTCGTGATGAACTATAGTATGCAAGGGATGACGAAAACGACTCTCGAACTTTTTCATAATGATGAAATCGATGGAGGTAGAAATCAAGAAAGAGCATCAATTGTTGATGGTTGACAAGATCACTAGTTTCAAGTAAAGGGCAAATGGAAGAAGGGGAACTTCAAGAAGAACGGCAAGCAAGTTGCTGCTCAAGTGAAGAAGCCCAAGTCTGGACCTAAGCCTGAGACTGAGTGCGTTTACTGCAAAGGGACTGGTCACTGGAAGCGGAACTGCCCCAAGTATTTGGCGGATAAGAAGGATGGCGAAGTGAACAAAGGTATATTTGATATACAGATTATTGATATGTATTTTACTAGTGTTCATAGCAACCCCTCGGTATTTGATACTGGTTCAGTTGCTAAGAGTAGTAACTCGAAACGGGAGTTGCAGAATGAACAAAGACTAGTTAAGGGTGAAGTGACGATGAAAGTTGGAAGTAGTTCCAAGATTGATATGATCATCATCGCACACTCCCTATACTTTCGGGATTAGTGATGAACCTAAATAAGTGTTATTTGGTGTTTGCGTTGAGCATAAATATGATTTGATCATGTTTATTGCAATACGATTATTCATTTAAGTTAGAGAACAATTGTTGTTCTGTTTACATGAATAGAACCTTTTATGGACATACACACCCAATGAAAATAGTTCATTGGATCTCGATCATAGTGATACACATATTCATAATATTGAAACCAAAATATGCGAAGTTTATAATGATAGTGCAACCTATTTGTGGCACTGCCGTTTAGGTCATATTGGTGTAAAGCGCATGAAGAAACTCCATGCTGATGGGATTTTGGAATCACTTGATTATGAATCACTTGATGCTTGCGAACCATGCCTCTTGGGCAAGATGACTAAAAAGCCGTTCTCCGGAACAATGGAGCAAGCAACAGATTTGTTGGAAATCATACATACTGATGTATGTGGTCCGATGAATATTAAGGCTCGCGACAAGTATCATTATTTTCTAACCTTCACAAATGATTTGGGCAGATATGGGTATATCTACTTGATAAAACATAAGTCTGAAACGTTTGAAAAGTTCAAAGAATTTCAGAGGGAAGTAGTGAATCATCGTAACAAGAAAATAAAAGTTACTACGATATGATCGCAGAGGTAAAACATTTGAGTTACGAGTTTGGCCTTCAGTTAAACAATGTGAAATAGTTTCACTACTCACGCCACCTGGAACACCACAGCATAATGGTGTGTCCGAGCGTCATAACCGCACTTTATTGATATAGTGCAATCTATGATGTTTCTTACCGATTTACCACTATCGTTTTGGGGTTATGCATTAGAGACATCTGTATTCACGTTAAATAGGGCACCATCTAAATCCGTTGAGACGACACTATATGAAATGTGGTTTAGCAAGAAACCAAAGTTGTCGTTTCTTAAAGTTTGGGGTTGTGATGCTTATGTGAAAAAAGTTTCATCCTGATAAGCTCAAACCCAAATCGGAGAAATATGTCTTCATAGGATACCCAAAGGAGACAGTTGGGTACACCTTCTATCACAGATCCGAAGGCAAGACATTCGTTGCTAAGAATGGATCCTTTCTAGAGAAGGAGTTTCTCTCGAAATAAGTGAGTGGGAGGAAAGTAGAAAACTTGATAAGGTAATTGTACCTTCTCCCTTATTGGAAAGGAGTTCATCACAGAAATCTGTTCTTGTGAGTACTACACCAATTAGTGAGGAAGCTAATGATGATGATCATGTAACTTCGGATCAAGTTACTACCGAATCTCATAGGTAAACCAGAGTGAGATCCGCACCAGAGTGGTACGGTAATCCTGTTCTAGAAGTCATGTTACTTGACCATGACGAACCTACGAACTATGAGGAAGCGATGATGAGCCCAGATTCCGCGAAATGGTTTGAGGCCATGAAATCTGAGATGGGATCCATGTATGAGAACAAAGTATGGACTTTGGTTGACTTGCCCGATGATCGGCAAGCAATTGAGAATAAATGGATCTTCAAGAGGAAGATAGACGCTGATAGTATTATTACTATCTACAAAGCTAGAATTGTCGCAAAAGGTTTTCGACAAGTTCAAGGTGTTGACTACGATAAGAGTTTCTCACTCGTATCTATGCTTAAGTCTGTCTGAATCATGTTAGCAATTGCCGCATTTATGAAATCTGGCAAATGGATAAACAAAACTGCATTCCTTAATGGATTTATTAAAGAAGAGTTGTATATGATGCAACCAGAAGGTTTTGTCAATCCTAAAGGTGCTAATAAAATATGCAAGCTCCAGCGATCCATCTATGGACTGGTGCAAGCATCTCAGAGTTGGAATATACGCTTTGATAAGTTGATCAAGCCATATAGTTTTATACAGACTTGCGGTGAAGCCTGTATTTAAAAGAAAGTGAGTGGGAGCACTACAACATTTCTGATAAGTATATGTGTATGACATATTGTTGATCGGAAATAATGTAGAATTATTCTGCAAAGCATAAAGGAGTGTTTGAAAGGAGTTTTTCAAAGAAAGACCTCGGTGAAGCTGCTTACATATTGGGCATCAAGATCTATAGAGATAGATCAAGACGCTTAATTGGACTTTCACAGACATACCTTGACAAAGTTTTGAAGTAGTTCAAAATGGAACAGTCAAAGAAAGAGTTCTTTCCTGTGTTACAAGGTATGAAGTTGAGTAAAGACTCAAAACTCGGCCACGGCAGAAGATAGAAAGAGAATGAAAGTCATTCCCTATGCCTTGGACATAGGTTCTATAAAGTATGACATGCTGTGTACCAGATCTATTGTATACCCTACACTGAGTTTGGCAAGGGAGTACAATAGTGATCTAGGAGTAGATCACTGGACAGCGGTCAAAATTATCCTTAGTGGAATAAGGATATGTTTCTCGATTATGGAAGTGACAAAAGGTTCGTCGTAAAGGGTTACGTCGATGCAAGTTTTGACACCGATCTGGATGACTCTAAGTCTCGATCTAGATACATATTGAAAGTGGGAGCAATTAGCTAGAGTAGCTCCGTGCAGAGCATTGTAGACATAGAAAATTGCAAAATACATAACGGATCTGAATGTGGCAGACCCGTTGACTAAACTTCTCTCACAAGCAAAACATGATCACACCGTAGTACTCTTTGGGTGTTAATCACATGGCGATGTGAACTAGATTACTGAATCTAGCAAACCCTTTGGGTGTTGGTCACATGGCGATGTGAACTATGGGTGTTAATCACATGATGATGTGAACTATCGAGTTAATCACATGGTGATGTGAGTTAATCACATGGTGATGTGACCTAGATTATTGACTCTAGTGCAAGTGGGAGACTGAAGGAAATATGCCCTAGAGGCAATAATAAAGTTATTATTTATTTCCTTACATATCATGATAAATGTTTATTATTCATGCTAGAATTGTATTAACTGGAAACATAATACATGTGTGGATACATAGACAAACAGAGTGTCACTAGTATGCCTCTACTTGACTAGCTTGTTAATCAAAGATGGTTAAGTTTCCTAACCATGGACAAAGGAGTTGTCATTTGATTAACAAGGTCACATCATTAGTTGAATGATCTGATTGACATGACCCATTCCATTAGCATAGCACCCGATCGTTTAGTATGTTGCTGTTGCTTTTATCCATTACTTATACATGTTCCTTTGACTATGAGATTATGCAACTCCCGTTTGCCGGAGGAACACTTTGGGTGCTACCAAACGTCACAACGTAACTGGGTGATTATAAAGGAGTACTACAGGTGTCACCAAAGGTAGATGTTGGGTTGGCGTATTTCGAGATTAGGATTTGTCACTCCGATCGTCGGAGAGGTATCTCTGGGCCCTCTCGGTAATGCACATCACTTAAGCCTTGCAAGCATTGCAACTAATGAGTTAGTTGCGGGATGATGTATTACGGAACGAGTAAAGAGACTTGCCGGTAACGAGATTGAACTAGGTATTGGATACCGACGATCGAATCTCGGGCAAGTAACATACCGATGGCAAAGGGAACGACGTATGTTGTTATGCGGTCCGACCGATAAAGATCTTCGTAGAATATGTAGGAGCCAATATGGGCATCCAGGTCCCGCTATTGGTTATTGACCGGAGACGTGTCTCGGTCATGTCTACATTGTTCTCGAACCGTAGGGTCCGCACGCTTAAGGTTACGATGACAGTTATTATGAGTTTATGCATTTTGATGTACCGAAGGAGTTCGGAGTCCCGGATGGGATCGCGGACATGACGAGGAGTCTTGAAATGGTCGAGACGTAAAGATCGATATATTGGACGACTATATTCGGACTTCGGAAAGGTTCTGAGTGATTCGGGTATTTTCGGGAGTACCGAAGAGTTACGGGAATTCGTAATGGGCCTCATTGGGCCATACGGGAAAAGGAGAGAAAGGGCCAAAAGGTGGCTGCGCCCCTCCCTTGCTCTAGTCCGAATTGGACTAGGGAAGGGGGGCGCCCCCTTCCTTCCTTCTCCTTCTCTCTTCCCTTTCCTTCTCTCATACTTCCCCTACATGGAAGGATTCCTAGTTGGACTAGGAAAAGGGGAATCCTACTCCCGGTGGGAGTAGGACTCCCCTTGGCGCGCCTAACCTAGGGCCGGCCTCCTCCCTCCCTTGCTCCTTTATATACGGGGGCAGGGGGCACCCCATGGACACACAAGTTGATCATTGAGATCGTTCCTTAGCCGTGTGCGGTGCCCCCCTCCACCATATTCCACCTCGGTCATATTGTAGCGGTGCTTAGGCGAAGCGCTGCGACAGTAGAACATCAAGATCATCACCACGCCGTCGTGCTGACGGAACTCTTCCTCGAAGCTTTGCTGGATCGGAGCCCGGGGAACGTCATCGAGCTGAACGTGTGCCAAGAACTCGGAGGTGCCGGAGTAACGGTGCTTGGATCGGTCGGATCGTGAAGACGTACGACTACATCAACCGCGTTGATATAACGCTTCCGCTTTCGGTCTACGAGGGTACGTAGACAACACTCTCCCCTCTCGTTGTTGTGCATCACCATGATCTTGCGTTTGCGTAGGAAATTTTGAAATTACTACGTTCCCCAACAATGATAGCAAACTTTGTTATGCAGTCCGTCGCTTTTATTACTTTGCCATCACAAGTTCGTACAACGCTCAGTTTTCCCTTACAATAAAAGATCAAACATATTTAGGAGCAACTTTTATTGCTTTATTGCACCGATGACAACTTACTTGAAGAACCTTACTCAATCCATAGGTAGGTATGGTGGACACTCATGGCAAGAAACTGGGTTTAAGGGTTTTTGGATGCACAAGTAGTATCTCTACTTAGTACGAATTTTTGGCTAGCCAAAGACTCTAAGCAAACAACACATGTTGGAGGATCCATAACAATATAACTGTTATGCAAATATACACAACCATAACTCATTAAGTTGTCTTCCTTGTCCAACTTAAACTGATTTACTCAAGTTTGAAAATACTTAATGGGTATTCACAATCATAGAAGATGTCCAAGATAATATATTTGTATGTGAAATTTCTCTTCCTTATACTAATCATTCATGAATTACTTGTATGACCAATATTGTTATTGTCAAGCTTCAATAGATTTCACTTTCTAAACCCGATTTGAAGCCACTACTAGGCATGATATGAACATATAATTTCAACTTCATGATATTCAATTCATTCAACAATTTACTCATAGGATATAAGTGAAGCACAAGAGTAAATGATAAACTACTCCAAAAAATATAAGTGAAGGTCAAGAGAATAGTTAAGTAAAAGGCTAGATAATTGAGGACTCTTTCTTATTTAAAAACTTTCAAGTCTAAGTATTTTATTAAAAACAACAAGTAAAATGAAAATAAAATGACATTCCAAGGATAGCACACATCATGTGAAGAAGCAAAAATTTAGGCTCAACTGAGGCTAACCGATAATTCTTGATGAAGAAAGGTGGGATGCTTACCGGGGCATCTCCAAGCTTAGATGCTCGAGACTTCTTGAAATGTTATCTTGGGATGCCTTCGGATTCCCCAAGCTTGAGTTTTTGTGTCTCCTTAATTCCTTTTATACCATGGTTTCCTAAATCTTAAAAACTTCATCCACACAAAATTCAGCAAGAACTCGTGAGATAAGTTAGTATAAATCAATGCAATAACCTTATCATTCTCTACTGTAGCAATTCACTATAATTATTATTTAACATTGGATACAAAATGCCTCTGCATATTTAATAGTCTTATCCTCAAATAGAATCATTAAACAAGCAAACAATGCAAACATAACAACAATCTGTCAAAACAGAACAGTCTGTAAAGGATATTGTGTAAAAAAAATGTGTAAAACAAGATTTTATCACGTTATGACTTTCCAGAAGAATTCTGACAATGATAGAAAACTTTATGTTTTTAGAACAGCAACATATAGACTTGCAAAATAAGCATGGTAAAGGCTATCCTTAACATTTTTATTGAAATGAAATATGTGAAACATTATTCTAAATAGCAGCAAGCAAATACAAATAAAATAAAATGATGCTCCAAGCAGAACTCATATCATGTGACGAATGAAAAAATAGCCCCAAGTAAGGTTACCGATAATGTTGGAGACGAAAGTGGGGACGCCTTCCAGGGCATCCCCAAGCTTAGTTGTTCGGGTATTTCTTGAATATTACCTTGGGGTGCCTTGTTCATCCCCAAGCTTAGGGTCTTGCCACTCCTTATTCTCCTCATATTGATATCTCACCCAAAACTTGAAAACTTCAATCACACAAAACTTAACGGAACTTAGTGAGATAGGCTAGTATGTTAAAGACAAATCATTCACGTTGGTACTGTCAAAGACAAGATTCATATTTGTTCTCACACAATTCCCACTGTACCTTATCATTTCCACAATTTATATTGAGCAATATAAGTCATAGAAACTAGGAAACAAGCAAACTATGTATTGAAAACAGAATCTGTCAAAAACAGAACAGTCTGTAATGATCTGGACAATGACCATACTTCTGTTGCCAAAAAAATCTGAAAAATTAGGACAACGCGGGAAATTTATATATCAGTGATCTGTAAAAAATTCAATAAATTACCACGTTCCAGCAGAGTAGATCAATTCTGTTACTGGGCGCAAAAGTTTTTGTTTTTCACAGAATCAAGTCAACTGTCATCCACACTATCCCAAAGGCCTTACTTGGTACTTTATTGAAACAAAGGCTATAAAACATGATTACTACAGTGGATTAATCATGTGAACACACAAAAATAGTAGGTATAAATATTGGGTTGTCTCCCAGCAAGCGCTTTTTAGCTAGGCATGAAGTCTAACCCTAAAGCTATTCTTTCTAGCGTAGAACATAAGAAGAAATTGTTTGTAGGGTATGAAACCACCTCAAAGCTATTCTTTCCGATCAATCTATCCTAGAGTATGTACTAAAATAACACCAAGCTATTCTTTCCGATCGATCTAACCAAGATTTCGTATTAAAATAACACCATACGTTACACATCAACCAACTCTAATGTCACCTAGATACTCCAATGTCACCGCGAGTATCTGTGAGTTGATTATACGATATGCATCAAACAATTTCAGATTCATAATACTCAATCCAACACAAATTACCTCAAAGAGTGCCCCAAGATTTCTACCAGAGAAACAAAGACGAGAACGTGCATCAACCCCTATTCATAGATTACCCCAATGTCACCTCGGGAATCCGCGAGTTGAGTGCCAAAACACATATCAAGTGAATCAATATGATACCCCATTGTCACCACGGGTATTCATAGCAAGACATACATCAAGTGTTCTCAAATCCATAAAAGTATTCAATCTGATAAAATGAAATCTCAAAGGAAATACTCAATTCATCATAATATAGAGAGGGGAAAACACCATATGATCCAACTATATTAACAAAACCCGCGATACATGAAGATCGTGACATCTCAAGAACACGAGAGAGAGAGAGAGAGAGAGAGATATTACACACATAGCTACTGGTACAAACCCTCAGCCCCGAGGGTGGACTACTCCCTCCTCATCATGGTGGCCGCCGGGATGATGAAGATGGCCACCGGTGATGATTTCCCCCTCCACGCCGGTGCCGGAACGGGGTCTATATTGGTTTTTCGTGCCTACAGAGGCTTGCGGCATCGGAACTTCTGATCTAGAGTTATTTCTAGGGGTTTCTCTATATATAGGATTTTTTAGCATTGGAATCACGCGAAGATGGGCCTCGAGGTGGGCACAACCCACCTGGGTGCGCCTGGGCCTCCTGGCGTGCCCAGGTGTCTTGGGCTCACCTCCTCCACCTTCTGGTCCTCTCGCGAAGCTTCTAGTGCCTCTTTTGTTTCAAAAAAATCGTCAAAAAGTTTTGTTGCGTTTGGAGAAGTTTTATTTCTGCACAAAAAAGAACAACATGGTAGTTCTGCTGAAAACAACGTCAGTCGGGGTTAGTTCCATGCAAATCATACCAAACCATATAAAATTGTTTTAAATATGGCATGAATACTTCATAAACTAGATGATACCCCGCGCGTTGCTGCGGAAATTCAAGCCAAGAAATTTAGATAGAAAACAATAGTAATTTAGACAATTATGAGATAACTTCTGAAGTGGGGAACACACTTACGTAAAGCTTCTGTCCAACTGATTACTTTGATGTTGCCTACGTTGTCTTTTGCGTTTCTGGTTTTGTACAATCCTAAGTGACATTATGCATTTCTTACCATGACACAAAGACATGTGTGCATTCTCCCTTACCTAACATTTCAATGTTGTAGACCAGTCAGCAATAGGGAAACAAATTTAGAAACTATTATGATAATTTGTTATGGACTGAACATGGCGGAAATGAATAAAAAATCCAGAATTTGGAACACAATGTGATTAACTTGATGATGTCTGCAACTACCACTTTGGTTAGAAGAATTTTTTTCATATTGTTCTGTGCATACCTATGAGACCAAAAGAACGATGAACAAAAAATATTAGGAGACAAGCAAGAGTACTGAAAGAGGTTCACTTAGAATATATTCATAAAGCTCTACTTTGTAGACTACATATTCTACTAGCTCCCAATGTAAAAAAACACTTGAGAATGAGAAAGAGAGACATCTCTAACATTTTATGATAGTAATATGAATGGTTGCTACCAATATAAATTTTAGCTTTCGTATGATAAGAAAAAATCTTCAGATCAAAGATCCAAAAATGAATGTCAAAAAATAACATTGTAGAAACAACATGAGATGGGATTATCCTTGACTACATCCAAAAGATCAGGTTAACCTCACATGAAGTGTGTTTGGATTTTCATGAAATACCTTGCCGACATGACAAAACAAAAGATCTGTAGAAACAACATGAGAGGGAGTGAGTTGATTTTAGCAGATTAATGCAGCCCCAAGATCTTGATGTTGTTGCCTAAATGGATATAAAGTGTACTAATAAGAAAGGCAAAAAATCAATTTACAAAATCAATCTAATGAACTGCAACAGCACACGAACCGTCCAACTGTATATATATCAAATTAGGAAAGACCTTTAATGGCACGGACGCATGCCTACTGCACGGATGACTACTGAATCTTGTGCAAGGAAGGACGACTTGCTTGCCTGCTAGTGCAACGGATAGTATGGTTGTAGTGGTCGTGAGGAAATGCAAGGGAAAGCCAATAAGTAGAGTAAAAAATGAAGGAGTTAGAACCTGCGGACGGGGAGGACATAGTGACATCGCAGGATGGAGCCAAGACCGGTAGCTGTCGCGATGTGGACAACGCTAGGTGAACGGGTCATTCAGGTGGGGTGCCGATCACAGACAGCGGCGGCCCGAGGTAGAAGTGGACATGGTCCTCTCCATGTCGTGCCATGGAAAAAACGCATGAAGCCCACACAAACGTACTTGCAGTTGCGGCATGCTCAACGGCTTGGCTGCGGCCGTAATCTGAAGAACCGTAGTTGGTTCACTCCACATCGTCGAAATCGGCTCCATGGCAACGATCGCGAGTATAGTGCCACTTGCTGGAGCATGCCATGAAACATGTCCTCGTAGATGGGATCTTCATGGCCAAGGAGATAAAATGGAGGGGAGAGAAGGGAAGTGGAAGGAAATTTATCTTTTTAGGGAGGAGGAGGAGAGTTGAGAACAGGTGAGAATCTAGGAGAGGGAGAAAGAGGGATCGTTTTCCATAAACAACGCCTGGTAGTTTAACTCCCGCAGCAATTAATCATGATACTCTACTTGGAGTTCTCTCTTTTAATTCTCTAGTTAGCTGATTTATTTATTTTCTTTTGGCACGGAAGCTGATCTTTTTCCTCAAGCGGCGCACATATAGGAGGGAGATATTGAGGGAGCCAAGGAAAAACTATTGTTGTCCCTTCGTGACCCGCTGGCTTAATAAATTCGGATGAATATAGCACTAACTATTTGTGAAAACAAATTTAGACATGACATGGATGCATGGCTACATTATGCATGTCGATTGGTTGGTGTTCGGGTCTTAACGTTGACGTGGCATGCATGCTGATGTGGACAGTCCGCATGTAAAGAGAATTGGTAAAAGTGGGGAGCAGCTTCTTAAGAATGTAGGATTATAGATATGTTGGAGAAGTATCAGTGGATTCCCACGATAATATTTCTTAAGTTGTCTTGAAGTGGTTTCAATTTTTGACTTATTTTGTTGCCGCATTTATTTACACTTGTGGCCAACTTTGATGCCTAGTATATGTAATCCGTCGTTTTATTGTTGCATTTATTTGCACTAGTGGTAAACTGTGATGCCCAGTGGATGTAATCTGTGTAATAACTGTATTAGCTTAACGTAAAGTGCTTGTTTATTTATTTGTTTATTTACTGCAGTTTAGTTTCCAAGGTCCGCTAATGGATGGAACGTCCCGTCAGCCATTAACGAGCGTAATAACCATGGGCCATATACGGGTCATAGTAACCATGTGCCATATATGGGCCATAGTAACCATGGGCCACAAATGGGTCGAATAACCTCATACACCAAAAGGCCCAAAACATAACACGGGCAAAACACATAACAAACTGAGAGACAACACGTGATTAATACAAACCATAGGCATAACAGGCCAAAAATCACTACATGCATGAAAATGACCTGAAGGCTTCATGGGACTTTAATGGTCTAAATGGAACCACGTGCTGAGAATGCCTAATGGCAGAATAGGTGCTAATGCGCCAGAAGTTCTCAAGGGTCGGGAATGGGCCCAAGATGACACGGGCTCTTAACGGGCCAAAAGACACCACAGGCCAAAAACAGCCAAAATAGAGTATGGTTGTTAAGTATGGTCGTTAATGGATCGAAAGCTATTACGGGTTCTAGATGGGCCAGAAGCACCACAAGCCATTAAAGGCTGAGAGATACAACTGGCCACATATGGGCCAAAAGATGTCACGGGCAACATATGGGCCTGAACTATCAACGGATTGGAATCGTATTGGTTGGCCCACATGCCCCTAATGGGATGAATCCAGACATGTCCTAACCAGACATGCGAACTCGGGTCGTAAATGGGCTATATGCAAGCAAGCCATTAACACGCCTATAATGGGCCAACCCGTCAACTTTCGACGAAGTCAAGTGAGCCTTAAGCAGGCCTTTGACTGGGCCGACCTTTTTTTACTAAATGTGCCACTATTGGGTTGTGCCACGTATCGTCGTTTCATAAACGCATATCGTCTGATGGGTGGGCGACACTTGTCAAAAGGAAGAGCTAACACATGGATTCTTTGGCGAAAGAGAAGCCGACATGTAGAACGGCGTCATTGATCAAGGCTATTAATGGGTATCGGATCCGAAACCCACACCCGATAGCTGAATAGCGACCTGTTATGATGGCTGCCACATGTTGGTTACCTTTGACGAAAACACTTCCTTAATGCGTCATTTATCATCATGGAATTGGACACTTCCATGATGATAAAGTGATTATTGTAATGGAATACTTCTTTGACATGACATGTATGACTATCTTGATTCTGTCATAAAACTGTCAGAGATGTACATGGCTGACAGAAAACTTGACCCACCGTAAGAAACATGCATCATCATGGATGTGCCATTTTTTAGTGTTATAGGCGGTTGTTATGTAAAGCAATGCATGTGGAAAACATGACTGTCGCTAGAATTCAATGCATGAGGCTACATGCATACATCGGCGTGGCGTCGGAATCAGGCAAAATAGAAATTATGTCTGTGTTGTCTAGCTAATGATGGCCCCCACATAGGGAGCAATGGTCCAACGAGTCTCCTTTTTGCCGTGGTCGAAGTGGCAAAGTGGTGGGTCCCACATCTGAAGTGGTCAAACGAGTCTCCTTGTCGTCACAATTTACGTGGCGAAGTGGTGGGTCCAGAGAAGAGCAAACGGGTCAAAAAGACTGGAATTCGCGTAGACAACGCACATGGACATGCAACTAATTTATATGCAAGCAATAGTGGCACATACTAAATTCGTGAAGTTTGAGTGACAGTCATCAAATATCCAAATTCGATAGCGACACAAAATATCCAAATACGGTAGTGACACAAACTGAATTTTCCATGTTATTTATTGGAACGAGGGAGAGCCTTGCCTCCATTTCAGAACGAAAACGAAATGTCCTTTTTGGCACAATATCTTGAACTTTCAAATGGCTATTTGAACAGATGTTCAAATGCAAAAGATCTAAACTTTTATAGAGACTACACAGAAGGAGAGCACAACAAGAGTTAGTGCAAATTTTGTGCTAACTTTTCAATCTATGAACTATACTAAAATAGAAGAGAAAATGACTACTGTAGCACCTATGCGAGCACAACATATTACGTGGCCCATAAAATGAGCATATTTTATGTCACATAGTTTTGCACATTATGCATGTATAATTTTCTCATTTTTTCATAATGTGTAAGTAAAAATTTCCAAATTAGAAGCCAAGAATAATATATCCATTGTCATGCGAAACGTGGGCACAACATCCCCCCCCCCCCCCCCCGCGCCGCCCCACGTCCTGTATGGGGTTGGGTAGTTATATTCACTTTCCATAGTTTGTTTCTGCAAAATAGTGCCGCCGCCCTCCCTCACATCCTCCTCCTCCGCAATGGTACCACCGACTAAACTACTTCCTCGATGGTGAGCTACCTTTACTTTTCCTCCATAAGATCTCTTATCTGATGAAAGATTGGATGGGTCTAGTGTTTTTTTTTCACATCAGGTCGCATCATTCGTTGTCGTCCACCCGTACCCCCCTCTCTTGGCCTGCTGGAAGCGGCGGAGGGTGTTCCAGATGCTAGGTGGATCGGGAGAGGAAAGGTGATCGAGGTGGATCCATAGGTAGCCAGAGTTCAAGATGATGATAACAGAAAGGATATGAAGGTGCCATGACAACAATTTTTGCATTCATATCTATTGTAGGTTGTGGTCTGCGGTCCCTCTAGCCTCGATGATGGCAAGGGCATGACTACAACATCAAATTTCGGATCGCTCTTGATTTGCATTCATGTATGTTGTTGGTCTCCCCCAAATTAATTTGGAAATTACTTCCCCATAAATTTTGACTTTCTTGTCACATATTGGACTAATATTTTCGTTGCATTTTGGTTTAATTTTTATTCCAATGGTATGCTGATTTTGGGTTATCTTCAACTGTAAATTTCTCATGATTAAGCTTATGATTCTATCTTTGTTTTGCATTTGCATTTGATCTCAATTTCTTTTCATCAATACTTTTTTCTATACCAAGTAAGTTTCTTTTCACTTTACTACAACTAGATCAGAAAAATGGGCATAACACTTTTAAGAAACAAATGTAATATGCGGTCTTGATTTAGCTTTCCACAATTTTCTTGATACACATGGACATGAATCAACATTTCTCTTAATTTGTTTCTATGCAATTGGATTCGTTCCAAATATGTCTCTAACTTGTTATTTAAATCCATTTCTGACACTGCATGGTAACATTTACTAGACGATACCCTGTGCGTTGCCACGATGATTAGATAGTTGATTTTTCTAAATTTTGTATACAATATGAATTCATCCTCAAGATTTAAGCTCTGCTATGTAGAAACAAAAAAGAACAGTATAAAAAGTTGAGTGTGTCATAAATTAAATGTAATGGCATTTAAAATCAGCTATGCATGTTGCAAAGGTAGAGAGACTGTCATGTTCGAAACATACGAATGTTAGTTGACCAAGCCAGTAAACTCAATGGTTGTGAAAATTTAGATGATGTGGAAGCATGCATGCACAGGGAAATAGCAATTAACGACTTGTAGTGGGGTTTGTCTATATATAGATACCACCGTGTGCGAATTCTATTGGATGCACATCTTTCGGCTAGTGGCGTCCATTTATAGAAATGTTGGAAAAAGATTGTAACTTCTTAATTTGGAAAGTTCGTAGGGTCTTTTCTACAAAATATAACCAATAGACCAGTTTGCCAGTTTCTAGAGTCAACCAACAGATATGAAGGATTTTTTTCTTAGCAATATTATGTCACTATAATAGATATATGAAGATAAATCTTTTGAAATTAATGTATATGCCCCGGTACATTTTGATATCATATAATATCTCCTGGTGAAATTAATATATTTTCTTCGAAAATTGCGCTGAATTTGGGTTCTCTTCTTCGCTATTCTTGTCCAGAATTTGCATTTCCATTTGATATCAAGTTCATATTGATTTTATTTTCAACCAAACTCTATATTTTTGTCGTCCCAAATAAGTTTTGTTTGAATTTATTGAGCATAGATTGTGAAAAATATGCATTTTTTTCAAAAACAAATGTATAACTATCTTCCTTATTTTGTTTTCGACAATTGTCTTAATAATTGCCCTCATTGCAATTGGATTTTCTTTCAAATATGTTCTAACCTATTATTAAATCCATTCCTGAAACCTGCCACATGTTAACATTTATATAACATTGTGTGCGCCTTTCTATCGGATGCACATCTGTTGGCTAGTGGCATCCATTTGTAGAAGTGTTGGAATATACATTGTAGCTTCTTAATTTAGAACATTTGTAGGGTTTTTTTGTACAAATATAACCAATGGGCCAGTTCGGCAGTTTCTAGAGTCAACCAGTGGATATATATGAAGAATATCATTTTCATAGTAATATTATGTCATTATAATAGATATATGTGCATATTAATGTATATGCCATGGTACAATTAATGTATGTGCCCTCGTTCGATTTGATATCATATATATCGGATGTAATAAGATTTTGTATTATGGAACGGAGAGAGTGTCTTGAATTATTGAACTGTATTATTAAGATTAAGGGCCGGCGGCGTGAAGAAATTATTCGTCAAACTTTATATAGAGAGGATATAAATCTCAAAAAATTATATAAAAGGATACAAATCTATCGTTTGGATACATAACAAAAGAAGAGAAACGCAAGAAATGTATCTTCAGGATGTCGCTGTACTCACTGCCATCGTATTTACCCCTAGTAGAATTCGGCCTGAAGATGCTATAAAAAGGAGGTCAAATGAACTCCTTCGGATCACAAACCAGTCACCGTGTCAGCCTGCAAACGTTGTAGCAACAGCAGTGTCTCGATGGCCTCGGAGCGTCAAGGACACCGTTCCATTTCCTCGTGCATCCTCCTCGTCACGGTCGTCCTGCTGCTCAGCGCTCCCGGGTCATCTGCTAGTTGCTACAAGCGCATCTTCGCCTTTGGCGACTCCATCATCGACACCGGCAACTTCGTGTACTCGACCGGCAGCGCTCCAAACGCGCTGAAGGAGTTCCCATATGGGATGACCTTCTTCCACCACCCCACAGGCCGCGTCTGTGACGGGCGCGTCCTCCTTGATTTCTACGGTGAGTGCAGTGCACGGCACATAGATCTAGCTACCTCTTTAGCGTCCGGCTGTGCTGACAACTGTGTCCGTACGTGTTGCAGCGCAAGCGCTGGGTCTGCCGCTGGTACAGCCAAGCTTGCCCGAGCAGAGATGGGGACAATGCACATTCGGTGCCAACTTCGCAGAGTTTGCTGCCACGGCGCTTCCCCCGGAGTACTTCCAAAGACGGGGCCTTAGTATTCCCGGGTCTGCCAACCTGGGCATGCAGATGGGCTGGTTCAAAGAAGTAGTGCAACGGATAGCACCAGGGCCCGGTAATGAAATTAACCACGCGTCCATGCATGCATGCTATTTCCTCATTTCCTAAATACTAAGTCTTTATAGAGATTTCACTAAATGAACTACATACAGAACAACATGAATGAAATTACACCTTAAAATGCATCTATATACACTTGCATGTGGTTCATAGTGAAATCTTTACAAAGACTTATATTTAGGAACGGAGAAAGTACTATTACATACTCACTCCGTATTCTAAATATAAGTCTTTTTAAAATTTAAACCGTATCAGTTTTTTAAATTAAAATCGTAACGGTTTTAGTTAGCTACACTTGCTGATTTATTAATTGGGCTACGTACCATGATCTGCCAGGTGCGAGGAGACTCCTGGGAGAGTCTCTCATCATATTGGGCGAGATCGGTGGCAACGACTACAACTTCTGGTTATTTAACAATAATAAAACTCGTGAAACAGCCTACCAGTTCATCCCAGACGTAGTCAACCGCATCATCAGTATTGCTCAGGTGCTTACACGCCATCAATTAGCATGTACAAACAAATCATGCATATATACATCCATGTATCGTATTCGTAGGTGGTTTCATTTGTCATCGTATGCATGCAGGAGCTCATCGACCTCGGCGCGAAGACGATCATGATCCCGGGGAACTTCCCCATCGGGTGCGTGCCCAAGTACCTGAACGATCACCAAACGGGCAACCGTGCAGACTACGACCAGTTCGGCTGCCTCAGGTGGTACAACGACTTCTCCATGAGGCACAACACGGCGCTGTCCAACGAGGTCAACAGGCATCCATGGGTGAAGCTCATCTACGCCGACTACTTCGGCGCCGCCATGAAAATCTTCAGGAACCCACACAGATTTGGTCAGTAACCGACGCCCGGTCGCATTTCTTCTCCTAATTTTGTGGACTACATATGTATTTGGTCCATGCGCCGCGCTCATTGCTCGACCGTTTTGCGTTTGGGCATGCAGGTATCGGTGATCCTCTGGTGGCATGCTGCGGCGGCGGTGGCCGGTACCACGTCGGGACATGCGACAAGCACTCCGCTATTATGGGTTCCCCGGCTAATTGCGCCAATTGGGACGGCATCCACATGACTGAGAAGGCCTACAACGTCATCGCCGATGGGGTGTTGCATGGGCCGTACGCGAACCCGCCGCTGTTGCATTCTTGCTAGAGTTGTTGATTGCTCGCTTTGTTCCCCTACTTGCATCGGCCTGTTAACTGAATGAAAGAAATAAAATAGTCAAGTAAACAGTATAGTAGTTTGTCTTGCCCCATGCGGATTCATCGTAGTACACCCTCCGTCTCATAATATAAAATATTTTATATCATGAGATGGAGGGAGTACTATTTAAGCTAATCGTTGTATTCGCCTAAACACACTATAACTTCTAAGTGCACACATACACGTATAAATATAGTACACGTAACTTCTGAAACACCCAAACATCAACATTTTTTTTGAGTTAATTACATAAAACCACAACTTCAGGGCAATTTATAATAGATAACCATAACTTTTGAGTAGTTCATCAAGGAACCACAACCGGTATGCTAATTCACAACGCTCCGCCCAAATCCTTCTCCCTGCCTCCTCTAACAGCAAAACTGACACCCCGGGCCCATTTGTCAGGCGCCATGCGGGCAAAACTAGCCACGCCAGCAGCTCCAGAGTGGCAGCCCTCTTCGAATTAAATGGCCCGAGACCCGACCCACGACGCTCTCGCTTCCCTCTGTTTCTGTCTCGCACATAGGGAAGGAGATGGTGGTGGTCTTTTGCGGCGGCAGCGAGGGGATTTCACGGTGAGGTGGCGGCGGCATGGTGTGGAGCGACGCCATGTCCGGTCTTGAGTAAGTTCTCTCTCTTCCCTCTTTTGCTCTTTCTGAATCTTCTGGTGGCGGACGATTTGGTCTGGATTTGGGGGGAAATCGGCACCTAGGTATTTTGTGGATGATCGGCGTAGGTATCTTTGGCCGATGTAGTCCAAATCAACCTTAGGCATGTCATCTTTATAGGAAATGTTGAATCTTTTTGCAAAATGTCCAGTCGACCTTAGGGTTTGCAAAATTGAAGGGGGTTAAGGTTTTTGCTCATGAATGTTCTTGTTGTGCCCTGCTTATTTAGAGTTATTTAGTACTGCTCTAAGATAATTCCTTTGTGTTACTTGCAGCCCTGATGATCCACTGTTGGTAATAAAATTTTTTCCCGATGATCTAGAGTGTGAGATCCGAACTGTAGGCAGATCAGATATGTGCTATGAGAAGCTTGTTCTGCTGAAGGAATTGGTAGGGTCCAATTCTGCTGAAGACATGTACTATTTTAGGGATGAAATAGCTGCTGGTTTAGATGGTTTGGAACTAATTGGCTGTGAGCAAAAATGCCAAGCAATGATCAAGCAGTATGAGCACATAAGAGTTGTGGACTTACGAATCATGAACTCAGAGTTTAGGGGGAAGAAAAGGAAAGCGGCCCATATGAATGATGTGTTGCCATCTCAACAAAGTGTTAATCAGTTTGCAAGTAAGGGAAAAAGCAATGCACATGAGGCAAGAGCTGTGGATGAACAATATTTATCAGATGGAGATTATGATGAAGAAGAACTTGCGAACTTGAGAGAACTGAAGAGACAAAAGGAAGAACATCTTGAGGGTGAAACATATGTTGATGAATTATTCCCAATGAATGAGGAGTTAACTACAATTGGCTCTAGCAAGCCACTTGCTCTGACCATGAATGTGCCTAAATCAAGTAAAGGGTCATCAACATCAAGCAGACAAAACAGAGGACAAGCAATATTTAGCAGAGCATCAACTAGGGAAGGATGTGAAATTAAATCAGCAGCCAACATAGGAGTAGATAGAGGAAGGGGGAGAAAAGGATGCACATCTAAAAATCCTTATGAGGTACCTGATTCAGACAGTGAAGACATTGATGCAGATTTAATTTCTAGTGATGATGATGGATTCCAACAGCCCATTTCATTGGCACCCAAGTTGCAGAAGAGCTGAGCAAAGCCATTAGCTCCTAGAGTATGGTTTGATGAGAAGAGGTTGCTTGTTGGTGATCAGTTATGTTTGAACCTGTGTTTCAAAGACATTTACCAGTTCAGGAGAGCACTCAAGGACTATCATATTAAAGAGAGCAGGGATTATATGTATCTGAGAAATGACAAAAACAGAGTGAATGTTTGTTGTGTGGAGGAGCATTGTCAATTCTACATGTCTGCTTCAGTGATCAAAAGGGAACCAACAATCTGCATAAGGAAGATGGCATTACTTATGAAAGTTCAAGAATAAATAGCTCATGGCTTAGCAAGACTTATGAGGACAATTTCAGAAGTGAACCTGAATGGAAAGTCAGTGCATTGATTGACAACACTAAGAGGTAGTTTGGTGTTGAGATCAACCCAATGATGGCATACAGAGCAAGGGCAAAGGCTGCAGATGTGGTACTTGGGAACCACAAGGCTCAATATTATAGGATTAGGGACTATCCGCAAACTGTCATTGACACTAACCCAGGGTTAAGATGCATTGTGACAACTGTTATGCAAGAACCTCTAGCCATGAACCCGGGATTCCATGGTTTATTTTTCTGTATCAATGCTGCAAAGGAAGGTTTTTTAAATGGTTGTAGACCATTCATTGGTCTTGATGGTTGCTTTGTCAAATTGACCACATGAGCTCAAGTGTTGGCAGCAACAGGAAGAGATGGCAATAACAACTTATTTCCTTTTGCATTTGCTGTGGTGGGGAAGGAAGAGACAGAAACTTGGACCTAGTTCTTGGAGCAACTTAAAGAAGCACTTCGTGGTGAAGCTGGACCACATGGCCAATTTACTTTTATGTCAGATAGACAAAAGGTAAATGTTTGCACTTGTAGTTATATTTATTTGAGCATAGTTCTTAATTATAGTTATTTGAGCCAATTTACTTCTAAGTCGAGAGCGTCGAGGTTATCGTAATTTAGGGTAGGTGGGTTTGTCTTTATCCATGTGGTCTATGTTGAGAGCATCGAGGTTGTCGTAATTTAGGGTAGGTGGGTTTGTCTTTATCCATGTGGTCTAAGTCGAGAGCATCGAGGTTGTCGTAATTTAGGGTAGGTGGGTTTGTCTTTATCCATGTGGTCTAAGTCGAGAGCGTCGAGGTTGTCGTAATTTAGGTTAGGTGGGTTTGTCTTTATCCATGTGGTCTAAGTCAGGAGCGCCGAGGTTGTCGTAATTTAGGGTAGGCGGGTTTGTCTTTATCCATGTTGTCTTTTTCCTGAAGAAGTTGTTTAATATAATGTTTCTTGATGGCAGGGCCTTCTCAATGCAGTAACGGAAGTGTTTCCCAATTGTCCATGAAGGTTTTGCCTTAGGCATATATATGCAAATTTCCAAACTACTAGTCATAGGGGTGCTGATCTCAAGAAACGGATGGATAATGCTGCATATTCATGGATGAAAAACTTCTTTGATGCTCACATTTGATGCTCACATGGATGATTTGAAAAAAGAGAGTGAGAGTGCATGGGAATGGTTGAAAAACATAGCTCCCAAACACTGGGCTAGATGGGCAATGGACACTGTATGCAAGACAGATTTAGTAGTGAATAACTTAAGTGAAGTTTTCAACAATTACATCCTGGATGTTAGAGATAAACCAGTTGTCACCATGATAGACAGCATTAGAACTAAATTGATGGTTCGGTTTGCCACAAACAGGGAAGGTGCAGCTGACTGTGTTTGGGAGATCACACCAACCTATGTTGAAAAACTAGAGTTGGAGAAAATAGCAGCAAAACCATGTAGGCCAGTTCATGCAGGGCAGGGCTTGTATCAGGTTGCAAGTGGAGAGAGAACATATGCAGTGGACATTGTAGCTATGACCTGTGGTTGCAGAAAGTGGGACATCACTGGGGTGCCTTGCAAGCACGCGGTATCTTGCATCTACAAGAGGAAGGAGCACCCTGAAGATTATATCAGTCATTTTTTCAAAAATCATATGTACCAACTTGCATACAACAACATGATATATCCAGTGCCTGACAAGAGTGGTTGGACAAAGACAGATAAAATAGACATTGATCCACCTATTTTTACAAGGCATCCAGGAAGGCCAAAGAAAAATAGAAGGAAGGGTATCCATGAAGTTCCACAACCCAGTGGAAACAATACAATGACAACCACAACTTGCTCAAACTGCAGCCTACAAGGTCATAAGTACACACATTGTGCTCAACCATTGAGGCCTGACTTGGAGATTAGGAGAAATAAGCACAAAAGTAACAGAAGGATACCTGACTATGTTTTAGCACAAGAAGAGGCAGATGTGGCACAAGAAGAGGCATATATTGTTGAACAAGGGCTGGACCCAGAAGAGGCATATGTTGCAGCAGAAGATTTTGCACAAACAGAAAATACTATGGAACAAACAATAGAAGAACTTGCAGAGGCAGCAGAGAGAGCAGCAACAGAGAAAGAAGCCCAACTTGCAGCTAGCATGCTGCCCAGGTGGCTGCGCAAAGAACAGTTGTTGCAGCAAAGAAAGCAGCTCAAAAGGCACTCGTAGTAGCTAAAAGGGCTGGAAAAAAAGCAAATGCAGCAGCACTCTTGGCAGATCAAAAAGCAGAAGCAACAGCTAAATTGGCAGCTAAGGAGTGCCAAAGAGCACAAGAACAAGCTTCAGAAAGAGCAAAATCAGTGCCAGCCCCAAGAGGTGGAAGAGCAACATCAACAAGAGGTGGAAGAGGAACATCATCAAAAGGAGGAAGAGCTACATCAACAAGAGGTGGAAGAACTACATCATCAAGAGGTGGAAGAACATCATTTACAAGTGGACAACCATCTCCAACAAACATGGTAATTCACCTATTGCTATTTCACTAACTACTATTTAGCTATCTATTATTTCACTAACTAGACTAACCCTTTACTGTATTTTACATGATATTAGCCATGGCATCCTCCTGGTCCAAGCACTGATGGAGGCAGGGTAGGTGGAAAAATGCCAGTCACAAGAGGCAGGGGCATAGAAACAGATGGCAGGATGTGGTCCTACTTCACAGCCAGTGGAAACTTCTAGAAAATAGGAAAATTAGCATCTTTTTGTGAATGCAAACTTCCATATGCTTATGAATGTGTGAAAGCTTTTGGTGTCACTAGCTGATTTCAAACAGTTCTCAGTGATAGGTTTCCTGTTAGTGGACTTCTTTTGGCTACTTGTAAGTGCAGTGGCACAAGACATGTTGAATGCTTATAATTCCCGCTGTTATGCTTCCAAGTAAAGCTTTATTCAAATCTTATGTTCAATTCAGATAAGCTTTACTCACCATTGTTCAAATCATATGCCCAGTTTCAGATAAGATATATTTAAATGCTTAAATAAGCAAAATGCAGATGTGTGACACTGTCATGTACACCTTATGTGTGCCACTGTCATGTACAATTTTAATTTCAAATAAGCTTTATTCAGACTTATGTGTGCCACTGTCATGTAGAGCTTGTGTGTGCCACTGTCATGTTTTGGTCAAAAGCAAATGGACATGGCACATATAAGATTAATTAATCTCATATACCACATACTACCATAGTAGTTCATAACTCTCTCAAGTACCACATAGTACAGAGTCTACATATGCATAAGTATTCAACTGACACTCAAAAATCCTATATAGGAAAACAGAAACTAAAAGTCCTCTAGCAAATGCAACAAATGCCAGCTTGATTTTCTTGTTCTTCTAAATATACATCATCTTTTCTTCTTCAACTTTCTTCTTCTTCTCTTTTGCCTCTTTCCTCTTCCTCTTATTTTCATTCAAAAGCAGAGATATTTCCCTATGCTCCTCTTCTATCTTTGTTTCCAGCCTAGCCCACATTCTCTGCAATGCTCTTTGCATGTGCTTAGGCCACTCATCATCTAGCCAGTACACAAAGTCACACATGTCCTGACCCTGAACAAAAACAGAAGAGTAGTTCCAATTTGATGTCAAATAAGCGAGCAAAATCAAGTAAAAAATTCATGTCAATTGAACTGCTAACCTCACAGGGACAGCACAAAAAACGTTGACCCACGTCCACGCCTTGAAAAGCTACCCTCCTAGTAGTTCTAAATCCACTTCCATGAGCACAGTTCATCCCTCCTTCACCATCCTATTCATCGTCCAGTGAAAATTGAAGCACCTTACCATATCCATGGCCAATGTGCAGCTAAAAACACAGAGCCTCAATTTCGCTCAAGAACGGACCAGTTGAACCAATCGAAGCCCTAATTCCCAAACCAAATTTGAAACCCTAATTCCCAAACGAATACCTACCGGCTCAATTTGGACCCTCGATGCGCTGCCCTCTGTGTCAAAGCCGTAGCAGAGCGACTCCATTGACGACGGCACAGAAAGTAGTGGGCGGCGGCCAAATCGCCTTGGGCGGCGGCAGAAGAGCGCATGAGATTCTCCCTCGCCCTCTCCTTCTAATGGTTTCTAGGCCTCTCCTCGCTGCCACTCTGGAGCTGCTGGCGTGGCAAGTTTTGCCCACGTGGCGCCTGACAAATGGGCCCGGGGTGTCAGTTTTGCTGTTAGAGGAGGCAGGGAGAAGGATCTCGGTGAAGCATTGTGAATTAGCACACCGGTTGTGATTCCTTGATGAACTACTCAAAAGTTGTGGTTATCTGTTATAAGTTGCCTTGAAGTTGTGGTTTTATTTAATTAACTCTTTTCTTTTTGGAAAGGAGGCCCTCGGTCTCATCAAAGTAATGCTCACAGCCATACACCAAAACATTGAGCATGAGACGGGTCCAACGTTTACATTGTAAATGATACTCTCTTTTTGTTTGCGGATGAAATGATACTCTTTATTTGTCATGCTAAGATTCTGACAATTTTCACAACTCATCTCAATGTCTCGCCCAAAAGTTTGGGCTATATAATCATTGCTGTCGATGACTAATGCATATCGATCTACGATTTACTAGAGACCGTGGAAGACTATAGAGGGAATGGTAGTGCCTAGAGTGATCTCATCGGTGATGATAGTGAAACGGGTGGTTTTATCCTGGAGAACGTCTGTCCTATTTTTAGTTTGACATGTGCCAATTATAAGGTAGCTAGCTTCGTGTGCACATCCTTGTCTTTTTGAGTGCCTACTCAAGCATGAATGGTTGTAGATCTTTAGGCCCATAGACATTTCTAGGTGGACTTGATCCATGCACGCCCATAGGGTATACCCCTGCCTATATACACCTATACACGGTGAAAAGCCCATGGTAATATCTGAAATGAAGTTGCGGTTTTACTCAAAAGAGATGGAGTTGGGGGACTAGCGTCCAATATTGTCCTCTCTAAGTATTTTCCCATCTATCTTTTGACACAGTGGGGGCATCAACTCTTCTAGGTCGTTCCCCTGGATAACATGGGGCATGTCCGTCGCCTCTCCATGAGCTTACTCGAGTTGGGACCATGGTAGCTAGAGGTAAATGTTGGATAGAGCTTACGCCCGTGAGTTTGGGTGGTAGCGAATAATGGGTTTACGCCTTTTCCCTTCTCGTGGCCCAATTGGTAGGATTTAGCAGGGTCTTTCACTCGACCAATGTTGTGCAACAAATTGGGAGTAATAAATATTGAAGGTACTATCTTTATTCGATAATAGTTGTGGTGCATGGGAGCTCTGATTTAGGAGTAGGTCTAGATGGTTGCACACGAGACACAAGATTCTACCTACTTTTGGGCCCTCTTGAGAGAGGTAACACCATAATCATGGTATTGTGAGTTGTACTGCTCAAATGCGTCTTGAGATTAGAGCGATCATAAGCTAAGGTTCTTGGTTACAAAATATAGTCGCGGTGGCGACAAAGAGGTGGGAGATGAAGGGTTACATGACGAACCCTGAATCTCACTAGAAAGAGTGGAGATTTATTGACAGATCCCCAACCAAGTGGCCCCTAGCGCAACTTACATGGCTTGGGTCAGTTTACAAATTGGTTCTCCATCCAGGTCCAGTCGGACACTGGTGTGTGAGGTGTGCTTTCTTGTTGCCTTGTACTCCAAGATGATGATACACCCCTCTATAGGAAGTGGGCTCTGAGTTGTATGTCCTGCCCGCCATAAGGTCGCTCTAAGGTTATCGGGATGACTTTTGTCCTCCATGACTATTCTCATGTTTCTATGTAATCTTTTGTATCCCCGAGTTTTCATGATCCGGCTGTTGCTTATCCTCGTGGTGTCATCAACTGAGTCGAGTGCTTCAGCCTTATCCATTGGGAAAGTTTCCGGGGCGGTACTCGCATGAGCACGCCGTCTTATTGATTGTAGGTAGATTGTGATGGACTCATAGAACTAATTTCCAGTAGGAGGAGTCTAGTAAAAGTGACCCGACATGGGGAATACCATGAATCTCAAAAGAATTCTCGAGTGGTACATGTTGCAGATGTTGCTTTTATTTAAGTTCCAACAAGAATCTTGTTGGTCCTCCAAGCATAACAGTTTGTAGCAAGAAGAAAGTTTTCCTACCAAGGTATCAAATATGCGAAATTCTCCTACAAGCCAATGATCAGATGTACATGTACTCAACTAAGAAACTTTTACATGATATCCAACACTTGTAGTGAGGTAGTCGATCTCACTAGCTTTGGTAGTTGCAAGGATTAGCATATCAAGTGTTTGGAACTGATTTTTATGCGAATAAAATGAAATTCAAAATGTTAAAGTACTGTAGAACGAGAAGACAAGGTTGTATTTGTGATAAAGGACCAAGATCCATAATATCATGAGTGAAATCTTTCCAAATAGCATAGGCATGGTAAAGAAATTACTATCATGTATCGATTAAATTATAGTTTTTATGTTTGATCATATATGTCATGATTGAATATAGGCATTATGTCCTTATATCCATAGAACGTTATCCAACTGCATCTATAGCTAATACTCCACTTCAAGACCGATATTCATCATGCATCCCAAAGTATTAAGTAATAAAACAGAGATCTGCATTAAGCAAGGTAACATAATGTTGTTATTTAATCCCTTTACCTACGGTTCATCACCAAGACAACCAGGCAACAATATTTTTATCCTTAGTGGCAATAACACAATACACGCCTTTTTTCTCCTTTTCACTAAGATAGATTACTTAAAAGGTTAAACCTGACCAACATACATAACTCCATCTTGGAGATCATTCATCTAAACATGGTCAGTGCAATACTAATAGATCAGAGAGTATGTACATATATAAATCATGCATGAAAGAACCAAAACAAACCAAATAAAAATCCATATATGATCTGATCATAAAATGTTAATTCATCACACCGTAGCAAACACATCGACAATTATTTCAGATTGATCACAATCATACTAGTCAGCTCATGTGATCTTTATATTGAAGAATGGGACCGAGGAGATGCCTCACATACATTGTTATGGACCCATAGTACAAATTACACATGATTAACGAAGCAACGGAGTTGATGAAGAAGGCTCTGACTTCAGCTTTCCTCTGAGGCAGATTATTGAGGAAAGACCAAAGATTGGATCCCCTTGGATTGGGATGAAGCTGCAGTGTAAAAATTCCTCAATAAATATGTTCAGGATTAGGGGTATATCTAAAGGCATCATGGCGGAGCTGCCAGGGCATTGTGGGCCCGATGCGAGCATGTGATGTGGCCTGGCTAGCCCCTCTGACCCATTTTGGCCGGGGTGATCACCTAGTGGTTCCTTTGGTAGCATATTTTACTTTATTGGTTTTGTCCCTGGAAATATTTATTTATGTCATACAAAAACAACTGGCTTGTCACTGGATTGATATGTTAGTCCAATAAAATCATAGAAATTATGCCAAAACTATGTATAAATATAATTATAGCATACGCATAACAAATTTATAGATACGTTTTGAGACATATCAATACTTGGTTTCCTGAGTGGCTCTAGTCCAGCTAGTGTCCCTCTCGGGAGTACACTCAGGATTTGTGTTAGAATAGAACATATACTATGATGCTTTGGTCTTGAGTGGTTTGACAACAGACTAGTAGTCTGCTGGAGGTGCATCGCAACTTCCCATCACTTAGGTGTATCTGAGTGGACTCGTCTCCCGGGAGTCAACCATTAGAACCCTTAGTTGGTAGTACCTGGACCCGAATGACTCGGTTCCTAGATAGCGGCACACTAGAAGCATACTATAGTTGCATCGATTGGAGCATGCCCCAACATCCATGAGATACACTGAAGTTCAGAGGCCAGAACATCACATCAAACATGCACTTGAGCGCAAATGGTCTCACAGTCCAGGCAGTCTTTGATCAAAAGTTTGTTGGGAAGCAATCATCACTACAAAAAAAATACACTTCTGTGATGATACATGTTTGTCACAGTAGGTCGCATTTTTTGTCATGCATGTACATCCATGACAATTTTATGACAGAATCAAGATAGTCATACCTGTGCTGTCATAGAAGTGTTCCATGACATTACCAAAATTATCATCACGGAAGTGTCCACTTCCATGACGATAAATTACGCGCCACAGAAGTGCTTTCGTCAAGGGTGACCAACACGTGGCATCCACCGTAACGGAACACCGTTAAGCTATCGGGTCCGGTTTTGGATCTGATAACCCGTTAACATCCCCGACCAATGGGGATTTTCCACGTGTAAAATCATCATTGGCTGGAGGAAACACGTGTCAGCTCACCGTTGGGACAGATGTCATCCACTCATTGGACACAAAGCACCTATGATACGTCGACACGTGGCATGGCCCAACAGAGGCCCATTCCTATGAAAAGGTCGGCCCGTTTGACTTGGTCAAAAGGTGGCGGGCCGGCCCACGGCAAGCCTGTTAACGGCATGTTCGCATATAGCCCATTTACAGCCCGCTAACCCAGGGCTCGTTTAAGGCCTAACCGAATTAGGCCCAGTAGCGTCATCTGGGCCGTCCAATATAATTCCAGCCCGTTTTAAATTCCGGCCCATGTATGGCCCATGACGTCTTTCGGCCCATATGAGGCCCTTATTACTCTCGGCCCATTAACGGCCCGTGGTAAAATTGGCCTGTAATGAACAGTGTATCACTTTATACCCATTAAAGGCCCGTGGTGAAACTGGCCCGTAATGAACAGTGTATCACTTTATACCCATTAACGGCCCATTAGTCCATTGGGCCGTTTCCAGCCCATGTTATCTTTCGGCCTTCTCGGGGCCCATTTATTCTTGGGCTCATTTCCACATTCGTTTACTTATGGCCCATTACTGCCATTTTCTGCTTGTGGGCCAAATTCAGCCCGTGGTTACAGTCGGCCCGTTTGTGGCCTGTTAATACATTGGGCTGTTTTTATAGCGTCATCAAAATACGGCCGATTAACGACGGCCCTTTATGGTCAGCCAATGAACGGACGATTTCAACTCTAGCCCATTTACGGCCATAATGTGGTATGTTATTGGCCCATGTTTGGCCAACCGATCATAAGCCCGTAGAAGGCCCATTGATGATACGGCCCATAGAAGGCCCATTGTGTCTACGGCCCATATAAGGCCCATTGATTCTACGCCACGTAGAAGGCCCATTGTTTCTACGGCCCTTAGAAGGCCCATTGTTTCTACGGCCCGTAGGAGGCCCATGTAAACTACAGCCGGTGGGCATCAAAGTTCGCCACCAGTGCAAATATAGGGAACACCCTACACTATACAAAAATGGCTTGCTGTTTTCTTCAGCCGGTGGCTGCACATTAAGAATAAATTTTGTATCGCACCAAAACAAATTACAACTATAAAACAAAAGGAAGGTTGGCATAAAAGTTAACAGTCTAGCAGATAAATGCACCACCATAAGTTCAGAAGCTCAGTTCATTTGACCTGACTGTTACGTTTTCATGCTGTATTGTCCGATGGAGCACCATAACCTTCGCCTTTAGTTCTCCTAGGCTCTTGAACAACATAGCAAATGTCTGAAAGTCTGGTTTCAAAACCATGCATATCTTGACAACATCGAACAATGTCTCTCCTTGTTTCACAAAGGGTCTCTGCTAGGGAATGGACTTGTGTCTGGAGCGCAGATACAACATTGTTTTGAGCTTGCATATCTTGATCATGAGGCAGTTTGGACGAGATTGCCTTAACAACCAACCCAGTATTACGCAGGAACGTGCTTTTGGCACTGTTAGTGGATAGATACTGACCCACTGCAGCAAGAGCTGACATTGCGGTTATAGTTGCCTGGCCACCTTCAGAAGGTGGCGGTTCCACCATTTTTTCCATAGCTCGCTGAAAAGTTGTGGTTTTACATTAGTAGTACCAGAACAGAAGATATTAAGGAGGCAGAAAAACCAAACAAAATAGCTTTGGTCTATATACAGAACTTATTCTGGTGAACCCATGTAAAATAATAGTTGTATTTTATTGCAAACTACATAATAAAACCAGGTTCCAAACATATGACCATGTACCATCGCTAATGTATTGTCTATTTCTTCACATTGTATTGAGGGCTAAGGATAAAGAGACGAAGTTTATAATACGGTAAGCATAGTATGACATCATTCATATCACAAAACAACTGAGAACAGACAAACAGGCAATTGTAACGTTGTGTGGGAAAGTCCAGCACGGAACTAGATTACAGGTCAGGATCAAAGGAACATCACTCCTCTCTTTTAAACCTTGTAAGGTGCAATGATATGCTAAGACAATTGTGTATAAATTGAAAAGAGTAATAGACATTGGCTGCAAACCATGCAGTTCAAGGCACAAGTCAGAGTATGTAGTAGTTCAAAGGCATGAGGATTAAAGACTTACAACAGCGGCTTTGACTGGTGTAGTCATGCCCTTCTTCTTGCTGGTGTGACAGTCCTTGAAGATTTCCACAACATTTGGTTCAGGTACTTTTTGGTCCTTGCGGGCTTTCCTCTGCATTTGGAACAAGTTAATATAGATCTGATAATATGGTACAGCAAAAAGAGTGAAACAACAGCTAATTACAAGAGCCTCGCAGTGTGCAATATAGCTACGAGATCCTATCGTCTATTGGAATTTCACTTTCGTACGGCTGGACTTGTTCTTTGAACAGTTCACCTACAAGAAGATAGATTTGTGTGGCACATGCGTAAATAGGACTTCAACATGTGATCTGATCACATATATATAATGTACCTGATACTTCGGATCGGACTAGTGTTTAACGAGGCCTCTCCAGTCTTCATCAAATATATTTTCCACTGGAGATGTTTGGGCAAGTTCACTGTTAGCCTTGCCTTCAAAGTGAGTTTTCCTCAAGTTATACCGATACTATCGCAGAGTAGACTTGAAAACATGGGTGCAAGCTTGTCTGGTTGCATCATCTTGGCTATCCAACTTGAACCTCATCTGTTGAAAATTATGGGAGTCTCATTATCAGCAACCTAGAAAGTATTGGACAAAGCAAGACGATATTACTAGTTTCCATACATAACCATACTTACAGATAAATGGTCGAGGAAGGTGTTGAACTGGGTTTCATCTTTTTCATTCCTGTACTGAATCCATGTTGGGAGGATACGTACATAACACCTAACAACAACCGCTGCCTCTGATACTAACTTGGCTGAATCTGTAGCATCACGTGGCCTTTTTAAACCTGCCTCAAAATGGATCTCCATTCTTCCTCCTCTAGATTTAGTTAACCTATCGAGCATTATCCCTGATGTTTGTTTCCTCTTGCGCCTAGGTTCTAGTCCAACAACAAACATAGGAAGTGTTAGTGTACATCAAACTGTGAGACTACATATAAAGAAGCATGCAACTGTAACTTGACTCCAGCAACTACCTTCTTGTTGTTGAAGCTCACAAAGTTCGTCTGATCTTGCCAACTCATCTTGTGTCAAGAGTGCTTCGTAAGTAGTGGCAGGTGGCAAGGGAGCTTGGGAACGTGCTGCTAGCTGAGTTGACGAACGAGTAAATCGTGCAGCTGGTGGTACTATGGAAGGTGTTGCAACAACTAGGGTTGTCTCTGCTTGTTTGGTGGCAGCTATTTGTTTCTGTTTGGCTTGTTCTGTAGCTCGTGTAGCATGGGATACCCTGTCGGTACAATTTTCCGCTGGACTTTGACCTTCTATTGCACCATCAGTACCAGCAGAATCTGCAGGATTGTTCCACTTCCCTTTCCCTGTCGTTCTGTCTTGCTTCCTCTTTCTCTGTGCCATGTTAAGTCAAGCCGACAAGAAAAACGAATAACAATTTAGTTCTTCAGAACAAATGTACTTTGATGTAAGAACATGGTGTGATAGACAGATATTGTATGTTCTAGAAATAGGAACACGTGTCTTAGTCACAAGTATAATGTGTAAAGTAAGTAGGTGAAATTCAACAAAATTAGAAGCAATACAAGCTAAACATCATACATAACATGCAACCACATATAACAGTGCCAAGTTAGAGGAAGCACATGTGATGGTGCACTAGGGGAGACGTGCTCATCACCAACACATCTACGTTGAGTGTCTATGCATGTGTTGTCTTGGCAATCATCATGGGGGGATGGAGGAGTAGAATATGTAGAGGCCCTCCATTTGGAAGGAGCACCTTCATCCGCTGCCTTGCTAACTTCCTTTCGCTTTATTGATTTTGAATTGTCAAGTAAAACCGACAAGAAAAAGCAATAAAATTCACTCTTTAGTACTCATTCATGCATGATATTGACAATCACTACTTTGATGTAAGGCAAACACATGATTCCAGGATGGAATAATACGAAAAACAGGATGGCATGGCATATTCACAACTGTTTGTGTAAACTAAGCAGAAACCATTTCACCAAATAAGAAGCAATGCAAGCGACACCACGTGAAAGATGCAACCAATATGACTCTACCAAGTTAAAAGTGTCCCATCATAAATGGCATTTCAACAAATTAGAAGCAGCGCATGCTATAAATCATATCAAAGATGCAACTAATATCACACTGCATATACTGAAGGTGTCTCGTCATATTGATTTATGCGGGATACAAAAAAACAATAGTTTTATGTGAGGACATGCTTAATAGACAGATGTAGTATGTACTAAATACAGGAAGGCATGTCACATTAACAGGTATAATGTATAAGCTAAGCAGAATAGCACATGCAGTTTAACCAGATTGGAAGAATTACAATCTAGACACCATATACAACATGCAACCACATATCACGCTGCCAAGTTAGACCAAGTACCTGCGATGCTAGTGTAGGGGAAATGCGGTAATCAACTACAGAGCTACGTTCACTATATTCATCTAGCCTTGCTGTTTCTTGAGAATCATGTCGGGAGGCTGACACTGCATTCTTTAAATGAGGAGTATTCCGCTTGCCTAACTGACTCATCATAAGTGATTGATGAGGGATACACAAGAACATTAGTTTGATGTAAGAACATGGTTAATACACAGATGTACTAGTATGTACCAAAAACAGAAAGGCATGCCATATTCAAAGGTATAATGTGTAAGCTAAGCAGATGCAATTTAACCAAATTGGAAGCAATACAAGCTAGACATCCAGCTGGAGCGGTGAGCATGATCATCTAGGACCGAGAGCCTGGTGGGAGGCGGACTGCTTCGCCACCATCGCGGCTTTTTAGTTGGCTTCCAGGTGATGCCTCTCTTTGCTGGGCTTGTCACTGGCTCAGCCAGTGCCCTGACTAGCTATTTGTCTTCTGGTGCTCACAGGATGGTGGTTCATGTAAAAAATATCTTTCCTTATCTTAATAAAGACCGACTTCGGCCTTTCAAATACAAGCTAGACACCATATGGATCATGCAACCACATATGACACCGTGAAGTCAAAGCAAGCACCTGGGATGGTGGTTCATGGCGAGCGAGATCATCAACTCCAGAGCTATGTTCCCCGTCTCCATCTGCTGACACTACACCCTTTATAGTCTTGAAACGTGTCTGGCTTAGCCACATACCACGCTGGAGCGACTTCTCTCTTATCTTTTCTGCTTCTGTCAAGGCAGGGTCTGAAATACCCTTGCATAAAAACACAATAGTGAGAGTATGGTGAAGTGTGTGCAGAACTAGTGCACTGTAAAAGTAGCAGATAGCAGGTGGCTGAAAAATAAATGACAGGAGACATATGATACCTCTACAACATTACATGGCAAACAAAATTAGATTCTACTCCGTATGATTTTCTAATATATATGAGCACAGGAAATGTAGGTACTCCTTCAGCACACCACTACATGTGGTCATGTCAAGATAACAGTCGACTGAAAATAAATAGGTCAGTCGATTTTTTTAATGAACCGTCCAATCTATAAGGAATGGGCACATGACCTTCGTCTACCTCCCGCCAGTCACTGTTGACGATCTTTCTCGAACCGCCAGCGACCAACGGCCCAGACCCCTACCTCCGCCGCCCGCCCTCCCCTCAACCTCGCACCACCGCCGTGCTTGGCAGCGCCCCCAGTCCATCCCTTTAATCCCGGCCGGCCTCCAGATCAGGCGCCAGTAGCTCTAGGCCCCACACGCCCCTAAGATAAACCCCAAGGCGCTGCTTCCCCGGCGTAATAGGCGGACTAGCGCCTGTTACGCCGGGGAATGCTTCCGTTAATTGGGAATCATCTGACCAGGAATTGAAATTCAGGGGGGCGGCGGACCACCAGCTAAGGTGAAATAGTATATGAGGAGAAACCTTGTGCATTGCGAGTTACTAGGAACATCTAGTATCAAGAAGAAGCGGTCAACTAGTGTCTTCTGTGGGATGAATACTGTGCAAGCAGACACATAAGATTTGCACGAATAAGGGAAGAGGAGTACCATTTTCGGTTGCCGGTGTGGTCACCTCCACATGTCGCGCCTATCTGCTTCTTTTTCTCGGGGGAACCAATGTTCTGGAGGGTGCAGGCTTGGACGAACCCATGGCCAAATTGTTGACTGTGTTGCCGTGGCCGTATGTCGGCGGAGGGGAAGCAGATCCGAGGCGGCAAAGGACGGTGTAGCAAGAATAGCTTCGGTGCGGTGGAGGGTGGCGAAGTTGGAGCGGCAGTGGTGAGGCGCAGGACGGCGTGGTTGAACTGGCTCGGGTACAGACAGCTCGGCCTCGGTTTCAACTACTAGCCGTGGAGGGCGTTGCGGTTGAGGTTGCGGTGGACGACGATGTCGGGATATCGGCTCTGGCGTGATGGAGGAGGGCGGCAGTTGATGGGTGGAATGGGGTGGCGGACGGAGGACGCCTGGGTTTCGCGGCTGGTGGAGAGGTAGTTTTTGCTCCCACAGAGTACGAATGGGGAATCGAACGGGTGGGCGGGGGGTGGGGGGAGAACCATGTTTCGGTCTGGGACGCGCTTGTTTTTGGATTTTTTGAACAGAAGATGGACGCGATTGTTTGAAATTTGGGGAAAGTACAAAGTTTGCCCCCTCTTAAATTTCGGACCTACTACGGGTCGGGGGTAGGATGGTAATCCCAGGTGTCCCAAATAGTGGGCGGGAGTGATTTCGGCCGCACGCATGTGTGCTTAGGCGGCCATTGTGTATGAATGTTTTTCGGAGGCGGTTGCATGGCGTCTAGATGAAGCTACAAACCTACCCCGGTTTAGACCTTTGGATGTCGGGCCGGTAGGTTTCACGGGTCGGAGTTATTAGAAAAGTAATTTCCTTGTACTACCAAACATTGGTCTCACGCGGTTTCGGGCGAGTAGGGGCTCTTTTGGCGCTTCGTTCGAAATTTTGAAACACAAGCATTCACGTTTAGTGTACTCTTGAACTTTGAGGATTGACCTAAATAGACAATGTTAAATCAGACCTTGTATGTTTGAAAACCTCATTAAATTATCCGCTTCTTTTTGAAATTTTGACACTTGAAAATCCTATAACTACGATTATTTTGGAATGGAGGACCTAAATTAGAATCTATTTTGTACACGACTACATATGCTATTATGTGCAAAATCAGAGCAAAGATTGGCGCCCCCATAATTTAGGTATGATTTACAAACGCCATGATATCAAATTCAAATAATTGAATGGACTTCATGTTGAATTAGATTTTTTAAAAGCACCTTAAGTTGAATTCAAATGTATGCTAGTTCATAGGTAGCTATTTATAATGTTCATTGTGTAACTTTCGTATGTATAATGTGCTTTACACACACAACATGAACTATACTCATGTTTATATTCGACTGCTAAAGCAATGCATTGTCTGGAGTTCAAAATACTAACTATGTGGATCAATTGTGTCGAATAATAACATAGACATGCTCAAATTCGATAGAATCTAGATGTCTGATGGATCAATGACCGTTCCTTACGCGAATTGCAAATATCATGATCCCATCTTAATATTTGGATACAATTTATATATTTAATCAATGTGTACATCAGTCTTGTACGTGTAGTTTCACTCTCCATCGCTGGTCTCTCACGCATGCTCACACACTCTCTCCCGAGGTGTCTTTCTCGCACACATGCTCTCGATATAACCCTCCCTCCCTCTCGTAACCATTTATGACTGTTTTCACTAACCTTTATCACAAGCACTCTTCCTCTCGCAAGCATACACACGCACAATCCCCATCGACCCTTTCTATATACATAGACATGCCTATGTGTCTCCTATACACACATTATCTTTAGGCATGTCTCTCACGCATTGTCTCACACCTCTCTTCCTAATCGACAAGTATGATTCTAGCAGAGCATTCTGTAGGATGCCCCTTAAAGTTAGGTTTGATGAATAGTAATATCAAAGATAAAGGGGTTACCTTAGTCCGAGAACCCAGGGTTACAAATCCTAGCCAGCTTTGTCAGCGGACATAGAGTCATTCACAATTATGCTATCTTTGCCTTGTACGACTAGTCATCCATGGGTCTCCCTAAATGCATCACGGGCCGACCAATGTGGCGCAGGACGGAACCGAACGAAGGTCCTCACCTCGACCCACCGGACCTCACGCGGTGACACACCCTCTGCCCCCATGTCTCGTTATCTTCTCACACCCACACATACCAACACAGACACCACACACAAAAAATATATTCTCCTGGTGCCTCTATCCACTCCCCCTTGCATATACACACTCAAGGGAATCTCTCGCCATGACGTCATATTCGTCTCTCTCTCTAGAGCACTCTCATTTCTCGTGCTATCTCTCCCACGCCCCCCCTATCGGCCCCTCTATCCATGCCTCTCTCGAATACGTAATACACACACATACCTCTGTAGGCCCTGCCAAATGCATCAACTACACATTCACACATGTTACATCACGTACCCCATTGATCTAAAAAGCCCTCTCTTCACGTTTATTTCGCATACAACATTCCTTATGAATAAAGTGTGGCCAAAAAAATATTTTAGAATTTCTACATGTATTCAACATTACAAAGTTATATGGAGGAGTATGAACACTTGCATTGCATGGTGCCCACAATGATATTTATTCCGCACTGTGAATTTGTATATTTTTATACTATATATAAAGGTAGTCATAATAAAGAGAAATGAAGAGCATCTCTCTCTCCATCGCATACCCCCCCTCTACGCCACTTTCAGGTACGCATGCAAACTATCTCTAGGTCCTCTAAAAGTAAGCCCCCAGCACATTCACGCATGTTTCATCTGTCTCTCGCGATATATACAATGACGATCATTGTATTTGAAGCAAAATCATGATACGTACATTGGACTTCAGAATCCACTCATTACGGTCACCATTTATGTTTTGTGGTTATTATACAGTCACAGGCTCACCGTACAACTCTGTATTTTCTCAAGACACGACTAGTTGACCAGTTAAACGCTCCATGTGACACCTATAGTGTTGCATCACATTATCTCACTACCATCGGGCCCACCTGTCAGCTTGTATCTACTCTACATCTACACTCTTAAAAAATACTAGCAAGATGCCCATGCGTTACATGGAACATCAAGATGCATTTGTATGAGTAGTTTATCTTGTGGGAGAAAGGATGAACAAGGGAAGGCCTTATTTGCAAGTGTGGAAAGGGGTGTGGGTATCTTTTTGCAAAATTGCCCTAGTTTCCTTCCCATCCGTCAGATATAGATCGGACGGCCTATATTGCAGGATGGCGGGCACACGATCATCACCGACTATGCTTTTCATAAGAGTAGGGATAAAATACACTCTTATAAAAAACAGAGTTGGTGATGATGGTGTGCCTGCCATCCTGCAATATAGGCCATCTGATTTATATCCGACGGATAGGAAAGAAACTATGACAATTTTGCCTAAGATGTACCCACACACCTCTCCACATTTGCAAATAAGGCCTTTCCTCGTTCATCCTTTTCTCTAACAAGATAAACTAGTCATACAAATGCATCTTGATGTTACGTGCAACGCACGGGCATCTTGCTAGTAAGAATGAAAACAAACGACAAAACAATATTGGACGGTGGTTCGAAGTCATGACCGCGGGCACAGCGGACATGGTGGCCTTGTATTGGTATGTTGGGCCTTCTGTTTTAACACACAGGAGCTGGTGTGGAGATTATACACACACGCACGCATGCACACGAACTGCATGCACGCAACACTCACACGAACACATGCACCCACGCACGCATGCAACACTCACACGTACACACGCAGCCACGCACGCACGCAACACTCACACGCACACACGCACGCATGCATGCACACACCGGTACACCACACGACCAACACACGCTCTCACGCTCAAGTGCTCAACCTACACGTGCATGCGCACACATCAGGCCCTGACAGACACATACACAACCAGGTGATTCCCGCGCACGGCATGGAGTCTTGTCGCGCCTGCGCAAATTTGTGTTTATCTGACCTTTTCCCTATGCGAACTGACAGGTGGGACCCACAAGGAACGTAGTCAATTTAACTAGTCAACATGGTGCCACGCAGACTATTTGACCGGTCAACAGAGTGCAATCCGATGCTGAACCATGAGCAAGTGACCGTAATCAGCTTATTCTGAAGTTCGGTGAACGTATTACGCTTTTCTCTCTGTAGGCCCTCCAAAACTACATCTCTACACGTTCTCGCATGTTACATCTAACAACTATGCAATACAGCACTACTACTACACTCTGACACAATAAATCATATGTGTTTTTAGTTTTACTAGATATCATATTGTTACTTAATTATTCAGTTTGCGTACATTAAAATTGCCTTTGAAATGTATAGCCAGTATCATATACCGCGCAGGAAAAATCCTGCCCTTTCCTGTTTAATCGGGTTTGTATCGATGGATCGTGTGAAACAACAAAACTATAGTACTATATACAGTACAAGTGACAGTTCATTTGACAGTGGAGCGCTCGCTTTCATAAATCTTCTAGTCCTTTTCACCGACATGTGGGGCATCTAGATACCGGGTCCACGTGCCATGCCGGAATATAGTGCAGAGCAGCCGGGGTGAAGCACCCAGTCATGGCGCCGACGTAGTAATGAGCAATGAGGCGTCAAATCACAAAGTTGACCTTTCCCGCAGTTAAGTTGGAGGGACGAAGTAATAATTCTAAAAAAAGAAGTTGGAGGGACAAAGCAACCATCATTTCACTCGTTGCTGAATCCGCTTCTCCCTCATCTTCTTCAAGTTAACCACGTGTTGCTTCTGCCGTTGTTCTGCCTCATGTGGGAAGCGGATCGGCTTGGTAAAGCACTGACACGTGGGACCGCATGTTAGCAAACCGCCAGGAGAACGTCCTCTAAAAATAAGAAACCTCCCCCACCATCCTCGCGGCAAAATCACCTCCTTTTTACTAATCTTGATTCTATAATTTTTTAGATCAATATAATTGAGATTTGTATAGATAGCACACAGGAGCAAAACCAAGTGGTACGGTTAAGGGCATCCACAATGTTTAGCCAAATGTGAAAATAGCTTTTGGCATAGTGGGAACCATTGTGGACGGTTTTGCCAAAGCCAAAAGGATGGAACCGAAGCTCCCAGATTGATTGATTGAAGGAATAGAAAAATGCAACGTCTCTCCTGTTTCTCCCATGCTTGGACGCATGTACATTATAGAGGACAGAGTCTACTCCCTTGTCCCTTCTATCACAAATCACAAAGCAGTGAGGCATCAAATCACAAAGCACGTACGAAGCAACCGTCATTTTACTCTTCGCTGACTCCGCTTCTCCATCGTCTTCTTTGAGAAACTATCTCACCGCACTAAGCTGGACGGACGATGTTATTGTGTACGAGTAGTACTAGTACATTTACGCGTCCTTTGGTTCAACGGACTTCCTGGATGCAAATAAGGCGGTTGTCTCGGCTTGCAGGCAGCACTTGCGAACGACTTACCATGGTCTCCCTCAATGGTGTTCTCCATTGGACGCACTTCGCCAAACCACAACGTTCAAGATATCGTCGACGTCACCGCAATGGGGAAGGAAGTCAAATATAGTTACTACCTCCATTTTTTTGTACACAAGTCCAGTATATCAAAATTACAATTTGCAAAAGGCCACTAACACTAATCGAGGCAAAATTGATGGGGTTTGCCTCGTACTAGCAACCAAGGACATTAATATCCCCTGCATGCATGCGGAAGTAAGAAGGTTGGTTTGGATGACGCTACATTAATCAAGCGATGAGGAGTGAGATGGTTAGCTCTTTGGGCTTTCGAGAAAAAATACGCATTAATTGATAGGTGAAACGAGGATTTGTACCGATTAATCCTGCGAAGGAAAACCCCGCCTTTCTTTTTTAACACTAGTACTCCTAGTGCGTAGTACTCTCTCCTTTCCGGTTTATAAGGCTTATCTCAAAGTTTTAGTTTTCCCGTTTTATAAGGCTCAATTTGGTTGTTCCCCATCACATGTTCAGATTTCAAGGTGCATTAAATCATTACATGCAAATATTAAAAGAAAATTGACCAATGCATGTGCTTTATGCATGCATGCATTGCAATTAATGCATTGGTAAACACAATTGTTTGAGGAAAACAAACACATTAATTGAATGGTTTTGCAAACTACAAAAATTATTCCACCACTCACCATCTACCTTGGTTGGTGAGATTTTTGAATTGAGCCCTATAAACCGAAAAGGAGGGAGTACTACGTACTTATCCTGTTTGGGTCTAGGCCTTGCATTGACATACTTCGTCACACATTTTTGCCAAGCTTGCCTAAAGTTTTCAAAATGAAAAGGAGGTACACTTACGCACGGCTGTCGCGGTCGCACCGCACCCTCACACGGTCGCTCCTGCACGCCGCGGTCGCACCGCACCCTCACATGCACAGTCGCTCTTGCACGCTGCAAACCCGACCAAGGGAACGCACCCTCACTGACACGTGCTATCGCATGTGAACAAACCAAACTCAGCTATCCTACCGCTGACACATAATTTTTGTTCATAGAGTATGTTTATCCAACCGCATGTTGGGGAGTATCCATACGGCCCGTGCGGTGGTCTGTTGGGGAAGAAGAAGAGGTGAGGAAGAAAGGTTAGGAGACGTAGGATATTCATCCAACCGCCTGAAATGGTAGACTGGCCCAAGTCAGGCGACTTGCATAACAATATATGTTTTTACACAACAAAAGATCCAAAAAAACAACAACATAAAGAAAAAATATCACTGCTCGCGGAACGAGACAGCCTCATCGTCTTTGGCTGCCAGCATGAACCAGCCGTAGCTGCCGACGTGTGTCTCCACACCGTGGTTGTCCTCGGCCTCCAGCTACTCGTTCATGCGGAGCGTGTGGGCGCTCTGCACGGACGAGAGCATTGCCCGGTTCAAGTCGAGGACGTTCGGTTCCGCCTGCAGGAGGGCCTCGATGGCAGCGGCATCCGCGGGCTCCGCGTCGAGTCGAGCCTCCGCCACCCGGTTCAAGTACAGGACGTCCGGTTCCGCCTGCAGGAGGGCCTCGACGAGAGCGGCATCCGCGCGCTCCGCGTTGAGTTGAGCCTTTGCCGCCCGGTTCAAGCCCAGGACGTCCGGTTCCACCTGCAGGAGGGCCTCGATGGCAGCGGCATCCGCGCGCTCTGCCTCAAGTTGAGCCTCCGCCTCCCGGTTCACATCCACGACATCCGGTTCCGCCTGCAGGAGAGCCTCGATGGCAGCGGGATGCGTGCGCTCCGCTTAGAGTTGAGCCTCTGCCTCCCGGTCCTCCTTTAGTATCGCCAGCTTGAATCGCTAGTCCGCCTGCACCATGGAGGACTTGGACGCCGGCACGAAGTCGACGTCCATCATCTCATACCCATCGGGGGCCTTCTGCGCCGCGACCTCCGCCATGAACATTGGATCGGCTTCCTCCTCCTCGTAGCTTGGCTCTAGAGAACTCGAGGATTGGCCCGCCGCAAAGCAAGCTTGGGAACGGAGGTCTCTGGTGCTGACCGTCGCCGCGATTTCTGCGCGGCGCTCCGGCGTCAGCATCTTGTGGTAGGTGATCTTGCGGCGCACCATGGCTTTCCGGCGAACTAGGGGACGCTTGATGCGGGCTAGGGGATCGAAAGGTGGGGGAAGGGGCTGGAGATTAGGTGTGCTTTTAGGGTAGTGGCTGGCGTAGGCCGAGCAGCGAAGGTTTTGGTGTGAATAGTGGTTCCGGTGACGACCGGTCAATCGGTTTTGACTGTACATCGCTCTTGTCGCGTTCACGTTGCAACCCGGCACGCTGGACCCTCCACGTCGCTCATCGAATGGAACGCGCTTCGTCTTGCGTTTTCGCTCGCTTGTGGGACCGCAGTTGAGAGCAAACCGACCTCCTCCCCCCCCCCCCCCCGCCCGCGTCATTTTATGCAGAGTAAATAAAAACAGAGGGAGTATACTACGGATGAGGATCCCCTAACGTGGTCGAACCCATTGAGTAACTGACATGCGGGGCCTAGCAAGCATGGGGTCCACTAGTAAGTGACCGAAAGGGAGGGTAAGGCAGGGATACGTATGTGAAAGGAGCTTCCAATGATATAATTTTCACATTATACATCTCATGTACTATTAATCTTGTCAATAGTCAAATGCGGTTTTGAAAAACGCATTAGAGCATGGTTAATAATATAGCTAGTCGATGGCTATAAGGAACTGCCATGTCATCTATAGCCATCATCTATTATATGCACTCATACAGTAGTGTGGGCTATAAGGTTGGCTATTTCCCGCAAAAAAATATATAAGGTTGGCTATTGTAGTAGTACTTTTTTCCACCTCCTCTCCATCTCTTTCTTCATATTTATTGTACGTATTTAACTAGGAATGCGTATATAGCTAGGCTCTTGCATGAGAGCTCACTCCCCTTACTTTTTCACATCTCTGTCCTCCACATAGGCTCTATATAAATGGAAGGAGGGAGTACAACTATGAGCACTGCATACTCTAGTACACATATTGTCAGTACTCTAGTAGTACTATTGGACAGGGATCTTAAAAAAAGTTACTATTGGACTGGCTATACGTGGCGAAATCCTAGTAGGAAGAGCATGCGCTAGAACAAGCACATTCACGTGGTTGAAAACAAATTGGAAACCATCTCAAGTACAAATCTAGGAGTACGTAAGAATCTAACAATATTGATTGTGCGTTGTTGAATGTTGATACTTTTTTTATCAAAGTAGAGATACTTTGACTACACATAAAACTTATATGTAAACTAGAAAGGATAGGAGGGAGTATATTGTACGTTCAAAAATGAAACGAACATTGAATACCCTTTATATATGATTTGCGGATGCTATGATCACCGGTTCAAAATTTTGAATCCACCTTAGGTATCACACATGCCCCCACTCATTCTCTCTCGATTTCATCTCGGGGTCCGGAGATCGATTGAAAGAGGACTAGGGTGGGTACAATACGTTCGTTCGCTTATGAACGTACAATATACTCCCTCCGATCCACACAGACCCCCCCCCCCCCCCGCGGGTCATTTCTATCATAGAAACAGACCAAACATTTATCTCCTTGCACGGCACGCAATTGATCTCTGAACATCAATCGATCTCGTCAACATGTGTCGGGGCATGCATGAACCGAATGGGATGCCAAAACTAATATGCGAAGCGACACATAGTGGAGGCAAAGTGAAACTTCAAATGAACCATTTGTTTGTATGCATGTCAGACAAATTACAAATAAACATTGGAAATACAAGCATGGTCTAGGCCCACATGCGAATGATACTCGGCAGAATGTTCAAATGAGGCACGCGGGAGGATATGGACTCGACCGGAGGGCGACATGATCGATGGAGAAGAGGGTTGGAGATGAATGAGAAATAAGCAAAAGCCACATGATTATACTTGACCGACTCAAATAAACAATAAGTTGTCTCACTTGGCCTACATAGTGAAAGGCCTAATGCGCAACGCGGAGCACTGACGCTCGAATATGGCCGGGAAAACAAGGAAACCGACATGTGGGGCACACCTATCGAGATGACGTAGCGCAAACTAGTCCAATGGAGGATCTGGCCCACGACCTCCTCGCCACCGGCAACCGTTCATGCGGGTCATGGGGGCCAACAACGTGGCGCAGCTCCAGCACCCCCTCTGGACACGGCGACGGTGAGCGACAGGCTCATCGTCGCTAGACACGGTCGGTTTCAGTGTGACAATTGTGGCGTTAGTGCTGTGGCACGACCAACAGCTAGTATGTTTGGTTTGTGCCCAAGGTTGCCCCATCAAAGCATTGGGTAGCCAAAATTTTGGTTGAGGTTTTGGTTGCCCATGATTTGGCCGATATCGGCAAGAAAAATGAACTAGAGTTGGCTAGAGTTCGTTGGCATGCCAAGAAAATGGCAACCATCCATTTTTGGGTCATGAACAAAACCTTAAAAAAAATGGCAACCATCCAAACAAAGACCAATCTTTGGATCATGACCAAAATTTTGGTAAGGTGCACTTTGGCCACAATCCAAACACACCCCAACACCCGGCTCGTCGAGGATGCACGGGGCGCCGGGATGCGTCCGCGAAGTGGTGTAGCCCGGCCAACTGCATCCTCAGGACCTGAGACCATGCCGGGTTGTCTTGCTTTTTCAATGACATGCGTCGATCGCATGTGAGCAAAGGGCATCTCCAATGTTGCCACGACCGCAGCTGACTACCCTGGCACACCAAAAACCCTCGTCCCTCGTGCCGTCGCGCGGTGCGTTCCCAGCCGGTGCCAGCTGCCCACATTCATGCCGTCCGTCCGTATGCTGTCGTTAAGAGGCTCGGTGCCCGAGGAACCAACTCCGGCGACTTAATGACGCACCAGGACGCTTGGCCTCACCGGAATGCGTTACTTAAAGCGGCAACGCCTAGCTAACCTCCACACTATAGCACATCGTCCTCCTACCTGGCACCACATCCGCCATGACCACAAGCGCGGACGCTTTGCGGGAGAGCTTGTTTTCGGGGATGGAGCTCGAGGTCGCCGCACAAGCGGTGGCCACGCTGGCAGCCGATGACAGGAGCACCGCCAGCCATGCGTCCTACTTGTCGCCGTCCAACGTCCGGCACCGCCGAGGTCGGGGACTCCTCCAAGGATGAGTAGGGCATGGGAGGCGGCAAGGCATGGTGTGCCAACTGGCCGGTCCATCTCCCGTGTTCTACTTTTCCTAGCCGGAGACCGCACCTTCACTTCAAGGGTCTTGAACCCCGCCCACGTACATGGAGATCACATATGGGGGATGTCGGTCGCTGCCGTAGAATAGGTTTAGGGTCAGGTTTCTTTTATTTTTCTGTCCTATAAAAGTTCGAAATGTAATGAAAATCTATCTTTTTTGCATTAATCTCGGTCGGTGTATATGAACTTTCACAATAATATAGTATATTGTAGGAGTACTAGCAAGATGCCCGTGCGTTGCACGGAAGATCAAGATCTTGTGGCAGAAAAGGATGAACGAGGGAAGGCCTTATCTAAAAATGCACATTCACACATTTCACATTTTTCTACATCTACGGGAACCTACGAAAGGGTTAACGTAAATTGCCTCTCTCTCTCTCCTCCCCTGATTTTCATGGTGGTGGGCCCCTTCCTCCCCCCAATCTACAATCAACAGCTCACACGTTTCACATTATGTTAATTACGTAACTGGGACTACGTACGTGTAGCATTACTCGTCCTAAAAAACCCAACTAAGCCAACCTCCCAGCATATCGCGCGGGAAAAGACTCGACCGCGCCGGTTTAGTCGGGATTAGCGGATTACAAGTAGTAGTATCGATGGATCGCGTGAAACAACAAGTTTTTTTTGAGGGAGCGAAACACCTAGTTTAAAAGGAAAAGGGTGGTTGAGGGAGTCCTGGATTAGGGGGTGTCTGGATAGCCGGACTATAACCTTTGGCCGGACTATTGGATTATGAAGATACAAGATTGAAGACTTCGTCCCGTGTCCGGATGGGACTTTCCTTGGCGTGGAAGGCAAGCTTGGCAATACGGATATGTAGATCTCCTCCCATTGTAACCGACTCTATATAACCCTAGCCCTCTCCGGTGTCTATATAAACTGGAGGGTTTTAGTCCATAGGACGAACAACAATCATACCATAGGCTAGCTTCTAAGGTTTAGCCTCTCTGATCTCGTGGTAGATCTACTCTTGTACTACCCATATCATCAATATTAATCAAGCAGGAGTAGGGTTTTACCTCCATCGAGAGGGCCCGAACCTGGGTAAAAACATCGTGTCCCTTGTCTCCTGTTACCATCCGCCTAAACGCACAGTTTGGGACCGCCTACCCGAGATCCGCCATTTTGACACTGACATTGGTGCTTTCATTGAGAGTTCCTCTGTGTCGTCATCTTTAGGCCCGATGGCTCCTCCGATCATCAACAACGATGCGGTCCAGGGTGAGACCTTTCTCCCCAGATAGATCTTCGTATTCGGCGGCTTTGCACTGCGGGCTAATTCGCTTGGCCATCTGGAGCAGATTAAAAGCTACACCCCTGGCCATCAGGGCAGATTTGGAAGTTTGAACTACACGACTGACATCCGCGGAGACTTGATCTTCGACGGATTCGAGCCACAGCCGAGCGCGCCGCACTGTCATGATGGGTATGACCTAGCTCTGCCGCCGAACAGCACCCTGGAGGCCGCACCCGCATCCGCTCCAACCTTTAGCTCGGAGCCAACTGCGCCAACCAAGGACGGGGGGCTAGACCCCGCCGCGGGGGCTGCAGCCTCAACGGCGATCGAGCCGAACACCAGCCTTACCCTTTGTGAAGCCCATGACTCCAAGGTGGTGGACTCTTCTTCGGACTCTGAGCCCTCTGCGCCCCTGCCAATCGAATCTGATTGGGCGACGATCATGGAATTCACCGCCGCGGATATCTTTCAGCACTCGCACTTCGGCGACATTCTGAACTCACTAAGGTCTCTCTCTTTATTAGGAGAGTCCTGGCCGGATTATGCCCGGCAGGATTGGGATGCGGACGACGAAGAAATTCGACACCCACCCACCACCCACTTCGTAGCCACTGTCGATGATTTAACCGACATGTTAGACTTCAGCTCCGAAGACATCGACGGTATGGACGACGATGCAGGAGACAAACGGGAACCAGCGCCCACAGGGCACTGGACAGCCACCCCATCCTACGATGTATACATGGTGGACACACCAAAGGAAACGACGAGGAAGAACGGGAGGATGCAACGAAGGGTCGTTCCTCCGAAAAGCAGTCAAAGAGGCAGCGTAAGCGCCGCTCCAAGCCCCGCCTCGGCAGAGACAGCAGTCATACGGACCCAGCTACAGAGCAGGGCAAGCCGGCGAACGATGAACATGGCATCGAGCAACCATCCGAACAAGGCAACTTGGATAAACAAATTGAACAACCCGTCCCCAGCAAAGATAACAGTCCGGACGACCTCACGCCGGACAAGTTCCTGGAACAGAAGAACCTCCACAAAAGGCTCGTCGCCACTGCGCGTAGCCTGAAAAAGCAGAAGCGGAAGCTCAAAACTACGGAAGATGCACTCAGAATCAGATGGAGCAAAGTACTCAACTCCGTAGACAAATACGGCGACAGTCGCCACACAAAGAGCTACCCGAAGCGAAAGCTCCTGCCTGAATTTGATGAGGAGGCCTTAGAACCCCCGCAATCAAAAAATAAGGAAGCCACCCGGTCGGATAGACGACCCCATGGCCAATATAGAGCGGCAAAAGGCGCCACGCACAAGCCAGCACGCGATCCACTCAAGGATTCGCATCAAAAAGATGGCCTAGCCAGATCTATCTACGGGCCAAGAAAGCAAGCTCTAGTAAGCAATGCAACACAACAAACATCCGAACACCACGACACACCCAAATACAGGGGTGCCACACACCCCCTATGTTTCACCGATGAGGTGCTGGACCATGAATTTCCAGTGGGGTTCAAGCCCGTAAACATAGAGGCGTACGATGGAACAACAGACCCTGGAGTATGCATTGAGGATTATATCCTCCACATCCACATGGCCAGAGGAGACGACCTCCCACTACTGGAATCAGCTACTTTGCCATTTGCCAGCTCTTTGCCGTCGGCTAGCGGACAACAAAGAAGCTCTTTGCCATCAGCTACCAAAAAGCGGATGGCAAAGAAATGGCAGATGGTAAAACAGGCCTTTGCCATCAGCCGTCTCTTTGCCGTCAGCCACGGCAAAGAAACTTTGCCGTCCGCTGGCTGATGGCAAAGAGAGAGGTGGCCCCACCCCCCGCCCGCTTAGAAAAAACTTAACGCCCCACTTCTTTGACGTCCGCTAGCGGACGGCAAAGGGAGATAATGGCGGACGACAAAGATAGGCGGACGGCAAAGAAGGGCCTACCTAACGGCCCCATCCCCCTGCCCGTTACTCGATCTGCATCTCCCCGACGCCCCGCACCCACCGCCGCCCCCGCCCCCCGCCGCCGCCCCCACCCCCCACCCGCCGCCCGGCGCCGCCCCAGCCGCCCGGCGCCACCCCCGCCCCCCCACCCGCCGCCCGGCACCGCCCCAGCCGCCCGGCGCCGCCCCCGCCACTGCTCCCGCCGCCCGGCGACGCCCCAGTCGCCCGGTGCCGCCCCCCCCCCACCCGCCGCTCGGCGCCACCCCCGCCACTGCTCCCGCCGCCCGGTGCCGCCCCCGCCACTGCTCCCGCCGCCCGGCGCCCCCCTGTCACCGCCCCTGCCGACCGTCCCATTGCTCCGGTGAGGGACTACTTTTTTTTTCTTTCTGTTTTTTCATTTTTTTTTGCTATTTAATTGTTAGTGCTAGATTGTGTTAGTGTTAGTGTTAGAAAAGACTTAGAAGAAGTAGAAGTAGTAGAAGTAGTAGAAGAAGTAGAAGAAGAAGAAAAGAAAAGAAGTAGAAGAAGAAGAAAGGAAGAAAAGAAAATAAGTTAGAAAAAAGATGAAAAAAGAAGAAGAAGAAAAGAAGTAGAAGAAGTAGAAGAAGAAGAAGAAGAAGACCCCGGCACGCCACCCCGACACCCCGGCACGACAGCCCGACCCCGACCACCCCCGACACCCGGGCCCGACACCCCGACCCCGACCCCCGACCCCCAACACCAACCCCCGACACCCCGACCCCGACACGCCACCCCGACACCCCGGCCTGACACCCCGACCCCGACCCCCGACACCCCAACCCCGACCCCCGACACCCCGACCTTGACACGCCACCCCAACACCCCGGCCCGACACCCCGACCCCGACCCCCCGACACCTGACCCCCTGACCCCCCAACCCCGACACCACACCCCGACCCCGACACGACACCCCGACAACCGACCCCCTGACCCCGACACCGACACGACACCCCGACCCCCGACCCCGAATCAGCACCCCGACCCCGACACGGCACCCCGACACCGACACGGCACCCCGACCCCCGACACCTCCCGAAAAGGTGTTCTTTGGCCTTCCAGAGGCGGACGGGGTCATATATTTGTGAATTATTAGTTAGGTCATATATTCTTCGATTTTGTTATGAAAAACATCATATATAATTGTGTTGACCTGGTAGTTCTAAATGTGCAGTTGTTTCATCGCTGCGAGGTTTGGTGTTCGACGACCTCGCCGTGCGTCTGACGAGCTCTGCCCCTTCATTCGTGGGTGAGCACAAATGACATATCCTCCTACCCCATTAATTATTTGCTCTATTCCGATGAAACTTGATAGCTAGCTATATATGTGTCTTGAATCATCAGTATGCGTAACCAATATGTGTCTCCCGTTCGAAAGCGTCATAGTTATAAATATGCATGCATTTGCATATTTATAACCTTGATTCTTTCGAATTATCCAACGCTATCCATGGACAGCCCGAGTATGCGTAGATTGGGTTCGTTTTCCCATATGCTTTGCTCCGGATCCGACGCATAAATTTCGTCAGTGCCTCCCCTGTTGTTCTCCGGGTACACATCCTCTCTGTTTATTGCAGAGACATGTATCAGGAGAACAGCGGGGAGGTGCTGCCGAAATTTTGCGTCGGATCCGGAGCATAGCATGGGAAAATGAACCCAATCTAGACATACACGGGTGGGATTAGGACCTATCATTACCTATTAGAGTGTAGGTTGCATGGACGTAACAAAATTGACAAAGTAGATCAACCTACTTCAAAAGGAGTGCAAGCGCCTACTTCAGAACTTACGGCATGAGGTTCGGGTGCAGGCTGTTCGAGACTACTACGTCGGGCGTGGTATCAAGAAGCCCAAGCAGGAGTGCCGCGATAAGTTCTTGAGTAAGGAGAAGTACATGAAGGTAATTCTTAAGGCCTTGTACTTACTTCCTTCATTTAGTAATTCATAGCCTTAGCGCTCAAGTTTCTATTTGCTAACTTAGGCCCCTCCGAGATGGTGTGCGGATCGGATGGATTGTTGGGAGGTGTTGGTCAATGCGTGGTGCTCAGAAGAATGGCTGGCCACCCACAAAGAGGCCAAGGACAAACATGCCCAAATGGAAGGTGTGCCACACCACCAAGGCAGCTCCAACTTATTTCAGTACGGGCGGAACTGGGTATGTGGTTTGCTTCATGATTCATGCAATTCATTCATCATGATAGCTTTAGCCCTTTAATTACTAATTTACTTTGTTTCTCTCTTTCAGGCACGCTACAATAAGGCGGATAAGGTGCCATAGGTGTACGACCTGTATGCCATGGCCCACACTGGCCCTTACAAGAAAGTCAAGGCATTCTCTGCGTCTGACCTCGATGATCCAAAGAACTTCACCAACATCTCCGCCCACGACAAGCTCGTGCAATATAGAGATCAGGGGAAGGTGAGGAAAGGGGAGGACTTTAACCCGAGCCAGGGTCCCATTGATACAGAGTTGCTGATGATATCTGGTGGCGGGAGGTCCCATGGCTCCATAGCCATGAGAGATGGACTTATCCGTTGTCCTAGCACTCTCCCGGAGATCAAGGTGCGCCAGTCGAGCTCCGCTCCTGAGATAAGGCCTCGTGAACGGCCAGTCCAACTCGCCTTCAAGGTTAGTTATACGTACTCAGCTATCTTTCTCCATTACATTGTGTGCGCTTCCATCAATGATTACAAATGGTCATGTGAGTGGTGTTGCAGGCTGCTATACAGAGTGAGAGAGATAGAACGGAGAAACTTCTGGCGGAGGCGGCGGAGAGGCAGCGGGAGTTGGAGGAGAAGACGGCAAAGATGTTGGAGGAGGAGAGGGCACGGAATGACATGCAGGCAAGGGCCATGTACGAGCTCCTTGTGGTAAGTTTCTTCTGCAGATTACTTGCTAGTCTTAACATTTGAGTCTCATTACTAACTAGTATGACTCTATTGTGAAAACCAAATGTGCAGTCTGTGTGCGAGAAGTCCGGTCAGACCGCTCCGCCGATGCCAGTGATTGCTCCTGGGAGCACGGTGAGTTTAATTTGAATGGACATTACTTGCTAGTCTTAACATTTGAGTGTCATAATGCTAACGAGACATTGGAAATGATCTTTGGTGCAGCTTAACTCCAGAAACGCATCGCACGATCCTTCTCCAGCTATCGACACGAGCCAGCCCGCTCCTTCTCCAGCTACCGGCGCGAGCCAGCCCGGTCCTACACCTCCGTGATCACGGTAAGTTTCTCTAGTGTTTTGCTTAACAAATGCATAAAGACCTAGACTTAGCTTTATTTCCTCCAATATGCTTACCATAATGACCTAGAGTTAGCTTCTTTTCCTCCAAAATGACTTAATAAGCTTACTGACCTCATAAACCATCCATTCTACCTAAGTTAGCTCTAAAACGATATGTACTTAGCTTACTTATGTCAAAAATTGCATAATTAACTTAGTTAGCTCATAAACGATCCATTTTACCTAAGTTAGCTCTAAAATGACTCATTTTACCTTAGTTAGCTTATAAGTGATCCAATTTATCCAAGTTAGCTCTAAAATGACCCATTTTACGTAGATTAGCTCCTAAATGATCCATTTTACCTACGTTAGCTTTAAAATGACCCATTTCACCTAGGTTAGCTCCAAAATGACCCATTTCACCTAGGTTAGCTCCAAAATGACCCATCTTACCTAGGTTAGCTTATAAATGATCCAGTTTATCCAAGTTAGCTCTAAAATGACCCAATTTACCTAGAGTAGCTCCTAAAAGATCCATTTCACCTAAGTTAGCTAAAAACGATCCATTTCACCTAAATTAGCTCTTAAATGATCCATTTCACCTAAGTTTGCTCAAAAACGATCCATTTCACCTTACTTAGCTCAAAAACACCTTAGTTAGCTCATAAATGATCCATTTCACATAAGTTAGCTCGTAAATGATCCATTTCACCTAAGTTAGCTCAAAAACGATCCATTTCACCTTAGTTAGCTCAAAAACAATCCATTTCACCTTAGTTAGCTCATAAATGATCCATTTCAACTAAGTTAGCTCATAAATGATCCATTTCACCTAAGTTAGCTCAAAAACGATCCATTTCACCTTAGTTAGCTCAAAAAGATCCATTTCACCTTAGTTAGCTCATAAACGACCCATTTCAAGTAAGTTAGCTTATAAATGATCCATTTCACCTAAGTTAGCTCAAAAACAATCCATTTCACCTTAGTTAGCTCAAAAGGATCCATTTCACCTTAGTTAGCTCATAAACGACCCATTTCAAGTAAGTTAGCTCATAAATGATCCATTTCACCTAAGTTAGCTCAAAAACTATTCATTTCACCTTAGTTAGCTCAAAAACGATGCCCTTCACCTTAGTTAGCTCATAAATGACCCATTTCAAGTAAGTTAGCTCATAAATGATCCATTTCAACTAAGTTAGCTCATAAACAACCCATTTCAACTTACTTAGCTCATAAACAACCCATTTCAACTTAGTTAGCTCATATATGATCCATTTCAACTAAGTTAGCTCATAAATGACATATACTTCTTGTTCTAGTCTTCTTCTTGTTCTAGTCACCTATTTCTAACTTTCTTATTTACCATTTTGCAGATTTTATTCACTTCATGGAACCTAGCTTGCTATGATGGAGTGCTTGCTTTTCCTTTGATGAAACTTTGCATTGTATATAGCTTGCTATGATGGAACTTCCTATCTTGATGAAACTTTGCATTGTAATATGTATATGGATGGAACTTGCTTATGTATGAACAATGTGTATGGATGAAACTTATGTGATATGTGATATGAAACTTATGTGCTAGATATCTGATATGGAAATATATCTATATATGTCATATATATTTGCTCTGAAAATTGTTGGATTCAAAACAACAGAAAAAAGAGCCAATATGCAGGCTCTTTGCCGTCAGCCACCGACGGCAAAGAGCTCTTTGCCATCAGCAGCGGACGGCAAAGAGGCCATGTGGCAGGCAGCTGTGCTTCCTGGGAGGCTGACCAATTTGGTCAGTTTGCCTACAGTGGCTGACGGCAAAGGCTTTGCCGTCCGCGGCGGACGCCAAAGAGCAAAAACTTTGCCTACAGCGGCGGACGGCAAAGGCCTGCCGTGTACTGACGTCGGCTGACATCACACGGTGGACGGCAAAGGCCTTCCGAAGTTTGTCGTCAGCGGTGGACGGCAAAGGCCTGCCGTTAGCCACCTAACGGAGTAACAGCGCACTTATTGCCGTCTGCACTCTTTGCCGTCCGCTACTGATGGCAAAGGCTCCTTTGCCGTCAGCCGCCCGAAGCAGACGGCAATTTCCTCTTTGCCGAACCTTACTTTGCCGTCACATTTTGCCGTCCGCGGCGGACGGCAAAGACCTTTGCCGTCAGCCATCCATGCCTTTGCCGTCCGCCATGGTTGACGGCAAAGTAGCTGATTCCTGTAGTGTCCACGCCATAAAATACTTACCCCTCAAGCTCAAAGGGCCAGCCCGGCATTGTCTTAAAGGCCTTCCCGAAAACACCATTGGAAGTTGGGAAGAGCTCGAGGATGCTTTTCGGGCAAATTTTCAAGGGACCTATGTCCGACCTCCGGATGCAGACGATTTAAGTCATATAACTTAACAGCCCGGAGAGTCACCCCGGAAACTCTGGAACAGATTTCTTACTAAAAAGAACCAGATAGTCGACTGTCCGGACGCCGAAGCCTTAGCAGCTTTCAAACACAATGTTCAAGATGAATGGCTTGCCAGACACCTCGGCCAAGAAAAGCCAAGAACAATGGCCGCATTAACAAGCCTCATGAACAGCTTTTGCGCGGGAGAGAACACCTGGTTGGCAAGATGCAGTACCAGCGACCCATGTACATCCGAAGTCAGGGATGGAAACAGGAAACCGCGATGCAGCAAGGACCAGCGCCGGAATAAGGGAAACAACCCGAAGAGCACGGCAGTCAACGCTGGATTCAAAATCTCTCGGCAAGGTCAGAAAAAGCTGCCCCTCAAGGATAACAGGGACGAGCTATCTAACCTAAACAAATCTTGGACAAGATATGTCAAATCCACAGCACCCCTGGGAAGCCTGCAAATCATACCCACAAAGAATGTTGGGTCTTCAAGCAATCCGGCAAACTCAACGCCAAACACAAGGGGCTCGATACACCAAGTGAGGACGATGACGAACCCCACAAGCAGAGCACCGGGAAACAAAAGAATTTCCCACAAGAAGTCAAAACAGTAAATTTACTTCACGTGACAAAAGGGAATAACAGAGGGGCGCCTATAGAGATATGCGCCATGCGGCCTATCACAAAGGAGTCTCGCCACTCGTTGTTTAAAACCGATCACCTTCGACCATCAGGATTACTCCAGAAGTATCTGGAACGCAGGCTGGACTGCCTTGGTATTAGATCCGATAATTGACGGATTCCACTTTACACAAGTCCCGATGGACGGCGGCAGTGGTCTAAACCTGCTATATCAGGACACAATCCGCAAAATGGGGATGGACCCAACAAAAATTCGCCATAGCAAAACTTCCTTTAAAGGAGCAACACTAGGCCCGGATGCCCATTGCACGGGTTCTCTCCTGCTAGAAGTTATGTTCGGTTCCCCCGATAACTTCCGTAGAGAAAAGCTAACCTTCCACATCGCCCCATTTTCAAGTGGCTATCAAGCACTACTAGGACGCGAAGCTTTTGCCCGCTTTAAGCAATACCGCATTATGCATGTCTCACGCTTAAGATGCCCGGTCCACGAAGCATCATCTCACTAAAGGGAAATATTGAGTGTTCCTCGTGCGCGGATGACTATGCGGCTGCCTTGACAGCCACGCATTAAAACGGCTTCACCAACAAATGCATCCAACAGGTCATTAAGACCACGGACACGGCTAGACGAGTCTGGTGATATAATTGATAAAGGTTCAGTAGCCGTACACCCCTATACAAGGAGCTCCGCGTATGTGAAATAAGCGACAATAAGGCTTAATTTTACCCATCTTGAATTATACTTTGTTTATTTAGTATAACATACATTTCGCACGACTATTATTTTTTCAACTAAGTTCCTCTCTTTTACAGATGAACACCATGCTACGCCCGTCCAGGACATGGCACAACGGAGACACAGGCGCAGACGTGCAGCAGGGACCCGTCCCAAGGATTCTTTTTAGATTAAGACCCTGCGTAAACCTTTTTTTACTGTCTCTTGTTGATACACATCCCCCGGATTCTCAGTATAACCGAGGAGGAGGCTGGCGTCTTGGCATGTGGCCACGTCAGAATTTTGCACGTACCTGGACACCAGGGGCTTATTATCAAGGGCACTGCTCAGCCCGTTTTCATAAAGACCGAATACCTTAGGGAGTGTTCGGCGTCGCGAGTTTGGCCTTATAAGCATCAGCTCCGAATCATGTCTTTGGTCAAATGTTGGGTTTGCCCGGCTCCTGTGTTTTGCTGCCTTACGTTCCGCTCTATCGGCTAAGACGGCACCAGGAGAACTACTGCGATTGTGCCCCGGTTCAGCCAGGTGAGCACCTTAGTAGAGAAAGCCCAAAACTGACTGTCATGATATAGCGTGAGACTGCTCAACCACTCAATGACCTATCGGAATCTTTGAGATTCCTCCGCATTAACGAAGGGCCGTTTCCCGGCCAGGCACACACGCGCCCCAAGTTCGGGCGAGCGCGGCGCCACCAGGGGCTATATAGTAGCCTCACTGTCAAACTCCTATGGCCAAGTGAAAGCGATAAAGCATTATAGTCCGATTGCCTAGTTCGCTGTGCTATCACCTCCTTCATGGACCAAGACGTTGGATCAAGTGTGAAAATGCGCCTTTTTGTGAACACCCCCGCATTATATGTGGGGGGGCTGAAGACGACGACTGCCATCTTTCAGGTTATATACACATATACATTAACGGCCGCACAGGAGGTATTATAATTCTTGAAGGCACAAGTATAAAAAGCTTCTACATTTCATCAAAATATTATTTTACAATAATACATGTTATTCGAACATAGTATCCTTCGAGCACTGCGTCTCTATTAAACGAGCGCCTTGCAGAACTTCCTGAAAAAAGTGCTCGGCAGGTACTCGGCTTCCGTCCGAGTCTTGGGATGCAACAGCGGTGGCCTCCATCTCCGCCCAGTATGTCTTGACACGGGCAAGGGCCACCCGCGCACCCTCTATGCATGCTGACCTCTTCAGCGTGTTGGTATACGGCACTGCACCAAGGAGCTGCTGCACAAGGCTAAAATAACTGTTCGGCTTCGGCCTTTCCGTCCACAGATGATCCGCTACATACTTCATGGCGAGCCCGGATAACCTATTCAGCTCAGCCAATTCAGCCAAACGATCGGTCAATGAAAGCGGACGCTCTGGATTGTGGAACTGTGACCAAAATAGCTTTTCCACTTCACGATCTTTCTGATCTCGGAAGTGTTCGGTCGCATCGGCGGCACTCGCCGCTAAATCCAGATATGCGTCCGCCAAACTCCACATCCAGTCCAACGGAGCATATTTAGGATCCCCGAACTTCATCCGTAGCATAAAGGGCTTTCCAGCCGCGATATCTCCGGCTTGACGTAGCTCCTCCTTCATAGCTCTCATCGCAGAGCGAGCATCCTTGGCCGCTGTAGTGGCCTTCTCCAGGTCCGTCTGTTCCGCCCGACCTTCTTTTTCAAGAAGCATGCAACGGTCAGCAGCGCTCTTCAACTTCACAACCATTTCGGCCATTTCCTTCTTGCTCCGGCAGTGAGCAACCTGTTCGGCTTTCAGCTCTTCAATTGCCTTTACGGCAGCCGCATCACTTTTCCTGGCTTGCTCCTTGGCTCGGGCAAGTTCCGCCCGAAGGTTCTCCATGGAGGCGGCCCCATCTGCATCAAGCGCACACGTTGTAAGATACTAGCATCAAGTTCCTCTTACCAGGTGTCTCCGGAGAAATTACATACCTTGTGCCTCGTCAAGCTGCTTGTTGACAAGCGTGATGTCGGCATCTGCCATGTCAAGTTGCCGCTTTAGCTCGGCAAATTCATCAGTCCGACTGGCCACCGGACACTTCGCCACCTACATGGGAAGGCGGCAAAATTATACCTGGGACTATGATCCTCTGCGCGTTGTTGTTTTCGACAACACACAGAGTCTCAGGGGCTACTATCTACACAGGGCGCATCTTATATATGCGGAACTGTCAAAAGGTACATCACTTCGCGTACCTCAAAACCTGTCAGTAAAATCCTGACGGCCTCGTGCAACCCGCTCTCCGCGGACGAAATCCTTTCAATTACCGTACCCATCAACGTACGGTGCTCCTCTAAGATAAACGCTCGCCCTAGCAGATCCTTCAGTCCCTCCGACCATGCACTAGGCGGTGCCAGACTCGTTCGATGGCCTTCTTCAAAGGCCGGACACGGAGGGCTTTGGGGGGCCCTATGACTGCCTTCCGGCCCTGCCGGATTCGGAGAAACCCTCCGCGACGATACCTCAGGGTCGCCCGCCTCGTAAGGTGGTACGGCGGGGGGAGGCGTACCGCTCTCCATCATCTCCGGAAGAAGATCCCTCGAAGATGAGCTCTGTTGAGAAGGGCTGAGATCCGAACTACAAGGTAAAATTTCGGGTATTTTCCTCAGAAATAAAACAAGGATTTCTCTCATTTTAAACCTCCCCTCTCTACTTACGGCTCGGTGGAGGGCTGATCCCCTTGAGGGCACAGTACGGCCGAGGTATCCCCCGGCACAGGACCCTCTGGCGAAGATTTCTTCCCCCGCTTTGAGAACGTGGTCTCCGGGTCTTCAGAGGCGGTCCTCTTCTTCCCCTGAGTAGAGGAATTTTCGATTCCTCCTCTCCGGATAGCCTCCTTTGGGGAGGCAGCAGCTTCCTTGTCCCCCCCTTCGCTTTCTTCCAAATGCACGATCTCCAGCATCCTGGTTAACACGGGATCCGGTGAGGTCTCAGGAAGGGGGGCCGGACACCTGATCAACTTCGCCTTTGCTACCCACTCCTGTTTCAAAGGCAACTCTTTTAAGAGTGATGTTGTGATAAATGAACGGATGGTGTGTCCGGCCACAGGGCTACTTACTTGAGTATCCGGACGATTGCAGCTCAAACCTGCGTCCTCTATAGAATCCGGACGCACTACTCGTGTTCCGAAGAACAATTTGTACATCTCCACGGGTGTCATGCCAAGAAAATGTTGGAGAGCTCGCGGTCCCTCCGGGTTGAACTCACACAGGCGGAGGGGGCGACGTTTACAGGGCAGAACTCGGCGAATTAACATAACCTGCGTCACCACGACCAGACTGATGTCTCTTTCTAGGAGATCCTAGATGCGGCCCTGCAACAGGGGCACGAACTTTGCCGGCCCCCAGTCCAGCCCCTTATTGACCCATGACGCTAGTCGTGGCGGGGGACCCGAGCGGAAAGCAGGTGGCGCCACCCACTTGGTGCCCCTGGGAGCTGTGATATAAAACCACTCTTGTTGCCATAAGCTGAACTCCTCTTGAAAAGAGCCCTCGGGCCATGGAGCGTCAGCATTCTTGCTTATAACAGCGCCTCCGCACTCTGCGTGTTGTCCCTCGATCATCTTCGGCTCTACTTTAACGGTCTTAAGCCACAGTCCGAAGTGAGGAGTAATACGGAGGAAGGCTTCGCACACGACAATGAACGATGAGATGTGGAGGATGGACTCCAGAGCTAAGTCGTGAAATTCCAGCCCATAATAAAACATGAGCCCCCTCACGAAGGGACCCGTCGCGAAGCCTAGCCCTCGGAGGAAGTGAGACACGAACACCACGCTCTCACCGGGCTTGGGAGTGGGAATAACCTGCCCTTGAGCAGGCAGCCTATGCGAGATTTCGCTGGTCAAAAACCTGACCTCTCTCAGGTTTAGCACGTCTTCCTCCGTGACGGAGGAAGGCATCCATCGGCCTCCAAGGTCGGAGCCGGACATCGTCGAAGGTCCAAAGCGCCTGAAATCTGGGGCCTTGGGTGTTGGAACTCGAGGCGAAGGGCGAATTCGATTGGGATCGAAAGAAAGGAGTAAGGCCTTGGTCTCTTTATAAGGGGTTGAATACCAAGAGCCCTCCCCATGACCGTTTGGGACTTGCCTTTGATCGAGGAGACATACCAATAGGCACGACTGGGTTACCCACGTCCGTATTGATGAGAATCCCATAAATAAAGGGGACACGATCTCTGCTTCGACTAGACGTGCCAAGGAAACCGCCTCGCAAAGTGCGCTAAGGTGGGACAGTAAAAACGATTGGAATGAAGGCTTGGCTATGGTGATGTCATGCTATAGAATACGTCAGCAGATTAGATTTGTGTAAATATTATTCTCTCTGCGGTGGTATGTGGAACTTATTTTGCAGAGCCGAACACGATCCTCGTGTTCAAAATCTTCTATGAAGTATTCGGAGGAGGAACCCGCCTTGCAATGCCGAAGACAATCTGCGCGCCGGACTCGTCGTCATTGAAGCCTGGTTCAGGGGCTACTGAGGGAGTCCTGGATTAGGGGGTGTCCGGATAGCCAGACTATAACCTTTGGCCGGACTATTGGATTATGAAGATACAAGATTGAAGACTTCGTCCCGTGTCCGGATGGGACTTTCCTTGGCGTGGAAGGCAAGCTTGGCAATACGGATATGTAGATCCCCTCCCATTGTAACCGACTCTATGTAACCCTAGCCCTCTCCGGTGTCTATATAAACCGGAGGGTTTTAGTCCATAGGACGAACAACAACCATACCATAGGCTAGCTTCTAGGGTTTAGCCTCTCTGATCTCGTGGTAGATCTACTCTTGTACTACCCATATCATCAATATTAATCAAGTAGTAGTAGGGTTTTACCTCCATCGAGAGGGCCTGAACCTGGGTAAAAACATCGTGTCCCTTGTCTCCTGTTACCATCCGCCTAGACGCACAATTCGGGACCCCCTACCCGAGATCCGCCGGTTTTGACACCGACAGCGGTACACTCACAACACCCCTGTCGCGGTCGCATTGCACCCAACACACGTTCGGTCCTGCACACGGCTCACGCAAATGGAACGCGCTTTGGCTTGCCTCTTCACTGATACGTGGGACTGCACTTGGAGAAATCAACCATGCGCCAAACTCCCCCCGCCCACCGTGTGAAAATCCTCCCCCCCCACCCAAAAATTCCCCCCAAATCCTAGATTCAAGCGCCCTTCGGTCAACTAGCCAATAATATTCTCCAAACCCCCCTCCCCCCGTCCCCCTCCACTCCATTCGCTCCGCCAAAGCCGCTCTCCCCGCCACGTTGATACGTCGGCGCCGCGGTTCATCGAGGGGACGCACGGCGATCCTCTAGCTCCCACAGTACGCTCTCATAGACTATCGTCCTCTAGCCGCGCCACCACCACTAGCGACGTTCTTGTGGAGGCGCACAGCGGTCAGTGCCACCACCGCTGGCGACGTTCCTGTGGAGATGCACGGCGGTCAGCTTCTCCCACGGTACGTGCATTCTAGACTGAGGCCCCGTGCATGTCGGTGTAGCGCTGAATGTTAGCTGATAGACGCTGTTAATCTCACTGTTTGCCAAAGTAGTTTAGAGTCAATATGCTCTGCTTAAGAAGCTTCCTTGCCCTGTGCTGCACTCAATCTGCTTAGCTGAGATGGCATGCCAAGGCCGATTAGTTGCTAAAATATCCTGCCATATATTTATTGTGACGTAGATTTCCATGGTCTAGTAGCCAATCTGTTAGGTGAAATAGCTCTACACCATTTATACTCGATCTTTGTTGCTGCGATGGCCTTCGATAGTTTGATGGTTGTGTGCTCGGCCTCATTGACTGCTGAAACAGCCTGCCATAATTTAGCACTCAAATTTGTTTGTTGAATTAGCTTTACATATATTTTGTTACTTAGATCTACTCGTCCAAATATCTTGCCATAGCTTTAGACATCGACCTAGGTATTTTCTTCTGGACTTCATAAAAAAGCTTATATGTTTTTCCTGTAATATCTAGTAGAAGAACTAATTTGTATGTCTAATAGATGGACATGACTTGGATAACTTTTGCTCAAAGATTCTCCGCTGCATATGTTGAGGGGGTTGAAAACTTCATGAACTTTATTAGAGCTGAGTATGGTGGTCCGAAATCAGATGTGCTCTGCCCGTGTAGCAGTTGTATGAATTCAGTTACAAGACCCCAGTCAACTGTGCAAAATCATCTACACTTGTATGGGATGTCGGTCACATATACTAGGTGGTTTCATCATGGTGAAGCTGTGAACGTCAATGTTAGTGACTACGTGGAAGCAGCAGATCACCATCTTGATCTGTCTGATGCTCAGGTGGAAGAGGAGGAGGAGGAGGTGGTGGTGGCGGAGCTAGTGAGTTTGACCGACAATGAAACAATGCTACGAAATGCTCGTGCATTCTGTGACTACGTGGAAGCAGCAGATCACCATCTTGATCTGTCTGATGCTCAGGTGGAAGAGGAGGAGGAGGAGGTGGTGGTGGCGGAGCCAGTGAGTTTGACCGACAATGAAACAATGCTACGAAATGCTCGTGCATTCTGTGAACTTTCACCTGCAGAAGAAAAATGGTGGGACCGCATGTTGGAACAATGCAACGCCGTTGTCACCCTAGGAAATAAGCTGTCAGTATTCTCATCTATGGTCACCTTTCTTCAGGTTAAGACATCTGAGCGGATGACCAACAAATCATTCGATGCGATGTTGGCTGCTTTTCGCAAAGCTTTTCCAGATGCGTCTGAGCTGCCACACACCTACAGTAAAATGAAGAATTTCCTTCGTGCGGTTGGAATTGGATATGATATGATCCATGTTTGTAAGAATAATTGTGTTCTGTTCCGGAAGGATTATGCCAACTTAAGTGAATGCCCGAAATGCAAATCATCAAGATAGAAAGATGGCGATGCTATGAAGAGGATTCCTCATAATGTTCTGAGACATTTTCCAATTACACCAAGATTGCAGAGGTTGTTTCATGATGCTGAAACAAGAGAGGATGTACTGTGGCATTCTCGGAACCAGGATTTCAGAGATCAGAATGTAATGAGCCATCCATCTAATGGTAGTGAGTGGAAAAGCTTCCATCAGAAGCACGAAACGTTTTCTGTTGACTCGAGAAACATTAGACTTGGCTTAGCTTCAGATGGATTTAACCCATTTGGCCACCAGAGCGCCACACATAGCATGTGGCCAGTGCTTGTTATCCCTTACAACATGCCTCCAAATGTCTGCACCAAAGAATCAAACTACATGATGGACTTGCTCATCCCAGGTCCAAAAAGTCCTGGAAAGGATTTTGATTTGTCCATAGAGCCTCTTGTGGAGGAACTTCAACAGCTATGGAGGGGTGTTCTCACTCGAGACCTATATAGCAGCCCACCAGCTGATTTCTTTCTGCGTGCTGTTATAATTTGGTGCATCCATGATTATCCGGCTTTGGGCACTATGTCAGGGCGAACGACACATGGTTACAATGCATGTGTTCGCTGTGACAGGAATCCGCTGTCATACGTAATACTTAGCAAGATCTGTTACATTGGACACCGTTGTTTCCTTGCCAAGGACAGGCCGCATCCTAGAAAATACCGAAGACATGTGTTCAATGCAAAGCATGAAAACCAAGATGCGCCAAAGAGGCTCACCGCTGATGAGCTGCAAGTGGAACTAGAGAAGATCAGGCATATTACACCAGGAAACCATCCTGATAATGGTAGTGGGAAAAGGAAGCGTGGCAGGGCAGAAGAGAGATTATTGTTTACCCACAGGTCCACTTTGTGGGACTTGGAGTATTGGAAAGATTTGGATCTGCGGCATAATCTTGATGTGATGCACATCGAGAAAAATATATGTGACAGCATTATCGGCACACTTCTTAATATTGAATGCAAGACAAAAGATACCTTGAAATCTAGGATTGATTTGACACACCTGGGTATCAGAAAGGATTTGCAAGTGCAAGATGAAGGTAAACAACGGGATATGGCACTAGCTATGTACGTCTTGGACAAGGTAAAAAGAAAAGAATTCTGCAAGGTCCTGTCACGTGTGGGATTCCCACATGGATTTGCTTCCAACCCTGAAAGGAGATTCAGTGCAGATGGAGACAAGGTACAAGGGTTGAAAACTCATGACTGCCATGTCCTACTTCAAAGGGTTTTACCTATTATCCTTAGAGGATTGGACCGCCCTGACTTATACAGAGCAGTTGCAGAGTTGGGACAATTCTTCAGGGAACTCTGCAGTAGAAATATCAGGATAGATGCTTTGGAGCATCTTAGAGACAAGATACCAACTATCCTATGCGCCTTGAGAAGATATATCCTCCAGCCTTCTTTGATGTGATGGTGCATTTGGATGTTCATCTACCTGATGAGGCACTACTTAGAGGTCCAGTACAGTATGGTTGGATGTACCCTATTGAAAGGCGGCTAGGCACTTTCAAGGGCTATGTTAGGAACAGAGCTAGACCTGAGGGTTCCATTGTAGAGGCCTACATTGCTACAGAAGCGTTGACATTCTACTCAAAATACATTGAAACAGCTGATTAGCTTAGCAAAGACGTGGATGAAGTCAATCCCGGACTCAATTTTTTCGATTATTCTGTTCGAGTTACAGGGAAGAGTCGACAAGAGGACAAACCTGAAGATTTGGACAAAATGGTTTGGTATGTGTTGAATAACTGTGCTGAGATACTACCTTATATCAAGTAAGTGCTAAGTAATGCAGCTTATACATAGTAATCTACTAAACTTGCAGCACATTCTTATATATTTAGATGTTTGACGCGATCACTATGTTGTGAAGCATCTACAAAAAGGAGTTACTGCCGCAAAATCCAAGAAACATTGACAAACTGGTTATGGCAGGATTTGCGAAATGGTTCAAGAGCCATGTAAGCATTTGAATTGCACTGTCAGTTTTTTTAATATATTGAGTACATAAGATGATCAGCTTGTCTATTTTCTAACCATAGGTTAATTAAGAAGATGCGGGAGGATGGGCAGGCAGTTGATGATGCCCTTTACTCACTAGCAATGGATCCTGATACTCGGGAAAGACATTATGAGTCTTGCGTTGTTGGAGATGTGCGCTACAACACCCTTGCATGAGACGAAGGCAGGAAGACACAAAACAGTGCCATCATGAGCACGGATACGTATAACAAAGAGACAACTGAAATGTATGCTAACATAACATACATTGTTCAGTTGCAGTATACCTCCAGTTTCGAGGATCATCGGTGTGTGGTTCTGTTGTGCTGTCGTTGGTATAACCTGTTTTCCAGGATCGCAAAACCCAGAGCTGATGATTATTTCAAATCCATCAATGTCAAGGTGGCGTACCAGACCAACGAGCCTTTTATTTTGGCAAATCAAGCAACACAGATATTTTTCTTGGAAGACACATTTGCACGTAGCGATGACTGGAAAGTAGTGCAAAGGTTTGAGCAGAGGAATTCGTTTAATGAAGTTGCACAACAGATGATGCTTACACAGCTCTTGATGTACAAGATAACACAGATGTTCCTAATATCTTTGAGAACCATCACGTCAATGACGCCGATGAAAAGATTGCCTGTCGTGTTGTGGACATACAAGAGTTGATCAAGAAGAAGCCAACGTTTGAGGACGTTGAGGACGAAGAAGAAGATGACACCATGGGGAATTACGATTCAGACTGATACACATGGCGAAGATGTTGACGCTGCTGCTGCGGATGATGATTACATTGCTTTTGTCGTATTTGCCTGTTAGAAGACGTTTTTATCTACTATGTGAAATTGTGTTTGCTATGACAACTGAAACCTGGTGAACATGTTGTTTAGTATTTTCCTATGAGAACATCACTTGTTATGTATGCTGATTTTTGTTTGGTGATTGTATGACGACTAAAACATGATGACATTGTTGTTTAGTTGTACTCATATTTGGCTATGAAACTTGAATTTGATGACATACTTTGCTGTTGGACTGCAATTTGCTCGACATCTTCGAATGAGAACAAAGTTGACCCGACAGGTCCTCTGCTAATTTATTTATTTATTACCAAAAGGGCCTCTGGTATTTATTTATTTATGAGCAAAAGAGGATACCCCCTGATTTCCGTTAATAGAAATCATTAGATGTTCACAACACTACGCCCAGCCTGCTACACAGGTTTCATTCATTACTAGTTTCAGCAAAGTGCTCATGTCATAGCCACTGAATACATCACGAGTGCTACATACACTGCAAATAAAGAGACAATCATCCTACAGAGCACATCGATTTTTCCCATTATCTTCACAAGCTCTTTCATCTCCTCATTACTGTCAAGGCCGTTCAGCAGCTGTTGCTTGGCCATGATCAGAGGAACTGCATCTTTAACCTTCTGCTCTACATCTTCCTCTTCTGTCGTTCCTTCAGTTACTTGTCCAACACCCCAACCTGCTGGTATTGGGATTCCTCGGCTAACCAAATAATCAGCGTAGTTGCACTCCCCCACATCAGCAACTTCCCAGAAATACAAATCACACGAATCTTCCCTTTTCTGCACAAATCAAATTGGAAGATCATCAACCAAACTATTAAAAAAATCAGCAACTGAAAGCAGCAGAACAACACTTAAACATATTATTATCCCATGATTCGGGCATTTGTAGAAGACTCGGCCAAGGTTGAGGATTGTGGTTGAGACGTGACGGATGACTCTGCGTGATTTGCAGCAGTGGCACCACACCAACGGCAGCGGGTTGCGATGAGCAACTGGCTACGGTGCGCGTGCTGGCGGGGTGTGATGAGACCCACACACGATGGTACGGGTGGCGACTTGGCGCATATTCGGTTGTTGCCTGCTGAAGAGTAGGTGGATGAGCAGCCAGCGGACATGGTTGTTGTGGGTAGAGCTTCTGATGCTAGGCAGAGTAAGTAGAGAAGAGGAGAAGCGAACGTTGGATATGTCAGTTTCATTACTTGCATAGTAGCATAGCACCATATATAGTCATAGTCTAGGTTTGGATTCAAACCAGCTACAGGAGCACGTCTCTCTTTTTTCTAAAACTCGGCAACGTCTCTTTACTGGTACACTAGCTTGTTCTGTACACCTTCTCAAGTCTTCGATTCCTCCACCTGACATCTGGGACCCACCGGAAGGGTCTCTGTATTTCGTGAAAAAAAAATTGCCCTCCGCTGACAGGTCGGACCCACCAGTTATCTTCGCACGCAAGGAAGTGCCTCCTTATTACGCACAAAAAAATGAATACTACCCCTGCTAGCTGGAACCCAGCATCATGGGAGGCTGACTTGTGGGCCTACCAAGTTGACGGGGACGGAGGGCTTTGTCAACTTAGTCAATATGAACGATTCTAGCTCCAGTTACCGTACGATGTTCATCCAACGGCAGTAGTGCTTCTTCAACCTCTGGTCTTCTTGCTCCAGCCGCCCAAACCAGCGCCAGTCGTGCCGCGTGCTCCTGCCTCTCGTGGCCGGCCGTGATGCCGCGGAGGCCTCACCGCCCCTACTACTCCCACCGCTCGCCAGGCCATCCCTCTACTCACCCACACCCCATGTTATTCTGCGGTGACGGCAGCAACACACCGCAGCCGAACCAGTGAACCCTCGTACTCCTCTTCGCCTGGGCATCCACTGTCGCGTCTTCCCCGGCTCCGCATCGTCCCCTTCCTAGGCCTCGCCGTCGTCCATCGCCTTGGTGCTCTCGGCGCGGCGTGGTCAATGTGGTCAATGACCGACTTAGTCGGAAGAGTACTGTACGTGGACAGGCTGACAGCTGGGTCCACGGCCGCAGCTGGGTCCATGGCCACAGCCCAGTCTTTTTGTGATTTGCCAAGTAAGTCGCTTTGTCAGGCCTGTTGGGCTGCAAATCTTTCAAGACGAGGAGAGCTTCATTCGGCTGGCCGAGAAAATGGCCTATCAGTAATGAGAAATGGGTTGTACATTTTTAAAACACATCAAACCGGCAATTAGTTTCAAATTTCTTTTTTTAATTTTGAGATTTTAAATTGCATTGATTTTTATGCGTGGACAATTTGTTGGATTTTATATTAATATACATTTATTTTTAAAATCAGTTCGAATGTGCCTCGAAATTTCGGGATTAAAAACAGTTCGGACCGCACCAAAATATGCAAAATTTCTTATAATTTTTTAACCGTGGCCACAACATGGGCTGTAATGCTAACAAAAAGAATATGGGCTCCAAAAAAACTTAAGAATTAGCAAATGGGCTATAAATTATTAGAAATAATGGCAGATGGGTTGTATGCTGTTTTCCACAGATTTGAGGCTTTACTAAAAAAAGGTTGACGCACAAGCAGTGACTATTGGATGTCCATCCAACGGCCGTCGTGCTTCTTCAATATCTGCTCTTCCTGCTCCAGCCGCTCAAACAAGCGTCGGCGGGACTGCCTGCTCCCACCTCCCCGCGGCCGGCTGTGCTGCCGTGCAGGCCTCACCGCCCCACCATACTCCCGTCGCTGGCCTAGCCATCCCTCTACTCACCCACACCTGCTGTTATTCTCCGGGGACAGCAGACGAACCAGTAAACCCTCATACAGTCATACTCCCCTCCGCATGGGAAACAACTGCCGAGTCTTCCCTGCCTCCGTGTCGTTCCCTTCCTAGGCCTCGTCGTCATCCACTGCCCTGGTGCTCTCGGCGCAGCCTGGTCAACATGGTCAACGACCGACATGCATCTGAAGTGGACTGTACATGGAGAGGCTGACAGCTGGGTCCACGGCCGCATGCAAGGAAATGCCTCCTTATTACGCGCAAAATAATGGTTCCTCCACCAGACAATAGGGACCCACCGAAAGGGCCTCTGTATTTCACGAAAAAAACGTTACCGTCGCTGACAGCTCGGACCCACCAGCTATATCTTCGCACGCAAGGAAGTGCCTCCTTATTACGCACACAAAAATGAATACTCCCCTAGTTAGCTGGGACCCAGTATAGTGGCAGGCTGACCTGTGGGCCTACTAAGTTGACGGGGACAGAGGGCTTTGTCAACTTAGTCAATATGCATGATTCTAGCACCAGTCACCGTACGATGTCCATCCAACGGCCGTAATGCTTCTTCAACCTCTGGTCTTGTTAATCCAGCCGCCCAAAGCGGCGCCGGTCGTGCCACATGCTCCTGCCTCCCGTGGTCGACTGTGCTGCCGCAGAGGCCTCACCGCCCCCTACTATTCCCACTGCTGGACAGGCCCTGCGGCGACGACAGCCTCACACCGCAACTGAACCAGTGAACCCTCGTACTCCTCTCCGTGCGGGGGCTTCCACTGCCGCGTCTTCCCCGGCTCCGCGTCGTCCCCTTCCTAGGCCTCGCCGTCGTCCACCGTCCTAGTGCTCTCGGCGCGGCGTGGTCAACATGGTCAAGGAACGGCTTCCATCGGACGTGGACCCTATGTGGAGAGGTTGACAGCTGGGTCCACGGCGACAGCAAGGAAGTGCCTCCTTATTATGCGCAAAATAATTATTCCTCCACCTGATAGCGGGGACCCACCAGACGGGCCATCGTATTTCGCAAAAAAATGTTTCCCCCAACTGTTGGGACCCACCAGCTACATCTTCGCACGCAAGAAAGTGCGTCCAGGCAAAAAAACGATTCGCCCCCCTGACTGCTGGGACCCACCAGCTACATCTTCGCAGGCAAGGAATTGCTTGACAGTCGGGACCCACCTGGTCGAAGCGTACGTAGCGTTGTCATTCTGCTCGCGAACGTGTATGTACATACTGGTCGATGTAGAGGTGCGCACGTAGCATGTACACGTACGTACAGCGGCCAGTGTGCAAGAAAGAAAGTACGTCCACGTACGTACATACACGCAGGGTCTCGAACGCCTACTCTTGCATACGTATGGCCAGGGCCCGTGTACATGGCTGGGAAAGAAAGGAGAAACAATGCCGTCGTCGTGTTCATGGGGAGCTAACCAGCTGGGTCGGAATGGAATGCGTCGTCATGTTCATCGGGAGGGCTTGGACGGAACAACCGATGGAAACGAGGCCTGGCGTACTGATACGTCCATTTTGCACCAAGCTTTTATATCGATATTTATTGCATTATGGGCTGTTATTACACATTATGTCACAATACTTATGCATATTCTCTCTTATTTTACAAGGTTTACATAAGGATGGAGAATGCCGGCAGCTGGAATTCTGGGCTGGAAAAGGAGCAAATATTAGAGACCTATTCTGCACAACTCCAAAAGTCCTAAAACTCCACGAAAGTTATTTTTGGAAATAATAAAAAAATATTGAATGGAAGAAATACCAGAGGGGGCCACCCACCAGGCACGAGGGTGGGGCGCGCCCTACCCCCCTGGGCGCGCCCCCCGCCTCATGGGCCCCCTGGTGGCCCTCCGGTGGCCATCTTCTGCTATATGAAGTCTTTCGTCCGAAGAAAAATCATAAGCAAGCTTTCAGGACGAGACTCCACTGCCACAAGGCGGAACCTTGGCGGAACCAATCTAGGGCTCCGGCGGAGCTGTTCTGCCGAGGACACTTCCCTTCGAGAGGGGGAAATCATCGCCATCGTCATCACCAACGCTCCTCTCATCGGTAGGGGGCCAATCTTCATCAACATCTTCACAAGCACCGTCTTATCTCAAACCCTAGTTCATCTCTTGTATCCAATTCTTGTCTCTATGTCTGGGATTGGTACTTGTAGGTTGCTAGTAGTGTTGATTACTCCTTGTAGTTGATGCTAGTTGGTTTATTTGGTGGAAGATCATATGTTCAAATCCTTTATGCATATTAATACCCCTCTGATTATGAACATGAATATGCTTTTTGAGTAGTTAAGGTTGTTCCTGAGGACATGGGAGAAGTCTTGCTATTAGTAGTCATGTGAATTTGGTATTCGTTCGATATTTTGATGAGATATATGTTGTCTCTCCTCTAGTGGTGTTATGTGAACGGCGACTACATGACACTTCATCATTATTTGGGCCTAGAAGAAGGCATTGGGAAGTAATAAGTAGATGATGGGTTGCTAGAGTGACAGAAGCTTAAACCCTAGTTTATGTGTTGCTTCGTAAGGGGCTGAGTTGGATCCATATGTTTCATGCTATGGTCAGGTTTACCTTAATACTTCTTTTGTAGTTGTGGATGCTTGCAATAGGGGTTAATCATAAGTGGGATGCTTGTCCAAGTAAGGACAGCACCCAAGCACCGGTCCACCCACATATCAAATTATCAAAGTACCAAACGCGAATCATATGAACGTGATGAAAACTAGCTTGACGATAATTCCCATGTGTCCTCGGGAGCGCTTTTATCTATATAAGAGTTTGTCCAGGCTTGTCCTTTGCTACAAAAAGGATTGGGCCACCTTTCTGCACTTTATTTACTTTTGCTACTTGTTGCTCGTTACAAATTATCTTATCACAAAACTATCTGTTACCTATAATTTCAGTGCTTGCAGAGAATACCTTGCTGAAAACCGCTTATCATTTCCTTCTGCTCCTCGTTGGGTTCGACACTCTTACTTATCAAAAGGACTACGATAGATCCCCTATACTTGTGGGTCATCAAGACTCTTTTCTGACGCTGTTGCCGGGGAGTGAAGCGCCTTTGGTAGGTGGAATTTGGTAAGGAAAAAAATTATATAGTGTGCTGAAATTTACTATCACTTGTTACTATGGAAAGTAATCCTCTGAGGGGCTTGTTCAGGGTATCTTCACCCCGACCAGTAGCGCAAAGAGTTGCTCCTCAACCTACTGAACCTACTGAAAATGAAAATGTCTACTTTGAAATTCCTTCGGGTATGATAGAAAAACTGCTAGCTAATCCTTTTGCAGGAGATGGAACATTACATCCTGATGAGCACCTAATATATGTGGATGAAGTTTGTGGATTATTTAAGCTTGCAGGTGTGCCTGATGATGTTATCAAGAAGAAGGTCTTCCCTTTATCTTTGAAGGGAGATGCATTGACATGCTATAGGCTATGTGATGATATGGGATCATGGAACTACAAGCGATTGAAAGTGGAATTTCATCAGAAGTTTTATTCTATGCATCTTGTTCATCATGATCGTAATTATATATATATAATTTTTGGCCTCGCGAAGGATAAAGCATCGCTCAAGCTTGGGGGAGGCTTAAATCAATGTTATATTCATGCCCCAATCATGATCTCTCAAGAGAAATGATTATTCAAAAAATTTATGATCGGCTTTCTGACAACAATCGCACCATGCTCGATACTTCTTGTACTGGTTCTTTTATGATGAAGACTATTGAATTCAAATGGGATTTATTGGAAAGAATTAAACGCAACTCTAAAGATTGGGACCTCGACGAAGGTAATGAGTCAAGTATAACACCTAAGTTTGATTGTGTTAAGTCTTTTATGGATACCGATGTTTTCCATAAATTTAGCACTAAATATGGACTTGACTCTGAGATAGTAGCTTCTTTCTGTGAATCTTTTGCTGCTCACATTGATCTCCCTAAGGAGAAGTGGTTTAAATATCATCCTCCCATAGAAGTAAAAGTAGTTGCACCTATTAAAGTTGAAGAAAAGACTATCACTTATAATGATCCTATTGTTCCTACTGCTTATGTTGAGAAACCACCTTTCCCTGTTAGAATAAAAGATCATGCTAAAGCTTCAACTATGGTTCGTAAAAGCAATATTATAACTTATACACCTCTTGAGCAAGTTAAAGTTGAACCTAATATTGCTATTGTTAAAGATCTCTTGGCTGATAATATTGATGGGCATGTTATTTACTTCTGTGATGAACTGCTAGAATTGCTAAACCTTGTGCTAAAGATAAACATAGACCTATGGTAGGCATGCCTGTTATTTCTGTTAAAATAGGAGATCATTGTTATCATGGCTTGTGTGATATGGGTGCTAGTGCTAGTGCAATACTTATTGACTTATACAAAGAAATTATGCATGATATTGCACTTGCTGAGCTAGAAGATATTTATGTCACAATTAAACTTGCCAATAGAGATACTATTTCACCAATTGGTATTGTTAGAGATGTTGAAGTCTTGTGTGGAAAAACTAAATATCCTGCTGATTTTCTTGTTCTTGGTTCCCCACAAGATAGCTTTTGTCCAATTATATTTGGTAGACCCTTCTTGAACACTGTTAATGCTAGGATAGACTGCAAAAAGGATGTTGTTACTATTGGTCGAGGTGATATGTCTCATGAATTTAACTTTTCTAAATTTCGTAGACAACACCGTGAAGAGGAACTGTCCAGTAAAGATGAAATTATTGGTCTTTCTTCTATTGCCGTACCTCCTAGTGATCCTTTAGAACAATATTTGCTAGACCATGAAAATGATATGTTTATGAATGAAAGAAGGGAAATAGATGAAGTATTCTTTAAACAGGGTCCTATTCTGAAACACAACTTGCCTGTTGAAATCCTAGGGGATCCTCCTCCACCCAAGGGTGATCCCGTGTTTGAGCTTAAACCATTGCCTGATACTCTTAAATATGCTTATCTTGATGAAAAGAAAATATATCATGTTATTATTAGTGCTAACCTTTCAGAGAAGGAAGAATAAAAATTATTGAAAACTCTAAAGAAGCACCGTGCTGCTATTGGATATACTCTTGATGATCTTAAGGGCATTAGTCCCACTCTATGCCAACACAAAATAAATTTGGAGAAAGATGCCAAACTAGCTATTGATCACCAATGACGGCTGAATCCTAAGATGAAAGAAGTGGTAAGAAAGGAAATATTAAAGCTCCTTGAGACAGGTATAATCTATCCCGTTGCTGATAGTCAGTGGGTAAGTCATGTCCATTGTGTCCCTAAGAAATGAGGTATTATTGTCGTTCCTAATGATAAAGATGAATTGATTCCGCAAAGAATTATTACAGGTTATAGGATGGTAACTGACTTCCGCAAATTAAATAAAGCTACTAAAAAAGATCATTACCCCTTACCTTTTATTGATCAAATGCTAGAAAGATTATCCAAACATACACATTTTTGCTTTCTAGATGGTTATTTTGGTTTCTCTCAAATACATGTGCTAGCTGATGATCAAGCTAAGACCACTTTTACTTGCCCTATAGGTACTTTTGCTTATAGACGTATGCCTTTTGGTTTGTTTAATGCACCTGCTACCTTTCAAAGATGCATGATGGCTATATTCTTTGACTTTTGTGAAAAGATTTGTGAGGTTTTCATGGACGACTTCTCCGTTTATGGATCCTCTTTTGATGATTGGGAGCAAGCTTGATCGAGGTTTGCAGAGATGTGAAGAAACTAATCTTGTCTTGAATTGGGAAAAGTGCCACTTTATGGTTAATGAAGGTATTGTCTTGGGGCATAAAATTTCTGAAAGAGGTATCGAAGTTGATAAAGCCAAGGTTGATGCTATTGAAAAGATGCCATGTCCCAAGGACATCAAAGGTATAAGAAGTTTCCTTGGTCATGCGGGTTTTTATAGGAGGTTCATTAAGGACTTATCGAAAATTTCTCGGCCTCTTACTAATTTATTACAAAAAGATATACCATTTGTCTTTGATGATGATTGTGTAGAAGCATTTGAAATACTTAAGAAAGCATTAATTTCTGCACCTATCATTCGACCACCTGATTGGAATTTACCCTTTGAAATTACGTGGGATGCTAATGATTATGCTGTAGGTGCTGTTCTAGGGCAAAGAGTTGATAAGAAATTAAATGTTATTCAATATGCTAGTAAAACTCTAGATAATGCCCAGAGAAATTATGCCACTACTGAAAAAGAATTTTTAGCGGTTGTATTTGCTTGTGATAAGTTCAGACCTTATATTGTTGATTCTAAAGTAACTATTCACATGGATCATGCTGCTATTAAATATCTTATGGAAAAGAAAGATGCTAAACCTAGACTTATTAGATGGGTTCTCTTGCTACAAAAATTTGATTTGCATATTATTGATAGAAAGGGAGCCGGGAACCCCGTTGCAGACAACTTGTCTAGGTTAGAAAATGTTCTTGATGACCCACTACCTATTGATGATAGCTTTCCTGATGAACAATTAAATGTCATAAATGCTTCTCGTACTGCTCCATGGTATGCTGATTATGCTAATTACATTGTTGCTAAATTTATACCACCTAGTTTCACATACCAGCAAAAGAAAAAGTTTTTCTATGATTTGAGACATTACTTCTGGGATGACCCACATCTTTATAAAGAAGGAGTATATGGTGTTATTAGACGTTGTGTACCTAAGCATGAACAGGAACAGATCCTACGCAAGTGTCACTCCGAAGCTTATGGAGGAAACCACGCTGGAGATAGAACTGCACATAAGGTATTGCAATCCGGTTTTTATTGGCGTAGTCTCTTCAAGGATGCCCGTAAGTTCGTCTCATCTTGTGATGAATGTCAAAGAATTGGTAATATTAGTAGACGTCGGGAAATGCCTATGAATTATTCACTTGTTATTGAACCATCTGATGTTTAGGGCTTTGATTATATGGGACCGTTTCTTGCCTCTAATGGTATACACATATTCTAGTTGTTGTTGATTACGTTACTAAGTGGGTAGAAGCTATTCCAACTAGTAGTGCTGATCATAACACCTCTATTAAGATGCTTAAAGAAGTTACTTTTCCGAGGTTTGGAGTCCCTAGATATTTAATGACTGATGGTGGTTCACACTTTATTCATGGTGCTTTCTGTAAAATGCTTGCTAAGTATGATGTTAATCATAGAATTGCATCTCCATATCACCCACAGTCTAGTGGTCAAGTAGAATTGAACAACAGAGAGCTCAAATTAATTTTGCAAAGACTGTTAATAGATCTAGAAAGAATTGGTCCAAGAAACTTGATGATGCATTATGGGCCTATAGAACTGCATATAAAAATCCTATGGGTATGTCTCCGTATAAAATGGTTTATGGAAAAGCATGTCACTTACCTCTCGAACTAGAACATAAGGCATATTGGGCCATTAAAGAGCTCAATTATGATTTCAAACTTGCCGGCGAGAAGAGGTTATTTGACATTAGCTCACTTGATGAATGGAGAACCCAAGCCTATGAGAATGCCAAGTTGTTTAAAGAAAAAGTTAAAAGATGGCATGACAAAAGAGTACAAAAGCGTGAATTTAACGTATGTGATTATGTATTGCTATACAACTCTTGTTTAAGATTTATTGCAAGGAAAACTTCTCTCTAAATGGGAAGGTCCTTACATTATCGAGGAGGTCTATCGTTCCGGTGCCATAAAGATCAACAACTTCGAAGGCACAAATCCAAAGGTGGTGAACGGTCAAAGAATCAAACATTACATCTCAGGTAATCCTATAAATGTTGAAACTAATGTTGTTGAAACTAATGTTATTGAAACCGTGACCCCGGAGGAATACATAAGGGACACTTTCTAGAACGTTTCAGACTCTGAAAAGGAATAGGTATGTGGTACGGTAAGTAAACCGACTCCAAAACAGTTCTAATGGCAAATTTTCTCCGTTTTGGAATATTTAGAAAAATAGAAAAATAAGAAGTAGTCCGGGAAGGACACGAGGCCTCCATGAGGGTGGAGGGCGCGCCCTACCCCCTGGGCACGCCCCCCTGCCTCATGGGCACCTCGTGCACTCTCTGGACTCCGTTTTCTTGCACGATATGTATTTTGGTCGGTAAAAATTCATTATATAATCTCCCGAAGGTTTTGACTCCTGTATCATGCAATTGTCCTCTGTTCTTGTTTCGAGCTGTTTTTCTAACAGATCTAGATCATCATGACGTCTCCAAGTGCCCCCAAGGACAAGTTCTTCGAGAAGGTCATCAACCCCTACCTCGCAGAGGTGCTGCAACACCCTCAAATCATTGAGATGCATGAGGGGGTGCTGCACATCCACGATGTTGAGGGACCAAGGAGGACCGGAAGCGTGGAGGCGAGGCTCGAGGCAATGGAGAAACAAGTTTTCAAGTGCCAGGAGATGGTGGAGCATGGACTTGACTCCAATCACATGATGATTGCGGAGTTCACCAACAACCACAAGCTGGATGCCAAGGACATTGGGGAGGCCATCTTCAAGCTCCACGAGAAAATCGAGCACCTCCAAGCCCAAATCTATGACCTGCAAAACCAAAACTGTCGGTATGAATATAGATTCAAGAGGATGAGTTTGGCTGCAGATTTAAGGATCTCGGAGACTCGATCATCCTTCTATGATGGTGTGCCTTGGAAGATGGACGACAAGCCTACATCATCAACAACCCCTTCACTAGCAAAGGAGATATAATCACATGGGTATGGGCACTCCCCTTGGCAACTGCCAAGCATGGGGGAGGTGCCCCGGTATCGTATCACCATCACACTCCTATCTTTACCGTTTTTCTTAGTTCGATCCTTTTAGTAATATCTTGATCTAGTAGAGTAATGTTTTTGGTATGATCTAGTTTTTAGTTTTGCTTTATGATCCCTTTATGTAATCACGTCCGTGAGCTATATAATAAATATTAGTGTTGAGTCAAGGGCTCGATTATTTTGCTATGATCTTGAGGGAATAAAAGAAAAGGAATAAAAAGAAACATAGAGATCATATTGATCTTATGGAGGGTAATGACTTCACATAGAAAGAGTATGGTGATTAAAAGTTGTTGAGAGTTGACAAACATAGCTTTGGTCATCGTTGCAATTAATAGGAAGTAATAAAGAAAGAGAGGTTTCACATATAAATATACTATCTTGGACATCTTTTATGATTGTGAGCACTCATTAAAATATGACATGCTAAAGAGTTGATGTTGGACAAGGAAGACAACGTAATGGGTTATGTTTTCTTATATCTGAGATAAAGTATATTGTCATGGATCATCCAACATGTTGAGTTTGCTCCCCCTCATGATAGCCAAATTCTTTGCACCAAGTAGAGATACTACTTGTGCTTCTGAATTCCCTTAAACCCAGTTTTGCCTTGAGAGTCCACCATATCTACCTATGGATTGAGTAAGATCCTTCAAGTAAGTTGTCATTGGTGCAAGCAATAAAAATTGCTCTCTAAATATGTATGATTGATTGGTGTGGAGGAAATAAGCTTTATACGATCTTGTGATGTGGAAGAAATAAAAGCGACAGACTACATAATAAAGGTTCATATCACAAGTGGCAATATAAAGTGACGTTCTTTCACATTAAGATTTTGTGCATCCAACCCTGAAAGTGCATGGCAACCTCTGCTTCCCTCTGCGAAGCCTATCTTTTATTATTATCTCCTACCTTATGCAAGAGTCATGGTGATCTTTGTAACGCCCGGATAATTAGGCTACAGTAAAACTCTTCTGATGATGCCATGTCATCTGTGTTACTGTTGCTAATCAAGTGGTAGTTCAAAATCATTGCCAATTCAAAATATGAAATTGTGACAAACACCCGAAGTTTTCAAAAATTGAAAACTAAAATGTTCGGTGGTCGCCAATTATTACAAAGGTAATTTTGGTGCAGCATACACATTTTTATAAAATGCCTAAAGACTTTTAAATGGATTAAAACAGAAAACAAACAAAAAAAGAGAAAGGGAAACACCCCCGCTGGACCACCCGGCCCAGCCAGCGGCCTACCAGGCCGACCCACACCGACCGGCCCAACCCCCTCCCGTCCATAACCCCACCAGGGGAAACCCTAGCCGCCTCCTCCCACTTCCCCCACTCCCCCCCCTCTCCCGCGCTGGATCTGGATCGGGGCAAAACCCCCCGATCCCATCGCCCGTCGCCGCAACGACCTCGCCGCCCCGCGCCGGACGCCGCCACCCGGAGCTCCTTCCTCGCCGGACTGCCTCCCCGTCGCCCTCGCGTCCCCGTCGGCCTCCTCGCCCTCCACCGCGCCCATTTCCCAGACCCCACGCACCGTGGTGAGGCCCCGACTCCTCTTCTCCCCTGCCCTCGTCGCGCACAGCCGGCCTCGCCCCGTGCCCGCTCGCTGCCTCGCCTGCGCCGCGCCTAGCGCCGCCACCCGCCTGCGCTGCTGCCCGCTGCTGCACTGCCGCCGCGGCTGCATCGCGCCACCCCCGCTCCGTTGCGGCCTCCATCCCCCGTGCGCTGGCCGCGCCCAGCGCCTCGCCCGCCCCTGCTCACTGCCCCGCGCGGCCTCGCCCTCCTTCTTCCCCCGCGCCGGCACTCTACTCCTGCGCCCGCGCCGGACGACCCGCGCTCGTTCCCCACCGGCGACCGCCCGTCTCGCCACGGCCTCGCCCTCCTCTGCATGCTCCGTCGCCCCTGCAGCCCACCTCCAGCAGCCCCCACGGCCACCATCCGGTGCCCCTCGTCGCGATGCGCCTGCCGAGCCCAACCCCCGTTCCAGCCATCGCCGGAGATGGCCGCGCCGGCATGCCCCGCTCGGGTGCCCAGTCGGGTCCCGGCGCCCACCCGCGCCCGTGCGTCCGCTACCCGGCGCCCGTGCACCCAACGCCCGTTAAGGCCATGTGCCTATGACACGTGGGGCCCAGCCCCTGGAACGTTATAAAAAAATAGGAATTAAATATATATATATATATATATTTAAAATAAATATATAATAAAAATAATTATTAATTAATTAATTTAGTAATTAATTAACTAAATTAATTCTGTTTAGTTTAACCTAAACACTAGTTAACCTAATTAACTTAGTTAGTTAGTTAATAGTCAATGACAGTGGGACCCACACTTTAGTTGACTAAGTCAACAGGACTGTTGACTGCTGACTGTGCAGTTGACCCAGTCAACGGCCCCCACCTGTCAGGTTGACCAAGTCAACTCTGTTGACTGCTGACGTCAGCATGACATCATGCTGATGTCATAAATCTAATTTCGAATTAATTAATTAATTAAATTCTAGAAATTAATAAAATCTTTAGAAAATCATATCTTTTAAACCGTAACCCGGATTAAAATAATTTCAACATGAAAGTTGCTCAGAACGACGAGACGAACCTGGATACGCAGCCCGTTCGTCCACTACACATTCCTAACATATCAAACTCGCAACTTTTCCCCCTCCGGCTCCTCTACTCGAAAACGCGAAACACCGGGGATATTTTCCTGGATGTTTCCCCCCTTCACCGGTATCATCCCATACCGCGTTAGGGCACCTCTAACGCCGTTACTTGTCATGTCATGCATTGCTATGCATCTGTTTGCTTAAATATTTATTGTTTCTCCCCCCTCTTCTCTCGCTAGACACCGAGACCGACGTTGCTGCTACCCAGTACGACTACGGAGTTGACGACCCCTCTCTCTTGCCAGAGCAACCAGGCAAGCCCCCCCCCCTTGATCACCAGATATTGCCTACTCTCCTCTATACTGCTTGCATTAGAGTAGTGTAGCATGTTACTGCTTTCGTTATTCCTATCCTGATGCATAGCCTGTCTTTGATACTGCTGTTGATACATTTACCTGCAATCCTACTGCTTAGTATAGGATGCTAGTGTTCCATCAGTGGTGAAGGAAATATGCCCTAGAGGCAATAATAAAGTTATTATTTATTTCCTTATATCATGACAAATGTTTATTATTCATGCTAGAATTGTATTAACTGGAAACATAATACATGTGTGAATACATAGACAAACAGAGTGTCACTAGTATGCCTCTACTTGACTAGCTCATTAATCAAAGATGGTTATGTTTCCTAACCATGAACAAAGAGTTGTTATTTGATTAACGAGATCACATCATTAGTTGAATGATCTGATTGACATGACCCATTCCATTAGCATAACACCCGATCGTTTAGTATGTTGCTATTGCTTTTATCCATGACTTATACATGTTCCTTTAACTATGAGATTATGCAACTCCCGTTTACCATAGGAACACTTTGTGTGCTACCAAATGTCACAACGTAACTGGGTGATTATAAAGGTGCTCTACAGGTGTCTCCGAAGGTACATGTTGGGTTGGTGTATTTCGAGATTAGGATTTGTCACTCCGATTGTCGGAGAGGTATCTCTGGGCCCTCTCGGTAATGCACATCACATAAGCCTTGCAAGCATTGCAAATAATGTGTTAGTTGTGAGATGATGTATTACGGAACGAGTAAAGAGACTTGCCGGTAACGAGATTGAACTAGGTATTGGATACCGACGATCGAATCTCGGGTAAGTAACATACCGATGACAAAGGGAACAACGTATGTTGTTATGCGGTCTGACCGATAAAGATCTTCGTAGAATATGTAGGAGCCAATATGGGCATCCAGGTCCCGCTATTGGTTATTGACCGGAGACGTGTCTCGGTCATGTCTACATTGTTCTCGAACCGTAGGGTCCGCACGCTTAAGGTTTCGATGACAGTTATATTATGAGTTTATGAGTTTTGATGTACCGAAGGAGTTCGGAGTCCCGGATGAGATCGGGGACATGACGAGGAGTCTCGAAATGGTCGAGACGTAAAGATCGATATATTGGACGACTATATTAGGACATCGGAAAGGTTCTGAGTGATCCGGGTGTTTTCGGGAGTATCGGGGAGTTACGGGATTACGGGAGAAGTAATGGGCCTTGATGGGCTTTAGTGGGAAGAGGAAAAAGGCTGCTGCGCCCCCCTTCCCTCTGGTCCGAATTGGACTAGGGAAAAGGGGGCCGGCCACCTTTCCTTCTCCTCCTATTCCTTCTCCCTTCCTCCCCTCTTGGTGGACTCCTACTAGGACTTGGAGACCTAGTAGGACTCCACACCCTGGCGCGCCAAGCCTTGGCCGGCCTCCTCCTCCTCCATCCTTTATATACAGGGGCAGGGGGCACCCCATAGACACACAATTGATCATTGAGATCTTTCCTTAGCCGTGTGAGGTGCCCCCTTCCACCAAATTCCACCTCGATCATATCGTTGCAGTGCTTAGGCGAAGCCCTGCGCCGGTAACACATCAAGATCGTCACCACGCCGTCGTGCTGACGGAACTCTTCCCCGACGCTTTGCTGGATCGGAGCCCGGGGATCGTCATCGAGCTGAACGTGTGCCAAGAACTCGGAGGTGCCGGAGTAACGGTGCTGTGATCGGTTGGATCGCGAGGAGAACGTACGACTACTTCCTCTACGTTGTGTCAACGCTTCCGCTTTGGTCTACGAGGGTACGTAGACAACACTCTCCCCTCTCGTTGCTATGCATCACCATGATCTTGCGTGTGCGTAGGAAATTTTTTGAAATTACTACGTTCCCCAACAGTGGCATCCGAGCCTAGGTTTTTATGGTTTGATGTTATTTGCACGAGTAGAACACAAGTGAGTTGTGGACGATACAAGTCATACTGCCTACCAGCATGTCATACTTTGGTTCAGCGGTATTGTTGGACGAGACGATCCGGACCAACCTTACGCGTACTCTTACGCGAGACCGGTTCCCTCGACGTGCTTTGCACATAGATGGCTTGCGGAAGACTGTCTCTCCAACTTTAGTTGAACCGAGTGTGGCTACGCCCGTTCCTTGAGAAGGTTAAAACGGAGTCTATTTGACAAACTATCGTTGTGGTTTTGATGCATAGGTAAGATGAGTTCTTGCTTAAGCCCGTATCAGCCACGTAAAAATTGCAACAACAAAGTAGAGGACGTCTAACTTGTTTTTGCAGGGCATGTTGTGATGTGATATGGTCAAGACATGATGCTAAATTTTATTGTATGAGATGATCATGTTTTGTAACCGAGTTATCGGCAACTGGCAGGAGCCATATGGTTGTCGCTTTATTGTATGCAATGCAATCGCGATGTAATGCTTTACTTTATTACTAAGCGGTAGTGATAGTCGTGGAAGCATAAGATTGGCGAGACGACAACGATGCTGCGATGAAGATCAAGGTGTCGCGCCGGTGACGATGGTGATCATGACGGTGCTGCGGAGATGGAGATCACAAGCACAAGATGATGATGGCCATATCATATCACTTATATTGATTGCATGTGATGTTTATCTTTTTATGCATCTTATCTTGCTTTGATTGACGGTAGCGTTATAAGATGATCTCTCACTAAATTATCAAGAAGTGTTCTCCCTGAGTATGCACCGTTGCAAAAGTTCTTCGTGCTGAGACACCACGTGATGATCGGGTGTGATAGGCTCTACGTTCAAATACAACGGGTGCAAAACAGTTGCACACGCGGAATACTCAGGTTTAACTTGACGAGCCTAGCATATAACAGATATGGCCTCGGAACACAGAGACCGAAAGGTCGAGCGTGAATCATATAGTAGATATGATCAACATAAGATGTTCACCATTGAAACTACTCCATCTCACGTGATGATCGGACATGGTTTAGTTGATTTGGATCACGTAATCACTTAGAGGATTAGAGAGATATCTATCTAAGTGGGAGTTCTTAAGTAATATGATTAATTGAACTTAAATTTATCATGAACTTAGTCCTGGTAGTGTTAGCATATCTATGTTGTAGATCAATAGCTCGCGTTGTTGCTTCCCTGTGTTTATTTTGATATGTTCCTAGAGAAAATTGTGTTGAAAAATGTTAGTAGCAATGATGCGGATTGGATCCGTGATCTGAGGTTTATCCTCATTGCTGCATAGAAGAATTATGTCCTTGATGCACCGCTAGGTGATGGACCTATTGCAGGAGCAGATGCAGACATTATGAACGTTTTGCTAGCTCAATATGATGACTACTTAATAGTTTAGTGCACCATGCTTAACTGCTTAGAATCGGGACTTCAAAGACGTTTTGAACGTCATGGAGCATATGAGATGTTCTAGGAGTTGAAGTTAATATTTCAAGCAAATACCCGAGTTGAGAGATATGAAGTCTCCAACAAGTTCTATAGCTAAAAGATGGAGGAGAATCGCTCAACTAGTGAGCATGTGCTCAGATTGTCTGGGTACTACAATCGCTTGAATCAAGTGGGAGTTAATCTTCCAGATAAGATAGTGATTGACAGAATTCTCTAGTCATCATCACCAAGTTAGTAGAACTTCGTGATGAACTATAATATGCAAGGGATAACGGAAAATATTCCCAAGCTCTTCGCGATGCTAAAATCAACGAAGGTAGAAATCAAAGAAAAACATCAAGTGTTGATGATTGACAAGATCACTAGTTTCAAGAAAAGGGAAAAAGGAAAGAAGGGGAACTTCAAGAAGAACGGCAAGCAAGTTGCTGCTCAAGTGAAAAAGCCCAAGTCTGGTCCTAAGCCTGAGACTAAGTGCTTCTACTGCAAAGGGACTGGTCACTGGAAGCGGAACTACCCCAAGTGATTAGCGGATAAGAAGGATGGCAAAGTGAACATAAGTATATTTGATATACATGTTATTGATGTGTACTTTACTAGTGTTCATAGCAACCCTCAGTATTTGGTACTAGTTCAAGTTGCTAAGATTAGTAACTCGAAACGGGAGTTGCAGAATGAACAAAAACTAGTTAAAGGGCAAGGTGACGATGTGTGTTGGAAGTGGTTCCAAGATTGATATGATCATCATCACACACTCCCTATACTTTCGGGATTAGTGTTGAAACTAAATAAGTGTTATTTGGTGTTTGCGTTGAGCATGAATATGATTTGATCATGTTAATTGCAATACGGTTATTCATTTAAGTAAGAGAATAAATTGTTGTTCTGTTTACATGAATAAAACCTTCTATGGTCATACACACCAATGAAAATAGTTCATTGGATCTCGATCGCAGTGATACACATATTCATAATATTGAAACCAAAAGATGCGAAGTTAATGATGATAGTGCAACCTATTTGTGGCACTGCCGTTTAGGTCATATTGGTGTAAAGCGCATGAAGAAACTCCATGCTGATGGGATTTTGGAATCACTTGATTATGAATCACTTGATGCTTGCGAACCATGCCTCTTGGGCAAGATGACTAAAACGCCGTTCTCCGGAACAATGGAGCAAGCAACAGATTTGTTGGAAATCATACATACTGATGTATGTGGTCCGATGAATATTAAGGCTCGCGACAAATATCATTATTTTCAGAACTTCACAGATGATTTAAGCAGATATGGGTATATCTACTTAATGAAACATAAGTCTGAAACGTTTGAAAAGTTCAAAGAATTTCAGAGTGAAGTGGATAATCATCGTAACAAGAAAATAAAAAATTTCTACGATATGATCGCAGAGGTAAAATATTTGAGTTACGAGTTTTGGCCTTCAGTTAAAACCATGTGGAATAGTTTCACAAATTCATGCCACCTGGAACACCACAGCATAATGGTGTGTCCGAACGTCATAACCGTACTTTATTGGATATAGTACAATCTATGATGTTTCTTACCGATTTACCAATATCGTTTTGGGATCATGCATTAGAGACAGCTGCATTCACGTAAAAAGGGGCACCATCTAAGTCCGTTGAGACGACACAATATGAACTGTGGTTTAGCAAGAAACCAAAGTTGTCGTTTCTTAAAGTTTGGGGTTGTGATGCTTATATGGAAAAGTTTCATCCTGATAAGCTCAAACCCAAATCGGAGAAATATGTCTTCATAGGATACCCAAAGGAAATTGTTGGGTACACCTTCTATCACAGATCCAAAGGCAAGACATTTGTTGCTGAGAATGGATCCTTTCTAGAGAAGGAGATTCTCTCGAAAGAAGTGAGTGGGAGGAAAGTAAAAACTTGATAAGGTAATTGTACCTTCTCCCTTATTGGAAAGTAGTTCATCACAGAAATCTGTTCTTGTGACTACTACACCAATGAGTAAGGAAGCTAATGATGATGATCATGTAACTTCAAGATCAAGTTACTACCGAATCTCATAAGTAAACTAGAGTGAGATCCGCACCAGAGTGGTACGGTAATCCTGTTCTGGAAGTCATGTTACTAGACCATGACGAACTTGCGAACTATGAGGAAGCGATGATGAGCCCAGATTCCGCAAAATGGTTAGAGGCCATGAAATCTGAGATATGATCCATGTATGAGAACAAAGTATGGACTTTGATGGATTTGCCCAATGATCGGCAAGCCAAAGAAAATAAATGGATCTTGAAGAGGAAGACGGACACTGATAGTAGTGTTACTATCTACAAAGCTAGAATTGTCGCAAAAGGTTTTCGACAAGTTCAAGGTGTTGACTATGATGAGAGTTTCTCACTCGTATCTATGCTTAAGTCTGTCCGAATCATGTTAGCAATTGCCGCATTTTATGAAATCCGACAAATGGATAAACAAAACTACATTCCTTAATGGATTTATTAAAGAAGAGTTGTATACGATGCAACTAGAAGGTTTTGTCGATCCTGAAGGTGTTAACAAAATATGCAAGCTCCAGCGATCCATCTATGGACTGGTGCAAGCATCTCGGAGTTGGAATATACGCTTTGATAAGTTGATCAAAGCATATAGTTTTATACAGACTTGCGATGAAGCCTGTATTTATAAAAAGGTGAGTGGGAGCACTACAGCATTTCTGATAAGTATATGTAAATGACATATTATTGATCGGAGATAATGTAGAATTATTCTGTAAAGCATAAAGGAGTATTTGAAAGGAGTTTTTCGAAGAAGGACCTCGGTGAAGCTGCTTACATATTGAGCATCAAGATCTATAGAGATAGATCAAGACGCTTGATAAGTTTTTCAATAAGTACATACCTTGAAAAGATTTTGAAGTAGTTCAAAATGGAACAGTCAAAGAAAGAGTTCTTGCATGTATTACAAGGTGTGAAATTGAGTAAGACTCAAAGCCCGACCACGGCAGAAGATAGAAAGAGAATGAAAGTCATTCCCTATGCTTTGGCCATAGGTTCTATAAAGTATGCCATGCTGTTTACCAGATCTATTGTATACCCTACACTGAGTTAAGCAAGGGAGTACAATAATGATCTAGGAGTAGATCACTGGACAGCGGTCAAAATTATCCTTAGTGGAATAAGGATATGTTTCTCGATTATGGAGGTGACAAAAAGGTTCGTCGTAAAGAGTTACGTCGATGCAAGTTTTGACACTGATCCAGATGACTCTAAGTCTCAATCTGGATACATATTGAAAGTGGGAGCAATTAGCTAGAGTAGCTCCATGCAGAGCATTGTTGACATAGAAATTTGCAAAGTACATGCGGATCTGAATGTAGCAGACCCGTTGACTAAGATTCTCTCACAAGCAAAACATGATCACACCTTAGTACTCTTTGGGTGTTAATTACATAGCGATGTAAACTAGATTACTGAATCTAGTAAACCCTTTGGGTGTCGGTCACACAGCGATGTGAACTATGGGTGTTAATCACATGATGATGTGAACTATTGATGTTAATCACATGGTGATGTGATCTAGATTATTGACTCTAGTGCAAGTGGGAGACTGAAGGAAATATGCCCTAGAGGCAATAATAAAGTTATTATTTATTTCCTTATATCATGACAAATGTTTATTATTCATGCTAGAATTGTATTAACTGGAAACATAATACATGTGTGAATACATAGACAAACAGAGTGTCACTAGTATGCCTCTACTTGACTAGCTCATTAATCAAAGATGGTTATGTTTCCTAACCATGAACAAAGAGTTGTTATTTGATTAACGAGATCACATCATTAGTTGAATGATCTGATTGACATGACCCATTCCATTAGCATAACACCCGATCGTTTAGTATGTTGCTATTGCTTTTATCCATGACTTATACATGTTCCTTTAACTATGAGATTATGCAACTCCCGTTTACCATAGGAACACTTTGTGTGCTACCAAACGTCACAACGTAACTGGGTGATTATAAAGGTGCTCTACAGGTGTCTCCGAAGGTACATGTTGGGTTGGTGTATTTCGAGATTAGGATTTGTCACTCCGATTGTCGGAGAGGTATCTCTGGGCCCTCTCGGTAATGCACATCACATAAGCCTTGCAAGCATTGCAACTAATGTGTTAGTTGTGAGATGATGTATTACGGAACGAGTAAAGAGACTTGCCGGTAACGAGATTGAACTAGGTATTGGATACCGACGATCGAATCTCGGGTAAGTAACATACCGATGACAAAGGGAACAACGTATGTTGTTATGCGGTCTGACCGATAAAGATCTTCGTAGAATATGTAGGAGCCAATATGGGCATCCAGGTCCCGCTATTGGTTATTGACCGGAGACGTGTCTCGGTCATGTCTACATTGTTCTCGAACCGTAGGGTCCGCACGCTTAAGGTTTCGATGACAGTTATATTATGAGTTTATGAGTTTTGATGTACCGAAGGAGTTCGGAGTCCCGGATGAGATCGGGGACATGACGAGGAGTCTCGAAATGGTCGAGACGTAAAGATCGATATATTGGACGACTATATTAGGACATCGGAAAGGTTCTGAGTGATCCGGGTGTTTTCGGGAGTATCGGGGAGTTACGGGATTACGGGAGAAGTAATGAGCCTTGATGGGCTTTAGTGGGAAGAGGAAAAAGGCTGCTGCGCCCCCCTTCCCTCTGGTCCGAATTGGACTAGGGAAAAGGGGGCCGGCCACCTTTCCTTCTCCTCCTATTCCTTCTCCCTTCCTCCCCTCTTGGTGGACTCCTACTAGGACTTGGAGACCTAGTAGGACTCCACACCCTGGCGCGCCAAGCCTTGGCCGGCCTCCTCCTCCTCCATCCTTTATATACAGGGGCAGGGGGCACCCCATAGACACACAATTGATCATTGAGATCTTTCCTTAGCCGTGTGCGGTGCCCCCTTCCACCAAATTCCACCTCGATCATATCGTTGCAGTGCTTAGGCGAAGCCCTGCGCCGGTAACACATCAAGATCGTCACCACGCCGTCGTGCTGACGGAACTCTTCCCCGACGCTTTGCTGGATCGGAGCCCGGGGATCGTCATCGAGCTGAACGTGTGCCAAGAACTCGGAGGTGCCGGAGTAACGGTGCTGTGATTGGTTGGATCGCGAGGAGAACGTACGACTACTTCCTCTACGTTGTGTCAACGCTTCCGCTTTGGTCTACGAGGGTACGTAGACAACACTCTCCCCTCTCGTTGCTATGCATCACCATGATCTTGCGTGTGCGTAGGAAATTTTTTGAAATTACTACGTTCCCCAACAAGTGGCCCTACACTCTTGTCCGTCTGCCATGCTATACTACTGGGTCGTGATCACTTCGGGAAGTGATCACGGACATATACTATATACTTTACACTGTTACATTACCTGTGATACTGTTCGGAGATGGGGGCTGAAGGGCCAGGTGGCTCCATCCCGGTAGAGGTGGGCCTGGGTTCCCGACGGGCCCCGACTATTACTTTGAGGCGGAGCGACAGGGCAGGTTGAGTCCACCTAGGAGAGAGGTGGCCTGGCCCTGGTCGGTGTTCGCGGATACTTAACACGCTTAACGAGATCTGGGTATTTGATCTGAGTCTGGCCATTTGGTCTATACGCACTAACCACCTACGTGGGAGTAGTTATGGGTATCCCGGCGTCGTGGTATCAGCCGAAGCACTTCGTGACGTCAGCGACTGAGCGACGCGCGCCGGGTTGGACCGCGTAACGTGACTTCCATTGTAATGGAGGTTGCTAGGTCTGCTCTCCGGCCGCGTACGCAACGTGCAGGTGTGCTCAGGGCGATGGGCCCAGACCCCTGCGTGCATAGGTTTAGACCGGCGTGCTGACCGCTCTGTTGTGCCTAGGTGGGGCTGCGACGTGTTGATCTTCCAAGGCCGGGCATGACCCAGGAAAGTGTGTCCGGCCAAATGGGATCAAGCGTGTTGGGCTATGTGGTGCACCCCTGCAGGGAAGTTTATCTATTCGAATAGTCGTGTCCCTCGGTAAAAGGACGACCCGGAGTTGTACCTTGACCTTATGACAACTAGAACCGGATACTTAATAAAACACACCCTTCCAAGTGCCAGATACAACCCGGTGATCGCTCTCTATCAGGGCATCGAGGAGGGGATCGCCGGATAGGATTATGCTATGCGATGCTACTTGGAGGACTTCAGTCTACTCTCTTCTATATGCTGCAAGACGGAGGCGACCAGAAGCGTAGTCTTCGATAAGACTAGCTATCCCCCTCTTATTCTGGCATTCTGAAGTTCAGTCCACTGATATGCCCCTTTACACATATATCCATGCATATGTAGTGTAGCTCCTTGCTTGCGAGTACTTTGGATGAGTACTCACGGTTGCTTTGTTTCCCCCCTTTTCCCCATCCCTCTACCCAATTGATGCAACCAGACGATGGAGCCCAGGACCCAGACGCCACCGTCGACGACGACTCCTACTACATTGGAGGTGCCTACTACTACGTGCAGCCCGTTGATGATGACCAGGAGTAGTTAGGAGGATCCCAGGCAGGAGGCCTGCGCCTCGTTCGATCTGTATCCCAATTTGTGCTAGCCTTCTTAAGGCAAACTTGTTTAACTTATGTCTGTTCTCAGATATTGTTGCTTCCGCTGACTCGTCTATGATCGAGCACTTGTATTCGAGCCCTCGAGGCCCCTGGCTTCTATTATGATGCTTGTATGACTTATTTTTATTTGTAGAGTTGTGTTGTGATATCTTCCCGTGAGTCCCTGATCTTGATCGTACACATTTGCGTGCATGATTAGTGTACGATTGAATCGGGGCGTCACAATCTTCACCTCTTCTTTTTACATTTTATCCTTTGGCAAGCTAGTGTGTTGGAAAGATCCTGATAGATAAATCTAATTGGATGTAAGTTAGCATGAACTATTATTGTTGACATTACCCTTGAGGTAAAAGGTTGGGAGGCGAAACTATAAGCCCCTATATTTCTCTGTGTCCGACTAAAACTCCGTAACCACAAGTATTGTGTGAGTGTTAGCAATTGTGAAAGACTAAATGATAGTTGAGTATGTGGACTTGCTGAAAAGCTCTGACATAGACTCTTTCTGATGTTATGATAAATTGCAATTGCATCAGTGACTGAGATTATCGTTTGTTAGTTCTCAATAAAGTTTCTGATTCATACTTTGCATTGTGAATAGATTATTACTTGAGCATAAGAGATTATATGACAAAATATATATAATTTGATGTTATAAGATTGATGATGATGCCCTCATGTTCGTATTTTATTTTATCGTCACCTCTACCTCTAAACATGTGGACATATTTATCGTTATCCGCTTTCGCTTGAGGACAAGCAAGGTCTAAGCTTGGGGGAGTTGATACGTCCATTTTGCATCATGCTTTTATATCAATATTTATTGCATTATGGGCTGTTATTACACATTATGTCACAATACTTATGCCTACTCTCTCTTATTTTACAAGGTTTACATAAGGAGGGAGAATGCCGGCAGCTGGAATTCTGGGCTGGAAAAGGAGCAAATATTAGAGACCTATTCTGCACAACTCCAAAAGTCCTGAAACTCCACGGAAGTTATTTTTGGAAATAATAAAAAATATTGAACAGAAGAAATACCAGAGGGCGCCACCCACCAGGCACGAGAGTGGGGGCGCGCCCTACCCCCCTGGGCGCGCCCCCTGCCTCGTGGGCCCCTGGTGGCCCTCCGATGGCCATCTTCTGCTATATGAAGTCTTTCGTCCGAAGAAAAATCATAAGCAAGCTTTCTGGACGAGACTCCGCCGCCACGAGGCGGAACCAATCTTGGGGGAAATCATCGCCATCGTTATCACCAACGCCCCTCTCATTGGGAGGGGGCCAATCTTCATCAACATCTTCACCAGCACCATCTTATCTCAAACCCTAGTTCATCTCTTGTATCCAATTCTTGTCTCTAAGTCTGGGATTGGTACCTGTAGGTTGCTAGTAGTGTTGATTACTCCTTGTAGTTGATGCTAGTTGGTTTATTTGGTGGAAGATCATACGTTCAGATCCTTTATGCATATTAATACCCCTCTAATTATGAACATGAATATGCTTTGTGAGTAGTTACGATTGTTCCTGAGGACATGGGAGAAGTCTTGCTATTAGTAGTCATGTGAATTTGGTATTCGTTCGATATTTTGATGAGATGTATGTTGTCTCTCCTCTAGTGGTGTTATGTGAACGTCGACTACATGACACTTCACCATTATTTGGGCCTAGAGGAAGGAACTGGGAACTAATAAGTAGATGATGGGTTGCTAGAGTGACAGAAGCTTAAACCCTAGTTTATGCGTTGCTTCGTAAGGGGCTGAGTTGGATCCATATGTTTCATGCTATAGTTAGGTTTACCTTAATACTTCTTTTGTAGTTGTGGATGCTTGCAATAGGGGTTAATCATAAGTGGGATGCTTGTCCAAGTAAGGACAGCACCCAAGCACCGGTCCACCCACATATCAAATTATCAAAGTACCGAACGCGAATCATATGAACGTGATGAAAACTAGCTTGATGATAATTCCCATGTGTCCTCGGGAGCGCTTTTCTCTATATAAGAGTTTGTCCAGGCTTGTCCTTTGCTACAAAAAGGATTGGGCCACCTTTCTGCACTTTATTTACTTTTGTTACTTGTTGCTCGTTACAAATTACCTTATCACAAAACTATCTGTTACCTATAATTTTAGTGCTTGCAGAGAATATCTTGCTGAAAACCGCTTATCATTTCCTTCTGCTCCTCGTTGGGTTCGACACTCTTACTTATCGAAAGGACTACGATAGATCCCCTATACTTGTGGGTCATCACGTACCATAGAACGGAGGAAACGACCTTGTGTTCGACCGGCCACGTTCGAAACGGGATTCTGTTCATCGGGAGGGGTCTGGCGTACCGCAAAACAGAGGAAACGGACCTCCTACGGTCGAAACGGGGGTCCTGTTCATTGGGAGGGGTGTGGCGTACCGCAAAACGGAGGAAACAGACTTGTGTTGGAGTGCTACGGTCGAAACGGGGGTCCTGTTCATCGGGAGGGGTGCTTCTACCACAGTTTTTTTCCGTCATGGACGTCCCAAAGAATATCATGTAGCTGCGTCTCGAGCCCGCCCAGGACGAAAAGCCCATTTTATGTCATGATTTTTTGTCATAGAAGTAGGACCCCACCACATCTATGAAGACCGGGTTTTGTCACAATTATCGTCATAGAAGTGTCATAAGTATGACAGGAAAGATTTTTGTTCGGCCCAAAATGTCACGGATGTGTCTTTTTTTGTAGTGCATCCTATATTTTTCATGTCCCCAATTAATTGGACGCCATAAGTGAAATGACACACCACTTAGCCCGTCATGGGGCCCTCGCAAAGAGGCCATACTAAATGTCTGGTCATGATATCTTCTCCAGGGCGTTAATCCGGCAGGATCATGGCCTTAGTGACTTCCCATCCACGATCAACAATGTTCTAACAATGAAGCGACATGCGGCTACAATCATCTGCCCTGGAGGATGAAGACAATTGACTTGTAGATACGCTGGTGCAAACTTGGCCAAAAGGGTCATGCTTTGTGGGTCGGCCTAGAAGCACATGTGTCTGACCTGGCATGCAACACGCCGGGAGTCGTGCCTAGGCCACAAGGCGAGACACATGTGCTGTCCTGGCACAACACGGTTAGTAGGTGGGCCGTCCCATGAATGACATGGCCGACATGAACCACCAGGCACGCCACCACCTGTGCGAGACGTTGGAGGAGCGGGGACACATGGCACACAGGTAGACGATGGTGATTTGAGCCGTTGGGGGAGCGGAGTGGGGGAGCATGGCACATTTATGTTGGGGCGTTTAGGGGTAGTTTGACCTGTTTAAGCAGATTTTTTAGTTGTTGGAGGGGTGGATAGGTCTGAAATTTGCCAATGTTTTGCTATAAATAGGGTTTCCCAACCCTCCCATTTCCCACACCCAAACATAGTTGCAGTTTGATACCTTCCAAGCAAGTGATTTTGAGATTGACATAGCCGAGTTTATCGATCCCAATCCCCACAATACTACTTATTCTCCTCTCGATGATAATACACCACCTTCACAATCTGGTGCCCATTCCATTAGTGCCAACACTTCCTCCATCACTAGCGGTGCAAAAAAATGTCTCGTCACGAAACCTCCGAGGTGTGGGATCGTGTATCCACGCGCGCGCGCACGCGTTGGGGGTGATTAAAGGAGGAACCGGTCATTTGTAGGGTGAGTCCGCAGCGAGACACAACACACTAAAGTTCAACCCCGGCAGTTCAGTACATAATTTCTATGATGCTAATTTTCTAATATAAGCTCTTTGTCGTTTAATTGTTGCTTATGATTTACCATTAGGTTTTGGCAGGTCTGACGCTTTTACCGAATATATTCAAACTGCTCAAACTCCTAATTTCAAACTAGTTTCTTGATAAACTACAACTAGGGATGCGAAAAAATTTATGCAAAAGGTGTTCTTATGAAAATAAAAAAAGACTTTACTACATGCAAATTTTCAGCCTCTTTAAATTTTGATATCTAGAGTAGTCGGGCAAAGCAAGAGTACATCAGTATGGTCACTCATTATGTTTTTGAAAAGTGGGAACTGCAAAAAAGAATCATAGGATTTGAATTGATTGATGTAGCTATAGGGGAACGTAGTATTTCAAAAAAAAAATCCTACGATCATGAAAGATCTATCAAGGAGAAGCATAGCAACGAGCGGGGAGATTGTGTCCACGTACCCTCGTAGACAGAAAGCGGAAGCGTTTATTAACGCGGTTGATGTAGTCGAACGTCTTCGCGATCCAACCGATCCAAGTACCGAACGCACGGCACCTCCGCGATCTGCACACATTCAGCTCGGTGATGTCCCTCGAACTCTTGATCCAATTGAGGCCGAGGGAGAGTTTCGTCAGCATGACGGCGTGGTGACGGTTGATACGTCTCCGTCGTATCTACTTTTCCAAACACTTTTGCCCTTGTTTTGGACTCTAACTTGCATGATTTGAACGGAACTAACCCGGACTGATGTTGTTTTCAGCAGAATTGCCAAAGTGTTATTTATGTGCAAAAACAAAAGTTCTCAGAATGACATGAAACTTCACGGAGATTATTTTTGGAAATAATAAAAAATACTGGCGAAAGAATCAAGGCCAGGGGGCCCACACCCTTTCCATGAGGGTGGGGGCGCGCCTGCCCCCCTGGGCGCGCCCCCCTACCTCGTGGGCCCCCTGGAGCTCCATGGACCTCAACTCCAACTCCATAAATTCGTGTTCGGGGAGAAAAAATGAGAGAAAGATTCATCACGTTTTACGATATGGAGCCGCCGCCAAGCCCTAAACTCTCTCGGGAGGGCTGATCTGGAGTCCGTTCGGGACTCCGGAGAGGGGAATCCATCGTCGTCGTCATCATCAACCATCCTCCATCACCAATTTCATGATGCTCACCGCCGTGCGTGAGTAATTCCATTGTAGGCTTGCTGGACGGTGATGGGTTGGACGAGATTTATCATGTAATTGAGTTAGTTTTGTTAGGGTTTGATCCCTAGTATCCACTATGTTCTGAGATTCATGTTGCTATGACTTTGCTATGCTTAATGCTTGTCACTAGGGCCCGAGTACCATGATTTCAGATCTGAACCTATTATATTTTCATGAATATATGTGAGTTCTTGATCCTATCTTGCAAGTCTATATTCACCTACTATGTGTTATGATCTGGCAACCCCGAAGTGACAACAATCGGGACCACTCCCGGTGATGACCATAGTTTGAGGAGTTCATGTATTCACTATGTGTTAATGCTTTGGTCCGGTACTCTATTAAAAGGAGGCCTTAATATCCCTTAGTTTCCGCCAGGATCCCGCTGCCACGGGAGGGTAGGACAAAAGATGTCATGCAAGTTCTTTTCCATAAGCACGTATGACTATATTCGGAATACATGCCTACATTGCATTGATGAATTGGAGCTAGTTCTGTGTCACCCTATGTTATGATTGTTACATGATGAACCACATCCGGCATAATTCTCCATCACTGATCCAATGCCTATGAGTTTTTCACATATTGTTCTTCGCTTATTTACTTTTCTGTTGCTACTGTTACAATCACTACAAAACCCAAAAATATTACTTTTACTACTGTTACCATTACTATCATACTACTTTGCTACTAAATACTTTGTTGTAGATACTAAGTTATCCAGGTGTGGTTGAATTGACAACTCAACTACCAATACTTGAGAATATTCTTTGGCTCCCCTTGTGTCGAATCAATAAATTTGGGTTGAATACTCTACCCTCGAAAACTGTTGCGATCCCCTATACTTGTGGGTCATCAAAACTATTTTCTGGCGCCGTTGCCGGGGAGCATAGCTCTATTCTTTGAGTCACTTGGGATTTATATCTACTGGTCACTATGAAGAACTTGAAAGACGAAAGAACTAAGATTTTTCCCTCAACTACGAGGGGAGGTAAGGAACTGCCATCTAGCTATGCACTTGATTCACCTTCTGTTTTGAGTAAGCTTGCGACACCTAAACCTGCTTCTGCTATTAATTCTGATATGTCGCATGTTATGGATGATGCCACTTCTATGCTTGATACTACAGTGCCACTTGGTGAATTTCTTGATGAACAACTTGCTAGGGCTAGAGAGAATGAAATTATTGAAACTGATAATATTGATGAAAGTGATGATGAAGATTCTCCCCCTAAATATGAATTGCCTGTCGTGCCTGAGGGCTATGTTATGGATGAAGAAACTGCTAGAGACTTTCTTGCTTGCAATGATAGAAGTGGTCTTAAGAAATTATTAGCTAAGCTGAAACAAAAAACTCTGAATGCTAGAATGAAATATGATCCTGCTTATGCTACTTCACCTATCTTTGTTACTGATAAGGATTATGAATTCTCTGTCGACCCTGATATAATTACTTTGGTTGAATCTGATCCTTTCTATGGCTATGAATCTGAAACTGTTGTGGCACATCTTACTAAATTAAATGATATAGCCACCCTGTTCACTAATGATGAGAAATCTCGCTGTTATTATATCCTTAAGATATTTTCGTTCTCATTAAAGGGTGATGCTAAGATATGGTTTAATTCTCTTGATCCTGGTTGTGTGTGTAGTCCCCAGGATATGATTTATTACTTCTATGCTAAATATTTCCCTACTCATAAGAAACAAGCTGCTTTAAGGGATATATATAATTTTGTGCAAATTGAAGAAGAGAATCTCCCACAAGCTTGGGGGAGGCTTCTCCAACTACTTAATGCTTTGCCTGATCATCCTCTCAAGAAAAATGAAATACTTGATATCTTTTATAATGGACTAATCGATGCTTCCAGAGACCACCTGGATAGTTGTGCTGGTTCTGTTTTCAGGAAAAGAACACCATATGAAGCTGAAATTCTATTGAATAATATGTTGACAAATGAAAATAATTGGACACTTCATGAGCCAACTCCTAAGGCAACTCCGAAGAAAAGGGGTGTTCTATTTCTGAGTCCTGAAGATATGCAAGAGGCAAAGAAATCTATGAAAGAAAAAGGTATTAAAGTTGAAGATGTAAATAATTTACCTCCTATTGAAGAAATACATGGTCTTAATTTACCGCCTGTTGAAGAACTATATGGTCTTAATTCATCACCTATTGAAGAAACACATGGTCTTGATAACCTGACACAGGTAGTGAAGGTAAATTCTCTCTATAGATATGATAAAGCTGAAATCCCTCCTACTAAGATTGCTAGCCAATGTTTGGATGAGTTTGATAATTTTATGGTTAAGCAAGAAGATTTTAATGCTTATGTTGGTAGACAATTGAAAAAAAATGCTTATATGATTGAACACTTGAGTAATTACATGGCTAACATTAAAGGTGAACTAAAACTCATTAGTAAACATGCTTCTATGGTTACCACTCAAGTAGAACAAGTACTTAAAGCTCAGAATGATTTGCTCAATGAATTAAATAGTAAGAAAAATGGTAATGTTGTTAGAGTTACGACTAGAGGGGGTAGAATGACTCAGGAACCTCTGTATCCTGAAGGCCACCCTAAGAGAATTGAGCAGGATTCTCAGAGAAATATTTTAGATGCACCTAGTCCTTCTAAAAAGAAGAAAAGGAAGAATGATAGGACTTTGCATGCTTCTAGTGAACCTATTATTGACACACCTGAGAATCCCAGTGATATTTCTCTCATGCTGAAACACAATCTGGAAATGAACACGAACCTGATGATAATGTTAATGATGATGTTCATGTTGATGCTCAACCTAGTAATGATAATGATGTAGAAATTGAACCTGTTGTTGATCTTGATAACCCACAATCAAAGAATCAACCTTATGATAAGAGAGACTTTGTTGCTAGGAAGCACGGTAAAGAAAGAGAACCATGGGTTCAGAAACACAAGCCTTTTCCTCCCAAACCATCCAAGAAAAAGGATGATGAGGATTTTGAGTGCTTTGCTGAGATGATTAGACCTATCTTCTTGCGTATGCGATTAACTGATATGCTCAAAATGAATCCTTATGCTAAGTACATGAAAGATATTGTTACTAATAAGAGAAAGATACCGGAAGCTGAAATTTCCACCATGCTTGCTAATTATACTTTTAAGGGTGGAATACCAGAGAAACTTGGAGATCCAAGAGTACCTACTATACCATGCTCCATTAAAAGAAACTATGTTAGAACTGCTTTATGTGATCTTGGAGCCGGTGTTTGTGTTATGCCTCTCTCTTTATATCGTAGACTTGATTTGAATAAGTTAACACCTACTGAAATATCTTTGCAAATGGCTGATAAATCAACTGCTATACATGTCGGTATTTGTGAGGATGTGCCTGTTATAGTTGCAAACGTTACTATTTTAACGGACTTTGTTATTCTTGATATTCCCGAGTATGATAGTATGTCCATTATTCTTGGAAGAACTTTTTTGAATACTGCAGGTGCTGTTATTGATTGCAACAAAGGCAATGTCACTTTTCATGTTAATGGTAATGAGCATACTGTACACTTTCCGAGGAAACAACCTCAAGTCCATAGTATCAATTCTATTGAAAAAATTCCATCGATTATTTTTGGAGGTTTTGAATTTCCTCTTCCTACTGTCAAAAAGAGATATGATATTCTTATTATTGGGGATGTGCATATCCCCGTTGAGGTAACATAGTGTTATTCGAAATTTCTTCGGTTCCATGTTATTCGGAATGAGTTTGTTAACAAGACCTGATCAACCTTGTTAGTGGATTCCTTTTGATGATCATGAGATGGATGAAGTTCGAAGGCACAACCTTCTATGCCCTCCTTTTACTTTCTGTTATTTGGTTGAAATAAAGTAAAAATCGTATTTTTCTGTCTGTTTTCTGAATTATCCATGCAATAAAAAAATACCCCGAAAATAAAAGTTCTCCAAATGCCCTGCCAATTTAATATGATTTTTTCTGGAATATTTGAGAATATTTGGCACTGAGAACACAGCAGGGGGAGCAAACACCTGGGCACGAGGGTCCAGGGCACGCCCACCCCCCCTAGGCGCGCCCCCCTGCCTCATGGGCCCACGGTGGATCCCCTCCACTTATTCCTGCACCCACACACTTCTTCTTTCTCCCAAAAAAATCACCAACCAACTCAAGCACGAGTTCTAGCTCATTTTGCTGCGATTTTCGATCTCCTAGCTCAAAGCACCTCTCACAAAACTGCTTTGGGGGATTGTCCTTGGTATGTGACTCCTCCATTGGTCCAATTAGTCTTTGTTCTAGTGCTTTATTCATTGCAAATTTGTGCTACCTAGGTGACCATGTTCTTGAGCTTGCATGTCAAATTTATTTGGTTCCAAGTAGTTCTAATGCATGATATAGGCCATAGGCACTCGTAGGAGTAGTTGCTATCAATTTTGTTGAGCTTGATTCACTTTTATTTGAAGTTACTAAAAATTTCAGAAATTTTTAGAAAATGGTGAAGAGATTTTTGAGGGGCTCTTCGAGCCGAAGCTCGAAGGATAAGCAAAGTGAAGAAGCGGAGAGGCCCAAATATAATCTGCCTCGCACCACGGAGGTTCGGCCGTGTGAATGGCCTTGCGATGATTTCTTGAGAGCAGCCGGGATTTATGATGATTTTTATGAGTTGGCTGAGAATGCAGCCTCACCGACTTCCTCCGCGACCAATGCGAACAGTATCTCTTACTAACCAATACCTTTGTGCAAAATTTTCATTTCCATTCTAGGAGGTCACCAAGGATGGCTCCTCCCACCTCCTCTCCTCTCCCCTCCTCCCTCCCACCTGCCCTCCACCACACACCATCCAGCCATGGAGATTTCTGATCTAGTCGATCTAGACGATCATGGAAGGTCGTCTGCATTGGGATTTTCCCCCCGGCCTTGCCGTGGCAGCTCAGGTGCGTCGCCATTTTGGTTCTACCGTCCATTTCTCTCCTTCTGGTTCGAACAAAGAGTTCTTCTTGGTGGTGCACTTTTCCTCGGCAAGCTTCCTCTCAATGATGATTCGGTTTCTATTGCCCTCCAATGCTGTATTGGGGGCCTCCCTTCTGGTCTCAACGTGACATATTGATGGAAGAAGATTTCATTTTTCTATGGCGTCCAATAAGATTGGGCATTACATCTATGGTCTCAAGGACAGAGTCTGGCCGGATTTCGTCTGCCACTTCAGTCTTTTTCGTCAGAGCAAAACTGGTATTTTGGCAATGGATTCATCATGGCATCTTGATTCTCACATACCTGAGGTGGATGCTCGTTCTCCTATTGCTATCAAGTCTAAATACAAGTTCTCTTCACAGCAAGATAAGGTTTTGAGCACATCAAGTCCGGTTTTATCTAAATTTGGTTTCCTTCCTACGGAGGGACTGGTTTCCAGCCTTGCTCCATCGCCGGATAGCTCATCGCCGGCAGCTCAGTTGCCGGAGCCGGTTATTCCGGGGCCGACAGATAGCCAGTCATTTACTGAGGGCATTAACCAACATTCCTTGTCTTCGGACATCATCTTTGGGACATTCAAATCACCCATTACTACGGGGAATAATTATTTTAATGGGACAAGGTCTATTAAATACACATTTGAAGGTTGTCAATTTAAGGAGAATGCATGGAGTAATATTCCGAATTTTATGCTCTTCCATATTCTGGACCAACGTCATTTTGGTTATTCTGATGCACATATTGCCAACATCTGGTCTCTAATGTCGGTCCCTTCCTCGGTTTACATTTATGGGAGGCTCAATTTGTGCTCCTCTTGTAATTCGCTGGGCCATTTGGCTTCTGCATGCCCAGGCAAGATTTGCTCTATCTGTCTTAATGACAGTTGCTGTTGTCCCCCACCTGCTAGTCGGGTGAATCCTGCTCTGCCCACCTTTGATCACGATATGGGCTCTGGGCCACAATTGTTCTCGCGTGACTGTACTATTTGTGGATCACATACCCATCTCTTTTTCCAATGTCCGGCCTATCTCAAATGTGAGCCGTGTCTCTTCTTGGGCCATACCAAGCGTAACTGCTTTGATCCTAAGGCCAAGCACTATTTTTGGAAGCCCAAGAATGTTAAGGAATCTGATATTCATTTATCTGGAGCGGTAAATCATATTGCTAAATCATTCAAAGGCAAGAATCCTATTTCTCCTTTATTTGATATGGAATCATTACCCTCCCTACCATCTACTAGCAGCTCTGCCACGACCAACTTGGGAAACGGGAGGCTAATTGATTTTGGTCTAGTCAAATCGGGGGCTGCACGGATTCTTTCCACTAGCAAGCAATTACCTCATTCACCTACTTTGCGCCCCATAGCTCAACCCAAACAACCGTTCATTGCAGCATTTGTGGCTTGCTTGGACACGTGGCTTCATCCTGTCTCCAGGGGCGGCACTCCAGCAAAGAAAATTGGCTAAACATACAGTCCATACCCCTTCCGATACGCATTCCACCTCGCCGCGAGTGCATTCCTCTACGCATGCTCTGCTCCTCCCTCCCCCACCAACAATGGCGAATTTCCCCGTCAACATCATCCCCTACATGCCGCAAGGAATGACGGTGGAGCTTGGCCCGCCTGATCGGAAGGTGCGATTGGACATGGTGGTCAGTGCGGTGCCTCCCCTGCGCCATGACTTCTTGGCCATTGCTGAGGCCAACAGGTTCATCCCGCAGCATCAGAAAGAAGCGCTCAGAGATACAATCCAAGGTTTGCTCCATGAGTCTCACTTCTTCCCCACTGAAGTTGAAGATCACCCTCTAGGGATTGGTATTTTTGGATTTGATGACTCCCTAGTTAGAGATTCTGTCATCGGAACCACCTTTGAACTAGATGAGATGCAAGCTGATGACCACACGGTTATCTCTTTTGTTCCTCATGACGCTGCGCTTAACATGAGGCTCACCACTTTTGGCCCAAAGATTTGGATCTTATATGTTGGATTTCCGTATGACTATCAGACCCAGCATTACACGCATAAGTCCGTGGATACTTTCGGTACTCTGATTAAATGGCATAACCCCAGGGGTGACAGGCGTTTTGTGCTTCTGAAGGCCAGGGTCATTCATCTTAGATTGGTCCCTAAGAGCATTGTGATGAGGCAGATTGGGGGGGGGGGCTAGACACTGCTGGACAGTTGCTGTCACTATGTTACGCAGTAGTGATTGGAATGCGCACTTACCTGAAGTTCCACCTGCTGGTGAAGATCCACCTCTTGATGATGGTGTTCCACATCCTCTGTTTGGTGAAGGGCTGACTGCTGAGCAAATGTATCAAGCCCAGCTGCACAACTGGATGGCTCAGAACGTGGTTGCTGATCATGCAATGCATCAGGCTAATCAGGCCAATGACAATGTGGTAGTCGACCAACAGGTTCAGTTTCAGGCGCAATGGGGTGCCTGGCCAGCTCCTCCACCTCCTGCTGTGTACAATTTTCAGGCATGGCTGACTGCTGAAGGTCTTCAGGTTTTTGATGGAATTTTACCTGAAAACAATCTGCTAGATAGCCCTGCAATGGCTTGGAATGACTCCATCTCTTGGCACAGCAGCTCTGAATCCTCTGTCAGCTCTGATGGGTTTGTTCTTGTGCCTGTCAATGTTCTGAATAATCTCTGGAGAAGTAACTTTGATAGTCCTGCCACTTCTTCTTTGGTTCCTATAATACAGCAGCAAGATTCTCTCACCATTGATCTTGCTCTGAACAACTCTGGCCTGCACTTCACTATGTCACACCAAGGGAACTTGATGGCTTCTATGCTCTTCCACTCCTCCAGGCCGGTGAGACAGATCAATGACTTTCTGTGAACGGCCATTAAGACAATTATGGCCACTTTTGGCCCATGGATCTCGGGGCTGGGCTTTAGGGATTGCTTGCAGGCTCATGTTCCAGTTTGCCGCCACAATGACTCTACCTTGATTACTACTGGGCATCAGATCACTAGGGATAATGAGGAATGTGTCTCTGTGGTTCAATCCTGTTTTGTTTCTGCTACGGCTCCGACTGACCCCTCGATGGCTATGCTCCAGGGAAGCTCTAGCTCTCTGCTTATGCCTCCCTCTGATGTAGTTGTGGCTCCTGGAGGCGCCTCCTCTCATCGTGGAAAAGTGTAGGCACCTGAATGTGAAGTCTCTCTTCGTCGCAGCGCCAGATCTAATAAATATGATGAATTCCGGGTCCATGCACTGACTGATACCAAGAAGAAGAAATCAAAGGTCAAACCACGCCACACTCCTGCTGCTCCTTCCTCGGTGATCATCAGGGAGCTGGATACTGAGGCGGCCCAGGGCATACCTCCTCCCACTCCCATTCAGGTAATCCAGTAGGTGGGCGTCCAATAATGCGCCATCCCGCCAGAAGAACTTACTGAAGCTGCTCTCTTGGAGTCCAAGGAGGCCGGGTCTTCGTCCTTGGCTTAATTTGCTGGTTTATTCGCTTTATAGGTCTTTTGGTCAATTGAATGTGTTATGTTGGAACATTCATGGGTTAAACTCTGGTGATAAACAATTAGCACTTTCTAATGCTATCAATGCTAGTGGTTGCTTGGTCTTATGTTCGCAAGAAACTAAGAAGCCTATGATCGATAATGCTTTTATTAGATCTTGTTGTCCCCGTCGCTTTGACCAATTTGCTTTTGTTCCTTCACATGGGGCTTCGGGTGGAATTGTTACTATTTGGAACAGTTCAGTTTTCTCTGGTACGGTTATTGCCTCGGAGGATTTTGCCCTGGTCATTCAATTTCAATCAACTCAGTCCTCCCAAGCTTGGACGCTAGTGAATATTTATGGCCCATGTCAAGGTGATCCACATATTACTTACACTAATTGGTTATTCTCATTAAACATTCGTGCCAATGAAGATTGGCTCCTACTCATCGACTTTAACTACATCCGCAGCCCTGACAATTGTAACAAGCCGGGAGGGAGCATTAATGACATGATTACGTTCAATGATTTCATACGAACACAATCTCTCATTGAATTGCCAATCAAAGGCCGCACTTACACTTGGAGTAATATGCAACAGGATCCACTGTTGGAGCAACTTGATTGGTTTTTTACATCATGTAGCTGGACTGGTTCATACCCCAACACCGTTGTTAAACCCTTAGGCAAACCGGTGTCTGATCATATATCCTGCGTGGTGTCCATTGAAACTTCTATTCCAAGAAGTAAACTTTTTCGCTTTGAGCCTTTCTGGATTCAACATCCTGGTTTTATGGAGGTAGTTCAGTCTTCTTGGGATAAGCCCGTCCGATCGACCAATACTGCAACCATTCTTTGTAGAAAATTTAAGCACTTGCGGTACTGCCTCAAAAACTGGAGCAAGAACATTTCCCGATTGTCCATAGCCATTACTAACTCCAACAAAGCTCTAGCCACGCTGGAGAATAGAAGGCCTTTGACAATTCCAGAGGCTAATTTTAGGACTATCCTAAAGGCCTACATCCTACGATTATTGTCCTATCAACAACAATATTGGAAGAAACGGTGCACAATTCGGTGCGTTCGTTTTGGTGATGAGAATCCGAATTTTTCCAAGCTATGGCTTCCGAACGTTACAGACGAAACAATATTGCCTCCTTAACATTACATGATGGAACCATAGTGGATGATCATGCAAGTAAAGAGTTTGTCATCTATCAATATTTTAAGGAAAGACTTGGAACTTCCTCTAAGCATGACATGAAATTTGACCTTCCCTCCATTATCAAGAGAATTGAGTGGCTAGATGCTCTAACTGTGCCATTTACTAGGCAGGAGATTGACCTAGTCATCAAAGAAAAGCCTGCGGATAGGGCTCCGGGTCCTGATGGGTTTAATGGAGCATTTCTCAAATCTTGTTGGCACATAATTAAGGAAGATTTCTATGCTCTATGTGATCAATTTTGTGAGGGTGGTCTCAACCTGGAGAGTATCAATGATGGATTCATCACACTCATCCCCAAAATTGTTGCGCCCCAAGGAGTTAATGACTTTAGACCGATCACTCTGCTAAATTGTTGTCTTAAGGTCATCACAAAGCTTTTAGCCAATAGGTTACAAAAAATCATTCTCAAGATTATTCACCGTAACCAATACGGTTTCTTGAAAAAGAGGTCTATACAAGACTGCCTTGCTTGGGCTTTTGAGTACATATACCAATGCCAATCTTCCAAAAAGCCAATAGTTCTGCTCAAGTTGGATTTTGCAAAAGCGTTTGATACCATTGACCATGATGCTATGCTGGAAATCATGAAACACATGGGTTTCAATGATAAATGGCTGGGGTGGATCAAAACCATTTTCTCATCTGCAAAGTCTTCTGTGCTTCTTAATGGCGTCCCAGGCAGATAGTTTAATTGCGTTTGTGGAGTGCGCCAAGGTGATCCCCTGTCCCCCCTAATCTTTGTCCTGGCGGCAGATTTATTGCAAGCTGCAATTAATGACTGCTTCCGAAGAAATGATCTTCAACTACCCTTTCACCGACCCAACCAATCGGACTACCCGGTGATTCAATACGCCGATGACACGATCATGCTGCTCCCTGCGTGTCCGGACCAAGCTTCTCTTGTCAAAAAAATCCTTACTGATTATGCCACTTCAGTTGGTCTCAAGATTAATTTCCACAAGTCAACTCTAGTGCCCATGAACTGTGATGCCTCCACCACTCAGCATATTGCGCAAATTTTTGGTTGCACGGTGGGCAAGTTACCTTTTACCTACCTTGGGTTGCCAATGGGTACTTCTAAATCTACTGTACAAGATCTCATGCCATTGGTTTGTGGAGTTCAACGAAGACTTTCCGCGACGCTGTCAATGATTTCCTATGGAGGGAAATTATCGCTTCTCAACTTGGTAATCACGTCCCTTATAATCTTTGCCCTTTGCACCCTCAAACTGCCACCGAAGATTATTGATCTGTTGGATAAAATCAGAAGACAATGTCTCTGGACCAAGAAAACTGATGATGGGGAAAAATGTAACTCCTTAGCTTCTTGGCAAATGGTTTGCAGACCAAAAGAGTGTGGGGGCCTCGGGGTTCTAGACTTACAAACCCAAAGTGATGCTTTACTCATGAAATACCTGCACAAATTCTATAATCATTGGGATCTGCCGTGGGTTGACTTGATTTGGTCTACATATTACAATGACAAAATCCCACACGCTTCAGACCCATGCGGATCATTCTGGTGGAAAGATGTGCTCAAACCCACACCTATCTATAGAGGCATCTCACAAGTGATCGTTCGCAAAGGAGATATTGTGCTTATGTGGAAAGATCTCTGGTTGGATGATGCCCTTGCTGATTCACACCCTCGTGCTTTTTCTTATTCCAAACTTGAAGATACTTCTGTTCGGGACTTTCTTGGGTGTGCCAATCTCAATGAAACCTTTCACCTACCACTATCCATGCAAGCACACAATGAGCTACGTCATATCCAGGAGCTCACAGCGCATGTTGGCAATGATGAGGGCGAGGACATGGACTCCTGGATTTACGAGTGGGGCTCTGAGATATACACTGCCAAAAGATATTACAAATTCTATTTTCGTGAGGCCACCGCACATATTAGCTACAAATAGGGATGGCAATGGGGACAATCCCCTATGGGGATACCTACAACATCCCCATCCCCATCTATTCCCTATCATCCCATCGCCATCCCGGTTTACATGACTGGGGATGAAATTTCACCATACCCATGCCCCACTAGGGAACGGGGCCCCATTAAGGTCCTCATTCCCATAAACAAATACTCATATACATAATATGACACCCTATAATAAACATACATAAATGGTGTTGTCCTTGTCCTGCTAATGCCTATCTAGATCGTACTTACTTCTTGGTCATGGTGGCAGCTGAGGTGAGGACGTGAAATAGGTTTAAGGTTTTTTTCCAGAGCTTTTTTTTGTTTTTGTAAGTTTATTTGTGAATATTTTAAGGTTGACCATGGTGTCACAGTTACTAACCGGGTCGCCGATGGGTATTGGGTCTGGGGAATAGGATATCGTCCCCATCCCCGTTGTACCCTATGGGGAATAAATTAGTTTTGTAAATATCCCCATGGGGATGTTTTTCGCCCATCCCCACCCCCTAATAGATGAAATCCCCATCGGTTTGGCGGGTATGGGGCCCCATTGCCATCCCTGGCTACAAATGGCTCTGGAAATCTTGGCCACAATGAAAATCAAAGTCTTCGGTTGGCTTCTTCTCTCTGATCGCCTCAACACCAGAAACATGCTAAAGAGGAGACACTACAACATCGGGGATAACCATGGTTGCATTCTGTGTGGCAGCACTGAGGAAGAAACGATTGAACATATGATCTTTACTTGCCACTTCAGTTCAACCTGTTGGGACACCTTGAATATCCACTGGACAACTAATGGAGATCGCCTAAACTGGATCAAGGAAGCCAAATCAATGTGGGACAACCAAATGTTTATGGAGATTTTTTTATATGCCTCCTGGAGTTTGTGGAAAGAACGGAATGACAAGCACTTTAGGAGAATTGACCCCACGATTGGCTCATGGGCAAGGAGATTCAAAGAAGACCTCTCTTTACTCATACATAGAGCTAAAGAGAAACACAAACAATTTCTCTCAATTTTTATCCAGTCCTTTGTTGCCCCATAGTCTAGTACTTACTTAGGCTACCTACATATACCCTTATTTTTATCATGGCTATGGATGTAAGGTTATGACTTTGTACAAATCTTTTTGATACTTTTATTCAATATATACAGTAGGAGCCTCTCCTACTGTTTCAGGTGTCAAAAAAAAACCTACGGTTGATTTCTATTTATATGATGAGTATAAGGAGATGACCCTTCGTGAGTTCTGTGAAGTTTGCAAGTTACCTTTTCCGGGTCTCATAGAGGAACCACATCGTAACGACGTGGAGGGGTTTATTGATACAATTGTTGTAGGGGAAACGAGGAAGGTTTCCGATGCACGAATCACTAGCATACATTTTCCTGTTCTACGTTACTTTGCTATATTTGCCAGTAGGTGCTTAATTGGTCGCGGTAACTGTGGAAACCTGAGCGTCCCTGATATTATTATTTTGTGCCATGCTTTGTTTTGTGATGACACATTTAGTATGGGTGCTATTGTTGCAAAGTGGTTAAATCTTAACCGTACTAAGGGCCCCATCTTGGGAGGCATCTTCGCCTCGCGCCTTGCTGCATACTATAACATACCTATTAGGCATTATGAGAAAGAAGAAAAAATGTTGCCTTCTGTTTATCTAGATTACAAGAGTATGGTAGCGCATGATTTTATTGTTAAGAATAGGGAAAGGGCGCTTAAATACAAACTGTTATTTGATAAGAATCACCCTGAGACTATTACCTTGCCTGCTCCTTCCTTGTTTGATTTATCTGCAGGCCAGTATCTCGTTCCGCTAGTGACCATCCAAGTGTACCGGAACCCTAGAGCCAGAGCCAGAGCCGGAACCACAATTTGATCCTCCACGACAGTCTAATTATCAGTGGGATCCGGTGGCGATTGTCAACCAGTGGCAATCTGAGGCTTCTTCTCAGTACGACCCCAACTATAACTTTGGATATTCGCCGGGCTAGCCGTGGCAATAGACCAACTTAGGCCAAAAGCGTAAGCTTGGGGGAGTACGTATCTCTCGCCGACATTGCATTTATGTTCACACACTCATTGCTAGATGTCGGTGCTCAAACTTTTTCACTGTAATATCCATGCTAGTTTATTTTCCTTTTTATGCTTTCTTCTTGTGTGTTTGATAAACCTTAAGAAAAACAAAACAAAACAAAACAAAAATTGTAGCTTTTATCTAGTTTACTTTCCATGCTTGCAGTAATAATTAAAAAGAAAACCCAAAAAGATTCATGTCCTTCTTTTGCTTGTTGGGAGCTTTCCCGTGTAAATAGTTTTATTTCTTTTCTTTGGGGGTCGATAGGAGAAGACCATGATTAAATTGTTGAAGTGGCTCTTATATGTATTATTGTTAATTTAACCGAGAGCCCATATTGCCTTGTCTTCTCCTGTTTATTGAATGCTCGCATATTCCAGCTTAGTCCAATGCACGTGCACTATTATTATTATTCACATCGTTCGGTCATGCAAGTGAAAGGCAATTATGACGATATATGATGGACTGATTGAGATGAGAGAAGCTGGTATGAACTCGAGCTCTCTTGTTTTTTTAAATATGACTAGTTCATTGTTCCTGGTTCAGCCTATTATGAATAAACATGTTTGCAATGACAATTAGAGATTATAGTTGCTTATGCCATGCTTAATTAGCTAGGAGTTTATAATGGTTTACCTTGCGTGCCAACATGCTATTAAAATGGTTGTTATGTGGTATGATGGGGTCGTATCCTCCTTTGAATGATTCAAGTGACTTGACTTGGCACATGTTCACGCATGTAGTTGAAACAAATCAACATAGCCTTCACGATATTTATGTTCATGGTGGATTATATCCTACTTATACTTGCACTCAATGTTCATTAATTTTAATGCATGTTCATGATTGTTGTCGCTCTCTAGTTGGTCGCTTCCCAGTCTTTTTCTAGCCTTCACTTGTACTAAGCGGGAATACTGCTTGTGCATCCAATCCCTTAAACCCCAAAGTTATTCCATATGAGTCCACTATACCTTCCTATATGCGGTATCTACCTGCCGTTCCAAGTAAATTTGTATGTGCCAAACTCTAAACCTTCAAATGAAATTTTGTTTTGCATGCTCGAATAGCTCATGTATCAACTAGGGCTATCTATATCTTCCATGCTAGGCGGGTTATTCTCAAGAGGAGTGGACTCCGCTCCTCACTCACGAGAAAATGGCTGCTCACCGGGATGCCTAGTCCCATGCTTTATGCAAATAAAATCAAAATAATTGCAAACAAAACTCCCTCGGGACTGTTGTTAGTTGGAGGCACTCGTTGTTTCGAGCCAGCCATGGATTGATGCTTGTTGGTGGAGGGGAGTATAAACTTTACCATTCTGTTTGGGAACCGCCTATAATGTGGGTAGCATGGAAGATATCTCCATCTCTTGGTTGTTATGTTGACAATGAAAGTATGCCGCTCAAAATATTATTCATCTCTGCTTTAAAATCGAGCTCTGGCACCTCTAAAAATCCCTGCTTCCCTCTGCGAAGGGCCTATCTATTTACTTTTATGTTGAGTCATCACCCTCTTATTAAAAAGCACCAGCTGAAGAGCATCGCTGTCATTTGCATGCATTACTGTTAATTTATATTGGGTATGACTATGACTGGATCTCTTTTACCATGAATTACAATGTTTAGTCAGTCCTTGATCTTTAAAGGTGCTCTGCATTTATGTTTTGCGGTCTCAGAAAGGGCTAGCGAGATACCATCTTGTTATACCATATCATGATTGTTTTGAGAAAGTGTTATCAACCGAGATTTATTATTATTGCTCGCTAGTTGATTATGCCATTGACATGAGTAAAGATGAGACCTAAATGTTATTGTGAGTATGGTTAGTTCATAATCTTGGCTGAAAACTTGAATGCTGGCTTTACATATTTACAACAACAAGAGAAAACAGAGTTTGTAAAAGTTTTTCTTTATCACTTTCAGTTTATCAACTGAATTGCTTGAGGACAAGCAAAGGTTTAAGCTTGGGGGAGTTGATATGTATCCATCATATCTACTTTTCCAAACACTTTTGGCCTTGTTTTGGACTCTAACTTGCATGATTTGAATGGAACTAACCCGGACTGACGCTGTTTTCAGCAGAATTGCCATGGTGTTATTTATGTGCAGAAATCAAAGTGCTCGGAATGACCTGAAACTTCACGGAGATTATTTTTGGAAATAATAAAAGATACTAGTGAAAGAATCAAGGCCAGGGGCCCACACCCTTTCCACGAGGGTGGGGGCGCGCCCCCTGCCTCGTGGGCCCCCTGGAGCTCCACCGACCTCAACTCCAACTCCATATATTTGTGTCTAGGGAGAAAAAAATCGGAGAGAAAGATTCATCGTGTTTTACGATACGGAGCCGCCGCCAAGCCCTAAACTCTCTCGGGAGGGCTGATCTGGAGTCCGTTCGGGGCTCCGGAGAGGGGAATCCGTCGCCGTCGTCATCATCAACCATCCTCCATCACCAATTTCATGATGCTCACCGTCGTGCGCGAGTAATTCCATCGTAGGCTTGCTGGACGGTGATGGGTTGGATGAGATTTATCATGTAATCGAGTTAGTTTTGTTAGGGTTTGATCCCTAGTATCCACTATGTTCTGAGATTGATGTTGCTATGACTTTGCTATGCTTAATGCTTGTCACTAGGGCCCGAATGCCATGATTTCAGATCTGAACCTATTATGTTTTCATGAATATATGTGAGTTCTTGATCCTATCTCGCAAGTCTATAGTCACCTACTATGTGTTATGATCCGGCAACCCCGAAGTGACAATAATCGAGACCACTCCCGGCGATGACCATAGTTTGAGGAGTTCATGTATTCACTATGTGTTAATGCTTTGGTCCGGTACTCTATTAAAAGGAGGCCTTAATATCCCTTAGTTTCCGCTAGGATCCCGCTGCCATGGGAGGGTAGGACAAAAGATATCATGCAAGTTCTTTTCCATAAGCACGTATGACTATATTTGGAATACATGCCTACATTACATTGATGAATGGGAGCTAGTTCTGTGTCACCCTATGTTATGATTGTTACATGATGAACCGCATCTGGCATAATTCTCCATCACCGATCCAATGCCTACGAGTTTTTCACATATTGTTCTTCGCTTATTTACTTTTCCGTTGCTACTGTTACAATCACTAAAAAACCCAAAAATATTACTTCTTCTACTATTACCATTACTATCATACTACTTTGCTACTAAATACTTTGCTGCAGATACTAAGTTATCCAGGTGTGGTTGAATTGACAACTCAACTGCTAATACTTGAGAATATTCTTTGGCTCCCCTTGTGTCGAATCGATAAATTTGGGTTGAATACTCTACCCTCAAAAACTGTTGCGATCCCCTATACTCTATCCTCGAAAACTGCCGTGGTCGGGTTTTGAGTCTTTATTCAACTTCACACCTTGCAACACAGGCAAGAACTCCTTCTTTGACTATTCCATTTTGAACTACTTCAAAATCTTGTCAAGGTATGTACTCATTGAAAAAACTTATCAAGCGTCTTGTTCTATCTCTATAGCTCTTGATGCTCAATATGTAAGCAGCTTCACCGAGGCCTTTCTTTGAAAAACTCCTTTCGAATAGACTTTAAGCATCGATACGAGTAAGAAAATCTCATCGTAGTCAACATCTTGAACTTGTCAAAAACCCTTTTCGACAAGTCGAGCTTTGTAGATAGTAACACTACTATCAGCGTCCGTCTTCCTCTTGGAGATCTATTTATTCTCTATGGCTTGCCTATCATCAAGCAAGTCAACCAAAGTCCACACTTTGTTCTCATATATGGATCTCATCTCAGATTTCATGGCCTCAAACCATTTCGCGGAATCTAGGCTCATCATCGCTTCCTCATAGTTCGTAGGTTCGTCATGGTCAAGTAACATGACCTCCAGAACAGGATCGCCGTACCACTCTGGTGCGGACCTTACTCTGGTTGACCTACGAGGTTCGGTAGTAACTTGATATGAAGTTTCATGATCATCATCATTAGCTTCCTCACTAATTGGTGTAGGCATCACCGGAACTGATTTCTGTGATGAACTACTTTCCAGCTCGAGAGAAGGTACAGTTACCTCAACAAGTTCTACTTTCCTCCCACTCACTTCTTTCGAGAGAAACTCCTTCTCTAGAAAGGATCCATTCTAAGCAACGAATATCTTGCTTTCAGATCTGTGATAGAAGGTGCACCCAACAGTCTCCTTTGGGTATCCTATGAAGACGCATTTCTCTGATTTGGGTTCAAGCTTATCAGGTTGAAGCTTTTTCACATAAGCATCGTAGCCCCAAACTTTAAGAAACGACAGCTTAGGTTTCTTGCCAAACCACAGTTCATATGGTGTCGTCTCAACGGTTTTAGATGGTGCCCTATTTAACGTGAATGCAGCTGTCTCTAATGCATAACCCCAAAACGATAGTGATAAATCGGTAAGATACACCATAGATCGCACCATATCTAATAAAGTAAGGTTATGACGTTCGGACACACCATTACGCTGTGGTGTTCCAGGTGGCGTGAGTTGCGAAACTATTCCACATTGTTTCAAATGAAGACCAAACTCGTAACTCAAATATTCGTCTCCGCGATCAGATCGTAGAAATTTTATTTTCTTGTCATGATGATTTTCCACTTCACTCTGAAATTCTTTGAACTTTTCAAATGTTTCAGACTTATGTTTCATCAAGTAGATATACCCATATCTGCTCAAATCATCTGTGAAGGTCAGAAAATAACAATACCCGCCATGAGCCTCAACACTCAGAGGATCGCATACATCAGTATGTATTATTTCCAATAAGTCAGTTGCTCGCTCCATTGTTCCAAAGAATGGAGTCTTAGTCATCTTTCCCATGAGGCATGGTTCGCAAGCATCAAGTGATTCCAAAAGCCCATCAGCATGGGGTTTCTTCATGCGCTTTACACCAATATGACATAAACGGCAGTGCCACAAATATGTTGCACTATCATTATCAACTTTGCATCTTTTGGCATCAATATTATGAATATGTGTATCACTATGATCGAGATTCAATAAACTATTCACCTTGGGTGTATGACCACAGAAGGTTTTATTCATGTAAATAGAATAACAATTATTCTTTGACTTAAATGAATAACTGTATTAATTGCAATAAACATGATCCAATCATATTATGCTCAATGCAAACACCAAATAACATTTATTTTAGGTTCAACACTAATCCCGAAGGTAAAGGGAGTGTGCGATGGTGATCTTATCAACCTTGGAATCACTTCCAACACACATCATCACCTTGCCCTCAACTAGTCTTTGTTCATTTTGTAACTCCTGTTTCGAGTTACTAATTATAGCAACTGAACCAGTATCAAATACCTAGGGGCTACTATGAACACTAGTAAAGTACACATCAATAACACGTATATCATATATGCTTTTGTTCACTTTGCCATCCTTATTATCCGCCAAGTATTTGGGGCAGTTCCGCTTCTAGTGACCATTTCCTTCGCAGTAGAAGCACTCAGTTTAAGGCTTGGGTCTAGCTTTGGGCTACTTCATGGGAGTGGCAACTTGCTTGCCATTCTTTTTGAAGTTCCCTTTCTTTCCCTTGCCCTTTTACTTGAAACTAGTGGTCTTGTCAACCATCAACATTTGATGCTTTTCTTGATTTCTACCTTCATCAATTTCAGCATCACGAAGAGCTCAGGAATCATTTTCATCATCCCTTGCATATTATAGTTCATCACGAAGTTCCAGTAACTTGGTGATAGTGACTACAGAACTCTGTCAATCACTATTTTATCTGGAAGATTAACTCCCACTTGATTCAAGCGATTGTAGTAATCAGACAATCTAAGCACATGCTCACTGGTTGAGCTATTCTCCTCCATCTTGTAGGCAAAGTACTTGTCAGAGGTCTCATACCTCTCGACTTGGGCATGAGTCTGAAATACAAATTTCAGCTCTTGGAACATCTTATATGTTCCGTGGCGTTCAAAACGTTTTTGAAGTCCCGGTTCTAAGCCATATAGCATGGCGCACTAAACTATCAAGTAGTTATCATACCGAGCTTGCCAAACGTTCATAACGTCTACATCTGCTCCTGCAATAGGTCTGTCACCTAGCGGTGCATCAAGGACATAATTCTTCTGTGCAGCAATGAGGATAATCCTCCGATCACGGGCCTAGTCTGCATCATTGCTACTATCATCTTTCAACATAGTTTTTCTCTAGGAACATGTCAAAAATAAACGGGGATCTACATCGCGAGCTATTGATCTACAACATAGTTATGCAAATACTATCAGGACTAAGTTCATGATAAATTAAAGTTCAATTGATCATATTACTTAAGAACTCCCACTTCGATAGACATCCCTCTAATCATCTAAGTGGTCACATGATCCATATCAACTAAACCATGTATGATCATGATACGTCTCCAACGTATCTATAATTCTTGATTGTTCCATATTGTTTTATTATCAATCTTGGATGTTTTATAATCATTTTATAGTCATTTTATATCATTTTTTGTACTAACCTATTGACATAGTGCCAAGTGCCAGTTGATGTTTTTTCCATGTTTTTTTACATCGCAGGAAATTAATATCAAACGGAGTCCAAATGCCACGAAACTCCATGATGTTTTATGGGCCAGAAGGAAGGAAATGGGCCCTGGTTGCACCTGGGGGGTGCCCCGAGAGGGGCACAACCCACCAGGGCGCGCCAGGAGGCCCAAGCGCGCCCTGGTGGGTTGTGCCCACCTCGGGTGCCCCCGGACCGCCTCTTTGCTCTATAAATACCCCAAAAATATCAGAACCCTAGAAGCGTCGACGAAATATTCATCCAGCCGCCGCAGAGTCCAGAACCACCAGAGCCAATCTAGACACCATCTCGGATGGGGTTCACCACCTCCATTGGTGCCTCTCTAATGATGTGTGAGTAGTTCTTTGTAGACCTTCAGGTCCGTAGTTAGTAGCTAGATGGCTTTCTCTCTCCCGCTGAATTCTCAATACAATGGTCTCTTGGAGATCCATAGGATGTAACTCTTTTGGGGTGTGTTTGTTGGGATCTGATGAACTTCGAGTTTATGATCAGTTATATCTTTTTATATCCATGAAAGTTATTTGAGTTTCTTTGATCTCTTATAGTCTCGTATTTCTTCTCCGATATTTGGGTTTTGTTTGGCCAACTTGATCTATTTATCTTGCAATGGGAAGAGGTACCCGGTAGTGGGTTCGATCTTACGGTGCTTGATCCCAGTGACAGAAAGGGACCCAACACGTATGTATCGTTGCTACTAAGGATAAAAAGACAAGATCTATCTACCGCCATATAGATAAACGGATCTTGTCTACATCATGTCATTGTTCTTATTGCATTACTCAATTTTTTCATGAACTTAATACACTAGATGCATGCTGGATAGCAGCCGATGTGTGGAGTAATAGTAGTAGATGCAGGCAGGAGTCGGTCTACTAATCTTGGACGTGATGCCTATGTAATGATCATTGCCTGGATATCGTCATAACTATTTGAAGTTCTATCAATTTCCCAACAGTAACTTGTTTACCCGCCGTTTGCTATTTTTCTCGAGAGAAGCCACTAGTGAAACCTAAAGCCCCCGGGTCTTATTTCTCGTATATTTGTTTGTGATCTACTTTTCCTTTGCATTTTATTCAGATCTACTAAACCAAAAATACAAAAAAAAATACTTTGTTGAATTTTATTTTATTTGCGATCTATTATTTCAATCTATTACAACTTTCTCCCGTCAACACGCAATTTCTGGCGCCGTTACCCGAAAGGGATTGACAACCCCTTTAACACGTTGGGTTGCGAGGTGTTCTTGTGCAAGGGCTGTTTACATTGTGTTGCTTGGTTCTCCTACTGGTTCGATAACCTTGGTTTCATATCTGAGGGAAATACCTACCGTCGCTGTGTTGCATCATCCCTTCCTCTTTGAGGAAAAACTGACGTAGCTTCAAGCGACATCAAAAGGAATTTCTGGCGCCGTTGCTGGGGAGGATCTTCAACATAACCAGGTTCCTAATCACAAATCTCATCTCCTCATAATTTACATTATTTGCCATTTGCCTCTCATTTTCCTTACCCCCACTTTAAAAAAAATTGCCGTTTTATTCGCCTCTCTTTTTCCGTTCGTCGTTTTCTTGTCGGATATGTTTTTGAGTGCAATCTTGTTCTGTGGTCATCATGACTCAAGAGAACACCAAGTTATGTGATTTCTCAAATACCAACAACAATGATTTTATTGGCACTAGTGTGGAGACTTGTGATATTAATACTGCTTTGCTGAATCTTGTTATGGAACACCAATTTTCCGGTACTCCTAATGAGGATGCCGCGTCCCATCTTAATACCTTCGTGCAATTATGCGATATGCAAAAGAAAAAAGATGTGGACAATGATTTGGTCAAGATGAAATTATTTTCGTTCTCTTTGCATGATTCTGCAAAAATTTGGTTCTCTTCTTTGCCTTGCAATAATATCGATTCTTGGAACAAGTGCAAAGATGCTTTTATCACTAAGTATTTTCTGCCCGCAAAAATTATTTCCCTTAGAACCCAGACCATGAATTTCAAGCAACTTGAACATGAGCATGTTGCCCAATCTTAGGAAAGGATGAAAATGATGCTAAGGAATTTCCCAACTCATGGGTTAAACCTTTGGATGATCATACAAAAAATTTATGCGGGGTTGAATTTTGTCTCTCGTAATCTTTTAGATTCCACCGCTGGTGGTACTTTTCTGGAAATTACTTTGGGTGAAGCCACCAAATTTCTTGATAATATCATGGCAAATTATTCACAATGGCATACTGAAAGAGCTCCTACTAGTAAAAAAGTTAATTAAGTTGAAGAAATTTCTTCTTTGAGTGATAAAGTTGATACTGTTATGAAATTGGTTGCTAGTAAAAGTGCTCCTATTGATTTTAATGATATGCCTTTGTCTACTTTGATAGAGCAAAATAGTGATGCCATTGATATGAATTTTATCTCTTGCAATAATTTCAACAACAATGCTTATAGAGGAAATTTTAATCCTAGGCCTTTTCCTAGTAATTCCTCTAACAATTATGGTAATTCCTATAGAAATCAATCTTATAATAATAATAGGAACACCTCTGATCTTGAGAATAATATTAAATAATTTATCAACACACAAAAAGTTTTCAACACTTACATAGAAGAAAAGTTGAAAAAGATTGATGATTTGTCTAGAAGTGTTGATAGAATTGCTCATGATGTGGAAAATCTCAAGATGAATTTTTTTTGTACCAAAAGTAGATGAATCAATTAAGGATCTTTATGTTTCTATGGATGAAAGCAAGAAAAGAACTGCTATGCTTAGAGCTAAAAGAGAATTTTTTGAAAAAGCTTTTTCTAGTGATTATTCTTCCAAAAGTGACGAAGATCTTAAAATGATTAGTGTTTCTTCTATTGATTCCTTGTTTAGTAAAGTTAAGAATGATGAAAAAGGGACTGGAGAAGAGTCAACTTTAGGTAGAAGGTGTCCTAATATTTTGAAGGGTGAAAATCTTGTTGAGAAAATTGATGAAAGTGGGTTTGGAGAGGTCAAAACTTTAGCTAGTGATGCACCCACTCTTTTGGATTGCAAAGACTTTAATTATGATAGTTGCTCTTTGATTGATTGTATTTCTTTGTTGCAATCCATGCTAAATTCACCCCATGCTTATGAACAAAACAAAGCTTTTACTAAACAAATTGTTGATGCTATGATGAAGGCTTTGGAAGAAAAATTGGAATTAGAAGTATTAATTCCTAGAAAATTGCATGATGAGTGGGAACCTACTATCAAAGTCAAGATTAAAAATTATGAGTGTTTTGCTTTGTGTGACTTGGGTGCTAGTGTTTATACAATTCCAAAATCTTTATGTGATGTGCTTGGTCTTACTAATCTTGAAGAATGTTCTTTGAATTTGCAATTTGCGGATTCTACTATTAAAAGTCTATGGGAAGAATTAATGATGTTCTTATTCTTGCAAATAGGAATTATGTGCCCATATATTTTATTGTTCTTGATATTGATTGCAATCCGTCTTGTCCAATTATCCTTGGTAGACCGTTTTTACGCACTATCGGTGTCGTGATTGATATGAAAGAAGGCAATATTAAGTTCCAATTTCCTTTGAGGAAAGGTATGGAACACTTTCCTAGAACAAAAATCAGGCCACCTTATGAATCAGTCATGAGGGCATCTTATGAATCTCGAACCAAAGATGACAAAACTTAGATCCTTGCCTTATGCCTAGCTAAGAGTGTAAAACTACAGCGCTCGTTGGAAGGCAACCCAATGAATAAAATTTATTTTTGCTTTTGGCTTTCTGTTCTTGTGTGTTTAAACAATTATGCTACTGTTATGAGTGTGTTTTTTATGTTTTAATTAGTGTTTGTGCCAAGTAGAACCAATAGGATCTTCTTGGGTGATAGTTGTTTGATCTTGCTGAAAAAGACAGAAACTTTGTGATCACGAAAACAATTGTTAAAATTCACCAGAGCGTGATAAAATGCTAATTCTTTTTGCAGAAGATCAATATACAAATTATCTAGGTTGTCCCCGTTTTTCAGAATTTTTTGAATTCTAGAATTATTCGAACAAATCAGATTACTACAGACTATTCTGTTTTGACAGATTCTGTTTTCTTTGTGTTTGTGTGCTTATTTTGATGGATCTATAGTTTTCTTTGATGAGTTTTTGCCATAGAAAATTTGGAATACGGTAGATATAATGCAAAAACAAAGTATGAATTAGTTTTATACAGCACTTATAGTAGTGATTTATTTTTCTTACACTAACGGATCTCACGAAGATTTTGTTGAGTTTTGTATGATTGAAGTTTTCAAGTTTTGGGTTATCTTACGTGATAGGGGTGAAGGTGTCCCGTCTTTCGATGAGATGGTGGCTATCGATTTGATGGAGCCGACTTTGACGATCCGACTACAAACATGCACGATGTTGTGCTACATCGTGAGCACTGCGTTGGTTTTCCCTTGAAGAGGAAAGGGTGATGCAGTAAAGTAGCATAAGTATTTCCCTCAGTTTTTGAGAACCAAGGTATCAGTCCAGTCCCTTGCACCTACACAAACAAATAAGAACCTCGCAACCAACGCAATAAAGGGGTTGTCAATCCCTTCACGGTCACTTACGAGAGTGAGATCTGATAGATATGATAAGATAATATTTTTGGTATTTTTATGATAAAGATGCAAAGTAAAATAAACGGCAATAGAAATAGCTAAGTGTTGGAAGATTAATATGATGGAAAATAGACCCGGGGGCCATAGGTTTCACTAGTGGCTTCTCTCAAGATAGCATAGGTATTACGGTGGGTGAACAAATTACTGTCGAGCAATTGATAGAATTGAGCATAGTTATGAGAATATCTAGGTATGATCATGTATATAGGCATCACGTCCGTGACAAGTAGACCGAAACGATTCTGCATCTACTACTATTACTCCACACATCAACCGCTATCCAGCATGCATCTAGAGTATTAAGTTCATAAGAACAGAGTAATGCTTTAAGAAAGATGACATGATGTAGAGGGGTAAACTCATGCAATATGATATAAACCCCATCTTGTTATCCTCGATGGCAACAATACAATATGTGCCTTGCTGCCCCTGCTGTCACTGGGAAAGGACACCGCAAGATTGAACCCAAAGCTAAGCACTTCTCCCATTGCAAGAAAGATCAATCTAGTAGGCCAGACCAAACTGATAATTCGAAGAGACTTGCAAAGATAACCAATCATACATAAAATAATTCAGAGAAGATTCAAATATTGTTCATAGATAATCTTGATCACAAACCCACAATTCATCGGTCTCAACAAACACACCGCAAAAAGAAGAGTTACATCAAATAGATCTCCAAGAGAATCGAGGAGAACTTTGCATTGAGATCCAAAGAGAGAGAAGAAGCCATCTAGCTAATAACTATGGACCCGAAGGTCTGAGGTAAACTACTCACACATCACCGGAGAGGCTATGGTGTTGATGTAGAGGCCCTCCGTGATCAATGCCCCCTCCAGCAGGACGCCGAAAAAGGCCCCAAGATGGGATCTCACGGGTACAGAAGGTTGCGGCGGTGGAATTAGGTTTTTGTGGATGCCTCTGATGGTTTGGGGGTACGTAGGTATATATAGGAGGAAGAAGTAGGTCGGTGGAGCCACGAGGGGCCCACGAGGGTGGAGGGCGCGCCTAGGGGGTGGGCGCGCCCCCTACCTCGTGGCCGCCTCGTCTGTTGCTTGACGTCCACTCCAAGTCCTCTGGATCACGTTTGTTCCACAAATCACGTTCCCGAAGGTTTCATTCCGTTTGGACTCCGTTTGATATTCTTTTTCTACGAAACACTGAAATAGGCAAAAAACAGCAATTTGGGCTGGGCCTCCGATTAATAGGTTAGTCCCAAAAATAATATAAAAGTGTATAACAAAGATCATTAATCATCCAAAACAGAATATAATATAGCATGGAACAATAAAAAATTATAGATACGTTGGAGACGTATCATGTTGCGCCTTAGCAATCGCTAAACCAATCTCCTGAGGTTACTGACGATGCCGGAAGCAGGGTTAGCCTGACCACGAAGGTCTATTCCTGCAAGCAATTGAAGAACGAGCAAGAATATGATAAAGCAATCTGAATATTGCAAATATATATGAAGTATTGATAATGGTGGGGATCCGTAAGCGGTCTTGGTCTGGTCGTTGGACACAAACAAAGTACACGAAGTTGCAATGGCTAACTTTTAACTAAACAAATCCCAAGGAAAAAGCTACTAGATGGATCTACTTATATAGGAGCAAGGGGTGGCGGCCAAGGAGGTGGAAGGATGTCCCAAGGTATCCTAAAACTAACCCTAGGTCTTACAAGGCTCATGGGCCCAAGTGGAGGTGATGCAACACCTTTGGACTTGTTGTTTGACTCGGATTTTGCTGCAGCGTTAGATTGTTTCGTCGATATCTCAATGCTTCGGATGAATTTGAAGGTGAATCCAGTTGGGTTGGAAAGAGCACGAAATCTACTTTGCAACGAAGAAGAATCACCCAATCCAGAGTCCTTATGAAAAAGTTGTTGCTGTTTTGAGTCAGGTATGTCTGTGCAGTCTGAATCTGAATCCAGAACATGAGAGACTTGGACTCTATCTTCTCTTCGCCCAAAAGTGACATGAGAGGACCTTTTGAACAGAACCTAAACTTCTCCTTTTTCCCTTATATTCATATGTCGATTGTACAAATGTCCCATACACCTGCAATTAGACAAAACACAAAAGTGTGTGAAGTATTTTTGTTCTGGATAACATAAATAGAATATTCAATAATTTGCACTAGAAATCACCTGACAAATATGCATGTATGCAATATTTTTGATCGTATCCAAGGTAGTCATGTCCTCGACATCCTCCCCTTCTTGAAAACAAAGCTATCCTCGGCGTTGCTTAATCTAAAATGTGGCTAACAAAAGAGACAAGGTGTACATGTTGTATATGTATATGTCATCCATTTTTACTTCCCTTGATTTTTGCACATATGACACATGTATACATGAGTAACTTTCATAGATCATAAAATATAAAGCCAAAATATTATCATAAGTAGAAGGCATGAAAATATTGCAACTCAGTTTGCACATATAAGTGAAGCCCTTATTCATATCAAAAGATTGACAATATTCATCATTAAACCATCCCAACATTGGTGAATAAACCTTACGTGCATCAAATTTACATGCTACAACATGCTTAAATAAGAAAACATGCAATAAGTCATTTGACACAGAATGATCACCAAGATTAGAGGTCATATCAAAATGATTAAAGATTGGCACAATTATTTTAAAATGTATTTGATCCAAATCTGATTTATTTCCTGATTCACATGGTTCTTTGACATCAATAGTTAATTCAATGGGCGCACTCAAAATTCTTGGTATTTCAGTTGTTTGATCACATGATGCATTCATGACAGTAACATGATTCTCTAAAATAGGTGGCGTGCTCAAATCAACAGGTAACTCAACACATGATGTATTTAAGTTAATTTGGCATGCATCATTCTCATGTGAAGTTATATCATCAATACATTTACTGTTACCTTGTCGCAAAGACGTAGCTGATGTAGGTATGGACAATGACAATGTACCATGCACTTGAGATGATGTCGCACTCACAATCTGAGGTGTGACTGCTCTAGTAGGTGCAACGGTGGAGGAATCAACCGATGGTAGTGAGCATGAATTGGAATAGTAGTTGTTGTAGTCACCTGATGCATCCTCCTATAACTTTCTCTCAAAGGTACAAGCACGAACATACATACCAGTAATGCAACAAGGAATATATTGAAATCTTGCCTGAATATCATGGTTCAAACCACCAAAAAAATCTATTCATTGTATGATCCTCAGATTCTTCTATGTCAAAATGATGCATATAAGATTGGAACTCTTGGTAGTAAGCATGAACAGTGTTGTTGCCTTGTTTAAATTGTTCAAATTTGCGAAGAAATTCACGACGATAGTAAGGAGGGAAAATGGTTGTCTCATTACATCTTTCAAATCTTTCCAAGTTGTGGGTTGGTTGTCAATGTTTTTCTTATAATGCACACTCCACCAAAGAGAAGCAAAAACAGTAAATGCTCTAGTGGCAACTCGTACTCGCTCAAGTTCAGAAAAGTCATGGTGATTAAAAACTTGTTCTACTTCAAGTTCCCAAGCTAGATAAATAGCAGGATGAAATCTACCCTCAAATGACGGTAAAGAGATAACCTGACCATGTGTTTGTGTGTGTTGTCCCAACTCTCGTGATGGTAAAGATGTGTCCGTGGTCCAAGAACTTCTATCTCCGGAACTTGTCATGATTAGTAGAAACAAGAAACAAAATTTGAGAATAATGTTCCTATGAACTACTAGGATGTGGTTGTAAAGTGCTCATAGTAAAACAAATATCAATATCTTACAAGTTCTTACCATGCGGCAGGTGGTGACAGGCAACCAGCAATGTCAAATAACTCCGAAGATTGTGTAAAGCGATTGCCAGGGGAACGTATGTATACACGGTGTAGAAATATGTGGAACTGGGTTGGCTATATATGGTAGCAAAAGATTAGAAATAATCAATTCAGAGATGCAATGTTGAATAAAGGCTCAACGACGGTACTGTGCTGGTCCCAGGCTAGACCGGACTAGAGACGCGAGCCTAGAACACTGATGAGGTCATGGCGTAGCACAACTAGCATCAATAAAGGATATGAAGTAGTTCTGGACAACAAGATAAAAGTGAAGATCACAATAGCAGTAAAGATAATGATGTGAAACAACTGCCAAGCGGGGTATACGAACAACTTTCTCTCCAACTTTCCTCTAGAAAGGTTTGTGCCACATTTTTGACAATTTTTCTCAAGAATGGCACTCACTCAAGCTTTCAAACACAAAAAGAATCACTCAATTTCGAGTTGATATGAGGAGTCAAAAAATTCTAAAACTGGCCTGAAAAACTGGAATAAGCTGTGTTCGCAAACTTCGAAGTGCAAAAAGACCTATTTAGAAGCTTATTTTGAGGTGCCAAATATTGAATAAGCTTCTGCAACTATTTAGATGCGGCTCGTCGCTAGCTTTCATTTCTGTACTCGCGGAGCCAAAAAGGACTTCGTATGAGGAAGTTATGTCTGTTTTACTGAACAGTGCGCAAACCAGATTCCAATCCGAATTCAACTACAAGATTGAGTCTAGATGGATCCGAATTTTGTTTTTTTTTTCTCTTCTCCTTTTTTTATCTCTCCCTATTTCCAAAACAAACTAGATAACATGCAGATTGGATCAAGCGAAGATGTGAACGATCTCAACTATGATTATGACAATGAACAGTGGGTAGCACGTGGTGGAAATTGATGGATGGGTGGTGGACAGCGGAAGGGATAACGATGCAGCGGCGGCGTGACTAATGTGAACAGAACTCGAAACTCTAAACGAACTAGACACTAAGACCAGCAACTCGACACGACGATGCAACCGATAATTCAATAATGCAAAACAATGAAAGGAAAGTTGCAAAGGCTCGGACTGTTTTGAACAAAGGATGAATAGATCTAATTTTTTGTGGCTTTTTCTTGGACAGTAGGTAAGAAAATAAATCTAATCTAGGGAAAACTAGAAATTCTCACCGAGCAACCTGAAAACTGATACCACTTGATAGGGGCGAAGGTGTCCCGTCTTTCGATGAGATGGTGGCTATCGATTTGATGGAGCCGACTTTGACGATCCGACTACGAACGTGTAAAGACGTCGCGCCTTAGCAATCGCTAAACCAACTTCGGAGGGCTTATTGACCACGCCGGAGCATGATCAACCTAACCACGAGGGTCTATTTCCTGCGAGCAAACGAAGAACAAGCAAGAAACTGAGATTGCAATTTGGATGTTGCAAATAAAAGAGGAAAGCTTTATTAATGAAGGTGGGGTTCTGTGACGTCTTGGTCTGGTCGTTGAACACAAACGAAGTACGCGAAGTTGCAGCTATGGCGAACTTTTAATCTAAACAAAACCCAAGGAAAAAGCTACTAGATGCATCTACTTATATAGGAGCAAGGGGTGGCGGCCAAGGAGGTGGAAGGACGTACCAAGGGAGCCTAAAACTAACCCTAGGTTGTACAAGGCTCATGGGCCCAAGTGGAGGTGATGCAACACCTTTGGACTTGTTGTTTGACTCGGATTCTGCTGCAGCGTCAGATTGTTTCATCGATATCTCAATGCTCCGGACGAATTTGAAGGTGAATCCAATTGGGTTGGAAAGAGCATGAAATCTACTTTCCAACAAAAAAAGAATCACCCAATTCGGAGTACGTATGAAAAATTTGTTGGTGTTTTGAGTCAGGTATGTCTGTGCAGTCCGAATCTGAATCCAGAACGTGAGAGACTTGGACTATATCTTCTCTTGGCCCAAAAGTGACGTGAGAGGACTTTTTGAACAGAATCTAAAATTCTTCTTTTCCCTTATATTCATATGTGGATTGTACAAATGTCTCATACACCTGCAATTAGACAAAACACAAAAGTGTGTGAAGTATTTTCGTTCTGGATAACACAAATAGATTATTGAATAGTTTGCACTAGAACTCTCCTGACAAATATGCATGTATGCAATATTTTTGGTCGTATCCAAGGTAGTCATGTCCTCATCATTATGAGGGATGAAGGAAGGATGTAAGAGCCTAAGCTTGGGGATGCCCCGGCATCCCAAGCTATTATCCAAGAATGAGCAACCAACTAAGCTTGGGGATGCCCCCGAGTGGCATCCCCACTTTCTTCCAACAACTATCGGTATTTTACTCGAGGCTATATTTTTATTCGTCACATGATATGTGTTTTGCTTGGAGCGTCTTGTATGATATGTGTCTTTGCTTGTTTTATTTTGTGTTTTAAGTCATCAATCCATGCTGGACACACCTATTTGAGAGAGCCAAAATTATATCATGACTTGTTAGAATTGCTCTCTGTGCTTCACTTAAACTTTTATGAGCTGGGACTTGCTCTAGTGCTTCACTTATATCTTTTTGAGAACGGTATGCTTTGTTATTTTTGAAGAAATGCTCTCTTGCTTCACTTAGATTTATTTGAGAGTTAGTAAATTTTTGAAGAAATTCTCTCTTGCTCCACTTAAATTATTTTGAGAGAAAGAAAATTTGTTATGCTCATGATCTTCACTTATATTTGTTTGAGCTTATGAAAAGCAACACATGAAAATTAGTCCCAAAGTGATAGATATTCAAGAAGGATAAAGAAAAGAAAATGTCATGAAGATCATTGGACAAAATAAACTTGTTTCTTAGTAATAGTTTTGAGATATGATGATGTGATATGTGAGTTATGTTGATGAGTAATTGTGCTCTAATAAGAATATTGGTGTTAAGGTTTGTGATTCCCTATGCATGCACGAAAGTCAATAATCATGCAATGAAAATTATATCCTACTTGTGGTGCATTATTCGGTGTTAATTATGCTTAATGCTTTCTTATGAGATTATTCGTTTCTTGGTTGGTCGCTTCTCAATCTTTTTGCTAGACTTCATTTTGCACCAAGTATGATCTCTAGTTGTGCATCCAAAATCCTTTAAACCAGTTTTGCCACATGTATATCTACCTATATGCGGTATTCTTTTGCCGTTCTAAGCAAATTTGCATGTGCCATCTCTAATCTTCAAAATAAACTTCTCTTTTGTGTGTTTGGTTCACTTGTGGAACGGTAACGGGTGGCTAATATTTTCCATGCTATATGTGTTATTCTCAAGATGAGTGTTTATTCACTTGTCATTGCACGAGAGTAAGGCAAAGGTTTTAGAGATGCCCAGCCCGAAATGCAAAAAAAAAATATTTACTTTATGTTGTCAAATAATAAATTCCTTGAAAAGTGTTGGTATGGAGGGCACCCGTGGATACGGCTAGCCGTGGAAAGTGAAAGAATGGTGGAAAAAGGAATAAACTTTATTTTCTATTTGAGAACCGCCTATGGCATATCTAGCATGGAAAGTGTTCGTAGCTCTGAGTCATTTTTTGTTGGTGGGATGGATACACCTCCCAAAATGTTTTTTATCTCTAACTTTTCGTTTTGAACTCTGGCGCCTCTACAAATCCCTACTTCCCTCTGCGACAGGCCTTTCTTTTTTAATTTATACAATTTTTATTTTTTATTTTGAGTCTCCATCTTCTCTCATAAAAATCACCAACTAGGAGGCAATATGATCGTGCTTAAGTATTGGGTGTAGTTAATATTCGAGTATGTTTCATGAATGGATCAATGTTTGAGCATGATGGGCTAGGGATAACTTATTTTAGCGTTGATATTTTGAAAGACATGGTTGCTTGTTGATACGCTTGAATATCTAAATTATCATGTCAAAACTAGACTATTGCTTTGAATCACGTAAAAGTCCAAATGTCCATGCTATAAAGAAAATAATATGATATGACTTGATGAACAACACTCCACATCAAAAATTCTGTTTTTATCACTTACCTACTCGAGGACGAGTATGAGTTAAGCTTGGGGATGCTGATACGTCTCCAACGTATCTATAATTTTTTTTATTGTTCCATGATGTTTTATTATCAATCTTGAATGTTTTATAGTCATTTTATATCATTTTTTGGTACTAACCTATTGACATAGTGCCAAGTGCGAGTTGCTGTTTTTTCCATGTTTTTTTACATTGCAGGAAATCAATATCAAACGGAGTCAAAAGGCCACGAAACTCCATGATGATTTTTATGGGCCAGAAAGAAGGCAATGGGCCCGTGTTGCACCTGGGGGTGCCCTGAGAGGGGCACAACCCTCCTGGCGTGCCCTGGTGGGTTGTGCCCACCTCGGGTGCCCCCGGACCGCCTCTTTGCTCTATGAATACCCCAAAAATACCAGAACCCTAGAAGCGTCAACGAAATATTCATCCAGCCCCCACAGAGTCCAGAACCACCAGATCCAATCTAGACACCATCTCGGATGGGGTTCACCACCTCCATTGGTGCCTCTCCGATGATGCATGAGTAGTTCTTTGTAGATCTTCGGGTCCGTAGTTTATAGCTAGATGGCTTTCTCTCTCTCTCTCTCTCTCTCTCGCTTAATTCTCAATACGATGGTCTCTTGGAGATCAATATGATGTAACTCTTTTGCGGTGTGTTTGTTGGGATCTGATGAACTTCAAGTTTATGATCAGTTATATCTTTTTATATCCATGAAAGTTATTTGAGTTTCTTTGATCTCTTATATGCATGATCTCTTATAGCCTCGTATTTCTTCTCCGATGTTTGGGTTTTGTTTGGCCAACTTGATCTATTTATCTTGCAATGGGAAGAGGTGCCCGGTAGTGGGCTCAATCTTACCGTGCTTGATCCCAATGACAGAAAGGGAACCGACACGTATGTATCGTTACTACTAAGGATAAAAAGACGAGATCTATCTAGATAAACGGATCTTGTCTACATCATGTCATCGTTCTTATTGCATTACTCCGTTTTTCCATGAACTTAATACACTAGATGCATGCTGGATAGCGGTCGATGTGTGGAATAATAGTAGTAGATGCAGGTAGGAGTCGGTCTACTAATCTTGGACGTGATGCCTATGTAATGATCATTGCCTGGATATCGTCATAATTATGAAGTTCTATCAATTGCCCAACAATAATTTGTTTACCCATCGTTTGCTAGTTTTCTCGAGAGAAGCCACTAGTGAAACCTACGGCGCTCGGGTCTTATTTCTCATATATTTTCTTGCGATCTACTTTCCTTTGCATTTTTATTCAGATCTAATAAACCAAAAATACAAAAATACATTGCTGCATTTTATTTTATTTGCGATCTATTATTTCAATCTATTACAACTTTCTCCTATCAACACACAATTTCTGGTGTTGTTACCCGAAAGGAATTGACAACCCCTTTAACACGTCGGGTTGCGAGGTGTTGTTATTTGTGTTTAGGGGCTGTTTACGTTGTGTTGCTTGGTTCTCCTACTGGTTCGATAACCTTGGTTTCATATCTGAGGGAAATACTTACCGCCGATGTGCTGCATCATCCCTTCCTCTTTGGGGAAAAACTGACGTAGCTTCAAGCGACATCAGATCATCACGTGAGATGGAGTAGTTTTCAATGGTGAACATCACTATGTTGATCATATCTACTATATGATTCATGCTCGACCTTTCGATCTCAGTGTTCCGAGGCCATATCTGCATATGCCAGGCTCATCAAGTTTAACCCGAGTATTCCGCGTGTGCAAAACTGGCTTGCACCCATTGTATGCGAACGTAGAGCTTATCACACCCGATCATCACCTGGTGTCTCAGCATGAAGAACTGTCGCAACGATACATACTAAGGGAGAACACTTGTACCTTGAAATTTAGTGATAGATCATCTTCTAATGCTACCGTCGTACTAAGAAAAATAAGATGCATAAAAGATAAACATCACATGCAATCAAAATAAGTGATATGATATGGACATCATCATCTTGTGCCTTTGATCTCCATCTCCAAAGCACCGTCATGATCACCATCATCACCGGCTTGACACCTTGATCTCCATCGTAGCATCATTGTCGTCTCGCCAGCTATTGCTTCTACGACTATCGCTACCGCTTAGTGATAAAGTAAACCAATTACATGGCGATTGCATTTCATACAATAAAGCGACAACCATAAGGCTCCTGCCAGTTGCCGATGACTGTTACAAAACATGATCATCTCATACAACAATTTATATATCATCACGTCTTGACCATATCACATCACAGCAAGCCTTGTAAAAACAAGTTAGACGTCCTCTACTTTGTTGTTGCAAGTTTTACGTGGCTGCTACGGGCTTAGCAAGAACCGTTCTTACCTACGCATCAAAACTACAACGATTTTTTGTCAAGTGTGCTATTTTAACCTTCGGCAAGGACCGGGCGTAGTCAAACTCGATTCAACTAAAGTTGGAGAAACAGACACCCATTAGCCACCTGTATGCCAAGCACAGCGGTAGAACCAGTTTCATGAACGCGGTCATGTAATGTCGGTCTGGGCCGCTTCATCCAACAATACCGCCGAATCAAAGTATGACATGATGGTAAGCAGTATGACTATTATCGCCCACAACTCTTTGTGTTCTACTCGTGCATATAACATCTATGCATAGACCTGGCTCGGATGCCACTGTTGGGGAACGTAGTATTTAAAAAAAATCCTACGATCACGCAAGATCTATCTAGGAGAAGCATATCAACGAGCGGGGAGATTGTGTCCACGTACCCTCGTAGACCGAAAGCAGAAGCGTTTAGTAACGCGGTTGATGTAGTCGAACATCTTCGCGATCCAACCGATCCAAGTACCAAACGCACGGCACCTCCGCGATCTACACACGTTCATCTTGGTGACGTCCCTCGAACTCTTGATCCAGTTGAGGCCGAGGGAGAGTTCCGTCAGCATGACGGCATGGTGACGGTGATGATGAAGTTATCGGCGCAGGGCATCGCCTAAGCACTACGATGATATGACCGAGGTGTGTAACTGTGGAGGGGGGCACCGCACACGGCTAAAAGATCAACTTGTGTGTCTTTGGGGTGCCCCTGCCTCCGTATATAAAGGAGGGAGAGGGAGAGGCAGCCGTCCCTAGGGGCGCGCCAAGGTGTGGAGTCCTACTAGGACTCCCTAGTCCTACTAGGATTCCACCTCCCACACGGAGTAGGAAAGGGGGAAGGGAGAAGGAGAAGGAAAAGGGGAGGACGACCCCCTTCTCCTAGTCCTAATCGGCCTCCTCCCCAAGGGGGTGGGGGCGCACCAGCCCCTTCTGGGCTTGTGTGCTTCCCTCTTATGGCCCATAAGGCCCATAACTTCTCCCGGGGGGTTACGGTAACCTCCCGGTACTCCAGAAAAATGCCCGAATCACTCGAAACCATTCCGATGTCCAAATGCAACCTTCTAATATATGAATCTTTACCTCCCGGCCATTTCAAGACTCCTCGTCATGTCCGTGATCTCATTTGGGACTCCGAACAAACTTCGGTACATCAAATCACATAATCATAATACAAATCGTCATCGAACGTTAAGCGTGCGGACCCTACGGGTTCGAGAACTATGTAGACATGACCGAGACACATCTCTGGTCAATAACCAATAGCGGAACCTGGATGCTCATATTGGCTCCTACATATTCTATGAAGATCTTTATCGCTCAAACCGCATAACAACATACGTTGTTCCCCTTATCATCGGTATGTTACTTACCCGAGATTCGATCGTCGGTATCATCATACCTAGTTCAATCTCGTTACCGGCAAGTCTCTTTACTAGTTCCATAATGCATCATCCCGCAACTAACTCATTAGTCACATTGCTTGCAAGGCTTACAGTGATGTGCATTACCGAGAGGGCCCAGAGATACCTCTCCGATACTTGGAGTGACAAATCCTAATCTCGATCTATGCCAACCCAACAAACACCTTCATAGACACCTGTAGAGCATCTTTATAATCACCCAGTTACGTTATGACATTTGATAGCACACAAGGTGTTCCTCCTGTATTCGGGAGTTGCATAATCTCATAGTCAGAGGAACATGTATAAGTCATGAAGAAAGCAATAGCAACAAACTCAATGATCATAATGCTAAGCTAATGGATAGGTCTTGTCCATCTCATCATTCTCTAATGATGTGATCTTGTTCATCAAATGACAACACATGTCTATGGTCAGGAAACTTAACCATCTTTGATTAACGAGCTAGTCTAGTAGAGGCATACTAGGGACACTTTGTTTTCTCTATGTACTCACACATGTATCAAGTTTCCGGTTAATACAATTCTAGCATGAACAATAAACATTTATCATGATATAAGGAAATAAAATAATAACTTTATTATTGCCTCTAGGGCATATTTCCTTCAGTAGCACATAGTAGTGAGAAAATTGTTGAAGTTGTAGTTAAAGTTGTGAATAATTTTGTCTGACCAACAAGATTTTTGCAGTAACTTTGGATAATGCTTTGGCAAATGCTAGTGCAATGAATGTGTTCCTCTATTTTTCATATATGTTGCATCTTTTTTACTATATAAACATTGTGCTTTTCATATAATTAATTTTATTGCTAAATGTGTTTTAGAGAGATGTGAAACACACATTAACACTTTGTGCAAGTGACATACCTTTTCTTGGTGCTTCTAATCAACGACTTGCAAACCACGCGAGATATTGCATTGCTATAGGGGCAACTCCTCATAAGTTAAGTGTAGATTATTCTTCTTATTTCACTGATGTTCGTGATAGCTTTCTGAAGTTTATGGTAAGTACAAACAAAAGTATGCCGGAGTCTGGATGCAACGGCCTCCACAAGCACCAACTGTAGGAAAAAGAACGGATCTTGAAGCAAGGCATTTGGCTCTTCCTCCTCTCATAAGCTCTTCCATAGCTGCAGCAACACCTGTGCTTAGAGGTGGCAGGGAGTTAGCAAAGTACCTCAACAACGACAAAATCAGCTTTGCTAATGATTATGCGGAGGAGTTCAACATACTACAATGGTGGCATGACCACAAGCTTACATATTTGATGCTTTTCATATTAGCACGAGATATGTTATCAGTGGTCTTAACGGTATCATCGGAGTATGCTTCCAGTCTACCTAGAAGAATATTCGAGGAGAGAAGAACTAGTCTCACCCTGGATATGGTGGAATCACTAATGACTGTGAGCCCGAATACACCGCAATCCACATTCCAAAATCTTGCCGTTCGCGAAGAAGAAAGGAAGAATAGTTGTAATCTTTGTATATTTTTTTTTTGTTTTGTAATTCAGAGGGTGGCTTTATACTTTTTTGTAATTTCCCTTTCCTTTTGTAGTTCAGAGCGTGGCTTTGTACTTACTTTTTCTTCCCAAGGATGAAAGGTTTTAACGAGGCAACCACTAATAAAGCTCGATTTATCCTACATGACACTTTGCCTCATTTTTTGTTTTCCTTTATTTTAAAAAAAAACTCTTTAGATTTTTCTATTTTTTCTGAAGTAATGAGGCTACAAAAGGAATAATGTGCAGAACGGCCCATTAGATTTTTCTATGACAAAACGGCACATTAGATACTAAACATGCTAGGGGCTGACACAATTACTTCATGCGAGACACAACAACCTCTCGCCTCAAGCGGCTGAGACAATGGGTCGGCCCAGCATGTCGGAGGCTGCATGCCTTAAAGCGCTTTCGTTTTCCTTTTTTCACATTTTTGTTTTATTTTTCTTATTACTTTAATTTTTCCTGTTGCTCAAAAAAACTTAATTTTTCCTTTTATTTATATCTAGAATAATTCAAACAATATATTAAAAACACTTTACATAAAATTTAGAAAAAAATGTTAAACATGCATTTGAAAAGTGTTGAGCGTGTTTATAAAATGTTTTCGATGTATACAAATTATTTAAAAATATATTAAACGTGTATAAAAAGTTTCACATGTATAAGAAAAATGTATGATGTGTACGAAAAAAGTAGACATCAAAACATGTATTTGAAAAATAATATTAATCATGTATAAAAGGTAAACATGTATACAAATATATTTTAGATGTATAGAAAAAATGTACCATGTGTATGAAAAAAATAGACATCAAAACATATATTTGAAAAAATATAGAGAAGTGACTGCGCTAGAGATGCTTATTAAAGGTTTGCTTGGTGGCTTCCTTCCTTAACAGTCTTTCCTTGTTGATTGGCTTGGTCTGCTAGTTCCCGGAAATCACTTCCTCTAAGTCTTAAATAGCGGATCCTACAATTTCTTCAAAGAATGTAGCATAGGTCGAAAATTGCTCGGCGCGGACGAGCTCGCGCGCTCTCGGTATCGAGACGCGTTCGTTTCCCTGGAGATGCTGGATTTCCGTTGTGGGGCAGCTCGCGGGTGAGACGAGTTAATGTGTGTACGAGAAGGTCACGGGACGCCGTGGGAGACGGTGTTGGTGCCGACGTCAGAGGTGTTTGACGGTGATATCGCGGGTCGTCTGTTCGAACGGTACGCATCGGGCGGCCCACCAGATGTATTTAACCCAGCCCACGGGTCCTTGTTGGTCTGGTCCCCATTCGATCCCCAAATCGAGAGAAAGAACCCTAGCCGCGCCGCAGTGTTTCGTTTAGTTCATCACAAATCGAAGCAGAGAGAGCAGTTAGGTTGGAAAGATGGCAGATCCAGGTGCTGACCCAGTTGCTCTGCCGATCGTGCCTTGCCCAGACTGCGGCAGGAACATGGTCACCTACGTAGCGCGGCGCGGGCAGAAGGTCGGCCAGCGATTCTACACCAGAATCACAATGTAAGTACAGTTTATTGGATTTGGATGTCGGAGTTTTTTTTATGTTCCATCTTGGTCAGTTTCTAACGAGGCATGCTGTCTTGTGAATCCATGGCAGCCATCAGGGGGTGGATGCGATTTCTATAGATGGGAGGAAGCCCATGCGGCGCATCTTGCGACTTTTGGAGGAGCAGCACATCCAGTGGGGCAAATCGGGGCCGGTCAGATGCAGGGCGGGTAGGCGGCTGGAGCTAAAGTTGTGCAGGTGCCGCAGGTTCATCCTGTTCAGCAAAACGGAGCGCCGGAGGCGTCGCAGGCTGCATTCTTGGCAAGTACAGTCGCAGGATATATGCTGGCGGTGGCTCCAGTTGAAGGAAGGTAACCTGCACGCTGCTGATCAAGTCTAGCACAGATGGCACTTTGTGAGCGATGTCGTCGCTTGTATGCAATTACACGCTCCGGGGATTTAGTAGTCACTGAATGACCTGGTTTTGTAAGGAGTATGACCAAGAGTTAACGACGTTGAAACTTAGACATATGACAGCAGGGAAAGCATGCAATGATATATGTTCGGTGAACCTGAAAGATTTATGCCATGAGCAGTCTGTTGACTATTACTAGTGTGCATAGTTGGACCAGGGGCTGATCTTGCTGATGTAGTTCCTTCATCGTAAACTGGTTTGCCAACAGTAGACATTTTCTGTTTCTTAGAGCCTAATATGTTGGCCGTGCCTGACCTTTGACGTTTTATTGCCCAGGTTGGGTTTTTTGTGATTTCTGTGACATATTTCCGGCTCCTCAAATGATAAGGTGGCTGTGGACAATGTGGTGATATGAGTACACCTGCACGAATACAAAGTTTTGAGGCGTGGTCAGAAGGATCAGGTAGGTCTGGAAACTTTAATTTGGACTGAAGAACATGGCATTTGTGTTTTGCATTTATGAGGTTGGGTTGCTTACATCTCACGGCTGAATCCTTTTTAGCAGAGATGTCATTGTAATGAAGAGCACGGGGTGCAAGCGGGCAGGAGGCATCTCTTATGATTAGACTCTCTGTTGCTACAACAATGTGCGGTGCAGGTAGGCAAGCTTCATGAGTCTTCTCATGATTATCTGATTATGTTGTTCCTGATCTGTTCATGGAATAAGAATCAGACTAATTTTTTTGATTGATGCATTTTCGTAGGCGGGGAAAAAGAGTGTTTTTTCGGGGATATATTTGTTAGAAGGTTTTGAGAGACCGTATCGGCAAGTTGGAGAAGTGTTTCAGTGCATGCATTTGCATGTGGCGACCCCGCAGGATGTCTGTAGGGTTGTACCAGGAAGGCAAGATGGAGGTTAGAGATTGTACGTAGGTAGCAGACTTCCAGCAAAAGGACTAAGACGTAACTCATGGGTTACGAATGTTGGACTACAAACTTGGCCACCTTTGACAGTGCAGGATTGCTTCCCTCTGCGTGCTTCTGCTAAGGCTTCTTCGCGAGACAAAATTGGTGATGTCACAGCTTGTTGTCCTGGCGTAGCTACGAAAATTTAAGAATGGGAGTGAAGATGAGTTTTGCATGTATGATAAGGTACCCTGGGTATGTGAACATGCTAAACTGCAGATGGTTTTGTATGAGAACGTACCCTGAGTAACCACTAGTGCTGTTGATGTGCAATGTAGAGGACTTGGGGTCAGAAGCACAGTATGTCTGTTAAGGCGAGTTTTTTCTGCAGCAGCAAGTTGGTCTATGAATTCCTTGTACATGGCAGAGGCGGCTGCCTCTAGATCGCCAGAAATATGACTAATAAGGCTGTTGCAACATTCCTGATGTTCAGCTGACATGATTTAGCCTGGAGGTGTGTAATTTCTAGCGAAATGAATAGCAGTATTTTTGATCCGACTGCAGACTACATAGCCAATGAACTGGTGAGCAGTAGCCTGGACTGTTTGTATTGAAATCATGCTCGCCCGGAGTAGGATTGGATGGATATACCATCTAGCCTCTGACAGAGCCCCCTCAGGTTTGTTCTATATATTTTATTAGAGCAGGAGGAAATTAATTAGCCGATGTTTGCAGTGTAATCATGTGTGGTTTGTACGGTAATACAAAAAATTCCAAAAAAATGCAAAACATTATCCTGGACCTCTTTTTGGGGTCCCTTGCAAGAGTAAATAGTTCTTTTAGGATATCCGTTGAGTACGCTGATATATGCGGCCAAACGTTTGATGTCAGGTTGCCAATCTGAAAATCCATCCATTCAGCGAAGAACGCCTCAAAGAATCAGGACAAGAAACAGAGCATCACCTTTTGGTCTATCATAGACAAAAATGAAAAAGGACAAACGCTTTTTGCATTAGCCATGCACGCAACTACCACACGGAATAGAAATTGGGAACGGGAAATTTTACCTGTCGACCTGATTTGACAAGAACTCGACTTCAGCATCACCGGTGGTCTTAGGCGGCGACGGGAGAAAGAGGATAGATTTGTTTTCCTTTTCAGCGATGACCAGTCGACCATGGGCCCAAAGTTGGGTATCCATTTAATTTTCAGAGTTGGGCACCCATTTACCCATTTGCAGAACGGCGTCTGCGTAACGGAAGAGGATGACGGTGTTTTGTTATGGGCCGCTCCGACACTCCTGTTCTAACGGAACACCACCAAGCTGGGCCGCTATATCCGGGTTAGTTTGGACGGCTCCGCACCTGTACTCGACGTCTACGCACATGATAGCATCAAATACAATCGGATAGGCGTCAATGAGTCGTTCGTCCACCTAGCGGGAGCGCACGAGCCCGTCCACACCGTCGCCGTTCTCTTTCTAGAAATGCTTTCTCTAATGAGTCAATTCCGTTGTGAAATAAGGAAATTATTCAAATGTACTTAAAATATGTTAAACATGTACTAACAATGATAAACATGTATACAAAAATGTTTTGAATGTATAAAAAATGTAATATGTGTACGGCAAAGGTAGACATAAAAACATATGTTTATGTTAATCTTGTAGTATATGCTAAATGTTAAGCTTGTATTAGAAAATATTTTAGATGTATACAGAAAATGATAAACATGTAAGAAAACAATAGACATCAAAAAGTATATACGAAAAAAATGTTAATCATGTAATTAGAAAATTAAAAGTGTATTGAGAAATGTACTTGACGTATACGAAAAGTGCACAATGTGCAAGAAAAATATAGACAAGTGTTAAAAAAGAAAAAAGAAAGAAAACCATAGAGGCACACATGCTTGAGCTTTTAGACGAGGCACACGTGCCAGCACGACAGGCCCCCTTTATAAACATGCCCTGCCAGGCATGTTTAAGGGTGGGCCGGGCCAGATGGCCCGGTATGCTCCGGTGTAACTGTTTTATTTTTAGACTGTTTGTATGTACTTTCTCGGTTTTATTTACTTTGCATATTAGTTTTGTATCGAGTCAAACTTTATAAATTTTAACATAATTTATTTAAAAGTTTATTAAGTCAACAATATCAAATCAATACCATTAGAATCATTAATTAATAATTTTTAGTATTTTTTATACCATATACTCCCTCTGTAATTTTATAGTGATCTAAACAGGCTTATATTTATTTACAGAGGGAGTATTCTTTTGTGAAAATTTATATTTATCTACATAGGGAGTATATTTCTTTTGTGAAAGTTTAGATTATTTTTAATAAATTTAGTCAAGCTTTATAAAGTTTGATTCAGGTCAAGCTAATAAGAGCAGTAAATAAAAACGGAGGGACTTAAACAGTTAAACGTCTTACGTTTTTTTTGTTGTTGTTGTAAACAATGGCAATGCCGTTCCTAAAAAAAAAGAGTAACAATCATGCCGGCGTCATGCCAGCACTACCCTTTCCGTCCACGCAGCCTAGACACAAAAAGTTGAAAGCGGCGGCAGTCAAATCGAACTGGAGCCATATGCCCCCGCCGTTGCCGCCGCTCGCCGCGGCTCCCGCCTGCGCGCGCACGCTGGCCGACCTCCTAGTTGCGCTCTCAGCCGCCCGCGCGCTCCCCAAGGGCCAGCAGCTCCATGGTCACCTTCTCAAGGGCGGCCATCTCCCCGCCGTTGCCTCCTCGCACGCGCTGCTCGCCCACCACCTCCTCACCTTCTACGCCCGCTGCTCGCTCCCCGAGCTTTCCCTCCGCGCCTTCCTCGACCTCCCCGCTGCCCCCTCCCCCGCCGCATGGTCCTCCCTCATATCCTCCTTCGCCCAGAACGGCCTCCCCGCCGCAGCCTTTGACGCCTTCCGCCGCATGCTTGCGGCCGGGGTCCCCGCCACCGACCGCTCCATCCCCCCCGCCGCCAAGGCAGTCGCAGCTGCCGCGGACTCCTTGCGCCCTCCGCTTGCCCCGCACGCCCTCCATGGCCTCGCCTCCAAGACGCCTTTCACGGGCGACGTGTTCGTGGGGTCGGCGGTCCTTGACATGTATGCCAAGTGCGGGAACCTTGCGGACGCCCGCCGGGTGTTCGACGAAATGCCGGAGCGGAATGTTGTCTCGTGGTCTGCACTCATTGGTGGCTACGCGGATGCTGGGATGCATCCTGCAGCACTCTGGATCTTCCGCTCGGCACTGGAGGAGGCTGTGCAGGTCAATGACTTCACAGTTTCGTGCATTGTTCGCGTGTGTGCTGCAGCCACACTCTTTGAGCTTGGGGCTCAAGTGCATGCCCGGTCTATAAAGACAGCACTTGATGCATCGCCGTTTGTGGGCAGCTCGCTTGTTTCTCTGTACTCCAAGTGTGGCCTTGTGGATTGTGCTTACCGGGTGTTTAGTGCAGCACCTGAGAGAAACCTTGGGATTTGGAACGCAGTGCTCATTGCATCTGCACAGCATGGCCATACTTCCACAGCATTTGAACGTTTCACAAAGATGCAGAATGCCGGGTTCCGTCCTAACTTCATTACCTTCCTTTGTTTACTCACAGCATGTAGCCACACTGGTCTTGTCGATGAGGGGAAGCGATATTTTTCCCTCATGAAAGAATATAGAATTGAACCGCAGGTTGAACATTATGCTGCAATGGTTGACCTACTTGGTCGTGTAGGACGTATAACTGAAGCACTGGACCTTATTGAGTCAATGCCCATGGAACCACCTGACTCTGTTTGGGGTGCACTCCTAATGGCATGCCGCATGTTCAAGGATGCAGACACTGCGGCAATTGCTGCAAAGAGACTGTTTGAGACAGGGTCTCGCAGCTCTGGTGCACACATGCTCTTGTCAAGCACGTATGCAGCTGCAGGAAGGCATGTCGATGCAGCACTTGCAAGGAAGGCAATGCGTGATGCAGGTATACGGAAAGAGACTGGTCTTAGCTGGCTTGAGGCTGCAGGGGAGGTGCATACCTTTGTTTCAAACTGCAGGAGACATCCAAGAAGCAACGAAATTTATAATGTGCTGGAGAAAGTTGGTAAGAAAATGGCGGCAGCTGGTTATGTGGCAGACACTAGTGCAGTGGTTAAGGATGTGGACAGAGATGAAAAGTGCGCATCACTGGGGTATCACAGCGAAAGGCTAGCAATAGGGTTAGGGCTCTTGATTGTTCCGGAAGGTGTGCCTATCCGAGTTATGAAGAACTTAAGAGTGTGTGATGATTGTCACAATGCAGTTAAGTATCTCAGTAAGTGTACAGGAAGAGTTGTGGTTCTCAGGGATAACCGTCGATTCCACCGGTTTGAAGATGGGTTGTGCTCTTGTGGGGATTTCTGGTGATCTACACCATTCTCTTTCCTATTGCCCTTATTGGGCAGTTTGGCTCACATGGATTCATCGATTGGGTCTTTCACTTAAAGTACATTTCTTTGATAAATGGGTCTATGTGAACTCAGAAGCTGATACGAGTCATAAAGTTTATTTTGGCATAAATCATAATAGTGAGGTGATGGATTCAATTTTAGGGCTGCTTGGAAATTCTGCAATAAGTCTGGTCACTTAGGATGAAACAATTCTTGGATATGGAAGATGGCCACATAGTGCTGCTATATATTCAGGGTCAACATGACTCTGTGGCCTCCTTATTTGCAGTATTCATACAATGTACGATGGATCCATTGGAACATAGCATTTTTTGTAGAATAGTTAAAGAAGAACTCATGATATCATCTTATGAGTTATGGCATCATACTGTGGTGCATATTGCTTTCACATGAGTGTAACCATAGCCCCTCACAGAGCGATCGAACATTTAGTTGCACTTGTTTATTCCATTTTACTGGGAGAAGATCAAAATGGGCCACTAAACACACTGTTGTGCATATCTCTCCACTGTTGTGAAATTGACCGCTTCATGCTTTGGCAGACCCATGTGTTCATGCCTTTTTCTTGGGCTTGTCTGATAATCTGCATTTAGTATGTACACTTCCATTCCAATGCCCTGCAAGTCCTAAAAGAACTGCCTCTCCAGTTTCAGCGAAACTGCAAAAGATTGATTTCTTTGGATTGGATGTTGTCACCTGTATCTGTATACTGAAACTGCTGGGCTTAGACATGTTCTTGTGAGACAGGTCCTTTAACAGGATATCCTTATGGTCAACCTCAGTTCAATGATTTGACGCTACTTCCTTCTGCACAGAAGAATGACTGAGGTATTTAACAAGCTACCTAGGAAATTTCTTTGGACTAGTTTGAGTGATCCAACGAAAGTGATGCAGCATGGTAGAGTAGAAGTTCTTTACGTTGTCATGATATAACCGTATCTAACACTGTGGAATTATATACTTTTTTAACTGAAAAAAACAGTAGGGGAAGGAGGGGGGGCTACTATATAAAATGCTTTATGATGCTCTATTGATCCTATTTCCTCAGTAAATTTGAATTTATTCTTTATGAGGTGCTAAATCATGTTCCTTGTCTGATCATAGAACCAAAACTTAGTTTGATCAAGTTAAGAAATTCTTAATTGCTTTATTTACATATCTGTTACATAATGTGAGCTTATACGTGATTAAATGTTGCTATTGCCTGCTGGAAATTAGTAGGCCAAGACTTGGTAGTAAGTTCTGACTACCTTAATAGATTGTACTTTCGAAGTGATAGGCAGATACTGGGCTGTATACAGATAAGAAAACTTCTATAATTGAAAAACCTTGAGCCATCTAGACCTGTCTTAACCTAAAATCGAGGGAATCTTTAGGTGGAATGGAGTTACTGCTAAGCTCACGTTATTTTTGCAATTTTCTTACCTGATTAATGTGGTTTGCCATCTTTTTCACACAGCAACTTTCGGGGAAGCATGCTCTCAATAACAGGGAAATGATGGGTTGGATCCTACACTGGTGGTTATGTCTTTCTAAACATAAGTTTCAATTATTGTATGGCCAGTGTCACTATCTGTAATTCTTCTGTAAAGGAACTAGGTATCATATATATATTTATTAATCATGGGTAGTACGGGTTTTAATATAGAATCTTTTGGTTAGTTGGCATGATTTGATGGATGCATCTCGTTTGGAAAATGTCTTGCAGACTCTGATTGTGTACACAATCACTGGTGTTATTGGTCAGAGTAAAATCTTAGGCAAGAGACACTGTTCATTGCTAGTCCCAAATGATGATTGGTGAACCCCTCTCTTTTGAACCACACAAAGATATGGTGTGTTGCACGTTATTTGTCTTCCCTACTTGTTCAGGCTAGTGCCAGTTGGTATGAATAGAATGATAGAATTATCTTTGGGTCCTTAGTTGATCCTTGCAAGCTTCTCTATGCTTTGAAATACAGGATGAATGGTTGCCAAGTGGGTGAGAGATTTGGTAGGGTTACAGAGTGACAGGGGAACTCATCTTCAACACGCATATCAAACTGCAGCCTGCAGGTTTCCTGGGGAAGCCAGCAGCCTAGCATGTCCTATATATATACAAAAGGGTTTAGTTGTGGGCTCTTGTAAGCAACACAAACAGAAGCATTTCCTGTCAAATATGAGTTCTCTAAGAGGGTTTGGAAATATTGCCAGAAGATGGAGAGAACTCAACGGTGCGAATTACTGGAAGGGGCTACTTGATCCTCTTGACGTCGACCTCCGGAAGAATATCATCAACTATGGTGAGCTCTCACAGGCAGCATACACTGGGCTCAACAGAGAGAGAAGGTCAAGGTACGCTGGGTCTTGCCTCTTCAGACGCAAGGACTTCCTCAGCAGGGTAGATGTATCAAACCCTAATCTGTATGAGATTACGAAGTTTATATATGCAATGTGTACCGTGAGCTTGCCGGATGATTTCATGATAAAGCCGCTGTCAAAGGCCGCATGGAGCAAGCAGTCAAATTGGATGGGGTTTGTTGCTGTGGCCACCGACGAGGGTAAGGAAGTGCTCGGGAGGCGGGATGTGGTGGTGGCATGGCGTGGGACAATACGGGTGCTAGAGTGGATGGATGACCTTGATATTTCCTTGGTGCCTGCTTCAGAAATAGTACGACCAGGGAGTGCCAATGACCCCCGTGTTCATGGAGGATGGTTGTCCGTCTACACGAGTACTGACCCAGGGTCTCTGTACAATAAACAGAGTGCACGATATCAGGTAATTCTTGTTATTCTTGATTCAGCATTAGTATATCACCAGAATCAATGTTATAGATTGCCTCATGTTCTGAAGCACAAACCTCTAAATTAGGATATATAGTTGATCTTTGTGCGTGTTAAACCCCATGATCTAATCAGTGTATAGTTTTTAATGATGCATGTGCTTGAAGTTTCGGTTTTCTTCCATTTGAAGTGAAGCAAAAGAAAAGGAAACAAAAGAGTATATCAGTTGTTTGCTTATGCTTGTCCATGCATATTAGTCTGTCGGGAAAGCAAGTCTTGCTTCCTGCTTTACACCAGTGAGTCGTTGGTGTTTCCGTGTTCAACCTTACTGCACTACGGAAACATCATGATTGTTTTTAGGCGGGGAGTGATTCCACTTATTATCCATCTAAAGTTTAGCTTGCATGAAGACAATCATGGCACAGCACAACGTGCACTTTAAGACAGTTTGGATTGCTGGGGCCATGGTATTTGTTTAATCAAGTAGATGTTGAATTGTGTAGTCCTTGCATATGCATCCCTGCCTCTTACTAGTCATGTATATTTGACGTGGCTTTTTAGTTTTGCTCATCATGGGGAAATGATCCTTCGGTCAAACTAATTAACGAGCTTGCATCAGGTGTTGGATGAAGTCAAAAGGCTGCAGGATCTGTACAAGCAAGAGGAGACCAGCATCACCATAACAGGTCACAGCCTTGGGGCCGCTCTTGCAACCATTAGTGCTACCGACATTGTCTCCAACGGCTACAACAAGACCTGCCCGGTCTCGGCCTTCGTGTTTGGTAGCCCCAGAGTGGGCAACTCCGACTTCCAGAAAGCATTTGACAGTGCAGAAGATCTGAGGTTGCTCCGTGTCCGGAACTCCCCTGACGTGGTCCCAAACTGGCCAAAGCTGGGATACAGCGACGCCGGCACGGAGCTCATGATCGACACAGGGGAATCACCCTACATCAAGAGCCCTGGGAACCCCTTAACATGGCATGATATGGAGTGTTACATGCATGGGGTTGCCGGGACGCAGGGGAGCAACGGAGGGTTTGAGTTGGAGGTTGATCGGGACATCGCGTTGGTGAATAAACACGAAGATGCACTGAAGAAGGAGTATTCGATTCCACCGTCTTGGTGGGTGGTTCAGAACAAAGGTATGGTGAAAGGCAAGGATGGTCGGTGGCATCTGGCCGACCATGAGGATGATGATGACTGATCCTTTTACGTGATGCAATTCAGTGCGACAGCTGGGCAACAAGTTGCAACCAACGAGCTTTCCTTGAGAACATGGGAAATATTCTGCGTATCTTCTTTTAACTGTTTGAGAGTAAAGAAATGCATCCTGTTATGTTCGAACTCATATTTTTCAGTGAACTGTTATTTGCTTTCGAGACTAGTGAGTTTAAAGAACTCTGATCGATCTTGCTGTAATAAAGTCTTAATTTTTTATAGCTGTTCCTGTGTGACATTTCCCCGCATGAACAATGTTAAGGAACTTGTGTGCTTTGTGTATTATTTGATTATTTCCTAATAACAAGTAACATGCACATAGTATCATGTTAAAGTGTATCAATTTTCCCAGTATCAAACGGGTTTTACTCATTATTTGATAATCCACTAGATAATTATTGCCCGTGTTACAATGAGGCCACAAATATTTTGTACATAATCACTGTGATTTATCTGTCATTTAGTATGAATGAATATGTCTGAAAATGGACTTAGCTGCCAATTAAATCAGTACTTATTGATTTACCAAAGTAAATTTGGTAAGCCAATAAGTGAGGTGGTTTTCAAGTAAAACCGTTGGAAAAAAATTGGCAAAACCGAAAACGGCGGTGGGTTGAGGAGGGAGGGCGAAAGGAATAAATGTTTTAGGAGAGATTAATGCACGGGTCTTACTCACGGGACTTAACTCCACATGACGGGCCTTCGTCAAAAAGCTAACCTCATACTAAGGGCATGTACAATGATGCTATCTTAAGAGTGCCACGTAGGATAAACGATGAGGTGGAGGAGAGAGAACTCATAAGAAAAGGCTTGTCTTCTCTTATTTAAGGGCATGTACAATGGTGCTATCTTAGGAGTGCCACATAGGATAGATGATGAGGTGGATGAGAGAGAACTCATAAGAAAAGACTTGTCTTCTCTTAAATAAGAGAAGACAAGAGGTGATCTCTTAGCACAATATGTCTCACCACATTTTTAGGCTTGTCTTCTCTTATTTAAGGGCATGTACAATGGTGCTATCTTAGGAGTGCCACGTAGGATAGATGATGAGGTGGATGAGAGAGAACTCATAAGAAAAGACTTAGATGAGAAAAATATGTATCACCACATTTTTAGGAATTGCTAGTTATTAAAGATAAGGCTAAGAGATGACCCATTGTAGGCAAAAAATTTTGTCATCTTTTTAATCACATGCAAGGCTTAAGATAAGACTATCTTATCAACCATTGTACATGCGCTAAGATAATACAAGAGATGATCTCTTAGCATAATTTGTCTCACCATATTTTAAGGAATGACTAGTTATTGAAGATAAGGTTAAGATATAATCCATTGTAGACATATTTTTTTGTCATCTCTAAATTACATGCAAGAATTAAGATACGACTGTCTTATCAACCATTGTACATGCCCTAAGTTAATTTCTCCAACACTAGAAATTCTTCAAAGAAAATAAATAATGTTTGCAAGGTAATCTTTCCCAACTTTGGATAAACCATTGGTATCAGACCCATGTTATGATTTCTAGTTCCTTGTATCAATCTTGGGGTAAAGAGATTTTTTTTTTAGGGTAATCTTGGGGTAAAGAGATAGAAGACCATTTTCCTTATGGGAAACGTTCCCTGCCGGACGACCGGCCGCGCATCGAGCCGGTCGCGTGTGCAACGTAGTACGATCCGCCCTGATCCACCGGCTCCTGTTGCACCCACGCGCACATGCTGGTGGGCCCTGGTCAGTTTTTTCTTTAGCTGTCAGACTGCTTTTTTTTTTTACACTTGTCCCTATCCCCACGCGTGTCCACTTGTTTCCTCTTTCCTTTTTTTTCCGTTGCAATTGCCATGGACAGCCCGTCGGAGCCCCGACCGGTTGATATCGAGCTACAATCGGCGAGTTGTTTTTTAGGGACCAGCGTGATTTTTTGCTGCGACTGGCGACGGCGAGGCATTTCTTGCTACAACGGACGAGTAAATTTGCTAGGACCGGTGTGACCTTCTGCGGCTACCAGCGACGATGAACTTTTTTTTCTACGAACGACGACGAGTTGTTTTGCTTGGACAAGCGAATTTTTTTGCTGTGTCCTAGCGATGGCAAGCCATGTTTTTTTGCTGCAATCGGCTATTTTTTTTTGTTGGGATCGATGAGATTTTTTGTCGCGACCGGCGATAATTTTTTTGCTACGACCTGCTAATGGCAAGTCATTTTTTTTGCTGGAACTGGCAATCATTTTTGCTGGGACCGGCGAGAATTTTTGTTGTGACAGGCAGCCGGCGAGAATTTTTGTTGTGGCAGGCGGCCGGCGAGAATTTTTGCCGTGACCCGGCGATGGCTAGCCTTTTTTTTCTGCAACCGACGATCAACTTTGCTCAGACCTGGGAGAATTTTTGCTAGGACCGGGTGATTGCAAGCCATTTATTTTTGCTGCATGACCGCCGAGAAATTTTGCTATGACCCGGTGATGGCCATTTTTTTTGCTACAACCGGCGTTTATTTTTTTTGGGACCAGCAAGAATTTTTGTTACGACCAGTGACCGGCGAGAATTTTTGCTATGACCCGGTGATGGCCATTTTTTTTTGCTGCAACCGGCGTTCATTTTTGCTGGGAGCAGTAAGAATTGTTGTTGCGACCAGCGAGAATTTTTGTTACAACAAGTGACCGGCGAGAATTTTTGCTACGACCCGGTGATGGCCATTTTTTTGCTGCAACCGGTGTTCATTTTTGCTGGGACCAGCAAGAATTTTTGTTGCGACCAGCCAACGAGATTTTTTGTGGCTGAGATTTTTTTTGCTAGGATAGGGGAGATGATATGCTGGGACTAGCTGGACGGAAAGCTACAACCAGCAAGACGATTTGTTGGGACCAGGAGAGGCCATGCTACAACGAGCTTTTTGCATGAGGCAACGACGTTTAGTTGCGACGGTGATGCAGGGCGGCGGCACCGAGCTGCAACAGTGGACGGGATATTCATGGGAGCTCGGGTATCACGAGTCGACGAGCAAAGCATCGGCGCATGGCCCTGGCAACTCGTTTCGTGCACGCGCGGCCGGACGACGAAGTGCTTGCGAGGCGACAACAGCAATTGCAGCCATGGTGAGCTGTGACGATGGACATTCGCGGAAGCTGTGGGCGTCACGAGAAAAGCGACGGCGCATGGCAACCACTGCCCGTTCCATGCGGGCGGACAAAGCGGTCTCGTTTTGCATGGGATTAAGCGGTTTCAGTTTTGCATGACCCAACGTCTGAAACGAGCTAGACCCAACGTTTTAGGATGGACGAATCCAACGGATGCAAGTGGACCGGCGGAGCGACTCGGCCGGTCGACCGGCGCAGAGTAGCTGCCTTTCCTTTTTGAAAGAAAACAACAGCCATGCCCAGCTCTGTTCCAGAGTGCATCGCCAAAGAAAACACAAAACAAAAGCCACCAAACCCACTTGGAAACAGTTCAAAGTATTCCCTAAAAAACAGTTCAAAAGAGAAAAACCGTGTAGGGTACGCTGAGATTTGTTTCTTAATCACCCAGTAAATACACCATTTATCTCTCCGGTCCACTTGGCTTCCCCATCCCTGGTCCATATCTCTAGTGTTGCGTTTCTTTCTCCACCATTGTCGGTTTAATATTGCCACCGGTTGCACGCGACACGAACTGTCAGTTTGATAGGCTACCGTACCTTCTCCTCCAATCGCAAGCACTAAGGAAGGCTACAAAATCAGAGGTGATGATGTGCTTTGCCTCAAGATATAGCTTATTGCTTCCATTTCATTCTATCTTTCTCGTTGCTTGAGTGCGTCATAGATCCAAAACCACTTTTTCATCCAGGCTTTTGGAAAAGGCGTTTTAATATTTATTCCAGAAGATGGCTTTTGGAAAAGTAGTTAATGTTTTTTCTCGGACAATGAAAAGTTGTTCTTTTTAGGGCGAAAAGTTGTTATTTTGTTTGAGATGAGACCAGAAAAGTTCTTAACTTGAAAAGGCAGGAGAAAGACCGAAGGGGTTGTCATGAATGGTAGGGAACGAAAGCCTATCATATTTGAATTACCACAGCTAATATGCCGGTCATGGTTGAATCAAAAATAATAATTATTTCTGTCATGCTTAGGTGACTTTTTCGCAAAAATTATGGATCACCCGATCTTGTTGTTAGATTCGTGTAGGTTACATGTATCTGATTATAAAATGCCTGGAGTTGTGGAGTCTGCATCGGGAGGAGTGGTACGGGCGCACGCCCGTGCATGCTGGGACGTGTGCCCTCCTCGCCGCCACCTGCTTCCCCGCCGAGCACCTGAACCCGACGGGCATCTCGGCTACTTTCGCCTCCTTTGGCAAAGTACTGGAGATAGATCCTATGGTGCTGGCGGGGAGGGAGCTCGCCACCGTCCGTGTGGTGGTGCGCCTCCGAAACCCTCGCGATGTCCCATGTGATGTCTGGCCGATCGGCAACCGCTGGGGGGTCCGGGTGATCTCTGTGTGGCCGGTCCGTGCATGGGAGTCCGGTGACTCCTTCACCAGGGGCGGTGAGTACATTCCGTTCTTCCGCGACCCTCCCCTGCCGTTTGCGCACAATCTCCCGATCCTCCATGGCACTCCGGCGGGGCGCGGGAGGGGGGCTGGCCTGCAGGCCCCGCTTTACCGCAGCCGTGGGGGCGGGCGCCAGCTCGCTTCCGTGCTGCGTGTCCTGGGTGCTCCTCCCCTACCTGAAGATCAGTGGGGCTTGCCGGCTGGCGCCCTATGCCTGACTAGGGCTCCCGTTGCTTCTTCTGCTGCGGCCGCTTCTCTTGGCGGCTCACCACTCCTCCCCAGCCCTGGCAGTTCCCGCTCCAGGGTGACCATTGTGGAGCTGGAAGACGACGGGCCCGACAGAGCCGACCTTGGTGTGGCGGGGGATGCCAGGCGCAGTGCTCGCCTTGCCAAAAAGGAGAGTGCGGTCTGGATCAGCATAGAGAGCAAAGTCGTCCGCCTTAAGGCCTTGAAGGAAGCTATCTCGGGCTGTTCTCCCAGGCTCAAAACCAAGGTGGGCAAGGACAGGCTGCTGGATGCGGTGGTTGCCCCCTTGAGCAAGAAAAAGGTGGCGGGGCTTCGCGCCGCTGCATCCATCCCGTTCGCCGCGGTGCAAGACCACGCTGATGATTAGTCATCCGCCCGAGATCGTAGTGTTGTGGTGGTGCCGCTCCCCCCTGTTTGTCTGCCTTCCTTCTGGTCGGCTTGTATCCTCCGCTTCCCTTGTTTCCTTTCTGTTGCGTGCTTGTCTTAGGGTTGTCTCTTCCGGTGTGGCTTGTTGTTATGGGGAGTAATCATGTTCGGAGCGTCCGTGTTTTATCCTGGAATGTCCAAGGTTTGGGAGCCAGGGATAAATGTGATATCATGAAAAACTTGATTGCCTCTGTGAATCCCTGTTTTGCCTGCCTTTAAGAGTCCAAGCTCGACAGCTTGGACTCCCGTAAGGCGATCTCTTTCCTGCCTGGCCGTCTCTCGAGTCACGTTTCCAAACTCGCGGATGGCAGCAGGGGTGGTATCGTGACGGCTTGGGACCCGACACGCTACTCCCTGGTTTCTTCAAAGGAGTCTCGCTTCTCTCTCTCTACCATCTTTATTTGCTCCTCCTCTGCTTCGCGCGTTAATATTACTAACGTGTACGGGCCCTCTGATCACTCTCTCGTGGATGACTTTGTGGATGACATGGTTGCTTTACCGCCAAACGCCACGGCCGCCTGGCTTGTGGTCGGAGATTTCAATCTTCTCCGCCTCCCTTGCGAGAAAAATAATGGCAACTTTGACGCTAGGCGTGCGGCTAAGTTCAATGCCTTGATTAACACTCTGGCTCTTCATGAGCTACACCTCTCTGATCACCGTTTTACTTGGACAAACAGGCAAAACCCCCCTATCCTAGCTCGGCTGGACCGAGCGTTTTTCGACAATGTCTGGAACACGGCCTTCCCGGATTCGGTCCTCTCCTCCCTCCCCCGTGCCACGTCGGATCACGTCCCTCTTCTTATCGTGGCTTCCACGGCTATCCCTAAACCCTCTCATTTCTACTTTGAAAACGCTTGGCTGACGAATCCGTTATTTCTCCCGTCCACACTTCCGTCTTGGTCTGGCACGGTTCGAGGCACAGGTGCTTGCGGAGCTCTCTCTGCTAAAAAGAAAGCGTTTAGGTCTGCCGCCAAGGCATGGAAAAAGCGACACCGGTTCATTCCAGCTTTTGATAATGACTGCCGCCTCTTGATTATGCTGATGGATTTTTGGGAGGAGTATCGTTCTCTGTCTACAGATGAGATGATGCTCCGTCATGATGCTCGATGTGCTTTGGCCGCCTCGATTCTTCGCCAATGTGCGCACTGGCGCCAGAGAGGCAAGCGACGCACGGTGTGCGAGGGAGATGAAAACACTAAGTTTTTTCATGCCTCTGCCTCGCACCGCCGCCGTAGCAACGCCATCCCTGCCCTGGAAGTTGAAGGGACGCGGGTGGTCGACCATGCTGGGAAGGCTGCTGCGCTCTTGGATTTCTCAACCAACCTGCTGGCTCGGCCCAGCCGACCCGTGTGGAGGTTCAGCCTTGCTGGGCTGTATTCCCACTCTGCTCGTGTGGACGGGGCTCCCCTTATCGAGCCGTTCGGCCTGTCTGAGATCAAGGCTGCTGTCGATGCTCTTGACCGCACCAGCGTGCCGGGCCCCGATGGGCTTGGCCCTGCTTTCTACCAAGCTGCATGGGGAGTGGTGGCTGGAGATCTCCTGAATCTGTTCAGCGAGTTTCAGTCCGGTGCTGCCTCCCTCGATGGGATCAACAGAGCCTACGTGGCCCTACTACCCAAAACGAGTGGGGTTCCTACTCCTGCGGACTTCAGGCCTGTGTCGCTGCAAAACGACGATGTCAAAATCATATGAGAGGGCTGAGCTCGAGGCTGCAGAGTCAGATTTCAGTGCTGATCGATGAGGACCAGTCTGGGTTTGTGAGAGGCAGAAGTATCTCTAAAATTTTTGTCTATGCAACTGAGCTCGTGCAATGCTGCCACAAAAGGGCTGCCCCCACAATTGTTCTGAAGCTTGATTTCTCCAAGGCGTTCGATTCCATCAACTGGGTGAGTCTCAGAGCCATCATGGAAGCTCGAGGTTTTCCGGCGATGTGGTGTGACTGGATCGATGCCATCCTGAGCTCCTCCCATTCTGCAGTGCTGCTCAACGGTTGATGTACTATAGCAGCTGATTCACCAAGATGGCGTGATGCGTCACCCGCTGGTGCCAGATGCCCCCGCTGTGGTGCTCCAATACGTGGATGATACGCTGATCATCATGCGTGCCTGTGAGGCCGGGGCGGCTCATCTTCGACAGATTCTGGATATGTTCGCGGAGGCTACTGGACTACGGATCAATTTCTCCAAGAGTACGTTGGTGTCGGTCCATGTCGAGCAAGTGACTCAGGAGCTGGTTGTGCAGGCGCTGGGCTGCGTCGTGGGCTCTTTCCCCCAAGTCTACCTCGGTCTCCCTCTGTCCTGGGAGAAGCTGAAGTTCTCCGACTTCCTGCCAATGCTTGCAAAAGTGGATAAGTACCTAGCCGGCTGGGCGGCTCGGCTCTTGTCACCCGCGACGCGCTTGGTCCTGATCAATGCGGTTCTGGATGCCCTGCCAACTTATGCCATGGCTGCTTTGCTTCTTCCCCCTGCTCTGATTCGCGAGCTGGACGCCTTGCAGCGAGCCTTCTTGTGGAATGTGGCTGAACGAGCGTCGGGCGCGCAGTGCTTGGTTGCCTGGGAGTGTGTCTGCCGTGCCAAATCTGAGGGCGGACTGGGGGTGCGAAACCTGGCGACGCAAAACGATTGTTTGCTGATGAAGATGATCCACCGTCTGCACACCACCCCCCGTTCAAGATGGGCCGAGTGGGTCTGGGGGACTGCGGCCGGGAAATCGCTGTTGGCGCATGGTGGTCGCGCCCAGTGCGAGCATGACAAAGTCCTGGCAAAAATGCTCCCTCTTTATCGTGTTCTTTCGACTGTGGATGTGGGGGATGGATGCACAGTCTCCTTTTGGTTTGATAGCTGGATGCCATGCGGTGCTCTGTCTACGGCCTTCCCCGTCCTCTTCTCGCACGCGACTGACGTCGAGGTCACGGTCTGGCAGGTGTGGGGCGACGGGCTGCGCCGCCACCTTGCCCCGCATCTCACAAGTGCCGGGGCGCGCGATCTGGCCTGTGTTTCTACGATGATGGCTTCCACGCCGAGGCGGGTGGGAGGGGACGATCGGACCCTCCTTCACATTGCCACGCCGAGAGGAGGCCTGTCCGCGGCCTCCCTGTATGGCCTGATGCGGTTTGGTGGCGCTGTCGCCACGTACGCCGGGTTCATTTGGAATGCCCGCGCTCCATCAAGGGTCAAGTTCTTCTGCTGGCTGTTGATGCAGCGGCGCATCCACACAAGGGATGTCCTGCTGAAGATACACATTGTGGAGCCAAGTGGGGCTGGATGCCCCATTTGCGCAAACGAGATGGAAACAACTGACCATTTGATCCTCTTCTATTCGTTTGCGGCCGCCTTCTGGCGAAAGGTTGGTGTTGCAATCGCTGGAACTGATGTCGGATGTCTGGATCAGCTGGCGGCCGCGGCGCGCTTGGTTGTTCACTCTGCTCTCGAGTTTGTAATGCTGTGCTGCTGGCACCTTTGGAAGCATCGAAACGCGGTGGTGTTCCAGCTGCAGCAACCCTCTCTCATGCGCGTGCTTGCCTGCTACAGGGAAGATGCGGTGCTCTAGCGAGGGCGGTTGAAGGGCTCACGCCGTGGGCACGTTGACTCATGCATGGTTGTCCTGACATAACGTAGGTGCCTTGGGGTTTGGGGGGGGGGGGTTCTCCCCCTCCCCTCTCCTCATCCTCCCCATGTAAACTCTATACGTGTGTGTGTGGCGCCGCACTTGGCTGCCGTGTAATCATCGGGGTTTTTGCCCCTCTGGTTAATATATTCAGGTGGGGGATTCTCTCCCCCCCCCCCCTTTGAAAATTCAAAAAAAAAAGGGTTCGAGCCTCACCACCTCCAATTTAATTTGAGCACAACTCCTCCTATGTTGAACTCATTATTTTGTTATGAGAAAAGAACATCATGGGTGAGAGGTTGAACCTTGTACTCACTGCTTCTAAAGAAAATATCTGGTGGAAACCAGATTACAATGAGGACTTAGTAGAAACCATGTTTACAAATGTATTAATTTTTCATAGTTACAAAGGTGATGTTATATGAACGTGTAAAATTTAGAGAAATGATAATTTGGGAGGTTAGGAGGTCTCAGGGAACGCCCCCTGCAATCATTTGATCCAGATTGCGCGGATGGCAAAAATAAATTAAAGATCATTGGGATTTTTTTGCGCTACATGGTAATTTTCTCTTTCGATCATGGCAATTCTTACGGTCCAAAATTTAATGTTCAAACCAATATTCATTTGGCAGGCAAAAAATAATTACGCATCATAACGATGTTGTGCTTTTTATCACTGTTCCTTCATGAATTCTTTTGTATCTCTCAAATGAATTTCTCTTTTATTGTGATGGAAATTTATTTTACTTTGAACTTGAAAATTTACATGCCTGTACAACATCACCTTTTTAACATATTGTACTTCGTGCAAGTACACTCTTTTTTTGTTTCGCAATTTCACTTCCCTCTTGGGCGATTTCACATTTTTTTTATACAATCGCTATTTGCAAGGTTTTTTTGTTATCAATTTTTTTTATTTTCTTCTTATTTATTAGGCATATTTTTTGCAATTACACTTTTTCATGATTGCACTTTTTGCAGGCATATTTGACATTTTCTTGTGTAATTGCACTCTTTCTTTCTACAATTGCACTTGTTGTTTATGTGGTAGTTTAGTAAAATAATTATTTCTTCTAGTATTAATAAGGGGGTTGGTGAGTGTATGCAGAAACAAAACAAAAAACGAAGGGAATGACTGCGCTATATCCAAATCACATTCAACCATGTTTTTTCTTGAAAAAGCAGGCACATGCCTTATAGTCGTCTCATAATATTATTTGATTTGACCTCTCTCTCTCTTTCTCTCATAATATTTCTTGAAAAAGTAGGCACATGCCTTAGAGCAACTCTAGCAGACCCCGCAAAACGCTCCGGCCCGCAAAATAACCGCCAAATTGCGGATCGGGGCCAGAAAATCTGCACGATCAGACCCCGCATCCTGCACCGACTCGTAAAATTTTTTGCGGGGCGCGGCAAATCTTCTCCCCCAACCTTTATCTTCACGGGCTGGGAGGCCGACCCAAGCTCAACCCCTATCCGGTGCGAGATTTGGCGGGAGGGACATTTCCGCACGCCCTTTCCCGCTCCCCGCACCCTCCGCCACCATTGCCCCCCCTCCACAAGCTCCGACTGCTCCTCCCTGGCCGTCCCTCGCTGCGAAGGACGACCCCATGCTGTCCCCCGTCACCGTCGAGGTCGCACACGCCCCTTCCCCTCGGGCGGATCTCGTCGCCGGCCATGTTGGCCCCGCTGCCGTCGCCCAAGCACACGCCGCGCATGCCCGCAAGCGGCAGGGCAACGTGGTTGTGCAGGCCCGCGCTCTGGGCGCCAATGCCGCAGTGCGATCCCGACCGGCGGCGGAGAAGGCCGGCAAGGCCGCGGGCGCAAAAGCGGAGGAAGGTTCCGGCTTCAAGGAAGCCATCTTCTTCAACCTCTCACTCCATCCCCCCGCAAGGAGGTGCTCCGGCGATGCCGTTCAACGGTGCCGCTCCCCCAGCGAGCGAGGTGTTCGACGAAATGGCCGGAAGGTATATCTCTTCGGTTTTCGGCGATTCTCTTTCATTTTTCGCCATTGTTCTCGTTAGCTCGTGACTTGTTATCATTCGCTATAGCGGTGGTTCGAACAATGCAACAACCGAGTTCGTGAACTTGTTGAACACGAACGCAGTTGACGTCTTTCGAACCATTTGACTACAATGAAACGGAGGGCGGCGTGGACGATCATGGTTGTGCAGACGAGTTGGAGGAGATTGAAGCGGAAGCGTTTGAGCAAACACAAGCAAAAACTGGGAAAAGCCAAAGATCGAAGAACTACACGATCTTGAAAGATAAAGCTTTGATCAAAGCATGGAGTGTGGTGTCTCTTGATGCATGCACGGGTACTTCTCAAACCGCCAAGAGATATTGGCAAAGGATCGAAGATCAATACTTCCACATTATGAAAAACTACCCCAATAGGACTCCACGCACATTTCGGTCGCTTCAAGGTCGTTGGGAGAACATCAAGCTTATGTGCAGCCGTTGGGCAGCTTGCTTGGAGCAAGTACACAATGCACCTCCAAGTGGCACCGTGGAGTCCGACTATGTGAGTTTGCTTTGCCTTTGTTCAAGTTGTGCATCATCATAATGTATCATGAGAAATGATTGCATCACTTTGCTCACATTATGTAGGCCAAGATTGCTCAACATAGATACAAGGACATGGAAGCTTTGGAAGGCACATTCTTCAAATTAGAGCATTGTTGGGAGTTGCTCCAAAAGTGCGAGAAGTGGAAGTTGATCGACAAAGAATCCCCACCAAAGAGAGTCTCACTTACAAACATGGATGAAGATGAGGATGGCCCAAAAAATTTGCACAAGCCCGATGGCGACAAGAAGACTAAAGAGAAGATGAAGAGAGAACAAGAAGCATCGAGTTTGAGGGAGAAGATTGATGCCATGGTGCAATCAAACGAGTTGATGTTGTTGAAGTCGTTGGAGATCAAGAAAGAGTTGGCCGAGAAGAAGGCAAAAGAGAAGCAAGAAAAATGGCAAATGCTCAAGAAAGAGGGGCTGAGCAAAGCTGCCATTGAGGAGAGAAAAGCACGCGCCTCTTAAACAAATCGATGTCATTGTTGCTCGCCGAAGAGAACAAGATCATGTTAATGAACCGCAATGACATGGATGACGTCACCAAAACATGACATGATATGGCAAGGAGAGAGATCTTGAAGAGGAGAATGGTCACCTCGGCTGGTCCGTGTGCCAGTTCCGGTGATGTTTTCTCTGCTCCATATGGTGGCAATGTGGATGATTTCGGTGCGGGAGATGGAACAAGCAACGGAGGTGGTTATGGTGGCGCCGGTGAACTTCAAGATGGACTCCATGACGCGGAATGAAGATCGACCCCCAAGATGATGACGGACATGGGCGTAAACCTTTGCATGCCCTCTTTGGCGTAATGAACTTCACTTTTATTTGCGCGCAAACTGTTTATGTCATTTGAATTTGAACTTGTTTGTAAAACCCTATGACAAATTTTAGATTTGCAGTTTTTCTGTTTACGGGTCGTTGCGCTGGTGCCCGAACAGAACCCGCATAGCCGACCCGTAAAAAAACATATTCCATGAATATACTTTTTTATGGATCCGTTTGAGGGGTCTGCATCTGTGCCAACCCGCGCCGGCCCACAAAAGCGGTTTTGCGTGAACTGCAAACACGTTTTGCGAGGTCTGCTAGAGTTACTCTTATAGTGTAGTTTTTTAAGATGTTCATGTAGTGAAATTCTACATTTCGCCGTTTTCATTCATAGTTATAGTTTACGAAGAAAACTACAAGCCTAACACTACACTAACAACATGTAAAGAACAGTCGTACATCGATATTATTTTTACGAGAAAAACTTTCAATCTATCCATCTTCTATCATGGCAGTACAACAAACACTAGAAATAATAAAAATCACATCCAGATCCATAGACCATCTAGCAACTACTACAATCACTGAAGCGAGTCGAAGACGCGCCGCCATCATCATCCCTTCCTCGTCGGAGTCGGGCACAACTTGTTGTAGTAGACAGTCGGGAAGTCGTCGTGCTAAGGCCCCGTAGGACCAGCGCACCAGAACAACAACCGTCGCTGATGAAGAATAACGTAGATCGAAAGGATCCAACCTGAAGACACACGAACATAGACGAACCACAACCAGATCCGAGCATATCCACCGAGGATATATTCGCTGGAGACACACTTCCACACGCCCACCAACGATGCTAGACGCACCACCGAAACGGGGACCAGGCGAGGAGACCTTTATTCCATCTTCAGGGAGCCGCCGCCGTCTCGTCTTTCTGAATAAGACACAAACCCTAATAAAATTTGAAGAAACGACTAACAACGGAGCCCTTCCGCCGGCCCTTGCCAGGATTCACCGCGCCCCATGGCCCTAGGGCCACCGGAGACGAGGCGGACCTGCAGCGAAGCCGGCGAGAGGCACGAACCCTAGGTTTTTGGTAGTTTGGTTCACAGGTCCCTAAAGATGCATGAAAGGAAAAAAAATACAAAAATGCATGTGAAAAATAGAGTATTGAAAATGTAGGAATTTTACCGGCTTGGGTGCTTGCGTTACAGGAACAGGAAAACACAGTAACTCTAATAAACAGAGTCAAATCAAAGACAAACCACATGAAAAGGTATAATTAGCATATTATTATGCCATCAAGGATTTGTCTCGTTCTTCGCACGTAGGAATTCGAAAAGGAGGTCTAAGTAGATTGTAAAATTTCTATGTTTTTCTCTGAAACGGACCAAAAGAAAATTTCCTTCATTTTTCCTTTGCTATATTCCTTTGAACCAAAAGCTTAGAGCAACTCCAATGGGGCGACCCATTTCGTCCGCGGCCGTCCGTTTGGGCCGGCGCGGACAAAAAAGCCGGCCCAACGCGCCGACCCAAACGGACGCGCATCCGCTTTCGTCCGCCTGCCGACCCATTCCCGGCCCATTTTTGAGCCTGATTTGTGTCGACGCGAACACAAGACGGACGCGCGCGCGCTCGCCCTCTTTCCTCACCGGGGCCGCTGGTCGGCGGCACATTGGATTCACACACTCGCCCGCCTGCTACGTCGCCGACGCCGCCGGCCATTTTTTTCAGATTAAAATGGATACATAGATAGTTCTAACGTACACAGATAAAAGAAAAAGACCACTACTCGTCGCTTTCTGACTCCGACTCGGTAATGTCCTCCTCCGACGTTTGAAGGTAGGCGTCAGCAAGCTGCTCGTCTTCAAAGTCCCAACCCGAAGTTTCTCGTAGCTTCAGTTTCAATTGAGCTGCCTGCTTTCGCGAACGCTTATCCTCCCGATAGGCGGCTCGCTCCCTCCTCCTCGCGTCCCTCTCCGATCTCAATTGCTTGTAGAACTGGTGCTCGCCGACGATGTCCTGCGGGTAGCCTCCGCGCCACACCACCAAGGCTTCCACGTCCTTCTCTATGATGGCGAGGCGACGCTGCCGCCTCCGGTGGACACGACGATCCTCGTCGGTGAAAAGCCGCGGGAGAGGCGCCAGATCCTACGCCCGCTGGCTCGACACGTTGGGAAATTCATATCCCGACGAGGCCTCAGGAGGTGCCACGCCGCCGCGTCGTGCGCGCGGGCCGCCTCCTCTGCGGAAAAGGTGTCTAAGGTGCCGAGGACGAGACGTTTCTCGCAAAACCAAATCTCGGCGGAGAAGGCACCGGAGCGGCGCTTGCGGACTCCGCGAAAATCCGAAGCGCCCAGGCGGCGGATCAATATGGTGGCGCAGAGGCGGGGAGAGTGGGCGGCCGATAGAGTGTGGAGGGAGCGCCTTCTTTATAGCGAGCGCCGGCCGCGGCGCGCGCGCGAACCTTTCCCGCGCGCTGGAGCGCCAAAACCAGCGCGCGCTAGGCCGCTTTCCCCCGCGCGCGGACCTTTCCCGCGCGCTGGAGCGCCAAAACCAGGGCGACAACACGATGTTAAACACGCGCAGTCATGAAAATGGGTCGGCCCGTTGGACGCACTGCCGACCCAAAACTAAAAGAAGGCGGACGGCGGGCGGGCGGCCGACCCAAACGGACAAAAAGCCGACAAAAATATAATCCGTTTGGGTCAGCCCGGTGGAGTTGCTCTTAAACAATGTCATAGTAGGAAAATTTCTTATTCCTATGTGTTTTCTTCAGTTTTCCTATGAATCAAAGGAGGTCAGTCTGTCATGTAGCATGTGCGTCAAAATGCCCCCCACTTGTACCTTACCAGGTCAACTACTAAAACAAACAGGCTGGCACGACGGAGGCAAAACACAACCGCACAAGGCGTCAAGGCCGAACCAGAGTTTTCAGCTCAGATCGACAACAGAAGGTCAGCACGCCCTGCCGATGTTCTCCGGCGACATGGCTGAGCGGTGGAGGGAGCTGCACGGCAGCGACCACTGGGATAGCCTGCTCTACCCGCTCGACGTCGACCTCCGGCGCTGCCTCATCAACTACGGCGAGATGATCATGGCGACGTATGAGGCGTTCATCGCCGAGCGTCGGTCCCCGAACGCCGGCATGTGCCGGTACCGGCGAGCCGACCTCTTCCGGCGCGTGGAGGTGTCGCACCCGGGCTGGTACGCGGTGACCCGGTACATCTACGCCACGGCCAGCGCCGACGTGCGCGGCAAGGTGCTGCTCCGGCCGCTGTGCCGGAACGGGCGCGCAAGGGAGTGCAACTGGATGGGGTACGTGGCCGTGGCCACGGACGAGGGCACGGCCGCGCTCGGGCGTCGGGACATCGTCGTGGCGTGGCGCGGCACGCAGCGGGCGCTGGAGTGGGTGGCCGACCTCAAGCTCGCCTTCGCCTCGGCGGCCGGGATCCTCGGGGCGGAGGGTGCCGACGGGTCCGAACCGTCGGTGCACCGCGGGTACCTGTCGCTGTACACCTCCGCGGACGAAGGCTCGGAGTTTAGCAAGCAGAGCGCCAGGATGCAGGTACGTGTGCGTGCTCAGCTTCTTTCTCGACAAGTACGATACGCATATATCCGCAGTTCAGTTCCATAGTAAACTGGCTGAACAGGTATTGGCAGAGATTGCGAGGCTGATGGACAAATACAAGGACGAGGAGACCAGCATCACTGTGGTCGGCCACAGCCTGGGCGCCACTCTGGCCACACTCAACGCCGTCGACATTGCCGCAAATTACTACAACAAATCCGCCCTCTGCACGGCCGAGAGCCGGGCGCCGGTCACCGCCGTCGTCTTCGGCAGCCCTCGCACCGGTGACCGCGACTTCCGTGACATCTTCCACCGCCTCCCAGATCTCCGGATGCTCCGTGTCCGGAACCGGCCGGACCGCATCCCGCTGTACCCGCCCGTGGGCTACGCCGACGTCGGCGTGGAGCTGCTGATCGACACGCGCCGCTCGCCGTTCCTCAAGCCCCACGGCAACGAGTCGCAGTCGCACGACCTCGAGTGCCACTTGCACGGCATCGCCGGGTGGCAGGGGGAGCACGGGGAGTTCGAGCTGGTGGTCGACCGGGACATCGCGCTGGTGAACAAGTTCGATGACTGCCTCACCGACGAGCACCCCGTGCCGGTGGGCTGGAAGGTGCACCACAACAAGAACATGGTGAAGGGGCCCGACGGGAGGTGGGTCTTGGAGGATCATGAATCTGACTACTAAGATGGCGGTGACAGCTTGTAGGAGGTTAGGGGAAAGGCATGATTTGGACGTTGGATGTTGTTTTGCCGCTCCATTTTTTTTTTAGAACAAAGACGCCAGGGACGTCCGGCTTTAAATTAATAAAGCTCACAACATAGACAGCGTAGCACAACCACAAAACCAACACGCAGCAACCGACTAAAAGACGAGCAAGTCTTGGGAAACAACAACAAACCGGAGACGGAAATATTTACGTTACAAGGCGCGACCGGCCTAGCGAAACGAGCACGCAGGCTCGGCTGAAACTAGAACCAAAAGGGGCTGCCCATCCCTATGGGACAGCGGACGGCGCGGACGGCGGGGCGCGGGACTCGGCGTAGACTGAGTGAAAGTGGCTAATAGCATGACGATGAAGATCAGAGTCCTGTTGCCTTCCCAGCGGAGCCCATTGCTGCAAGAACACGATGCATTTGAAGATAACGTCAGCAGGATGCGAGGGAAACACACCCTCAATAGTAAACTTGTTACGAATATACCAAATAGCCCATAACATGGCCGCCGCACACGTCCACATGACCCGGCGAGTCGGGCCTTGAACCAATGACAAGGAAGACACAAGCGCGGCATGGAAGCGGGGGTCCCAATCCACCCCCGCGGCCTCACGGACCGCGCTCCAAGCGAAACACGACAGAGAGCATCGGAAGAAGGCGTGGTCCGCATCTTTCGGCGCCCCGCACAAAGCACAAGGGCCAGAGGCGGGGCCGTTGCGCTTGGCAAGGTTGATCGAGGTAGGAAGGCGATCTTGGCAGAGTTGCCAGAGAAAGACTTTGATCTTTAGAGGGATTTTAGCCTTCCATAGCCCCATGGCCGCCGAAGGGACCTGGCCGCGGGTAAGCTCTCTGTATAAGGACTTGACAGAGAATTTGCCAGAGCCCGAAAGTCTCCAAGAGACCGTGTCCGCGGAGTCCGACAGGCGAACATCCGCAATCAACGCCCATAGGCGATCCCACTCCGCTATCTCCGGACCCGCAAGTTCTCTACGGAAGTTGATGTAGGGTGGAGATGAGCTAAGAGCCGAGGCAACCAATTGATTGGGCTCGACTGTGATGGAGTAGAGATGGCGAAACTCGGACCAAAGGGGTTGTTGGCCAATCCAAAGGTCTAGCCAAAACCGTGTGGAGCGTCCGTTGTTAACCCCAAACTGCGCGCCCGTGGCGAAGAAGGGTTTGAGGGCTTGAATGGAGTTCCAGAAGGGGGACCCACGGGGGCCGCCTCAAAGAAATTCCCATTCCGGAAATATTTCGCACGTAGAAGGTCGATCCAGAGGCCAGTCTCACCCTGAGACATCTTCCAGATCCATTTGCACATGAGTGCAATGTTCATCAGCTTGGAGTTGATGATCCCAAGGCCCCCCTGAGCTTTACGTCTGCAAACGGCCTGCCATTTAACCATATGGTATTTCCGTTTAGGTCCTGCTCCTTCCCAAAAAAAGCGGGACGGCGGGGTATCCAACTTAGTGTGTACCCCATCCGCCAGCAAGAACAAACCCATGGCAAACATAGGTAAGGATGAGAGGCTGGAATTGGTTAAGATTAGTCTAGCCCCTGAAGACATAAATCTCCCTCTCCACGGACACACCCTATCCGCTACCTTGGAGGTGAGAGGAGCCCAATCGGCGATCGAACATTTCTTCGCCGCGATCGGGAGACCTAGGTATGTGAACGGAAACTGGCCAAGTTTGCAATTAAGCAAGTTGGCAACCCGCTGACTCTCGGCCGCGTCCATCCCTATGGACACTACTTCACACTTGTGAAAGTTGATTTTAAGCCCCGACATAAGTTCGAAACACAGCAGAATGGCCTTGACCGTGGCAATACTGTGAGTGTCGGGCTCGAAAAGGAGAAGTGTGTCGTCCGTGTATTGCAAGTGTGACACACCCCTCGGGATCAGGTTGTCCACCACTCCCCTGATGTGGCCAGCCATACGGGCTTTGTCTAGCATGGCGCCCAAGGCGTCCGCCACAAAGTTAAACAACAACGGCGAGGCTGGGTCCCCTTGACGCAGCCCACGCTTGTTGCGGAAGAAGTTCCCTACTTCTCCATTCACCGCAATCGCCGTTTGGCCCCCCAAGACCAATTGCATCATGCGATGAACCCAAACCAACGAGAATCCCCTGTCCAGGAGAACCTGTCGGAGAAACTCCCAGTTCACGCGATCGTAAGCCTTTCCGAAATCAAGTTTCAATAGGATCGCGGGCTGACGAGCGCGTTTAAGGGAGTGCACAATCTCTTTTAGGGCCAGCAGCTCTTCTAAGATGTTGCGCCCCCGAATAAAGGCCGATTGGTTCCTACTGATAATACGGTGAGCTATTGGAGTCAAGCGCGTCGAGCAGGCTTTGGCACAAATTTTAAACGGAACATTAATTAACGCAATGGGACGAAAGAGCCTAATATGATCCGCGCCCGGAACTTTGGGGATCAGAGAGAGAACCCCAAAGTTTAGGCGAGAGATATCTACCGTTCCCCGCATAAAACAATTGCAAACGTCAAAAATAGGCCCTTTGAGCACTTGCCAAAACCTCTTGAACATCGCCACCGGCCACCCATCCGGCCCGGGAGCGGTGTCGGATTTCATGCCAAGTGTCGCCTTGTCAATCTCTTCCGGGGTGAAGGCCAATCTCAGGCCCTCATTTTCCTCGTCCGTGACCCGCAACGCAGGGTCCCACACATCCACCCTAAGCCGGGCACGAGATTCCTCCCTGCAACCCATAAGTTGGATCTAGAAGTCGTATATGTGGCGTACGATATCCTGTTGCCGCAAAAGGAGCCCCTGCTCAGATTGCAAGCGCAGAATGGCGCATTTGCGACGACGACCATTCACATAGGCGTGAAAATACTGAGTGTTCGCGTCACCCTTGAGCGTCCACTTGATACCACCGCGTCTACGCCAGTACTCCTCCTCAGCACGGAGAAGGGACTCGACCTGGGCCTCAAGCGCGTAGTGCTGAGCCCAGTCTTGCTCCGAGAAGGTCTGCACATCCGCCTCAGCATCCATCTGAGCGAGATCCGCAGTCAAACGCGAGCGAAGCAACTTATCGTCGCGCCCCTGGTTAGCCCCCCACCCTTTTAGGGCCGCACGCAGGCCCACACCTGCAGCAATCCAGAACTCCATCGGCCCGCGTACGTGCCCGATCCGGGCGACGCAATTCTCCCATTTCGAAAGGAAGATTTGCTCAAAGTCCGGAGATTCTAACCACGCGGTTTCGAAGAAGAAACGGGGACTGCGTTTTAGCCTTTCCTCCCCCGAGGAGAGGATGAGGGGGACGTGGTCCGACCCAATCCTCGTTTCGGCGTGCAAGGAGCACAAGGGAAACAGCGCCTCCCACTCCGTGGACATAAAAACCCTGTCCAAAACCGACCGCACCGGTGTAAGTTGTTTGTTGGTCCAGGTATAGTGTGCCCCCACGCGAGCCACTTCCCTAAGGGCCATAGTTGCGATTGCATTATTAAACATGGACACCCTTGTCCAATTAATAATACTGTTGTTTTTATCCGCTCCCGAACGAATTAAGTTGAAATCCCCTCCCACCAGCAGAGGAAGGTTTCGCGTGCCCAAAGACGCAACCTTCGCCTGGAGTTCTCCCAAGAACTCGAGCGAGAGCGAGTGGTCGGCCGGGCCGTAAACCACAAGCACCTCCCACTCACGAAGAGTTGCACGGTGGCGCACGTGGGCCGACAGAAAGAAACGACCAGCATCCCACGCCACCACCTCAAGGCAAACTAGGTTGATGCCTAGCAACATACCTCCCGAGTGCCCGGACGCCGGCACCCAATGCCAAACAAAACGTTCCAGCGGGTCAACAGCTAGCAGGTCCCGATGATTGAAATCGGCCTTGATAGTTGTGACGCCCCCGATTCAATCGTACACTAATCATGCACGCAAATGTGTACGATCAAGATCAGGGACTCACGGGAAGATATCACAACACAACTCTACAAATAAAATAAGTCATACAAGCATCATAATACAAGCCAGGGGCCTCGAGGGCTCGAATACAAGTGCTCGATCATAGACGAGTCAGCGGAAGCAACAATATCTGAGTACAGACATAAGTTAAACAAGTTTTGCCTTAAGAAGGCTAGCACAACTGGGATACAGATCGAACGAGGCGCAGGCCTCCTGCCTGGGATCCTCCTAACTACTCCTGGTCGTCGTCAGCTGGCTGCACGTAGTAGTAGGCACCTCCAGTGTAGAAGGAATCATCGTCGACGGTGGCGTCTGGATCCTGGGCTCCGGCATCTGGTTGCGACAACCAGAAGAAAGGAAAAGGGGAAAAGGGGGGAAGAAAGCAACCGTGAGTACTCATCCAAAGTACTCGCAAGCAAGGAGCTACACTACATATGCGTGGATATATGTGTAAAGGGCCATATCAGTGGACTGAACTGCAGAATGCCAGAATAAGAGGGGGATAGCTAGTCTTATCGAAGACTACGCTTCTGGTCGCCTCCGTCTTGCAGCATAAAGAAGAGAGTAGACTGAAGTCCTCCAAGTAGCATCGTATAGCATAATCCTACCCGGCGATCCCCTCCTCGATGCCCTGTTGGAGAGCAATCACCGGGTTGTATCTGGCACTTGGAAGGGTGTGTTTTATTAAGTATCCAGTTCTAGTTATCATAAGGTCAAGGTACAACTCCGGGTCGTCCTTTTACCGAGGGACACGGCTATTCGAATAGATAAACTTCCCTGCAGGGGTGCACCACATAGCCCAACACGCTTGATCCCATTTGGCCGGACACACTTTCCTGGGTCATGCCCGGCCTCGGAAGATCAACACGTCGCAGCCCCACCTAGGCACAACAGAGAGGTCAGCACGCCGGTCTAAACCTAAGCGCGCAGGGGTCTGGGCCCATCGCCCTGAGCACACCTGCACGTTGCGTACGCGGCCGGAGAGCAGACCTAGCAACCTCCATTTCAAAGGAAGTCACGTTACGCGGTCCAACCCGGCGCGCGCCGCTCAGTCGCTGACGTCACGAAGTGCTTCGGCTGATACCACGACGTCGGGATACCCATAACTACTCCCGCGTAGGTGGTTAGTGCGTATAGACCAAATGGCCAGACTCAGATCAAATACCCAGATCTCGTTAAGCGTGTTAAGTATCGCGAACGCCGACTAGGGCCAGGCCCACCTCTCTCCTAGGTGGTCTGAACCTGCCCTGTCGCTCCGCCACAAAGTAACAGTCGGGGGCCGTCGGGAACCCAGGCCCACCTCTACCGGGATGGAGCCACCTGCCCCTTCAGCCCCCATCTCCGAATAGTATCACATGTAATGTAACAGTGTAAAGTATATAGTATGCCCGTGATCACCCCCGAGTGATCACGGCCCCAGTAGTATAGCATGGCAGACAGACAAGAGTGTAGGGCCACTGATGGAACACTAGCATCCTATACTAAGCAGTAGGATTGCAGGTAAAGGTATCAACAGCAGTATCAAAAACAGGCTATGCATCAGGATAGGAATAACGAAAGCAGTAACAAGCTACACTACTCTAATGCAAGCAGTATAGAGGAGAGTAGGCGATATCTGGTGATCAAGGGGGGGGGGCTTGCCTGGTTGCTCTGGCAAGAGAGAGGGATCGTCAACACCGTAGTCGAACGGGGCAGCAACAGCGTCGGTCCCAGTGTCTAGCGAGAGAAGAGGGGGAAGAAACAATAAATACTTAAGCAAGCAGATGCATAATGATGCATGACATGACAAGTAATGGCGTTAGAGGTGCCCTAACGCGGTATGGGATGATACCGGTGAAGGGGGGAACCATCCGGGAAAGTTTCCCCGGGGTTCCGCGTTTTCGGGCAGAGGAGCCGGAGGGGAAAAGTTGCGAGTTTGATATGTGGCGGATGAACGGGCTGCTTATCCGGGTTCGTCACGTCGTTCTGAGCAACTTTCATGTTGAAAATATTTTAATCCGAGTTACGGATTAAAAGATATGATTTTCTAAAGAATTTAGTAAATTCTGGAATTTAATTAATTATTTAATTATAACATTATCCAAAACAGTGCACGCTGACGTCAGCATGACGTCAGCATGACGTCAGCAGTCAACAGGGGCGTTGACTGGTCAAATCTGACGTGTGGGTCCAGTAGGACCCACCTGTCATAGACTGTTTAGTCTAACCAGTGATTAACTAATCTAACTATTGTTTAATTTAACTAATTAGTTCATTAGGTTAATCTAGTTCGATTTAATTAAGTTAATTAATTCTTTAATTAATTAATTAATTAATTATTTTTATTATTACATTTATTATTATTATTATTAATTTTAATTCTTTTTTTTTCTTTTAAAACGTTCAGGGGGCGGGCCCCACTTGTCTGAGACCCAGGGGGCCTTAGCGGGCGCCGGGTGCAGGGGCGACGAGCGCACCCGAGCGGGCGCAGGGCACGGGCGCCGCCCGAATGGCCACCGCGGGCGCCCGACCGCCGGTGTCGGCGAGGGCAGAGTGAGGCGAGGCTGGCGGGGCGCCACCGGCGACCGTACCAGCGGCAGCAGGGCGCAGGGGGGGCCAGGGCGGCACGGCATCGAGGAGGACAAGGCGCGGGGAGGAGGAGGCCGAGGGTGGTGGCCGGAGTGGGGAACGGACCGGCGAGCGAGGGGGGCGCGGGCAGCAGGGGGGAAGGAAGGGGCGGACGAGGCGCCGAGGGCGCCGGCGACGACGCACAGGGCGCGGGCGCGTGCGCGCGCACGGTCAGGGCGCGGCCGCACCACGGGCGGGCGCCGGAGGGCGACGTAGATGGGGGAGGGCGAACAGGGGATGGCCGCGGGCGCTCACCGGGGTTCGCCGGGTCTATGGCGTGGGCTCGGGGACGGTCGGGGTAGACGGGGACGAGCGGCGGAGCGGGAGGAGGCCGGCCGGCGAGGTCCAGGGGCGTCGGGGCGCGGCGTCGGGGCGGCGCCCGATGACGGCGCTCGGGGAGTGGACGAGGAGGCGAGGCGGCGACGGTGGGGAGGGGGACGATGACGGGCGGCGGCGAGGTGGCCTCGGCCTGTGAAGCCACCGGGCGGCGATGGTGCTCGGGGCGAGGGGCGCCCAGATCGGGGAGAGGGGGAGGGGACTGGATCGGGGGGGGATTGTGAGGGAGGGGATTAGGGTTTCCAGGGGGTGGGGGGATATGGGCGCGGGGTGGGCCGGCCTGGCGGCCTGGTGGCCGTTGGCTGGGCCGGGTGGCCCAGCGGGGGGGGGGGTGTTCCCCTTTCTTTCCTTTCTTTTTTTATAATTTCTTTTATAATTTCTTTTCTGTTTTAATTCCATTTAAAGTATTTAGGCATTTTAATAAATTGTGGTTTCTTCATCATAATTACCTATGCAATATTTGGCACAACCCGAACAATTTAGTTTTAATATTTGAAAACTTTTGTTGTTTGCCTTTATTTTGAATTTGAATTTCGAATCGGTTTGAACTAACGCGAGATTTAACAACCATAACTGAGGTGACGTGGCATCATTATATGGGGATTACTGTAGCCTAATTATCCGGGTGTCACAAATCTCCTCCACTACAAGAAATCTCGTCCCGAGATTTAGGAGGTAGAAGGAAACAGTGCGGGGTATTCTTCACGAAGACGATCCTCGCGTTCCCAGGTGGCTTCGTCTTCAGAGTGATTCGACCACTGGACCTTGAGGAACTTGATCGCCTTCTGACGTGTGCGGCGTTCAGCTTGGTCGAGAATGCGGACCGGATGCTCTTTATTGGAGAGGTCCTGTTGCAATTCGAGCACTTCATGATCCACAGCTCGGATTGGGTCCTTGAAGCAACGGCGGAGTTGTGACACATGGAACACATCGTGAACCTGAGAAAGGTTCGGCGGAAGCTCCAATTGATAGGCCACTTTTCCACGCTTTTCGAGAATAGTGAATGGGCCAATATAGCGAGGAGCTAGTTTGCCTTTGATCCCGAAGCGGTGAGTACCCTTCATTGGTGTAACTCGAAGATAGGCCTTTTCGCCAGGTTGATAGACCATGTCTTTATGATGACGGTCATAGTTACTCTTTTGGCGTGACTGAGCAGTCTTGAGATTCTCGCGAATAATGCGGACTTGTTCTTCGGCATGTTGGATAATATCCGGACCAAAGAATGGACGTTCCCCAGTTTCTGACCAGTTTAGAGGGGTTCGGCACTTTCGTCCATATAACACTTCGAAGGGGGCCATCTTCAGACTAGCTTGATAGCTATTATTATAAGAGAACTCAGCATACGGGAGAGATTCCTCCCATTTCTTGCCAAAGGAAATAACACAAGCTCGAAGCATGTCTTCGAGAACTTGGTTGACACGTTCAACTTGTCCTTGAGACTGCGGATGAAAAGCAGTACTGAACGATAGATGAGTTCCCATAGCTTCTTGGAAACTTGCCCAGAATCTTGAAGTGAATAAGCTGCCACGGTCCGAACTGATAACCAGTGGAATACCGTGAAGTGAAACAATTCTGGACATGTAGAGAGTTGCAAGCTGGCTAGCAGTGATCGTTTCCTTGACCGCCAGAAAATGTGCAACTTTAGAAAGCCGGTCAATGACGACAAGAATAGCATCATTACCTTTCTGAGATTTGGGAAATCCAGTGACGAAGTCCATTTCAACATGGTCCCATTTCCATTCAGGAATAGAGATAGGTTGTAGAGTTCCAGCAGGCCTTTGATGTTCTGCTTTGATACGACGGCAAACGTCACACTCGGCAACATAGCGAGCAATGTCTTGCTTCATATTAGACCACCAGAATCTTTGACGAATGTCCTGGTACATCTTAGTACTACCAGGATGGATACACAGAGGCGTATCATGAGCTTCTTTCATAACTTTCCGAGTCATATTCAGGTTTTCCTCCTTACACGGCACCACTAGGCGGCCTTTGAAGTACAAGGCGCCATCACCAGCAATAGTGAAGTATGAGGGCTTTCCTTCCTTGAGGTCGCGCTTAATCTTGTGGACTTCAGAGTCGTATCCTTGTATTGTCTTGATGGAGCTCACGAGATCGGGTTCGACAGCCAGGGTATAGAGGGAACCCTGGGGAATAACACGGAGGTTCATCTTCTGAAACTCCTCAGGAGGGGGAGCGAGTGCACCCGGAGGAACAATATGGAGGTTCAGCTTTCTGAATTCTTCAACGAGTGAGGGCCGAACTTTATGAACCTGGAGGTGGTTGCAGTAAGACTTGCGGCTCAAGGCATCTGCCATTACATTAGCCTTGCCTGGTGTATAGGAAATACCCAAGTCAAAATCTGCTACGGTCTCCATCCATCTCTGCTGACGGAGGTTCAGGTCTGGCTGAGTAAACAGATACTTCAGACTTTGATGGTCAGTGAATATCTCGCAACGATTACCGAGAAGGTAATGCCGCCACTGCTTCAGTGCATGAATGACAGCAGCAAGCTCGAGATCGTGAACTGGGTAGTTCTCTTCATGAGGGCGCAATTGACGAGAGGCATAGGCAATCACTCTGCGCTCTTGCATTAGGACACAGCCTAATCCTTGACGGGAAGCGTCGCAGTAAATGACGAAGTCCTTCTTTGTATCAGGTGGAGCTAGCACTGGGGCAGAAGTCAACTTGTCTTTAAGTGCCTGGAAGCTTTCCTGACATTTGTCTGTCCATTGGAACTTGACGCCCTTATGCAGCAAGTTAGTCAGAGGCCTGGCAATCTTGGAGAAGTTCTCGACGAATCGACGGCAATAGCTGGCGAGACCGAGAAAACTTCTGACTTGCTTGACATTCTTTGGAGGAGTCCAATCAAGAATAGCCTGAACTCGTTCAGGGTTAACGGCAATACCATCCTTAGAGATGACATGTCCAAGGTAGGTTACTTCAGGGAGCCAGAATTCACATTTAGAGAACTTGGCATACAACTGATGTTCTCGTAGCTTTTCCAGCACAAGTCGAAGATGTTCAGCATGTTCTTCTTCGTTCTTGGAAAATACCAGGATATCATCCAGATAAACCACGACGAACTTGTCGAGGTAATCCATGAATATATAGTTCATCAGGCGAGAGAAGGTGGCTGGGGCATTGGTTAAGCCGAAGGACATGACAGTGTACTCGTATGAACCATAACGAGTCACAAAGGCGGTTTTTGGGATATCCTCTTCACGAACACGGATCTGGTGGTAACCCAATCTCAAGTCGAGTTTAGAGAACACCGATGAACCAGCCAGTTGATCATACAGATCATTGATCCGAGGAAGAGGATACTTGTTCTGAATGGTAGCTTGGTTAATAGGACGGTAGTCTTGGACCAGTCGGTTTGTCCCATCCTTCTTCTTGACAAAGAGAGAAGGTGCTCCCCAAGGAGAGCAACTTGGGCGAATGAAACCACTTTGAAGAGATTTGTCGATTTCCTCCTTAAGCTCAAGGAGTTCATGTGGTGGCATCTTGTAGGGTCGCTTGGCAATAGGAGTGGTGCCTGGTTTCAAGTCAATGACGAATTCGACAGCTCTAGCTGGGGGAATCCCTGGAAGTTCTTCAGGAAAGACATCGAGGAAGTCACGCACGACGGGGATGTTTTCGATGCCCTCGAGTGGTGCAGAGTTCAATGCATTCAAGACATAAAGCCTTGCCTCGGCATTTTGCACCAGGCGAGCGTGGTATGTAACTATTTCATCTGAAGGATGTAGCAGATGGACGGTCTTAGTGGCGCAAACTATGGAAGCAGTATGCGCTTTCAACCAATCCATCCCCAGAATGAGGTCGATGTTAGACGTCTTCAGGATAATGGGCGCGGCATAGAATTCCAGCCCTTCGATTTCCACGGGGACATCGACGCCAACCATGGAGGTTTGACATTGTCTCACGGGGGTTTTTACCACTACCGAAGTGTTCATCGCCTCACACTTAACGTCGTGCTTGTATGCAAATTCTTCTGACATGAATGAATGCGATGCTCCTGTATCGAATAAAACAGATGCAGGTACTGAATTTACGAGGAGTGTACCCATCACAGTAGCAGACTGGTCTTGAGCTTCGTTCAGATCAACGTGGTTGGCATGAACACGACCATAAGACTTGGCATTGTTTTTGCGGTTCTGGTTGTTCCCATGACCAGCTGTAGGAAGGGCCAGCTGATTCTGATTCTGATTCTGATAGCAGTTCCTGGCAAGGTGACCTGGTTGACTGTGACGCCCCCGATTCAATCGTACACTAATCATGCACGCAAATGTGTACGATCAAGATCAGGGACTCACGGGAAGATATCACAACACAACTCTACAAATAAAATAAGTCATACAAGCATCATAATACAAGCCAGGGGCCTCGAGGGCTCGAATACAAGTGCTCGATCATCGACGAGTCAGCGGAAGCAACAATATCTGAGTACAGACATAAGTTAAACAAGTTTTGCCTTAAGAAGGCTAGCACAAACTGGGATACAGATCGAACGAGGCGCAGGCCTCCTGCCTGGGATCCTCCTAACTACTCCTGATCGTCGTCAGCGGGCTGCACGTAGTAGTAGGCACCTCCAGAGTAGTAGGAGTCGTCGTCGACGGTGGCGTCTGGATCCTGAGCTCCAACATCTGGTTGCGACAACCAGAAGAAAGGAAAGGGGGAAAAGGGGGAAGAAAGCAACCGTGAGTACTCATCCAAAGTACTCGCAAGCAAGGAGCTACACTACAAATGCATGGATATATGTGTAAAGGGCCATATCAGTGGACTGAACTGCAGAATGCCAGAATAAGAGGGGGATAGCTAGTCTTATCGAAGACTATGCTTCTGGTCGCCTCCGCCTTGCAGCATATAGAAGAGAGTAGACTGAAGTCCTCCAAGTAGCATCGCATAGCATAATCCTACCCGGCGATCCCCTCCTCGATGCCCTGTTGGAGAGCAATCACCGGGTTGTATCTGGCACTTGGAAGGGTGTGTTTTATTAAGTATCCGGTTCTAGTTGTCATAAGGTCAAGGTACAACTCCGGGTCGTCCTTTTACCGAGGGACACGGCTATTCGAATAGATAAACTTCCCTGCAGGGGTGCACCACATAGCCCAACACGCTTGATCCCATTTGGCCGGACACACTTTTCTGGGTCATGCCCGGCCTCGGGAGATCAACACGTCGCAGCCCCACCTAGGCACAACAGAGCGGTCAGCACGCCGGTCTAAACCTATGCACGCAGGGGTCTGGGCCCATCGCCCTGAGCACACCTGCACGTTGCGTACGCGGCCGGAGAGCAGACCTAGCAACCTCCATTTCAAAGGAAGTCACGTTACGCGGTCCAACCCGGCGCGCGCCGCTCAGTCGCTGACGTCACGAAGTGCTTCGGCTGATACCACGACGTCGGGATACCCATAACTACTCCCGCGTAGGTGGTTAGTGCGTATAGACCAAATGGCCAGACTCAGATCAAATACCCAGATCTCGTTAAGCGTGTTAAGTATCGCGAACGCCGACTAGGGCCAGGCCCACCTCTCTCCTAGGTGGTCTGAACCTGCCCTGTCGCTCCGCCACAAAGTAATAGTCGGGGGCCGTCGGGAACCCAGGCCCACCTCTACCGGGATGGAGCCACCTGCCCCTTCAGCCCCCATCTCCGAACGGTATCACATGTAATGTAACAATGTATAGCATATAGTATGCCCGTGGTCACCCCCGAGTGATCACGGCCCCAGTAGTATAGCATGGCAGACAGACAAGAGTGTAGGGCCATTGATGGAACACTAGCATCCTATTCTAAGCAGTAGGATTGCAGGTAAAGGTATCAACAGCAGTATCAAAAACAGGCTATGCATCAGGATAGGAATAACGATAGCATTAACAAGCTACACTACTCTAATGCAAGCAGTATAGAGGAGAGTAGGCGATATCTGGTGATCAAGGGGGGGCTTGCCTGGTTGCTCTGGCAAGAGAGAGGGATCGTCAACTCCGTAGTCGAACGGGGCAGCAGCAACGTCGGTCTCGGGGTCTATCGAGAGAAGAGGGGGGAGAAACAATAAATATTTAAGCAAGCAGATGCATAATGATGCATGACATGACAAGTAACGGCGTTAGAGGTGCCCTAACGCGGTATGGGATGATACCGGTGAAGGGGGGGAAACATCCGGGAAAATATCCCCGGTGTTTCGCGTTTTCGGGCAGAGGAGCCGGAGGGGGAAAGTTGCGAGTTCGATAGGTTAGGGGGGTGTGGCGGACGAACGGGTTACGTATCCGGAAGCGTCTCGTCGTTCTGAGCAACTTTCATGTTGAAAATATTTTAATCCGAGTTACGGATTAAAAGATATGATTTTCTAAAGATTTTAATAATTTCTGGAATTTAATTAATTATTTAAATATAACATTATCCAAAACAGTGCACGCTGACGTCAGCATGACGTCAGCATGACGTCAGCAGTCAACAGGGGCGTTGACTGGTCAAATCTGACGTGTGGGTCCCACTGGTCATAGGCTGTTTAGTCTAATCACTGTTTAACTAATCTAACTACTGTTTAATTAAACTAATTAGTTAATTAGGTTAATCTAATTATGATTAATTAACTTAATTAATTTCTTAATTAATTAATTAATTAATTATTGTTTATTTAATTATTATTATTATTTTTATTTATTCCTTTTTTTTATTAAAACATTCTGGGGGCTGGGCCCCACATGTCTGTGACCCAGGGAAGGCCTACCGGGCACCGCTTAGCGGGTGCGGGTGCGGGACGCGGCCCGAGCGGGCGTTCCCAACAGGGCGCCGGAGCAGGGGGGCCGGTGGCCATGGGGAGGCCATGGCCGGACCGGGGCGCACTGGCCGTGGCGGGTGGAGAGGCGGCCGCAGTGAGGAGCGAGGGGCAAGGGGCAGCAGCGGGTGGACGGGGGCATGCGCGCTCGGGCAGGAGGGCGTCGCGGCGGTGCGGCGAGGTGGGGTGCAGGCACACGCGCGAAGGAAGGGGGAGCGCGGCCGGAGGCGGGGACCGAACTGGGCGACGGCGTCGAGCAGGCTAATGCAGGGCCGCAGCCGACGACGTTGGCCGGCGAGCAGCGACAGCAGGGCGAGGCCGTGGTGAGCAGCAGCAGCAGCGCTGCGGTGCGCGGCTAGCAGCGCTGCTCGGGAGTTGTCGGAGCTCAGCGCGGGAGCAAAGGGGCCGCGGTGGAGGGCGCTATGCACGGCGGGGCGACGGGCGAGCCGGCGTGGTGGTTCTCGTCGGGGATCGAGGGGAGAGGGAGCCGGCGCGGTGAAAGGGGCGACGACGCGGGGCACGACGAGCGCGGCACCTTGATGAGCACAAGGCGCGGTCGCGAGAGGGCTACGGTGGCGCCGTGAGGAGGACAGAGAGGAGGGCGAGGCGTGAGCTCACTGGGCCGGTAGGGCAAGGGCAGCGGGGGTGGGGTGGATGATGAGGACGACGAGCGACGAGGAGGCAGGCCGATGGGGAAGTCCGGCGAGGAGGAGGAAGCAGGCCGGCGGGGGAGCTCCGTCGTGGCGACGTCCAGGCGGCGACGAACGAGGGCGAAGCGGCGTCGGGCGGCGGCGTGGTCGCGGCCCCGATCCAGATCGGATCGGGAGGGGGGGCGTCGTGGGGAGAGTGGGGAATCGGGAGGAGAAGTGGGGCGGCTAGGGTTACGATCGGGTGGACCGTGGGGTTAATGGGGGGAGTGCGTGGCTGGTTGGGCCGGCCAGGCGGCCTGGTGGCCAGCTGGGCCACGGCCCCGCAGGGAGGGGCTCCCTCTCTTTTCCTTTTTTTTGTAATGTTTTGTTTTCTGTTTTTATTATTTTACTTCTTTACTGTTTTCTTTTAAAGCTTCATTTAATTCTTGTTTTATAAAATACGAAGTGAGCAACTAAATTAGTGTTACTAATTGGTCTACTGCCACAATTATTTTGGCACACTACTAAATTAGTTATATAAATGTAACTTTATAAAAGGCATTAAATTAATTATTATGTCCTCTGTTTTGGATGTTTTAGTGCATTAAAATACTATAAGAAATGCTGGTTTCTCCAACATTATTACATAAGATTATTTGACACAACCCGAACATTTTAGTTTTAGTTTTTGAAAACTTTTGATGTTTGCCTAATTTTTAAATTGAATTCAAATCGGTTTCGAACTAATGCGAGATTAGCCACAGAAATCGAGGTGACGTGGCATCATTAGCGGAGGGTTACTGTAGCGTAACTATCCGGGCGTCACAATTCTCCTCCACTACAAGAAATCTCGTCCCGAGATTTAGGAGAGGAGTAAGGGGGAGGGATTGGGTTATGAAAATTCTAACGGATCTTCTCGGTCTTGGTTGCTCTTCTCGAAGAGGTCGATCCATTACGTTGATGTCTTCATTTCTCTGCTTCGCGTCATCGTGATGAAGTTGTCGTCCTCTCTTCGGGATCTGCATCGTATTTACGAATAGGTAAGGGGGTAGATCGGAAACGACAGAATGCTATAAGGGTAATAACCTGGGATTAACCCATGAATGAGCATATGAGTACCTCTCGAGTTGAACAAATAGAACACATCGAGAGTAAAGTTGGAAGGTGCAACAAGAAGTTTCAAGCAGCCAGGCAATCGTTCAATGCCTAGTCATAAGGTGAAAGGGGTTTCAAGCAACGGAATAATTATTTTTTTCGATGCCAGAATTGATGATCTCATCGGAAGGTGGCTCATGAATTACATACGAGTCCACGCGGGAGGAATAACTTTGGGAACAGGGGGTGTATAGGAGAGTCAGGTTTCGATCCTGTGGAACTGTGGGTTATGGGCCCACCATGTGTTTTTTTTTGGAGTAGTGACATCTTGCACGGTCATGATAGCAAGGCATGTCAGGGAGTACCATGTCAGCTATGTCGGCAACCACGTTGGTACCAAGGGCGAGGGACGAAGAAAACCACTTTCCTGCTCGTTGCAACGAGGCGGACCAATAGGCAAAGTTCTCGTCCATCGATGGTTACCGGAATGTCACCAACACAAGTAACAGGGTCTTACTGACATAATTGTACACGAGGGGTCTACATAAGCAGGGGAATATTACTGCTTAGATCATATAGATCACACACAACATTAAACCAATCAATGGAAAGGAAAATATGATCATCAGATTAAACAGAACAAAGGAAAGGGAAATGTGTTTAAACACCTATTTCAAGGTATATCCTTCCCAAGGACAAGTAGAGCATATCCATGACAGGATATAATGTAGAAAACTCTTTAGGTAGGGGAGACAAATTTCATGACATTACCCATATAGCGGTGTTTGGATAATTGAGCAGGAAACATTTAGCATTGGGCTTCAAATGTTCTTGTTGAAAATCAGAGTACCACAAACATGCTTCGAGATAGCATTGACATGGTCTTCAAGCAAAGGTCGGACTTTGGATACTCAAAGGATTCATCAGGAACAACTTGCAAAATAAGTCTTTGAGTTTCCCCATGGAAGAGTGGGCAACCTTGCTGAAAAGGGGAACTATAACAAGAGGGCCTCCGACCAGGTGTGCCAGGCACGACATCACTTTACCGGGTCATATAAAGACCAATGTGATAACTCTTGGAAATATGTTCCAACCATCATATCTGACCGAGATTCAGATCTGATTGGAGTCAGGATACCTCGGACTCAGGATGCCTGAGAAGAAATGTGCAACACAAATTGTCGAGATGACATTGTAAGATTCTCGGGAAATTAACTACGGAAGCGAGTTCTGAAACAAAAGCTCATCATTAAACCAATGAAGGGAGAAGGAGGTAGCTGATGAATTCAGCGGCAATTCATCAAGACTTCCAAAAGATGGGTTTCCACAAGTATGTGAACAAGGAGATATCGTTAGTCAGATGAAATGATATAAGGGGATATGCTCTAGGAAAACATACCCAGTTTAAGCCTTGGTTGATAGGTGCACCCGAAATATGGGTTGGGTTGCACGACCAATGTCAGAATGGTGATGGTGAGAAGTATCACTATACCAAGAAATTTTTAAGAGGCGGGGCAATTCTCACCACCTTCTTGACCTAAAAGATGGTAATACTCCAAGGTAGGGCATAACATAAGTCGGATAGCAAGGAACTCAAGGTACAACGCAAAACTAGCACAAGTTTTGTGTTGCGGAAACGCAAGAATGTCATCAATGATAACACAAATCATCGAGGGCAAGGATGGTATTCCTCATCATGAATTCCATTGGAAACCTAGGAGGAGTCAAAATGTTGATGATGATCACGACAATTTGTCAAGAGAATTTATGAAGATGTAATCAATTGTCAACGACATCAAGTCAAAGGAATGATGAAGCAAAAGGTTATGAAACCATGGGTACGACACAAACTCGAAATCAAGTTTGTTGGTCAAGGAGAAATGGTATGACGAGGGAGATCGGCATGAGCTTAGCTCATCGTCGAAAGTTGTGCTCCGGAATAAGGACCAGGTAGCACAGTTTAAAATCATCAAGACAATGATATAGCCAAACATGCTAGGAATGGCATGATCGGGTACAAACTCGTACTTATAGAAGCTTACTGAAGAGTTGTTGAACCATAGTGCGGACTCGGTTCAGTTATCGGTGTTGTTGAGTGTTTAATAACTCAGAGTCTGTGAAAAATTGGAATCAGTGGGAAGGTAGCACATGATGAATAACTCATAAGAAGTTATGCAGTTCCATGATAACCTCGAGATACCAGGGGGTAATACTCAAGGGTAGAGCGGGATAGAGGTTGGACAAGTGAAATCATTTGCAGAAGGCAAGCACTTATACTTGTCCAAGAAATGGGATCAAAGAAGAACAATATGGTCGAAACCACGGTCGCAAAAGACCAAGCATAGATAAGAGAAGAAGTTATAACAGGGGATTATTATTACTACGCGAAGCTTCCATGATAAGTTCCAACTCGGGTCCATGGGCATGAACACAAAGTTCAAGGTCGACTCCCACTTCTCCAAAGCATAACCTTACATTCACTTCTCGTTTCGATAATGGCATTAGTGTTGAAAGCTTTATCCGGTGAAATACCAGATGTGTGTGACTCATGAAAACTTTCGAGTTCACACATATTAAGGAAGGCATAGGTTCAACCCGTCAGGGTATCGTGGAAACATATACCACAAGCTTCAATAGTAAATACCACAAGCTCGAAAGCAGAGCATGGTTGGTCAATCAGAGGATAGGATTTACCAATGGAGAAAGAACTTCCAAAGGGATTGAATATAAAGGACGCTATCGGATAAAATCCAACAAAGAAACCGGTGGTCCTCAAAGGATCTGATGTGAGCATCGGTACTCAACCAGAGGAAGAAACAATGCAAGGAGATCAGACTATAGAAACAACTGACTAATTCAAAGCTCAAATACAAAAGAATTATGATTACCGACCAAGGGATCGGAAGCAAACACTCTGATTAAGGATGGATAAGTTGCGTATGGTTAAGGGTAAAATCGATGGCAATCCGATTGATCGAGAACCAGATCATGTTTAAAATGATGTCGGAGCTGGAAGGATAAATCCTGAGGATTGCAAGCATCCGCAACATATCGAATCAATAGACTCTAAATGATAATGACAAAGGATGCCAATAAGATTACCAGACTTATTGGATTAATCATAATGCTAGCACACAAGAATTTCAAGAGCATTAAGCTGTTGAGGATTTTCAGAAGAACGAACGGTATTACGAAGACTTCTGTGAAATACTTGAATCAACTGGGGATGAGCGGATACTTGGCAAGTGCAAGAATTATCCGTAGGGGTATTCAGGTGGAAAGGAACTGCAAGGCAGTAGGCACAAAATATTCTTGGGGTATCTTGTATTAACAAGATCAACTTGGAATAAAATTAAGAACGACGGGTTTAAGTATTTTCCATAGGGATAATCAGTGGTACGGAATTGCAAAAGCAACGAGCACAAAGTCTCAAGAACATTGGGGAGTATCTTCGAAATCCTTCGGTGCACCAAGCAATCATCTGGAGTGAGGGGCTCTCCGGGAGAAAGTATTTTCGAGAACCTAAAGTTAGATTTTAGTAAATTCATTAAACCCGAATAGAAGAGAAATTAGAATCCCAGAGTATAGACGAGGAATAAAAGATCCTAATACCACCCAATGGCGACGTGTGCCCGTAAGACACAGAACCATGTTAGTAAAAGTTTTGCAATGTCTAGACTCGACTTCGGCCAAGGAGTTGGAAGGGGGATTCCTACAGGCAGTCCGCTCTGATACCAACTTGTGACGCCCCCGATTCAATCGTACACTAATCATGCACGCAAATGTGTACGATCAAGATCAGGGACTCACGGGAAGATATCACAACACAACTCTACAAATAAAATAAGTCATACAAGCATCATAATACAAGCCAGGGGCCTCGAGGGCTCGAATACAAGTGCTCGATCATCGACGAGTCAGCGGAAGCAACAATATCTGAGTACAGACATAAGTTAAACAAGTTTTGCCTTAAGAAGGCTAGCACAAACTGGGATACAGATCGAACGAGGCGCAGGCCTCCTGCCTGGGATCCTCCTAACTACTCCTGATCGTCGTCAGCGGGCTGCACGTAGTAGTAGGCACCTCCAGAGTAGTAGGAGTCGTCGTCGACGGTGGCGTCTGGATCCTGAGCTCCAACATCTGGTTGCGACAACCAGAAGAAAGGAAAGGGGGAAAAGGGGGAAGAAAGCAACCGTGAGTACTCATCCAAAGTACTCGCAAGCAAGGAGCTACACTACAAATGCATGGATATATGTGTAAAGGGCCATATCAGTGGACTGAACTGCAGAATGCCAGAATAAGAGGGGGATAGCTAGTCTTATCGAAGACTACGCTTCTGGTCGCCTCCGCCTTGCAGCATATAGAAGAGAGTAGACTGAAGTCCTCCAAGTAGCATCGCATAGCATAATCCTACCCGGCGATCCCCTCCTCGATGCCCTGTTGGAGAGCAATCACCGGGTTGTATCTGGCACTTGGAAGGGTGTGTTTTATTAAGTATCCGGTTCTAGTTGTCATAAGGTCAAGGTACAACTCCGGGTCGTCCTTTTACCGAGGGACACGGCTATTCGAATAGATAAACTTCCCTGCAGGGGTGCACCACATAGCCCAACACGCTTGATCCCATTTGGCCGGACACACTTTTCTGGGTCATGCCCGGCCTCGGGAGATCAACACGTCGCAGCCCCACCTAGGCACAACAGAGCGGTCAGCACGCCGGTCTAAACCTATGCACGCAGGGGTCTGGGCCCATCGCCCTGAGCACACCTGCACGTTGCGTACGCGGCCGGAGAGCAGACCTAGCAACCTCCATTTCAAAGGAAGTCACGTTACGCGGTCCAACCCGGCGCGCGCCGCTCAGTCGCTGACGTCACGAAGTGCTTCGGCTGATACCACGACGTCGGGATACCCATAACTACTCCCGCGTAGGTGGTTAGTGCGTATAGACCAAATGGCCAGACTCAGATCAAATACCCAGATCTCGTTAAGCGTGTTAAGTATCGCGAACGCCGACTAGGGCCAGGCCCACCTCTCTCCTAGGTGGTCTGAACCTGCCCTGTCGCTCCGCCACAAAGTAATAGTCGGGGGCCGTCGGGAACCCAGGCCCACCTCTACCGGGATGGAGCCACCTGCCCCTTCAGCCCCCATCTCCGAACGGTATCACATGTAATGTAACAATGTATAGCATATAGTATGCCCGTGGTCACCCCCGAGTGATCACGGCCCCAGTAGTATAGCATGGCAGACAGACAAGAGTGTAGGGCCATTGATGGAACACTAGCATCCTATTCTAAGCAGTAGGATTGCAGGTAAAGGTATCAACAGCAGTATCAAAAACAGGCTATGCATCAGGATAGGAATAACGATAGCATTAACAAGCTACACTACTCTAATGCAAGCAGTATAGAGGAGAGTAGGCGATATCTGGTGATCAAGGGGGGGCTTGCCTGGTTGCTCTGGCAAGAGAGAGGGATCGTCAACTCCGTAGTCGAACGGGGCAGCAGCAACGTCGGTCTCGGGGTCTATCGAGAGAAGAGGGGGGAGAAACAATAAATATTTAAGCAAGCAGATGCATAATGATGCATGACATGACAAGTAACGGCGTTAGAGGTGCCCTAACGCGGTATGGGATGATACCGGTGAAGGGGGGGAAACATCCGGGAAAATATCCCCGGTGTTTCGCGTTTTCGGGCAGAGGAGCCGGAGGGGGAAAGTTGCGAGTTCGATAGGTTAGGGGGGGTGTGGCGGACGAACGGGTTACGTATCCGGAAGCGTCTCGTCGTTCTGAGCAACTTTCATGTTGAAAATATTTTAATCCGAGTTACGGATTAAAAGATATGATTTTCTAAAGATTTTAATAATTTCTGGAATTTAATTAATTATTTAAATATAACATTATCCAAAACAGTGCACGCTGACGTCAGCATGACGTCAGCATGACGTCAGCAGTCAACAGGGGCGTTGACTGGTCAAATCTGACGTGTGGGTCCCACTGGTCATAGGCTGTTTAGTCTAATCACTGTTTAACTAATCTAACTACTGTTTAATTAAACTAATTAGTTAATTAGGTTAATCTAATTATGATTAATTAACTTAATTAATTTCTTAATTAATTAATTAATTAATTATTGTTTATTTAATTATTATTATTATTTTTATTTATTCCTTTTTTTTATTAAAACATTCTGGGGGCTGGGCCCCACATGTCTGTGACCCAGGGAAGGCCTACCGGGCACCGCTTAGCGGGTGCGGGTGCGGGACGCGGCCCGAGCGGGCGTTCCCAACAGGGCGCCGGAGCAGGGGGGCCGGTGGCCATGGGGAGGCCATGGCCGGACCGGGGCGCACTGGCCGTGGCGGGTGGAGAGGCGGCCGCAGTGAGGAGCGAGGGGCAAGGGGCAGCAGCGGGTGGACGGGGGCATGCGCGCTCGGGCAGGAGGGCGTCGCGGCGGTGCGGCGAGGTGGGGTGCAGGCACACGCGCGAAGGAAGGGGGAGCGCGGCCGGAGGCGGGGACCGAACTGGGCGACGGCGTCGAGCAGGCTAATGCAGGGCCGCAGCCGACGACGTTGGCCGGCGAGCAGCGACAGCAGGGCGAGGCCGTGGTGAGCAGCAGCAGCAGCGCTGCGGTGCGCGGCTAGCAGCGCTGCTCGGGAGTTGTCGGAGCTCAGCGCGGGAGCAAAGGGGCCGCGGTGGAGGGCGCTATGCACGGCGGGGCGACGGGCGAGCCGGCGTGGTGGTTCTCGTCGGGGATCGAGGGGAGAGGGAGCCGGCGCGGTGAAAGGGGCGACGACGCGGGGCACGACGAGCGCGGCACCTTGATGAGCACAAGGCGCGGTCGCGAGAGGGCTACGGTGGCGCCGTGAGGAGGACAGAGAGGAGGGCGAGGCGTGAGCTCACTGGGCCGGTAGGGCAAGGGCAGCGGGGGTGGGGTGGATGATGAGGACGACGAGCGACGAGGAGGCAGGCCGATGGGGAAGTCCGGCGAGGAGGAGGAAGCAGGCCGGCGGGGGAGCTCCGTCGTGGCGACGTCCAGGCGGCGACGAACGAGGGCGAAGCGGCGTCGGGCGGCGGCGTGGTCGCGGCCCCGATCCAGATCGGATCGGGAGGGGGGGCGTCGTGGGGAGAGTGGGGAATCGGGAGGAGAAGTGGGGCGGCTAGGGTTACGATCGGGTGGACCGTGGGGTTAATGGGGGGAGTGCGTGGCTGGTTGGGCCGGCCAGGCGGCCTGGTGGCCAGCTGGGCCACGGCCCCGCAGGGAGGGGCTCCCTCTCTTTTCCTTTTTTTTGTAATGTTTTGTTTTCTGTTTTTATTATTTTACTTCTTTACTGTTTTCTTTTAAAGCTTCATTTAATTCTTGTTTTATAAAATACGAAGTGAGCAACTAAATTAGTGTTACTAATTGGTCTACTGCCACAATTATTTTGGCACACTACTAAATTAGTTATATAAATGTAACTTTATAAAAGGCATTAAATTAATTATTATGTCCTCTGTTTTGGATGTTTTAGTGCATTAAAATACTATAAGAAATGCTGGTTTCTCCAACATTATTACATAAGATTATTTGACACAACCCGAACATTTTAGTTTTAGTTTTTGAAAACTTTTGATGTTTGCCTAATTTTTAAATTGAATTCAAATCGGTTTCGAACTAATGCGAGATTAGCCACAGAAATCGAGGTGACGTGGCATCATTAGCGGAGGGTTACTGTAGCGTAACTATCCGGGCGTCACATTGACCACACTTGTAGCACAGACCATTATTGGGAGTGGGGACCGGAGCTTGGGGTGGTGGAGCTGGAAGTTTTGGCTGTCTAGCAGGAGCATTAGGCAGACGAGGTGTAGCATAGGACTGCCTTGGGGCAGGTGCATTCGACTGGTACATGCTGTTGGGAATCCATATCCTGCGCTTCTGAGAGGACGGGCCCGAAGATGAGCCCGTGTCACGGCTGCGCCTGTGAGAGCTCTGGTATTCCTGCAGACCAGTTTCGACGTTGATGGCCTTGTTCACCAAGGTGGCGAAATCATCAAAGTCGTGCACTAGAAGTGCGAACTTGATGTCAGCTTGAAGGCCGTCACGGAACTTCTCCTGTCTGCGTGAATCAGTAGCAATGTCCTCTTCAGCATAGCGGGACAAGTCCAGAAACTCCCGCTGATAAGCTTCAACACTTTTGTTGCCTTGGATGAGGTTGCGGAACTCACGCTTCTTCCGGTCCATGACTCCCTAAGGAATGAAGCGGGCACGGAAAGCAGTTTGGAAGTCTGGCCAGGTGATGATTGTTCCAGCTGGCAGAGTACGCCTGTGGCTGTCCCACCATTGAGCTGCGGGTCCCTTCAAGAAGAAGGAAGCAAACGTGACATAGCTGGCAGGGGCTACATCAGCAGACTCCATCTCATAGGTGATGTCACGGAGCCAGTCATCAGCATCCAGAGGCTGAGTTGAGCTGCGGTACACAGTTGGGTTCAGGCGTATGAAATCCTGCAGAGTCACTGTGTTTGGCTGCTGGTTCATATTGGGGCGAGGAAACTGCGCCATCATGTTCTCCATGAACTGGCGATTCATCTCAAGCTGTTGGATCATACCAGCCATGTACTCAGGCGGTGGTGGGAAGTTGCCACCACGACCACGACCAGCTGGTCTAACCATCCTGCTAATATATAACAGGGGTATTTCAGTATTTAAGAAATTGGCAAATACAAGAATCATTCAAGATGAAACATGCATAATGAAAGCAGCACGATAGATACCACATAACAGTTGGCATATCTTACAAAAGGGATCATGCATAGGGTTCGGTACATAGAGTTCAGTACATAGACTAAGACATCATAGGCGGCACGCAGGCTCGCGGCGAATGCAGCTAACACTAATAAGCAAGTCTACATCAATCCCACACGACACTGCGGAGGTAGGTGTAGCCTGAAAGCTGGTAGTGTGGCAACGGGTACACCACGTCGGCAACCTGGGGTCCGCGGGGGCTCTGGTGCTGAACCCGACGCTCAAGTGGCAGAAGAGGACCAAGTGCGGGAGAGTAGCCTCCCACCTCTGGCCAACCGACACCCTGAGGCATCACGGTCCTGGCTGGATAGATAGCAGAACGCGGCAGCTCCCCAGATCCAACAAAGGGGTGCAACATCGTCAAGGCACGGTAGAGGTGCTGACGAGTGGTGTACAACTCGTGGCGAAGAGCTCGGTTAGCTCGATCCAGACCAGCAGCGTGCAGAACAAAGTTCTGATGGTGGAAGGGCTCGCGGGTGACAGTGGAGTAGGCAGCAGTGTAGTAACCCTCCGCACCAATATCAGATGCGATAGCAATGTGCCTGAAGGGGGAGGTGTCCAACTCCCGGTACTCCCTACGAAGGCGTGTCAGAGCAGCATAGGCAGCATCGTGAACTGCCATATCAATGGTCACTCCAACACCATAAGCGGTGTGCAGCACTGTAGTGGAGTCATACTCCCGAGAGTAGAGGTGGACGGTGGCACGGTACTGCTCCTGGTTAAAATCCTGGTACTCCTCGGTGACGGTGTACTCGGGGTGCCAGCGATAACCCAGATAGGTCATCATCTCAGCTAGCACAGCCGGTGATCCCGAGGCACCCATGGCCGTCGTGTGGCGCACGACCTGCCTCGTGGGTTCCATCTGAAAACAAAGATGTTTCCAAGGAGTCAAATGACAGTGTGGAAATTGTTCAAAATACTATAGTAAGGAATAGCTATGGCTTTTATCCAACTTTGGGGTGAATGTCGTAACGGGACCCTAGTGTCAGAGTTAGTAAAATCGTTTATCCCGAGTAGAAGAGAGTTCGGAGTCCCAGAGTAAGGGTCGAGAAGTAAAAGATCCTAGTACCACCCGATGGCGACGTGGGCCCGTAAGGCACACAACCAAGTTAGTAAAAGTTTTTGTAATGTCTAGACTCGACTTCGGCCAAGGAGTGTGGAAGGGGGATTCCTACAGGCAGTCGGCTCTGATACCAACTTGTGACGCCCCCGATTCAATCGTACACTAATCATGCACGCAAATGTGTACGATCAAGATCAGGGACTCACGGGAAGATATCACAACACAACTCTACAAATAAAATAAGTCATACAAGCATCATAATACAAGCCAGGGGCCTCGAGGGCTCGAATACAAGTGCTCGATCATAGACGAGTCAGCGGAACCAACAATATCTGAGTACAGACATAAGTTAAACAAGTTTTGCCTTAAGAAGGCTAGCACAACTGGGATACAGATCGAACGAGGCGCAGGCCTCCTGCCTGGGATCCTCCTAACTACTCCTGGTCGTCGTCAGCTGGCTGCACGTAGTAGTAGGCACCTCCAGTGTAGAAGGAATCGTCGTCGACGGTGGCGTCTGGATCCTGGGCTCCGGCATCTGGTTGCGACAACCAGAAGAAAGGAAAAGGGGAAAAGGGGGGAAGAAAGCAACCGTGAGTACTCATCCAAAGTACTCGCAAGCAAGGAGCTACACTACATATGCGTGGATATATGTGTAAAGGGCCATATCAGTGGACTGAACTGCAGAATGCCAGAATAAGAGGGGGATAGCTAGTCTTATCGAAGACTACGCTTCTGGTCGCCTCCGTCTTGCAGCATAAAGAAGAGAGTAGACTGAAGTCCTCCAAGTAGCATCGTATAGCATAATCCTACCCGGCGATCCCCTCCTCGATGCCCTGTTGGAGAGCAATCACCGGGTTGTATCTGGCACTTGGAAGGGTGTGTTTTATTAAGTATCCAGTTCTAGTTATCATAAGGTCAAGGTACAACTCCGGGTCGTCCTTTTACCGAGGGACACGGCTATTCGAATAGATAAACTTCCCTGCAGGGGTGCACCACATAGCCCAACACGCTTGATCCCATTTGGCCGGACACACTTTCCTGGGTCATGCCCGGCCTCGGAAGATCAACACGTCGCAGCCCCACCTAGGCACAACAGAGAGGTCAGCACGCCGGTCTAAACCTAAGCGCGCAGGGGTCTGGGCCCATCGCCCTGAGCACACCTGCACGTTGCGTACGCGGCCGGAGAGCAGACCTAGCAACCTCCATTTCAAAGGAAGTCACGTTACGCGGTCCAACCCGGCGCGCGCCGCTCAGTCGCTGACGTCACGAAGTGCTTCGGCTGATACCACGACGTCGGGATACCCATAACTACTCCCGCGTAGGTGGTTAGTGCGTATAGACCAAATGGCCAGACTCAGATCAAATACCCAGATCTCGTTAAGCGTGTTAAGTATCGCGAACGCCGACTAGGGCCAGGCCCACCTCTCTCCTAGGTGGTCTGAACCTGCCCTGTCGCTCCGCCACAAAGTAACAGTCGGGGGCCGTCGGGAACCCAGGCCCACCTCTACCGGGATGGAGCCACCTGCCCCTTCAGCCCCCATCTCCGAATAGTATCACATGTAATGTAACAGTGTAAAGTATATAGTATGCCCGTGATCACCCCCGAGTGATCACGGCCCCAGTAGTATAGCATGGCAGACAGACAAGAGTGTAGGGCCACTGATGGAACACTAGCATCCTATACTAAGCAGTAGGATTGCAGGTAAAGGTATCAACAGCAGTATCAAAAACAGGCTATGCATCAGGATAGGAATAACGAAAGCAGTAACAAGCTACACTACTCTAATGCAAGCAGTATAGAGGAGAGTAGGCGATATCTGGTGATCAAGGGGGGGGGGGGGCTTGCCTGGTTGCTCTGGCAAGAGAGAGGGATCGTCAACACCGTAGTCGAACGGGGCAGCAACAGCGTCGGTCCCGGTGTCTAGCGAGAGAAGAGGGGGAAGAAACAATAAATACTTAAGCAAGCAGATGCATAATGATGCATGACATGACAAGTAACGGCGTTAGAGGTGCCCTAACGCGGTATGGGATGATACCGGTGAAGGGGGGAACCATCCGGGAAAGTTTCCCCGGGGTTCCGCGTTTTCGGGCAGAGGAGCCGGAGGGGAAAAGTTGCGAGTTTGATATGTTAGGGGTGTGTGGCGGATGAACGGGCTGCGTATCCGGGTTCGTCACGTCGTTCTAAGCAACTTTCATGTTGAAAATATTTTAATCCGAGTTACGGATTAAAAGATATGATTTTCTAAAGAATTTAGTAATTTCTGGAATTTAATTAATTATTTAATTATAACATTATCCAAAACAGTGCACGCTGACGTCAGCATGACGTCAGCAGTCAACAGGGGCGTTGACTGGTCAAATCTGACGTGTGGGTCCAGTAGGACCCACCTGTCATAGACTGTTTAGTCTAACCAGTGATTAACTAATCTAACTATTGTTTAATTTAACTAATTAGTTCATTAGGTTAATCTAGTTCGATTTAATTAAGTTAATTAATTCTTTAATTAATTATTTTTATTATTACATTTATTATTATTATTATTAATTTTAATTCCTTTTTTTTCTTTTAAAACGTTCAGGGGGCGGGCCCCACTTGTCTGAGACCCAGGGGGCCTTAGCGGGCGCCGGGTGCAGGGGCGACGAGCGCACCCGAGCGGGCGCAGGGCACGGGCGCCGCCCGAATGGCCACCGCGGGCGCCCGACCGCCGGCGTCGGCGAGGGCAGAGTGAGGCGAGGCTGGCGGGGCGCCACCGGCGACCGTACCAGCGGCAGCAGGGCGCAGGGGGGGCCAGGGCGGCACGGCATCGAGGAGGACAAGGCGCGGGGAGGAGGAGGCCGAGGGTGGTGGCCGGAGTGGGAAACGGACCGGCGAGCGAGAGGGGCGCGGGCAGCAGGGGGGAAGGAAGGGGCGGACGAGGCGCCGAGGGCGCCGGCGACGACGCACAGGGCGCGGGCGCGGGCGCGCGCACGGTCAGGGCGCGGCCGCACCACGGGCGGGCGCCGGAGGGCGACGTAGATGGGGGAGGGCGAACAGGGGATGGCCGCGGGCGCTCACCGGGGTTCGCCGGGTCTATGGCGTGGGCTCGGGGACGGTCGGGGTAGACGGGGACGAGCGGCGGAGCGGGAGGAGGCCGGCCGGCGAGGTCCAGGGGCGTCGGGGCGCGGCGTCGGGGCGGCGCCCGATGACGGCGCTCGGGGAGTGGACGAGGAGGCGAGGCGGCGACGGTGGGGAGGGGGACGATGACGGGCGGCGGCGAGGTGGCCTCGGCCTGTGAAGCCACCGGGCGGCGATGGTGCTCGGGGCGAGGGGCGCCCAGATCGGGGAGAGGGGGAGGGGACTGGATCGGGGGGGGATTGTGAGGGAGGGGATTAGGGTTTCCAGGGGGTGGGGGGATATGGGCGCGGGGTGGGCCGGCCTGGCGGCCTGGTGGCCGTTGGCTGGGCCGGGTGGCCCAGCGGGGGGGGGGGGTGTTCCCCTTTCTTTCCTTTCTTTTTTTATAATTTCTTTTATAATTTCTTTTCTGTTTTAATTCCATTTAAAGTATTTAGGCATTTTAATAAATTGTGGTTTCTTCATCATAATTACCTATGCAATATTTGGCACAACCCGAATAATTTAGTTTTAATATTTGAAAACTTTTGTTGTTTGCCTTTATTTTGAATTTGAATTTCGAATCGGTTTGAACTAACGCGAGATTTAACAACCATAACTGAGGTGACGTGGCATCATTATATGGGGATTACTGTAGCCTAATTATCCGGGTGTCACAATAGTTTCCTGCAGGCCAACTACGTCGATCGCCTCGTTTCGAATGAACTCTTTTAACTGGGTCCGCCTCCCAGCGTGGCCTAGTTTTGCCACTCCATGCCATGGCATCTCTGTTGCTACCTTGAGGATCGTGATAACGTGTGCTCTTTTTCTTTATTTTATTTAATTTTTAGTATTTGAGCCAATTTCATTTCTTGCCTTCTAGTCATCTAGCTGTGACAATGGCAGTTTTACTTCATTGAAAGTGAGAACCTAGATCTTTTGTTTTTTCTAGAAACACCTGTAACTTTATTCATACTCATAACTAATTACAGATACATTGATTTGGACCTAAGATCCAAGAAAATGCAAAGTAACTCCTATGACTAAGAATTACAATGAAATCCCTTGAAAACACCCTTCTTCACGGTATCAATCTCTGCTCAAAGAGATCTTCAAAGACTTCGGTAAACAGCCTGCAATTGGACTGGAGCAACGATGTTGTCACTCTTTCACCCACATGAACATTACCAATAATGATTCTTTAAAGCGCCTTGAGTCGCCCATCCAAAAAGATAGAAAGCCTTGATCAATGAGCGTACTTGGTCCGGCGATGATCCCCTGGAAGTGCAAGCCGTCGAATCACTATATCTTCATCATGGTGTCGATGAAAGATTTCATCTCCACAAAGAATCATACCAACAACAAAAAGCTTGCAAAGCAACATAAACTCATCAGATCCAAATAATCGGATCTGCAAGGACAAAAGACTTTCTAACCTCATGGCACCGCCAAAAGAACGAGAGGAAATTTAGTCTCAAAAAACTATGATAATCACTAGACGTTGGCGAAGAACATGAATGTCTTGAAGATCCAGGTCCGCCCACCTTTGAGCACCAAGATGACAGCTAGAGGTGAGGGGACCTAAATTTCTCTGATAACGACTACGGCGATGGTAAAATGTGGCAAGATTTTTTAACGGGCTTAAGTTTCTTTTTCAATGGGACTATGGTAGAAGCCCGCCGGAAAAAAGTGAGGTGAAAGGTCCGACCCGTGTGGCCCACTTAGAATATGTTTTAAATTCCCCCAACTTGTACAATAGCAGTAGTTTTTGGTCATGGTTATGTGCCGCCCGCAGTAACAGGAGGTCCTATTGGACGCATTCTGCGTCAAGTAGGTGCGGCTTCGCACAAAGCAGGTGATTGGCGGGCTTTGTGGGCCAGGATGCGTGCGTTACGCTGTTTTTTTGAGTTTGAATTGATTCATGGGACTTCCTGCCTGGGCTGGCACATGAAGGAAACAAATCGGTAGTGAGCACGTACTGTAGTAGCTAAAAAGTACGACGCCATAGGATGAGATCGAACACAGGATCTCACGCAAGAGATCAAGCACTATAACCGGTTGAGTACCGAAGGTTAATGAACAAGAAGCAGCATAAATGTTTTAGAAACAACATCCAGCACAGATCCAACATATATTTAAAATTTTGAAAGGAATCTTTTCTCAAAAAAACCTAAGTTGTTTATTGAACACAAAATTTTGAAAACTCAAACATTTTCAAAAACAGGAACATTTACTGAAATTCCTGAACATATTTCAATTTGTGAACAAATTTGGAAACCTGAACATTTGTTGAATTTGTGGAGATATTTAGAAAGGAGGAACAATTTTTTAGAATTCCCAATTTATTTAAATTTTTGAACAAAATTTTAAAAGGTGAATTTTTTCTGAATTTGTGAACCAATTATGGAAACGGGAACATTTTTTGAATTATGTGAATGATATCGAAAATGGAAACATTTTTTTAATTCCTGAGTAATTTCTAATTTGTGAACAAAATTTTAAAATGCGAACATTTTTCGAATTTGTGAACAAATTTTAAAGTATTAGTGTTTCCAACATTTTGAACAAATTTTGATATCGGGAACAAAATTTTGAAACCAAACATTTCTTGGTTTGTGAACAAAATTTAAAAATACGGACACTTTTTGAAATTTAGAACATTTTACTAAATTAAGCGAACAATTTTTGAAATTGTAAACTTTTACGAAATTTCTGAACAAAAAAAATGAAAACGGAAAAAATTTCTGAAAGATTGAACAAAACTTGCAAATTATATTTTTTTAATTTGTGTACAAATTTGACAACCAGATCAATTTTTAAGTTTGTGAACAAATTTTCAAACATGCGAACAAATTTTGAAATCTAATATTTTATAAATTTACAAACAAAAATTGCAAACAAGCATAGTTTTTGTAACTTTGAACAAAATTTTGAAAACACAATCTTTTTTGAAATTTATGAACAGTTTTGCGAAGGAAATAAACTTAAAATAAAAAAGAGAAAGGAAAAGGGAAGGAAGAAAAAGAAAAAAGAAAATGGAAAAACAAAAAATGAAAAAGAAAGAAATGGAAAAACAAAAAATAAAAGACAATAGAAAGCCAAAAAAACCAAAAAAGAAAGAACACAACAAAAAAAACCCGGTTTAGGGAACCTTAGAAGGTTCCCAAAACCGGTTGGCCCGAAATCACTAGTTGGCGAGTACTTGTTGTAAAGATCACTCCAACTCCCCAGGTTGCGACAAGTGATGCACATGCAGCGCGTAACTTGTCGCAATCTGGGAGTTTTCCTTTTTTTTCGTAGATCTGTTTATTCAAAATGTTTTATCTCTCAAACCGTGAGTCCAAATCTCAAACCGCTTTCACCGTTGGATTCCTCGGGTTGAGATATTCAAAACTAGATCCCATGTTGATAGGTTTTGACGAAATTTGTTTTCACGAAAAAACCAGCTGAAAAAACAGGATGGAAAAACCGAACCGGGAGCACGGATTTTTTCCCTTTTTGAAAGTGACAAGCCCATGCCTCTCATGAAATCACAACTGTGCCTCTCGCGGAAACAAAACCGTGACTCTCGCTGAAAGAAAAAGAAAGAGAAAACGCGTTTTTTTCGTTTCCGAGGAGGCATGGCCGTGACTCTCGCGGAAGCAAAACCATGACTCTCGCGAAAGAAAAAAAAACAGAAAATGTGTTTTTTTTCGTTTCCGAGAGGCACGGCCGTGACTCTCGCGAAAGCACACCCGTGCCTCTCGCGGAAGCAAAACCGTGACTCTTTCAAAAGGAAAAAAACAGAAAACACGTTTTTTTCATTTCTGAGAGGCACGGCCGTGACTCTCGCAAAAACACAAGCGTGCCTCTCGCGGAAGCAAAAGCGTGACTCTCGCGAAAGAAAAAAAAATACAAAAAACACGGTTTTTTTCGTTTTCGAGAAGCACGGCCGTGACTCTCGCGAAAGCAAAACCATGCCTCTCACGGAAGGAAAACTGTGACTCGCGAAAGAAAAAAAACGAGTTTTTTCACGCAAAATTTTTTTCTTGTCGAAAAGCTAAGGTAGACCGGTGGAAAACCAAAACGTCGAAAAAACCCGGAAAAAACCTTTTAAATAGCCGAAAACGCGTGCTAAAAATAAAAATAAATAAAATCCGGAGGGAGCGCCCAGAGCACGACACGTGGCGAATGGCTGAGAGGCGCCAAGTGGCGCTGATTGTTGTGAGGCTCCCGAAGAAGCGCTCGTTAACTAGTGGCTCCCCAATTAGCCGCACCTGTGTAAATCTCGAAGTGGGGCGGCCCATGTTTATCACTTGCATCGCTGCCCTGTGCGGTAGCCCGACATTTTGCCACAGCGAGTAACGAATAGGGATTTCCCGCAGTGACTCCTAGCCACGTGGCTGCAGGGAGTCATTGTTGGGTCAGCCTAGTAACCACGTGGGCGCATCATGTTGATGCAGCATTTTTTGTTTTTTCTTTCATTTATTCTTTACTATTATTTTTTATTTTGAAATATCTCAATTATATATATATTAAAAAAATTAAGTAAAATTTGTAAAATGTTAATCATGTATTTAAATATTTAAACATCTATAGAAATATGTTTCTAATGTATATGAAAATGAATAATGTGAAGGAAAAAAGTAGAAAATGTTAATCATGTGGAAAAATGTTAACCATGTGTAAGAAAAATGTTTGTGACATTTAAAAATGTAATGCATTTTTTAAAAATTGTATGAAACATTGAGAAAATATATATACAATGTAGAAAAATGTTCAGGTAATGCAAAAATAGAATTACACTCACACAATGTGTGTTTCATTTTAAAAATGTTGGTGAGTTTCGAAAATGTATTCATGATATTTCGAAAAATGTTTGTACAATCTAAAAAATGGTTTCCATAGCTAAATTTCTTATATATCGTTCAAAAAAAGTTCCAAGGTGTATTTGGAAAATGAGTAACATGTATTCCATTTTTTTTCAACAAACATGTTTTAAGAAAAAAAATTAATCATGTATTTGGAAAATCTTAAATGTATATAAAAATGTTCTTACACTATACAAAAAATGTACAATGTGTTTGCAAAAAGTAGACATGTGTTGAATTAAAAAAAAGGAAAAATAAAAAGGGGAATGAAACAAGGAAAAAAGCAAAAAAGCAAAACAAAAAAACAAAGAAAGCCAGAAAGAAACCAAAGAAACCGAAGAAAAACAAATAAAAGTGAAGAAAAAACCCCGGCAAAAAAGGAGAAATGTACAGTAATGGGCCGTAGGCGAGATACCCAAGTTTGAAATCTTCTGAGCACTGGATTGGGATTGTGTTAATTATTGTGAGATTAATTTTTTATTTTAAAGGGGACTACAAGTCTACAATAGGCAAAAGTTAGCTTGCGCTGACCAGTTAATTGTACCCATAAGAAAGCAAAGGCAAAAGCTAAAAGACCAGGAAAAACATGTACGTAATTACAGAGGGGAGGCTAATTGAGCTCTCAAGATTCCCCACTCTAGTAAACGAATCTTGCAAAGATTGCGATGGATATTTGACCATAGAAGGACGTCTTTGGAGCACCTTTTAATGGTGACATGAGGCTCTTCATCTTTATTCGTGAGGATGCATCATAAGGTATAGGGACAGACATTGTCGAACATGGTTGTCCCCATAGACCGATGATAGAGGTGAAATTTGAGGGATCAACGTCTATTGTCTCAAGAGCGTTGGACACCCGTTGGACCGAAGTGCAATGAATGATATGTGGACATTTATCTTAGGTTGGTTGTACAAGGGGCATCCATCAAAATCTTCAATTACCCGATGCAAGCGTTGAGCGGATGTGAATAGATTCCAAGTCACAACAAGATGTGACGATGATTTGGTGATTAGTTATTACAGATAGTGGCAGGGAAGGAATCATCTAGCTTCAACTCAAAGGACCCTATATGCACTGACATTGCATATTAGTTACCGCCAAATATTGTTGACGCGCATATTTGAAACATGCAAGATCGAAATCATAGTAGCTGATATAGAGCGAAGTCTAGCAAGTTCGTTTTTTGCAACCATGATGATGAGCATTTTTTTGAACGAAGGCTCAAGACAAGTCGGATTTTACATTAATAAAGTCATAAACCTACAAGGAATTACAATGATAAAAAACTTATCAAAAAACAAAGAATACATAGTGGTTACAAACAACTCATGGGCTTTGGTTAAACAAGCACAACAATAACAATTATAAAACGTAGTCTGCAACGCTGACATCGGTGTCCATCGCTACAACAACACAAAATAAGCCACACTGACTTCATGCTAATAGGCATATCTCCAAGGCTCAAGGCATCGCACAGTCGACACGCACATAGGTTAATCCTAGAACTCACATGAGCCATCAACGACTATGTCGCTTGGGTAGGGGACAACTTGAAAGGCCCATCACACAGACTGAGCTCTGCTTGAGATGCACTGTCGCCCAGGACACTGCCACAAAGGATAAATAATCCCTCGAATGAAGCTACGAAACCTAAGAAGACACATTGAAGATGGTAGAATTGTATCACCGTGGAAAAGAATCTTACTTGTAGTAGATCCAAGCTCATCCCAATCCTGACACACCATTTCAGCCATAGAAGGGCACCTAAGAAGATCATGAAGCATAAGGGCTACTCAGGGCCCCAAGAAGGTCATGACGCAGACCACAAATGTCTAAAGGAGGAAAACCTCCTAGGCACCAACTTGTATCTACATCCACAGTGAGGTTATGTGAGGATCCATAACGTTGGTGTAGAACACTCCTAGGGTTCCATGCTTGGACCTTGAGATCACCACTTGTCCAAGAAGTAGAATTCTAAAGGAGCTACCGAAATGACAACTAGGGTGCTACCAATGATGATATCTTGAGAGCTATCACACACCTCTCCGCTATAATGTGTTTGATTGCGTCACAAATTTGGAGAATGAAGTCTGGGAGCTTCGTAAATAGCAACAAGGACAAATATCAATCAACAAAAGATCGTGCATAAGATAAAAAATGCTAATAGGCATATCTCCATCGTTCCTTCTTTGAAGCTTGGGGGAGGTTGTCGGGCATCCTGCATCATATTTAACTACTTCATGCGTTTGCTATATAATCTTAGTGGAATATTTACTTTCTGAATTTAGCTACGAAATGTGCTATTAATCATTTAGAGTAATATTATCGATGTATCTCATGATGTGAGGCTATATAATAAAGAGGTGGTATGACAATTTCTTTTCCTTTCATTATTATATACTCTGACATAACTATTGTCCTTATGGATTGTGTGATGTGAGAGATCATGACTTAAAAAATGCTAGGGATTTATAAATTGATATTAATATTCTTACTGAATAATGAAACTTGGTATACAACAAAGGAAGTGCACGTGCAAACATCTCAACAATCTCTTTGGATCGATTTGATAACCTTAAATTATTTCAAAAACTTGAACAATTTATTGTGACTAGGCATGGAAGATAACTAGGTAGCCGTGTATATGTGAATTTAATTAAATCATCACTGAGGGGGTCATCCAATAAGCATTGTCTAGTTTAGAGCCTTTGTAGGCAATATTGTTGTACTAAGTATGAATTATGCTTGTTCATCCCTTCCTTGAGACCAAGCTAATCCTAGAAGTGTCCACCATACATTCCTACATGATTGAGAAAGATCATGCCAAGTAATTTGTCATCATCGTAGTAAATTCAAAATTGCCAACTAAAAATTTATTGGCTAAATTTTGATTGTTTGGGAATTGTAATTTTCAATGAATTGTAATGGGAACCAGAATAACAAAACAAAAATAGCCGTCACCATCCCATGGTGCAATGGGAAACTATTGTTTGAACATATTACATTTAAAGCATTAGAAATACCCGCATGACAATCACTGCTTTCCTCTGTTAAAGGATTATCCTTTATTTTTATGTTGAGTCATTTCCTTCTTTAACAAATTATTGTAGTGTAACCACTACTTTTTGGAGTAAGACCTGCGCTAATGAAGGTTAAGAGCATGTACTCAGTTTAACAATCAGTTTAACAATTTGACGCTGCTAGTGGTTTGATCAAGATCCCATCGCCTCCTCTAGTAGTGGAGCTAGAGCGGGTGATGCCGGCGATGAAGTTGAAGGAGCAAAATGTGAACCTCTGGCATGCCAGATCGGGTCTGAGGTCTCATCTGAGTTGAGTTTCTAACCGGCATAGCCCATGCTTAGCGTGTCAATTGACGATACAGAAACCTTCAGTAGTGTTATAAGGGCGTGTGCATGACCGGAAGTAGTAGAAGGGTTCACACATAAAGCATTTACCCAGGTTCAAGCCCTCATCGTGGAGGTAAAACTCTAGTCCCGCTTTGGATTTGATTGATGTATGGGTTGCCTTATATGAGGGACAATAGAGTTGAAGTGTAAGCTATCGAGACTAGGGTTGAGATTGTAAGATGTCTTAAACTACTCCTGAGCCTCGCCTTAGAAAATAGGGTGAGGCCTAGGGTTACACGGTTTCACAACCGACCTTGAGTCCTACTCAGATTCAGAGCTCTTGACCTGTCCTTCAAGCATGACAAGCTTCTGAAACATAGTCTCTCATGCACTGAGGGCTTGAGCCGTCTCTTGCCCTGTTGGGTCCTAAGGTCGGCCGACCAGCTTCTTGGCAGTCAGGCCACCCCCTACTCTATATTATAGTGTCAGACATTTAGCCGTTGCATTAGTACACACTGTGGTAATCGAGATGGACATGTTATGTTTCTTTTATCTACTGATTGGCATTTCTAGCTTATACAATGCTACATTTTTTATCTGATTATAATATCTTGTACGCACATCATATTTTTTCCATCGATTTTTTGGGATTAAACTTAATGACAAAATGGTTATATATTCAAATGGGAAACATTTTACGTGGGTCGGCCGACCGAACGCTGGGTCGGTCGCATGCCATTCGTTCGATCATGCTTGATGGAACCGACCAGGCATCATGCGATAGAGCATGGCCGTTACATGTGTCCCCTGTGAACCTCACATTCCAAGCAATGACGGACTTATCCATTCCCGTTTACCAATCTGCTAGAACTTCTTTGACGAGCCCGCGTGCCACCGCACCTCACATGGTCAATGAGATCCACCCAACCCACACCTCTTCCTCCTACTTCTCTTGTTTTTTCTATCCTCCACCTCCTTGCCATGAGCGCTGCTGCTCGAGGGGGGAAGACACATGCCCTGCTTGATTCATGGGCGAGGTCGCCAGCGTCGGGGGGCTAGGATGCCATGGACCTCGTGGTCATGGCATACCCTTCTTCGTCAACCGATGAGGGCGCATGCTACAACTAGTGAGTGATAACCCACAAGTATAGGGGGTCGCAACAGTTTTCGAGGGTGGAGTATTCAACCCAAATTTATTGATTCGACACAAGGGTAGCCAAAGAATATTCTCAAGTATTACAGCTGAGTTGTCAATTCAACCACACCTGAAAGAATTAATATCTACAGCAAAATATTTAGTAGCAAAGTAGTATGGAGGTAACGGTAACGGTGGCAAAAGTAACAGTAGTAGTTTTGTAGCAATTGTAACAGTGCCAAAGGCAAAGTAACGTAGCAAAGATCAATATGTGAAAAGCTCATAGGCAATGGATCAATGATGGATAATTATGTCGGATGGCATTCATCATGCAACAGTTATAACCTAGGGTGACATAGAACTAGCTCCAATTCATCAATATAATGTAGGCATGTATTCCGAATATAGTCATACATGCTTATGGAAAAGAACTTGCATGACATATTTTGTCCTACCCTCCAGTGGCAGCCGGGTCCTAATGGAAACTAAGGGATATTAAGGCCTCCTTTTAATAGAGAACCGAACCAAAGCATTAGCACTTAGTGAATACATGAACTCCTCAAACTACGGAAATCACCGGAAAGAAACCCGATTATTGTCACCTTGGGGTATGCGGATCATAACTCGTAATAGGTGTCTAGAACTTGCAAGATAGGATCAAGAACACAAATATATTCATGAAAACATAATAGGTTCAGCTCTGAAATCATGGCACTCAGGCCCTAGTGACAAGCATTAAGCATAGCAAACTCATAACAACATCAATCTCAGAACATAGTGGATACTAGGGATCAAATCTAACAAAACTATCTCGATTAGATGATAAATCTCATCCAACCCATCACCGTCCAGCAAGCCTACGATGGAATTACTCGCGCACGGCGGTGAGCATCATGAAATTGGTGATGGAGGAAGGTTGGTGATAATGATGGCGACGATTTCCCCTCTCCGGAGCCCCGAACGGACTCCAGATCTGCCCTCCCGATGAAGAACATGAGGTGGTGGCGGCGGCTCCGTATCGTAAAACGCGATGAATCCTTCTCTCTGATTTTTTTCTCCCCAAACGTGAATATATGGAGTTGGAGTTGAGATCGGTGGTGGTCCATGGAACCCACAAGGCAGGGGGTGCGCCCTCCACCCTTGTGGACAGCTGGTAGGTCCCCTCCGGTTGATTCTTTCGCCAATATTTTTTATTAATTCCAAAAATATTCTCCGTGTAGTTTCAAGTTATTCCGAGAACTTTTATTTCTGCACAAAAATAACACCAAGGCAATTCTGCTGAAAACAACTTCAGTCCGGGTTAGTTCCATTTAAATCATGCAAATTAGAGTCCAAAACAAGGTCAAAAGAGTTTGGAAAAGTAGATATGATGGAGAATGATCAACTCCCCCAAGCTTAACCCATTGCTTGTCCTCAAGCAATTCAGTTGACAAACTGAAAGTGATAAAGAAAAACTTTTACAAACTCTATTTGATCTTGTTGTTGCAAATATGTAAAGCCAGCATTCAGGTTTTCAGCAAAGATTATGAACTAACCATATTCACAATAACATTTAGGTCTCACATTTACTCATATCAATGGCATAATCAACTAGCGAGTAATAATAATAAATCTCGGATGACAACACTTTTTCAAAACAATCATGATATGATATAACAAGATGGTATCTCGCTAGCCCTTTCTGAGACCTCAAAACATAAATGCAAAGCACCCCTGAAGATCAAGGGCTGACTAGACATTGTAATTCATGGTAAAAGAGATCCAGTCACAGTCATACTCAATATCAATAAATAACAATTGCATACAAATGACAGTGGTGCTCTCTAACTGGTGCTTTTTATAAGAGGATGATGACTCAGCAATAAAAGTAAATAGATAGGCCCTTTCTAGAGGGAAGCTGGGATTTGTAGAGGTGCCAGAGCTTGAGCTTTTGAAACAGGGATGAATATAATTTTGAGCGGTATGCTTTCATTGTCAACATAACATCCAAGAGATCTCGGTATCTTCCATACTAGACACATTATAGGCGGTTCCCAAACAGAATGGTAAAGTTTATACTCCCCCTCCACCAACAAGCACATTTCACGGCTGGTCCAAAACAACGGGTACCGTCCAACTAACAACAGTCTTGAGGGAGTTTTGTTTGAAGTTATATTTTTATTTAATTTGAACATGAAACTGGGCATCCCAATTACCAGTCATTTTCTCGTGAATTATGAGCGGAGTCCACTCATCCTGAGAATAAACCACCTAGCATGGAATATACTGACAGCACCCAGTCGCTACATGAGTGATTCGGGCATACAAAACATATTACCATTTGAAGGTTTAGAGTTTGGCACATGCAAATTTACTTGGAACGGTAGATAAATACTGCATATAGGTAGGTATGGTGGACTCATATGGAACAACTTTGGGTTTATGGAAGTGGATGCACAAGCAGAATTCCCGCTTAGTACAAGTGAAGGCTAGCAAGAGATTAAGGAGCGACCAACTAGAGAGCGACAACAGTCATAAACATGCATTGAGATTAACCAACATTGAGTGCAAGCATGAGTATGATCTAAATCACCATGAACATAAATATCGTAGAGGCTATGTTGATTTTGTTTCAACTACATGCGTGAACATGTGCCAAGTCAAGCCACTCGAATCATTCAAAGGAGGATACCATCCTATCATACTACACCACAACCATTTCAAAAGCATGTTGGCACGCAAGGTAAACCATTATAAACTCCTAGCTAATTAAGCATCGCATGAGTAACTATAATCTCTAATTGTCATTGCAAACATGTTTCATTTATAACGGGCTGAATCAAGAATGATGAACTAATCATATTTACAAAAACAAGATAGGTCGAGTTCATATCAGCTTTTCCTCATCTCAATCATTTCATCACATATCATCATTATTGCCTTTTACTTGCACGACCGAACGGTGTGGATAATAATAATAGTGCACGTGCACTGGACTAAGCTGGAATCTGCAAACATTTATTAAAAGGAGAAGACAAGGTAATATGAGCTCTTTGTTAGATTGACAATAATGCATATGAGAGCCACTCAACATTTTCATCATAGTCTTCTCCTCTCACCCCAAAGAAATAAAATAATTTCAAAGAAACACACTGGAATATTTTTGGATTTTTTGTTTTTTTGAAAAAAGTGAAACAAGAACGAGATAAACTATTTACATGGAAAAGCTCCCAACAAGCAAAAGAAGAACGAGAAATCTTTTTGGGTTTTCTTTTAATACTACTACTAAATAAACATGGAAAGGGAACTAAACAGAAGCTACAACTATTTTTTTGGTTTTTCTTAAAAAAATTCAAACACACAAGAAGAAAGCGAGAGAAAGAAATAAACTAACATGGATAATACAATGAAAAAGTATGAACACCGACAACTAGAATGAGTATGTGAACATGAATGTAATGTCAGTGAGAGATACTTACTTACCCAAGCTTAGGCTTTTGGCCTAAGTTGGTCTATGCCCATGGATCAAAGTAGCCCTCTCCTGTGTACTGAGGAGGATCCTGGGGGTTCCACTGGTTAGCGAGCTCCTGTGGCTCCCACTGATAAATAGACTCTTGATACGGCTCGGGTGATGGTTCTGGCTCGTGAACTGGGGATCCCATCCGCTCCCAGTATGCATAAATGTCCTCGGGCATGATGAGGTACGTGCTGAATGAATATTAAACAAAGAAGGTGCAGGCAAGGTAATAATATGACAAGTCTTCTCGCTAAATACCAGGTTATAGATGAGTCTCTTATCATCGTCTTTCCTAATAAAATCATGTGCTACCATATTGTCATAATCTAAGTATATAGTGGGTAGCAGCTTCTCCTCCCTCTCATCATGCCTAATGGGTATCTCGAAGCATTTAGCAAGGCGGGAGGCATAGATACCTCAGAAAATAGGCCCCTTCGAATGGTTTAAGCTCAATCGTCGAGCAACCATAGCACCCAAACTGAAAGTTCTATCACGAAGTAAATCATGGCGCAAAATAGCAAGGTCAGGAGCACTATGGCTTCCACTCTCCCCGCAACCAATTAAACATCTCCCGACAAATAATGAGTACTAGCGCAAAACAAGAAAAAAAATTAAACTAGCCACTCTCGCTTCCGACACCTTTCTCCTTTCCCCAACGGTAACTTCATCAATAAAATCTTCCACATCTCTAGGACATGGCTCATCGACGCTGCCCTCATAAGGTAATTTGCAAACCTCAAAGTCATAAAGCGCCATCTCCTTATATATGCTCATCATATAAGTGAAATTCTACCGTGGGTGGTGATCTCCTAGCATGAAAGTGAAAATTTTGCACAAAAGTATTAGTGAGTAGGAGGTATTGAGCACACTTATCGTTGAGGAAGTCAGTGATGGCTGCATTCACAGCCAAATAATAGAAATCATCATAAATTCTGGCCGCACCAAGAATGCATCACTTGGTCATTCACACGGCCAAACCTTTGCGGTGCGGGGGAATGTTATACTTGGGCTTCTTCTTCTCTTCATTTTCATTTCCTTTAGAACCACAACTTGAAGAGCCTCTTAACAATCTCCTCATCATTTTCTTCCTTTGAAAATTTCTGAAATTTTTAGTGACTCAAATTAGAAGTGAACCAAACTCAACAAGATTGATAGCAACTACTCCTACAAGTGTCTAGAGGCTATATCATGCATCAAAACTACTTTGGACCATATAAATTTGACATGCAAGCTCAAGAACAGGGTCACCACAGCAGCAAAAAATTGCAATAAATAAAGCACTAGAACAAAAATTAATTGGACCAATGGAGGAGTCACATACCGAAGAACAATCCCCCAAAACAGTTTTGCAAATGAAGCTTTGCACAAGGAGATCGAAAATGGCAGCAAGGTGAGCTAGAACACGGGTTTGAGCAACGGGATGATTTTTTCTAGAGGAAGACGAAGTGGATGGGTCCTGGAATAAGTGAGGGGGCCTACGTGGGACCCACAAGGCAGGGGGCGCCCAGGGGGTAGGGCGCGCCCTCCACCCTTGTGGCCCACTGGTGCATCCCCCTGGTGCATGTTTAGTGCCATAAGTTCTAAAATATTTTATAAAAAATCATACTAAATTTTCAGGGCATTTGGAGAACTTTTATTTTTGGGACATTTTTTATTGCACGAATAGTTCAGAAAACAGACGAATAATACTATTTTTGCTTATTTATTCTAAATAACAGAAAGTAAAAAGTAGGTACAGAAAGTTGTGCTTTCTAAATTCATCCATCTCATGCTGATCAAAAGGATCTATTAACAAGGTTGATCAAGTCTTATTAACAAACTTCTTCTGAAGGACATGAAACCGGAGAATTTTTGAATAACACTAGGTTACCTCAACGGGGATATGCAAGTCCCCAACAATAAGAATATTTCTTTTTGACAGTAGGAAGAGGGAATTCAAAACCTCCAATAGTAATAGTTGAAAATTTTCCAATAGAACTGATACTATGAACTTGATGTTGTTTCTTCAGAAAGTGTACTGTATGTTCATTAGCGTTAACATGAAAAGTGACATTGCCTTTGTTGCAATCAACAACAGCCCATCTAGTATTGAAAAAGGGTCTACCAAGGATGATAGACATACTGTCGTCCTTGGGAATATCAAGAATAACGAAGTCTGTTAAGATAGTAACATTTGCAACCAGAACAGGCACATCCTCACAAATACCGATGGGTATAGCAGTTGATTTATCAGCCATTTGCAAAGAGATTTCAGTAGGTGTCAACTTATTCAATTCAAGTCTACGATATAAAGTTAAAGGCATAACACTAACACTGGCTCCAAGATCACATAAAGCAGTTTTTACATAGTTTCTTTTAATGGAGCATGAAATAGTTGGTACTCCTGGATCTCCAAGTTTCTTTGGTATTCCACCCTTAAAAGTACAATTAGCAAGCATGGTGGAAATTTCAGCTTCCGATATCCTTCTTTTATTTGTAACAATATCTTTCATATACTTAGCATAAGGAGACATTTTCAGCATATCAGTCAAACGCATACGCAAAAAGATAGGTCTAATCATTTCAGCAAAGTGCTCAAAATCCTCATCATCCTTTTTCTTGGATGGCTTAGGAGGAAAGGGCATGGGTTTTTGAACCCATGGTTCTCTTTCCCTACCATGTTTCCTAGCAATGAAGTCTCTCTTATCATAATGTTGATTCTTTGATTGTGGGTTTTCAAGATCAACAACAGGTTCAATCTCTACATCATTATCATTGCTAGGTTGGGCATCAACATCAACATCATCATTAACATTGTCACTAGGTTCATGTTCACCATCAGATTGTGTCTCAGCATCAGAAATAGAAATATCATTGGGATTCTCAGGTGTATCTATAATAGGTTCACTAGAAGTATGCAAAGTCCTATCAGTTTTCTTTTTCTTTTTATTAGAAGGACTAGGTGCATCTGTATTAGTTCTCTGAGAATCTTGCTCAACTCTCTTAGGATGGCCGTCAGGATACAAAGGTTCCTGAGTCATCTTACCACCTCTAGTCATAATCCTAACAACATTATCATTGTTCTTACTATTCAACTCATTGAGCAAATCATCATGTGCCTTAAGTACTTGTTCAACTTGAGTTTTAACCATGGAAGCATGCTTATTAATAAGCTTAAGATCATTAACAGTTCTACTCATATAATCACCCAAGCATTCAAGCATGGAAGCATTATGTTTCAATTGTCTACTAACATAAGCTTTAAAGTTTTCTTGTTTAACAATAAAATTATCAAACTCATCCAAGCATTGACTAGCAGACATATTATGAGGAATATCACCTTCATCAAATCTATAGAGAGAATTGATGTCGCTTGAAGCTACGTCGGTATTTCCCCAAAGAGGAAGGGATGATGCAGCACACCGGCGGTAGGTCTTTCCCTCAGATATGAAACCAAGGTTATCAAACAAGTAGGAGAACCAAGCAACACAACGTAAACAACCCCTACACAGAGATAACAAATCCTCGCAACTCGACGTGTTAAAGGGGTTGTCAATCCCTTTCGGCGTACGGCGCTTCAAGTAGGCAAACGAACGTGATATAAATTTGTTGTAAATTGATAGATCGAATGCCAAATAAAATAAATAAGAATAAATTGCAGCAAGGTATTTTTGTATTTTTGGTTTAATAGATCTGAAAATAAATGCAAGGAAAAAGTAGATCGCAAAGGCAAATATATGAGAAAGAGACCCCGGGGCCGTAGGTTCCACTAGTGGCTTCTCTCGAGAAAAATAGCAAACGGTGGGTGAGCAAATTACTGTTGGGCAATTGATAGAACTTCAACTACTCATGACGATATCCAGACAATGATCATTATATATGCATCATGTCCAAGATTATTAGACCGACTCTTGCCCGCATCTACTACTATTACTCCACACATCGACCGCTATCCAGCATGAATCTAGTGTATTAAGTTCATGGAGAAACAGAGTAATGCAATAAGAACGATGACATGATGTAGACAAGATCTATCTATGTAGAGATAGACCCCATCGTTTTATCCTTAGTAGCAACGATACATACGTGTCAGTTCCCTTTCTGTCACTGGGATCAAGCACCGTAAGATCGAACCCACTACAAAGCACCTCTTCCGATTGCAAGATAAATAGATCAAGTTGGCCAAACAAAACCCAAATATCGGGGAATAAATATGAGTCTATAAGAGATCATGCATAAAAGAACTCAAATACTTTCACGGATATAAAAAGATAGATCTGATCATAACCTCGAAGTTCATCGATCCCAACAAACACACCGGAAAAGAGTTACATCATATGGATCTCAAAGAGACCATTGTATTGAGAATTCAGAGAGAGAGAGAGAGAGAGAGAGAGAGAGAGAGAGAGAGAGAGAGAGAGAGAGAGAGGAACCCATCTAGCTACTAACTACGGACCCGAAGGTCTACAAAGAACTACTCACGCATCATCGGAGAGGCACCAACGGAGGTGGTGAACCCCATCCGAGATGGTGTCTAGATTGGATCTGGTGCTTCTGGACTCTGCGGTGGCTGGATGAATATTTCATCAATGCCTTTAGGGTTTCTGGAATATTGGGGTATTTATAAAGCAAAGAGGCGGTCCAGGGGGCATCCGCGGTGGGCACAACCCACCAGGGCATGCCCTGGTGGGTTGTGCCCTCCTCGAGGCACCCCCAGGCGCAACCAGGGCCCATTACGTTCCTTCTGGTCCATAAAAATCTCCGTAAAGTTTTGTTGCGTTTGGACTCTGTCTGATATTGATTTCCTGCGATGTAAAAAACATGCAGAAAACAACAACTAGCACTTGGCACTATGTCAATAGGTTAGTACCAAAAATGATATAAAATGGCTATAAAATGATTATAAAACATCCAGGATTGATAATATAACAGCATGGAACATGCAAAAGTTATAGATACGTTCGAGACGTATCAGCATCCCCAAGCTTAACTCCTACTCGTCCTCGAGTAGGGAAGTGATAAAAGCAGAATTTTTAATGTGGAATGCTGCCTATCATGTCATATCATATTCTTTTCTTTACAACATGGACATTTGGACTTTTATATTGTTCAAAGCAATAGTCTAGTTTTGACATGATAATTTAAATACTTAAGCATATCAAGAAGCAACCATGTCTTTGAAAATATCAACGCTAAAATAAGTTATCCCTAGCCCATCATGCACAACCATCTATCCATTCGTGAAACACACTCGCGTATTAGGTACACCCAATACTTAAGTACGATCATATTTCCTCCTAGTTGGTGCTTTTGTAAGAGAAGATGGAGACTCAAAAATAAAAATTGCATAAAGTAAAAGAAAGGCCCTTCATAGAGCGAAGTAGGGATTTGTAGAGGTGCCAGAGCTCAAAGAGAAAAACTTAGAGATAAAAACATTTTGGGAGGTGTATCCATCCCACCAACGAAAATGAATTAGAGTTACCAACACTTTCCATGCTAGATATATCATAGGCGGTTCCCAAAATAGAAAATAAAGTTTATTCCTTTTTCAACCATACTTTCACTTTCCATGGCTAGCCGTATCAACGGTTGCCCTCCATACCAACACTTTCCAAGGAATTTATTATTTGACAACATGAAGTAAATTCATTTTTCATTTCGGGACTGGGCATCCCTAATACCTTTGCCTTACTCTCGTGCAATGACAAGTGAATAAACACTCATCTTGAGAATAACACATCTAGCATGGAAAATATTAGCCACCCCTCACCGCTCCGCGAGCGAAACAAACACACAAAAGAGAAGTTTATTTTGAAAATTAGAGGTGGCACATACAAATTTGCTTAGAACGACAAAATAATACCGCATATAGGTAGATATAGTGGACTCATGTGGCAAAACTGGTTAAAAGGTTTTTGGATGCACAAGTAGAGATCATACTTAGTGCAAAATGAAGTCTAGCAAAAGATTGCGAAGCAACCAACCAAGAAACAAATAATCTCATATGCAAGCATTAAGCATAAATAAAACCGAATAATGCACCACAAGTCGGATATAATTTCATTGCATGACTATTGACTTTCATACTTGCATAGGGAATCACAAACCTTAACACCAATATACTTACTAAAGCATAATTACTCATCAACATAATTCACATATCACATCATCATATCTTAGAACTACTACTAAGAATCAAGTTTATTTTGTCCAGTGATCTTCATGAAAGTTTTTATTATATCCTTCTTGGATATCTTTCACTTTGGGAGTAATTTTCATGTGTTGCTTTTCATAAGCTCAAACAAATATAAGTGAAGATCATGAGCATAAGTTTTTCTTTCTCTCAAATTAATTTAAGTGAAGCAAGAGAGAATTTCTTGAAAATTTACTAACTCTCAAATAAATCTAAGTGAAGCAAGAGAGCATTTCTTCAAAAATACTAAAGCACACCATGCTCAAAAAGATCTAAGTGAGGCACTAGAGCAAGTCCTTAGCTCATAAAAATTTAAGTGAAGCATAGAGAGCAATTTTAACAAGTCATGACATAATTTTGGCTCTCTCAAATAGGTGTGTCCAGCAAGGGATCAAGACTTAAAACACAAAATAAAACAAGCAAAGACTCATATCATACAAGACGCTCCAAGTAGAACACATATTATGTGACGAATAAAAATATAGCTTCAAGTAAAATACCGATGGTTGTTAGAAGAAAGAGGGGATGCCACTCGGGGGCATCCCCATGCTTAGTTGGTTGCTCATTTTTGGATAGTAGCTTGGGATGCCGGGGCACCCCCAAGCTTAGAATCTTCTATCCTTTATTCCTTCATCCATCATAAGATAACCCAAAACTTGAAAACTTCAATCACACAAAACTCAACAAAACCTCCATGAGATCCGTTAGTAAAAGAAAGCAAATCACTACTATAAGTGATGTACCAAACAAATTCATATTTTGCTTTTCCATTATATCTACTGTATTCCAACTTTTCTATGGCAAAAACTCATCAAATAAAACCATAGAGCCATCAAAATAAGCACACAACACAAAGAAAACAGAATATGTCAAAACAAAACAGTCTGTAGCAATCTGACTATTTCAAAAACTTCTGGAACTCCAAAAATTCTGAAAAATTAGGACGACCTGAGAAATTTGTATATTAATCTTCTGCAAAACGAATTGGTATTTTATCACGCTCTAGTAAAAAATGAGAATTGTTTTCATCAGCGCAAAAGTTTCTATTTTTCAGCAAGATCAAACAACTATCACCCAAGAAGATTCTAAAGGCTTTACTTGGCACAAACACTAACTAAAACAAAAAAACAGTCATAACAGTAGCATAATTGTGCAAACACTCAAGAACAGAAAGAAAAAAGCAAAACTAAATTTTATTCATTGGGTTGCCTCCCAACAAGCGCTATAGTTTTATGCCCCTAGCTAGGCATAATATTTCGACGATGCTCACACGAAAGATAAGAATTGAAACATAAAGAGAGCATCATGAAACATATGAAAACATATTTAAGTCTAACATACTTCCTATGCATAGGGATTTTATAGGAAAACAAATTATCAAGACAAGAAATATCTAGCATATGCATAGGAGAGAAATAAAACATTGACAATCTCAACATAACGAGAGGAAATTTAGTGACATGAAAATTTCTACAACCATATTTTCCTCTCTCATAATAATTACATGTAGGATCATAATTAAATTGAACAATATAACTATCACAAATATTCTCTTCATGCTCCACATGAATTTAAAGTTGACACTCTTCCAAAATAGTGTGATTATCATCAAATAAAGTCATGACCTCTCCAAGCCCACTTTTAACAAAAGAACACTCTCCAAATATGTGGGATTATTTTTAGCTAAAGTTGACACTCTTCCAAACCCACTTTTAATATTTCGCAAGCATAATCATCATGAGGTTTAAATAAATTTTCAAGATCATAAGAATCATTATCACCCCAATCATGATCATTGCAATAAGTAGTGTACATAGCAAAACAAGCATCCCCAAGCTTGGGGTTTTGCATATTATTACCACAATTAACATTAGTAGAATTTATAGTAAAATCATTGCAGTCCTGATTTTCATTCAAGGAACTATCATGAATCACTTTACGAATTTCTTCATCACAATTTTCAGATTCACGAATCCCAAGCAAAACTTCATAGAGATAATCTAGTGCACTCAAATCACTAGCAATTGGTTCATGATAATTGGATCTCCTAAAAAGATTAGCAAGTGGATGAGGATCCATATCAATAAACTTTTATCAAGCAAAGATAGCAAACGAACAAAAAGGCAAACAAAAAGAAGGCAAATAAAATGGCAAATTTTTGTGAAGTGGGGGAGAGGAAAACGAGAGGCAAATGGAAAATAATGTAAGTTGTGAGGAGATGATATTTGTGATTAGGAACCTGGTATATGTTGAACATCCTCCCCGGCAACGGCGCCTGAAATTCCTTTTGATGTCGCTTGAAGCTACGTCGTTATTTCCCCAAAGAGGAAGTGATGATGCAGCACAACGGTGGTAGGTATTTCCCTCAGATATGAAACCAAGGTTATCGAACCAGTAGGAGAACCAAGCAACACAACGGAAATAGCCCCTGCACACAGATAACAAATCCTCGCAACCCGACGTGTTAAAGGGGTTGTCAATCCCTTTCGCGGTACGGCGCCTCAAGTAGGCAAACTGACGTGAGATAAATTTGTAGTAAATTGATAGATCGAACGCCAAATAAAATAAATAATAATAAATTGCAGCAAGGTATTTTTGTATTTTTGGTTTAATAGATCTGAAAATAAATGCAAGGAAAAAGTAGATCGCAAAGGCAAATATATGAGAAAGAGACCCGGGGGCCGTAGGTTTCACTAGTGGCTTCTCTCGAGAAAAACAACAAACGGTGGGTGATCAAATTACTGTTGGGCAATTGATAGAACATCAAATACTCATGGCGATATCCAGGCAATGATCATTATATAGGCATCACGTCCAAGATTAGTAGACCGACTCCTGCCTGCATCTACTACTATTACTCCAGACATCGACCGCTATCCAGCATGCATCTAGTGTATTAAGTTCATGGAGAAACAAAGTAATGCAATAAGAACGATGACATGATGTAGACAAGATCTATCTATGTAGATATAGACCCCACCGTTCTATCCTTAGTAGCAACGATACATACGTGTCGGTTCCCTTTCTGCCACTGGGATCAAACACCGTAAGATCGAACCCACTACAAAGCACCTCTTCCCATTGCAAGATAAATAGATCAAGTTGGACAAACAAAACCCAAATATCGAAGAAGAAATACGAGGCTATAAGATATCATGCATAAAAGAGATCAAAGAAACTCAAATACTTTCATGGATATAAAAAGATAGATCTGATCATAAACTCAAAGTTCATCGATCCCAACAAACACACCGCAAAAGAGTTACATCATATGGATCTCCAAGAGGCCATTGTATTGAGAATTCAGAGAGAGAGAGGAAGCCATCTAGATACTAACTACGGACCCGAAGGTCTATAAAGAACTACTCACGCATCATCGGAGAGGCACCAATGGAGGTGGTGAACCCCGTCCGAGATGGTGTCTAGATTGGATCTGGTGGTTCTGGACTCTGCGGCTGCTGGATTAATATTTCGTTGATGCCTTTAGGGTTTCTGGAATATTGGGGTATTTATAGAGCAAAGAGGCGGTCCGGGGGGCACCCGAGGTGGGCATAACCCACCAGGGTGCGCCTAGGCCTCCTGGCGCGCACTGGTGGGTTGTGCCCTCCTCGAGGCACCCCAGACGCAGCCAGGGCCCATTACGTTCCTTCTAGTCCAAATAAATCTCCATAAAGTTTCGTTGCGTTTTGACTCCGTCTGATATTGATTTCCTGCGATGTAAAAAACATGCAGAAAGCAGCAACTGGCACTTGGCACTATGTCGATAGGTTAGTACCAAAAATGATATAAAATGGCTATAAAATGATTATAAAACATCCAAGATTGATAATATAACAACATGGAACAAGCAAAAATTATAGATACACTGGAGATGTATCAAGAATTTACCTCTACTACCCGTGTCGGGTTATCAAGACCATGTATTTCTTCAATAGGTGCTAAATTCTTAACATCTTCAACTTAAACACCTTTTTCTTTCAGAGATTTCTTTTCCTCTTGCGTATCTTTAGGACTGAGAAATAGAATACCTCTTTTCTTCGGAGTTGGCTTAGGAGTTGGTTCAGGAAGTGTCCAATCATTATCATTACTCAATATATTATTCAATAGCAATTCAGCTTGCTCAACAGTTCGTTCCCTGAAAACACAAACAACACAACTATCTTGGTGGTCCCTAGAAGCATCGGTTAGTTCATTATAAAAGATATCAAGTATTTCATTTTTCTTGAGAGGATGATCAGGTAAAGCATTATGTAATTGGAGAAGCCTCCCCCAAGCTTGTGGGAGACTCTCTTCTTAAATTTGCACAAAGTTAAATATTTCCTTTAAAGTAGCTTGTTTCTTATGAGCAGGGAAATATTTTTTAGAGAAGTAGTAAATCATATCCCGAGGACTACACACACAACCAGGAGCAAGAGAATTAAACCATAACTTAGCATCACCCTTTAACGAGAAAGGAAACAATTTAAGAATATAGTAATAGCGAATGTTTTCCTCATGAGCAAATAGGGTGGCTATATCATTCAATTTAGTAAGATGTGCCATAACAGTTTCACATTCATAACCATAGAAAGGATCATATTCAACCAAAGTAATTAACTCAAGATTGACAGAGAATTCATAATCCTTATTAGTAACAAAGATAGGTGAAGTAGCAAACTTAGGATCATATTGCATTCTAGCATTCAAAGACTTTTCTTTCAGCTTAGCTAACAGTTTCTTAAGATCATCTCTATCATTATAAGCAAAAAAGTCTCTAGCAATTTCTTCATCCATAATATAACCCTCGGGTACAATAGGAAGTTCATATCTAGGAGAGCTAGTCTTATCAGGTGTTTCAAAGTTTTCAGTTTCAATAATTTCATCAGTTTCAGAAATATCATCATCTTCAGTATAATCAATAGTTCTAACTCTAGCAAGATGTTCATCAAGTAATTCACCCAGTGGCACAATTTTATCAAGAAAAGTAGTAGCATCATAAGCATCTTTCATAGCAAAAGTAGCATCATCAATAACATGCGACATATCAGAATCAATAGCAGGTGTAGGTGTCGCAAGTTTACTCAAAACAAAAGGTGAATCAAGTGCAGAGCTAGATGGCAGTTCCTTACCTCCCCTCGTAGTAAATGGAAAAATCTTGGTTCTAGTATCTTTCAAATTCCTCATAGTGATCAACATATATAAATACCAAGCGACTTAGAGAATAGAGCTATGCTCCCCAGCAACGGTGCCAGAAAAAGGTCTTGATAACCCACAAGTATAGGGGATCACAATAGTTTTCGAGGGTAGAGTATTCAACCCAAATTTATTGATTCGATACAAGGGGAGCCAAAGAATATTCTCAGGTATTAGCAGCTGATTTGTCAATTCAACCACACATGAAAGACTCAAAATATTTAGTAGCAAAGTAGTATGGAAGTAATGATAATGGTGGCAAAAGTAACAGTAGTAGTTTTGTAGCAATTTAAAAGTGGCAACGACAAAGTAACATAGCAAAGATCAATATGTGAAAAGCTCGTAGGCAATGGATCAATGATGGATAATTATGTCGGATGGCATTCATCATGCAACATTTAAAACCTAGGGAGACATAGAACTAGCTCCAATTCATCAATATAATGTAGGCATGTATTCCGAATATAGTCATACGTGCTGATGGAAAAGAACTTGCATGACATCTTTTGTCCTACCCTCCCGGGGCAGCGGGGTCCTATTGGAAACAAAAGGATATTAAGGCCTCCTTTTAATAGAGAACCGGACCAAAGCATTAGCACTTAGTGAATACATGAACTCCTCAAACTACGGTAATCACCGGAAAGAATCCCAATTATTGTCACCTTGGGGTATGCGGATCATAACTCGTAATAGGTGTCTAGAACTTGCAAGATAGGATCAAGAACACAAATATATTCATGAAAACATAATAGGTTCAGATATGAAATCATGGCACTCGGGCCCTAGTGACAAGCATTAAGCATAGCAAAGTCATAGCAACATCAATCTCAAAACATAGTGGATACTAGGGATCAAACCCTAACAAAACTAATTTGATTACATGATAAATCTCATCCAACTCATCATCGTCCAGTCAGCCTATGATGGAATTACTCACGCACGACGGTGAGCATCATAAAATTGGTGATGGAGGAAGGTTGGTGATGACGATGGCGACGATTTCCCTCTCCGGAGCCCCGAACGGACTCCAGATTTGCCCTCCCGATGAAGAACAGGAGGTGGCGGCGGCTCCGTATCGTAAAACGCGATGAATCCTTCTCTCTAATTTTTCTCCCCGCACGTGAATATATGGAGTTGGAGTTGATGTCGGTGGAGGTCCAGGGGACGCACAAGGCAGGGGCGTGCCCTAGGGGGGTGGGCACGCCCTCCACCCTTGTGGACAATTGGTGGGTTCCCTCCGGTTGATTCTTTCGCCAATATTTTTTATTAATTCCAAAAATATTATCCGTGAAGTTTCAGGTCATTCCGAGAACTTTTATTTCTGCACAAAAATAACACCAAGGCAATTCTGCTAAAAAAAGCGTCAGTCCGGGTTAGTTCCATTTAAATCATGCAAATTAGAGTCCAAATCAAGGGCAAAAGAGTTTGGAAAAGTAGATACGATGGAGATGTATCAGCGAGTGACCATGCTACAACCGGTGCCATGGGTTGATGGGACCAGCTACGCGAATTGTCAGGATCAAGGGTCGCTAGCGCTGGAAAACTGCTACACCCGGATGCACTTTTTGCTGGAACCGGCAAGTTGGATTGCTGGAACCGGCGACCATGAAAACTTTTTTTTGCAATCGACTTCTTGTTTTGCTGGGACTAGCCATATATTTTGTTGGGAATCGTTGCATGGAAAACAAAAAAAATTCTATCCATGGAGATGCATAGCAATGAGAGGGAGAGTGTGTCTACGTACCCTCGTAGACCGTAAGCGGAAGAGTTTCTCAATGCGGTTGATGTAGTAGAACTTCTTCGCGCTTCAACCGATCAAGTACCGAACGTACGACACCTCCGCGTTCTGCACTCGTTCAGCTTGGTGACGTCCTCCGCCTTCTTGATCTAGCAAGATGGCGAGGTAGTAGATGAGTTCTGGCAGCACGACGGTGTGCTGACGGTGATGGTGATGTGATCACCTCAGGGCTTCGCCTAAGCACTACGAAAATATGACCGAGGGAGTAAACAGTGGACGGGGGCACTGCACACGGCTAAGACAATGTTTTTTCTCGTGTGGCGACCCCTACCCATTTATATATAGGTGGGAGGGGAGGAGGCAGCCCCTAGGGCGCCCCAAGAGACCTGGCGGCAGCCCTAGGGTTGCTGCCTTGCCCTACGACCCCCTTTCCTTGTAAGAAGAAGGGGGGAGGAAAGAGGGGGGGGGGGGGGCGAGGGAAGGAAGGGGGAGTCCTATTCCACACTTTCCTTTCCCTCCCCTCTTTCCTTCTCCTCCTCATAGGGCCGGCCACTATAGGGGTGCACCAGCCCCTTGTGGGCAGGTGTGTTCCCTCTCTTGGCCCATAAGGCCCATATCTTTGCTGAGGTTGCCAGAAACTCCTTTTCAGTGACCCGATAAGTATCTGGTACCAGCCGAAACACTTCCGGTGTACGAATACCATCATCCTATATATCAATCTTTACCCCTCGACCATTTCGAGACTACTTATCATGTCTGTGATCTCATCCGGGACTCCGAACAACATTTTGTCACCAAATCACATAACTCATATAATACTATATCGTCAACGAACATTAAGCGTGCGGACCCTACGGGTTTGAGAACTAACACTTGTGACGCCCGGATAGTTAAGCTACAGTAACCCTCTGCTAATGAAGCCACGTCACTCCGGTTACTGTTGTTCATCTCGCGGAGAATCAAGTCCCGTTCAAATTCAAATTCAAATAACAAGTGAAATTCTAAACTTCTCAAACATGAAAACTAAAATGTTCATAAGGTGGCAAATAATCCCTAACTAATTTTTTGATGGTGGAACCAACCCTTTTCAAAATGTTTAAATGCCCTAAACTAAATAAAAACCATGGCTAAATAACCTTTTAATTGCCTTTTAAATTATAAAAATATTAAACTAACTTATTTTGGGTCCAAACCAGGTTGGGCAGTGGCATAAATTAATGATACAAATTTAGGTGCTAACTTGGTATTTTATAAAACTAAAATAAATGAAACTATAATAGAAAAAAGAAAAGTGAAAATAAAATAATAATAGAAAAGAATATAAAAAGTGAAACAAAGCCCCTTGCTGGGCCGTGGCCCAGCTCGCCACCAGGTCACAATAGGCCGTCCCACCCCGCCTCCCTTATCCCTCCTCCCCCGCAAACCCTAACCCCCTGTCGCCCCGCTCCTTCCCAATGTCGTTCCCCTCTCCTCAATCCAGATCGGATCGGGGCTCGCACGCACGACGCCGCCGCCGCCCGGAGCGCCTCCGCCTCGGCCACCTCGTCATCGACCACGTCGCCGCCTCGCCATACTCTCTGTCGTCGCCTCGTCCCCGTCGTCCTCCCCACGCCCCACTGCCTAAGACCCTACGACCCTGCCGTGAGCTCCGACCTCCCTCCCTCCCTCCCCTTATCCTCTGTCACCGGCGCTGTCCACTCACGCGCGCATGACCGTAGCCCCACCCCGTCGCCCCTGCTCGCCTGGCCTCGACCTGGCGCGTGCCCACGCTCGCCCGACCACCCGCATCACGCTCGCCGCCGGCGCACCGCGACCTCCGCCCGCACCCGCGCTTGGAGCTCGCTCCGCCGTGGCCTCGCCCCGCCCGGCGCGCCCCCGCGCACGCATGCCCGAACCCCACCTCGCTCTGCCGTTGCAGCTGCTGCTCCATCACACTGCCGACCGCACCCGCGCCGGCCACATCCCGGCGCCCTAACGCCGCGCTTCGCCCCGTCTGGCTCGTCCGCTGCCGCCCCTGGCCATCCTCTTCCCTGCGCCGCCCGCTCATTACTGCTCTGACCCCACGGCTGGCTGATGCTGCTGTTGCCTCCGCCACCTGACGCAGCTGCTGCCGCCCTTCTGCCCCCCGGCTCACCGGCTGCCCTCGCTCCACCCGCGCCCCGCTCGCTCCTCGAGCCGCGGTCGTGCCGCTCGCCGTCCCACCATTTTCCCGCGCCGCCTCGCGCTCTCCTTCGTGCCCTCCCCTGTTTGTCTCCTGTCGCCGCCTGCCGCTGCGCGTCGGCCCGCGCCCGTCGCTGCCCTCCCGTCGGCGACCCCCCTCCAGCGACCGCCCGCGCCTCGTAGCCGGTCACTGCCCCGCGACCACCTCCACTCGCGCCTTGGGCCACGCCGTCCCACCCCCACGCGTTGGCCGTCGCCCGGGCTGCGGTTCCGCCCGTAGCAACCGTTCGGGCTACGCCCGATAATCACGCCCGGTAGGCCCCCTGGGCCTATGACGAGGGGCCCCACGCCAGAACGATATTTTTAAAAGGTTAAAATAAATAAATTAGTAATTAATTAATGAGTAATTGAGCTAATTAATCTTGTCTAACTAATCTAATTAAAATGAATTAACCTAATCACTTAGTTAGTCTAATTAACATGTTTAGTTAGTCCGAGACAATGACGAATGGGACCCACTTGTCAGTTTGACCGGTCGACGGACAAAGTTGACCGCTAACGTCATGCTGACGGCATAATTACATTTTCTAGTTAAATTAATTCTAAAAATGAATTAAATCTTTAAAAATTAATATAAAATAATCCGTATCTCGGATGAAAATACTTTGTACATGAAAGTTGCTCAGAATGACGAGACGAATCCGAATACGCAACCTGTTCGTCCGCCACATGTCCCTACCATAGCTAACTAACAACTTTCCTCTTCCGTCTCATCTGTCCGAAAACGCGAAACACCGGGGATACTTTCCCGGATGTTTCCCCCCTTCGCCGGTATCACCTCATGTTGCGTTAGGGCACACCTGGCACCGTTACTTGTCATGTCATGCAGCGATATGCATCTGTTTGCATTGTATTCATTGTTTCTTCCCTCTCTTCTCTCCGGTAGACTACGAGACTGACGCCGCTGCTGGTGCCCCGATCGACTACGTTGTTGACGACCCCTCCTTGCCAGAGCAACCAGGCAAGCCCCCCCTTGATCAACCAGATATCGCCTATTCTTCTCTCTACTGCTTGCATTAGAGTAGTGTAGCATGTTACTGCTTTCCGTTAATCCTATTCTGATGCATAGCCTGTCTTTGCTACTACTGTTGTTACCTTTACCTGCAATCCTAAGTGCTTAGTATAGGATGCTAGTATTTCATCGGTGGCCCTACATTCTTGTTCGTCTGCCATGCTATACTACCGGGCCGTGATCACTCGGAAATTGATCATGGGTATATACTTATATACATAATGAGTGATGCATTTGGTAACTAAAGTCGGGTCGGCTTGTTGAGTACCCGCGGTTGATTCATGGATTGGGGGCTGAAAGGACATACTTTCCCGACGGCCCTCTGTGTGGATCTTTGTGGCGGAGAGACAGGGCAGGTTGAGACCACCTAGGTGAGAGGTGGGCCTGACCCTGGTCGGCGTCCGTGGTTACATCAATTAACACGCTTAACGAGATCTTGGTATTTGATCTGAGTCTGGCCACTGGCCTATACGCACTAACCAACTACGTGGGAACAATTATGGGCACTCGATGTCGTGATATCAGTCGAAGCTTTCTTGACGTCAGCGACTGAGCGCACGCGCCAGATTGGACTAGAACGCCTGCTCTTGTATTAGGGAGGCTAGGTCTGCTTATCGGCCACGTACGCAACGTGCAGGTGTGCAATGGGCGATGGGCCCAGACCCCTACGCTCATAGGATTTAGACCGGCGTGCTGACCTCTCTGTTGTGCCTAGGTGGGGCTGCAATGTGTTGATCTTCCGAGGCCGGGCATGACCCAGAAAAGTGTGTCCGTCCAGAGGGATCGAGCGTGTTGGGTAATGTGCTGCACCCCTGCAGGGAAGTTTATCTATTCGAATAGTCGTGTCCCTCGGTAAAAGGATGACCCGTAGTCATACCTCGTCCTTATGACAACTAGAATCGAACACTCAATAAAACACACCCTTTCAAGTGCTAGATACAACCCGGTGATCGCTCTCTAATAGGGCGACGAGGAGAGGATCGCCGGGTAGGATTATGCTATGCGATGATACTTGGTTAACTTACCATCTACTCTCTTCTACTGCTACAAGAGGGAGGCTGCCAGAAGTGTAGTCTTTGATAGGACTAGCTATCCCCCTCTTATTCTGGCATTCTGCAGTTCAGTCCACAGATACTATCCATTTCATTGATACCAATGCATATGTAGTGTAGATCCTTGCTTGCGAGTACTTTGGATGAGTACTCACGGTTGCTTTGCTCCACCTTTCCCCCTTTCTATACCAGGTTGTCGCAACCGGATGCTGGAGTCCAGGAGCCAGGAGCCAGAGGATCCCGAGGATGATTCTACGTGGACTTCGACTTCGAGGAGTAGTTAGGAGGTCCCAGGCAGGAGGCCTTGCCTTTTCGATCGTTGCTAATTTTGTGCTAGCCTTCTTAAGGCAAACTTGTTTAACTTATGTTTGTACTCAGATATTATTGCTTCCGTTGACTCTTGTGTCTTCGAGCATTTGTATTCTAGCCTTCGAGGCCCCTGGCTTGTAATATAAAGCTTGTATTATTTAATTTGTGTCTAGAGTTGTCTTGTGATACCTTCCCATGAGTCCTTGATCTTGATCGTACACATTTGCGTGTATGATTAGTGTACGATTAAACCGAGGGCGTCACAAGTTGGTATCAGAGCCGACTGCCTGTAGGAATCCCCCTTTCCAACTCCTTGGCCGAAGTTGAGTCTAGCCTGAGAAAAATGTTTTACTAATTTGGATGTGTGGCTTACGGGCCCACGTCGCCATTGGGTGGTATTAGGATCTTAGGATCGCGTGATCAAGTCCACCCGGAGAGCCCTTTATTACAGTTGATCGCCTGCTTCACCAGAACACTTCAAAGATATTCTCCGAGGTTCTCCCGAGAACAAGTGCTCATCACTTTGAAAATTCCCGACCACCGGTAAATTCTTACGGATAACTACTTACACTTGTCGTTCATACCTTCGATCCCAGTTGCCCTTGTTATTACTTGATACCCTGAAAAATTCTTTGATGTTTCGAGAATCCTTTGTTCCCACTGCTTTGCAGCCCTTTTCTGCATCAATAACCCTACGGATAATTCCTCGCACTTACTGAGTATCCGTTCTTCCCTCGTTGTTCATATGATTCACAAGATACATTGGAATACTATCTGATCTCCCGGTAATCCTCTGTCCGCTGTTGCTCTGCAAATACTTGTCTGCCTGCATTATGGTTAATTTCATGTTTCTAGTAATCTACGTTGACATCCTTCGTCATTATCATTTTGAGTCCGTTGATTCAATATGTTGCGAATGCTCGCAATCCTCAATCAGATCCTAGAATTCATCCTTCCGGCTCAAACGTCATTTTAACATGGGCTGGATCTCGACCAATCAAATCGCCATCGTTTGTACTCCTAAGCCTACTCCACTTATCCATCCTTAATAAGAGCGTTTGCCTCTGATCCCTTCATTTGGAAAATCATAATTCTTTTGTGTTTGAGCTTTGAGTTAGTCAGTTGTTTGTATAATATGATCTCCTTGCATCCTTCTTCCTCTGGTTGAGTACCGATGTTCACATCACCACCAGATCCTTTGTTGGTTTTTATCTAACAACGACCCTCATATTCAATCACTTTGGAAGTTCTTTCCCTGATACATAATGCCATTGGTAAATCCTATTCTCTGATTTGGCCAACCATGCTCTGCTTTCGAGATGGTGATATTTACTCTTGAAGCTTGTGGTATATGTTTCTAAGATACCCCGAACCTATGCCTTCATTAATCTGCGGGAGCCCGAAAGTTTTCACGAGTCATACTCTTCTGGTATTTTGCCAGATAAAATTTCAACACTGCAACTTCATCGGACGCGAGAAGTGAATGAAAGGTTTTGCATTGGAGAAGTGGGAGTCGACCTTGATCCTTTGTGTTCATGCCCATGCACCCGAGGTGGAACTTATGATGGAAGCTTCTTGCAATAATAATTAATCATTTGAGTAATTCTTCCAATGTCATTTTATTGGATCCCTGGCAGCTATGGTTCCGACCATGCTAACTTTATTTAATATACTTCTGAAAGGAAACCATCCCAGTGCCTCGTATATTTTTGACAAGGTTAAAGTATCTGCTATCGCAAGTCTACGATACATATCAGTTTCTATTCTGATCTACCTCCGAGTTTCACCTCTGATATCTCGAGAATATTACCGAACTACATAACTGCTTATGGGTCTTCTTCTAGTATTGCTTCTCACCGATTTCAGATTTCCCCCGGGTTCTGAGCTATTAGTCACTCGACAACACCGATAAGTGAATCGATTCCGCACTCCGATTCAATAACTCTTAAATAATTTTCATTGTTTACGAGTTTAATGATCCTTCGAGTCATTCCTAGCCTGATCGGCTATATCATTTTTGTGCTAAATTTTAACTGTTCTACCTGGTCCTTCCCGGAGCACAATTTTCGACGATGAGCTAATCTTACGTCGATCTTCCTCGTCATATCATTTAACCTTGAACTACAAGCTTGGTTTCGAGTTGGTGTCGTACCCGTGGTTCCAATAAACTTGCACTTCATCATTCCTTTGACTTGATGCCATCGCTGATCGATTACATCTTCATGAAATCTCTTGACAAATATGTCATGATCATTGTCAACATTTTGACTCCTTCCAAGATATCAATCGAATTCTTGATGATAAATATCATCCTTGCCCCTCGATGATTTGTATTATCATCGACAACATTATTTCCTTCCCTCCGACACAAACTTGATCATGTTATGGAGCTCCTTGCTATCCAGCTTATGTTATGCTCTACCTTGGAGTATTACCATCTTATATGTCAAGAATGTCGTGAGAATTTCACCACCTCTTGAGAATTCTTGATACAAGTAATACTTATCACCATCACCATTCCTTCTTGGTCCTCGTGTTGTTCCTAATTGGGATACCGACAAATGAACTATGATGTGTGAATTCAAAACTTCTAGCAACCGTATTGCTTTGAAGTGAATGTACGATAGTTTCATACTAAGTCTTTTGGTTATTGGATCACCATCCTAACATTGATCATGCCATCTAAAGCCCATATTTCGTGCGCACCTCTGAACCAATGCTTAATTGTGTGTGTTTTCCTTGATCATACATCATTATATCATTTTGATCAGACAAATGTTATCTCCTTGTTCACATAATTGTGGAAATCCATCTTTTTCGAAATATCAATAAATTATCGCTGAGTCCATCAGCCACCCCTCATCCTCTTCTTGGTTTAACGATGAACTCTTGATTCGGAACTTGCTTCCATAGTTCGTTTCCCGGGAATCTTACAATGTCATTTCGTCAATTTGTGTTGCACCTTTTATTCTCAGGCATCCTGAGTCTGGGGTATCCTGACAAAAATCAGATCCGAATCTCGGTCGGATATGATGGTTGGAACATATTTCCAAGAGTTATAACGTTGGTATTATATGACCCGGTAAGGTGATGTCATGCCTAGCACACCTGGCCGGAGGCCCTATTGTTATAGTTTCCTTTTTAGCAAGGTTATCCATTCTTCCATGAGAAAATTGTAAGACTTATTCTATAAGTTGTTCCTAATGGATCATTGGTGTATCCAAAGTCTGATCTTTACCCAGTGACCATGTCAATGCTATCTCGAAGCATGTCTGTGGTACTCCAATTTTCAACAAGAACATTTGAAGCCCAATGCTAAATGTTTCCTCCTCAATTATCCAAACACCGCTGTATGGGTAAAGTCATGAAATTTCTCTCACCTTACCTAAAGAGTTTTCTACATTATATCCTGTCATGGATATCATGCTCTGCTTGTCCTTGTGAAGCATATACCCTTGAAATACATGTCTAAACACATTTTCCTTTCCATTGTTTTGTTTAAATATGATGATGTAAACACCTCGGTGTACAACTTCGTCAGTAAGACCCTGTTACTATTGTTGATGACATTTTCATAACCACCGATGGACGAGAACCTTGCCTATTGGTCCGCCTCGTTCAACGAGCAAGAAAATGGTTCTCTTCGCCCCTCGCCCTTGGTACCAAAGTTGTTGCCGGCGTAACTGACAACCTCTTCTCTGACGTGCCTTGCTATCATGAACATGCAAGCTGTCGGTGCCTTTTCTGCATTTAACCACATGGTGGGCCCATAACCCACAGTTCCACATGATCGAAACCTGATTCTTCTGTACATCCATGTTCCCAAGGTTATTCCTCACGCTTGGCTTCATGTGTAATTAACGAGCCACCTTCCTAGTGATCTATTGTGGTATCAGACACAATACTTATTTCTCGTTGCCCTGGACCCCTTTGACACCTTGTTTCAGACATCGAACGATTGTATATCCGTTTGAAACCTCTTACTGTACCTTATTACTTTGCTCTCAACGTGTTTTAGTTGTTCAACTCGAGAGATGCCCATGTGTTCATTCCTGGGATAACCCCCAATGATTACCCTTTATAGCATTCTATCATTGTCGAGCTGCCCCTTCCCTATTCGTAAGTACGATGGAGTTCACGATGAAAGTTTGATGAATTCATCCTGATAACCTGAAGCAGAGGAATGAAGACACCAATGTAAGCGATCAACTTCTTCAAGAAGGGCAACCAAGACCGAGAAGATTCGTAACCAAGACCGAGAAGATTCATTAGAATTTCATAACCGAACCTTTCGCCATTACTTCACCTCTTAAATCACGGACGAGATTTCTTGTAGCGGAGGAGAATTGTGACGCCCGGATAGTTAAGCTACAGTAACCTGCTGCTAATGATGCCACACCACTCCAGTTACTGTTGTTAATCTCGCGGAGAATCAAGTCCCGTTCAAATTCAAATTCAAATAACAAGTGAAATTCTAAACTCTCAAACATGAAAACTAAAATGTTCATCAGGTGGCAAATAATCCCTCACTAATTTTTTTATGGTGGAACCAACCCTTTTCAAAATGTTTAAATGCCCTAAACTAAATAAAAACCATGTATAAATAACCTTTAATTGCTTTTTAAATTATAAAAATATTAAACTAACTTATTTTGGGTCCAAACCAGGTTGGGCAGTGGCCTAAATTAATGATACTAATTTAGGTGCTAACTTGGTATTTTATAAAACTAAAATAAATAAAACTATAATAGAAAAAATAAAAGTAAAAATAAAATAAAAACAGAAAAGAATAAAAAAGTGAAACAAAGCCCCCTGCTGGGCCGTGGCCCAGCTGGCCACCAGGCCACAATCGGCCGGCCCACCCTGCCTCCCTTATCCCCCTCCCCCGCAAACCCTAACCCCTATCGCCTCACTCCTTCCCCACGTTGTTCCCCTACCCCCGATCCAGATCGGATCGGGGCTCGCACGCACGACGCTGTCGCTGCCTGGAGCGCCTCCGCCTCGGCCACCTCGTCGTCGACCATGTCGCCGCCTTGCTGTCCTCTCCGTCGTCACCTCATCCGTGTCGTTCTCCACACGCCCCGCTGCCTAAGACCCTACGGCCCCGCCATGAGCTCCGGCCTCCCTCCCTGTCTCCCCTTGTTCTGTGTCACCGACGCCGTCCACTCGCGCGCGCATGACCGTAGCCCCGCCCCATCGCCCCTGCTCTCCTGGCCTCGACCTGGCACGTGCCCATGTGCGCCCGACCACCCGCTGCACGCTCGCTCGACCTCCGCCCGCACCCGCGCCCAGAGCACGCTCCGCCGTGACCTCGCCCCGCCCGGCGCGCACCCGCGCACGCGCGCCCGAGCCCCACCTCGCTCTGCCGTTGCAGCAGCTGCTCCATCACGCTGCTATCACAGCCCTAGAATTGCTAGTAGTTAGTTGCATCTATGAGCATCCATGCATCATGTTAAATTCAAATTAATTTGAATTGGGGGTGTTGAAACCCTAGCACCAAATGAATTCAGCTAGGGTCAAAATTAAATCTTTTCAATGAGCCCAAAATGCCCTTCATTAATGTCCATCATTTTTGAATTGGTCTAGAACCTCTGCCAAAAATGGTGCACACTTCTCTAGGACACTCTGGATTTCTGAATTAAATCATAAGTATTTGAATTTGGATATTTAAATTCTATAAAATATTTTAAATGTCCACATAATCTTGAAGATAAATGAGGGTTGTTGGAAATAATCCAAAAAGTTCCCACAAAAATTTTCAGGATTTTTGAAAATGCTCTGGCATTTTTTAATAAAGCCAAAACAACTACAGAAAATTAGAAACAGAAACTAGAATTTAGGAAAGAGAGAGAAAGAGTTTACCTGGGCTTCTTACCTGCAGCAGAGCCGGCCCAGCTCCTGTTCTGGCCCAGCCCACCAGGGGCTCCCCGGTCTTCTTCCTCCTTTGACAGAAGGATAGAGGGCGTGTGCCCGATGCACGCGACCGCGCGCCGCGCCACCTCCTGCTTCCCGCGCTCACTCCCTCGATCTCATCTCCCTCCTCTGCTCTCTATCTCTCTCTCTCTTGCCAACTCAACACACTAGAGTGCGCCGCCGCAAAACACCGCGGCCACCGCCGTCCCCTTGCCCCGTGGCCGTGCCCCGAGCTCCGCCCAGGCTCCAAGTACCTCTCCGCCGACCCACGCAAGCTCGAACGACCCCAAGACAAGGTGGTGACCTTCTTCGGCGTCTATGGCCACCGGATGCCGTCGCTCGATTCACCGGCCTCAAGTTCTCCCCAAGCCCACTGACCGCCTCTATAGACTCTACGTGAGTCCCTCTCCTCGCCCCTGTCCTCTAACGTCCGCGCATGAGCTCTAACCAGCCCAGCCCTCCAGCCCGTGAGCTTCACGCTGCTGGCGAAGTTGTCACCGTGGCTAGAGCAAGCTCAGCTTGCCCCTGAGCACGTCATCATGCTCGGGCTGCTCCCAGGAGACCAACTCACCTGCTAGCTCGCCTTCCTGTGTGCCGTAGCGAGTGGCCGGTCCTGCCCGAGCGCTGGCCGCCGCTTCCGTCGTTGCTGCTGTCTCTGTAGGCCACCCCAGCTCCTCGCGCTTGCCCTAGAAGATGCGCCGCACTGCCAGTTTGTCGTAGCCGCAAACCACACATGAAGTGGTGCTCTGTAGCACCGACCCGAGCAACTCCGGCGTGCCAGCGCCGTGCTTTTGGTCACCGGCAATAACCGCTGACGTGGCCGGGTTAATTAAACGCTAATGACGCCACTAACTAACCCCTAGCTCACTGATGGATGGACCCCACGCCTAATTAACCCTGGGTTTATTTCCTGCTTAGATTAGTTTATAACCCAACGGGACCCACGTGTCAGATTTGAGCCTGCTGACGTGGCCGTTGACCAAGCCCACCTGCCAGCAACAGTAAACAGCCCTGTGTCATTGACGTGTGGACCCCACACATCAGTTTTGACCTGGACCGCCCCGTTGACCTGATGACATCACAAAGACGTAGTGCTGATGCAGTAAAGAATTTTCTGGATTTAAACTTATTCAGAAAATTCCTGAAATTGTTATAAACTTCAAAAAATCGTAGAAATTAATATATAACTCAGATTGAAAAGATTTATATATGAAAAATTACCAGAGAAATCCAATCTATCCATCTGTACCATTTTCTTGCATGTTAGAACAACCTATGGCCGCTATTTAGGACAAATTATATAAATGGCATTTAAACCTTCACATATGGAGTGTGAATTTGAAACTAGGGTTCAAACCAACTTCATTTAACTTGTTGCTAGTTGCATTAGCTCAATCAACAACATATTGGCATGTCACATTCATGCATCATATTGTTGCATTGCATTGATTGTGTTCTTCCTTGTTTGCCGGTATTTGTCCCCTCTCAGTAGACGTGCTTCCAACGATGAGTTCGATGACACCGATGAAGAGCTATAATATCTTCAGAAGTGCCAGGCAAGCAAAACCCCCTTGCTCATTCCGATACAATCCCACTCTCTCGCTCCTGCTCTCTTTTACTGCATTAGGACAACAACGATTCAACTGTTACATGATGCGGTAGCTGAACCCCTTTTCCTCTGCATGACCTGTCATTGCCACACTAAATAGATGAAACCCACTAGCATGAGTAGGAGTTGTTTGAGCCCTGATGTGCCTACTCATTCATGCTTGTTTGTCATGCCTGCTACTGCTTAGAGTTGAGGCAGGTCTGATTCATCGAGAATGAATTGGAATGGTGATGAACATGTCCTACTGTGTGTGAGCTAAGTGTGTGAACACGATTTGGTAAAGGTAGCGGTGAGAGGCCATGTAGGAGTACATGGTGGGTTGTCTCATTGAAACCGTCCTTAGGAACTGAGTTATGTGTTTGTGATCCATGAACAACTACTACCACGCGTTGGGCCCGAAACAAATGGACCCTCTCGACTTATTAACCGCCTTGATCTCTGTCCAGGAGTTGCAACTAGTTTTTGGTGTTTGTAGGATATGTGTTGGAGGCCGCGCGTAGTGCTGACCCTAGGGGTGGGCTATGATGCGGTAGATACACCATGGCACGGTGTACCGAGCGCCCGTTTGGTGTCTCGGGAACCCAGCACACATCATTTGGGGCTGTGAGCGAAACCCCGGCTGGATCTCCTCGCGGATGGAACCCGAATAGGCGATAAACCTGGACTAGAGACTTGTGTGGTTAGTCAGGCCGTGGCCAACTCCCTCGCCAGGCTTCCGCTTGAAGGTTGCCGAGATACACGACGTGTACATGGTGGTAAGTGGCGAGACCGTTTGTGAAGAAGTACACCCCTGCAGGGTTATAAATGATCTATTCGAATAGCCGTGTCCGCGGTAAAGGACTTCTGGGTTGCCTGTACAGTTCATAGACAAGTGAAAGTGGATACTCTAAAATGCGCAAGATAAGCGTGAGTGCTATGGATGGCGTTCTCGTAGGGAGACGGGAGCAGATCCATAGTGGCGTATTGATTGGTGAGTATGTGGACTCATGTGATGTCGGTGTTCTGGGAACGGGGGTCCCCAGACTTGCCAGCCTGCAGCCTGCGGCGTGGCTCAAGGGGGCCCAGCACGACCCATCTTCATCAACACAAACCCAAGACCCTCGCGAGGGGCCAAGCCTCGCGGGGCGGATGACACGGAGCTTCCTCAGGCGCGGCCTCATCAGGCTGGCTCACGAGGAGGCGGAGAGATCACGGAGCTTCCTTAAGGTTCCTCTTTGGTGCAAAGGGAGCAAGCGCAGGTGGGAGGATCAAGCAAGGGCACCCATTTCGGTGCAATGAGACCAAGACCGGCTCCGCGACAAGGATGAAGTCACTGTGGAGCCCAAGCCAGCGTCATCACCAGAGCCTTTGGCAGGCGAGGACCAACTTTAGTCAGGATAAGTGTACCAGATGTTCCCCTTCAAACTGGCTAGTTGTTGGCGCCCTTCCCGCTCAATATTTGGGAAAAGGCCCAGGGCCTTTGCCTATAAATAGGACTAGCCACCCCAGGGTAGGGGGATCATCTTGCCATATAGACATCTAGCAACCCGGCAATCAGTTAGATAGGCATAGGCAGCAGACAGAGAAAGAGAGAGAAGGGCGATTGAACTCCTCCTAGCAGTTCATCCCCCCAGCCAAGAACAGACCCTCGCGAGGTTGTTCTTCCTTGTATTATTCATCGTCATCAGCCCAAGAGGCAATCCACCACACCACACTGGAGTAGGGTATTACACCACAACGGTGGCCCTAACCAGTATAAACTCTGTGTCTCTTGTGTTGTTCTTTTGGTAGCTTAGATCTTTGCGAGGCGGACGGGTACGGGTAGGTAGGAAGCGTAATCTCCGCGTGCACCCCAGAGTTCGAACCTTAAGGGTCTGCCAGAACCCGAAATCCTACATTTGGCGCGCCAGGTAGGGGTGCGCCGGAATTCGTCTTCCGCCGCTCCGTTCTCCTCCAACCATCGCATCCATGTCTGGCGCTCGTCGGGCCCGCGCCGAGCGCCGAGCCGCTCTCGCTTCCCGCGTCACCTAGACGGCCCCTGTCGGCGGGCGTCCCCACCGTTCCCCGTCGCCTGCCATCAACGCCGCCACTGGCCCGGCGGGGAACGAGCAGCAAGCGTCGTCTCAGTATCCTTCCGTGCGGCGAGACGGCCGCACCGCTACTCCCTCGCTCACCCCAGCTGGCTCTTCATCCCGCGCGCTCCGTGCGCCCTTGGAAGCTCAAGCTGCGCTCATCGCGGCAAACGAGCTCCTGCGCTACCGTCCCGTCGACGACGTCTACGAAGAATGGCTCGACCGCGTCGCCGAGCTCGTCCGTGCCGCGGGGGGCTCTCCTGCACCATCCGTCCCGCTGCATCACACCCCGCCCCGCGCGGGCGACGAAGCTCCGGGGGCGCCCCAGCCGCCTCCTCATCAAGAAAACGCCCCGGCCGCAAGGCGCGTGGCCCCTGGCTGGAACCCGCTCCGCCAGGCACCGGCGCGGCAAGAGCAGAGCTGCCAAGAAGTCCCTCGCCCGCAAGAAGCCGCCTGGGCGCTCCATGCTCCGGCACGTCGCGGCTACGCTCCTGCTCCCGCGCGTCAAGACCCCGCGCTGCTCCCAGTTGTAGCGCGCGAGGACCTGCAAGACCAAGCTCTCCATCACCCAAGGCCTCCCGTGGCCACGGCGGGCTGCCGCGCCTTCACCGCCGAGCTGCGCAGCGTCCCGTGGCCCGGCAAGTTCAAGCGAGACTTGCCTCCTCGCTACGATGGCACGGCCGACCCTGCGGAGTTCCTCCAGCTCTATGAGCTGGGCATCAAAGCTGCCAACAGAGACAAGAAGGTCATGGCGAACTGGTTTCCCATGGCGCTCAAGGACGGAGCCCGCACCTGGCTCCTGAACCTGGCCCCAGGCACGATCTCCTCCTGGGACGAGATGCACACCCACTTCATCGCCAACTTCCAAGGTACTCGCGACCGGCCACCCGCCGTGAGCGACATGCGCCGCATCAAGCAGCAGCCCGGAGAGACCCTGTAAAAGTACATCCAACGCTTCAACAACGCACGCCTCAAGATCCCTAGGGTGTCCGAGGAGGCCATCATCTAGCCTTCTCCGACGACGTGCGCGACGTCAAAATGAAGGAGGAGCTGGGGATGCATGAAGACCTGTGCACTTCCTTGGAGCTGTTCAACTTGGCGACCAAGTGCGTCAGGGCCGAGGAAGGGCGTCTCTCCCTCCTCGAGCTGCCTGCCGCAGACCCAGAAGAGAAGAAGTTCAAGGCCAAGGACGTGAAACGCAAGGGGGCTGCCGTGCTCGCGGCAGAACCGGACACCAAGCGGGGCAGAGATCAGCCCGAATCTTCCAAGGGCAACCGCTACTGCGTGTACCACGACCTCCACACCCACAACACCAACGAATGCCAAGAGCTACGAGCCGTGCGAGAAGGAAGGATCGGCCGTCGTCCCGACCGTGCGGACCGGGGCTACGGCCGAGGAGGAGGAAGAAACGCAGGACGCTGGGAAGACCACGGCCCGCGCCAAGGATGGCGCGATCAACCTCGCGAGGATCGATGGCGAGACCCGCCTCGCGAGGTAGACTGGAGGGATCAGCCTCGCGAGGATCGCCCGCAAGGTAACGCAGGCCTCCCTCCGCTGCCGCCTCAGCCAAGGAGAAACGAGGACCGCCACCAGGACGAAGGGGCTGGGGGCTTCCAGGAGCCACGCGCGATCGCCTGCATCCTGGGCGGAGCTCAAGCCCCAGCCTCTCAGCGCATCTTCAAGCAGTTCGCCCGCGAAGTGAATGCAGTCCTCCCCAAGCTCGAAGCCACACGTCCTCTCAGGTGGTCATCGTGCGCCATCACGTTCAGCTGAGCGGATCAACTCAAGTGTGCAGCCACAGCCGGAGTCCTCCCGATGCTTTGTTCCCCAATCATCAACAACGTGGTGGTCACCAGGACCCTCATCGATGGCGGGACAGGGCTCAATGTCCTCTCCGTGGAAACATTCAACAATCTTCAAGTGCCCTACAACCAGCTTCAGCCAACCAAGCCTTTCTCCGGAGTCACTGACGGATCCATGGTCCCGATCGGGCAGGTCCGCCTCCCTGTCACCTTCGGGGCACGCAACAACTACCGCACCGAGCTCATCGACTTCGACGTCGCTCACAGTCGCCTGCCGTACAACGCCATCCTTGGGTATCCGGCGCTGGCCAAGTTCATGGCCATGACTCACCACGGCTACAACGTCCTCAAGATGCCAGGGAGTGGCGGAGTCATCACGGTGCCCTGTGAAGAGAAAGACGCGGTGTGTTCCCTGGAACGAGCTTTTCAGGCCGTATCATTGGAAGACCCGGATCATGGAAGCAGGAGGCTCGCCGAGACCACCCACAAGAAGAAGAAGACATTGTCAGGACCAGTCCCTCAGGAGGCAGTCCCCTCAAGGCCCGTGCCTGCCCAAGGGGAACCTCCTTCCATCGCATAGGAAAGCGCGCCCGGCGCCCTCCTCAGGCAGGGCTCGGGGCCTTTCCCTTGGAGGGCCACCGACCTGGCTAAGGTCACGAGGGAGGCGCTTGGGCACCACATGGAGGCGTGTTTCGAAGCACGTTTCCCTCAAGAAGGAGTAAGGCAAGAGGAGCCAGACCCTCAGGAGTTTGTCAGCAAGGTCATTCAAGAGCTATAGAAGTCAAGAGTCATGAGAGGCGGCCGCCGCCTACCAGCTGTGACCCCCCATCTAGGCGAGGATGGTGGGCTGCGCGTCTGCGTCGACGTACCAGGGCTCAATCGAGTCGCCACTCTGGAGCGCCTCTGGCCCTCGCGAGTGGAGCGCTGCGAAGGTCCACCGCACAGCTACGTTCGCATGCCTTACGGCTTGCCGAGCGTGGCTGCCGCGTACCAGCGCCTCATGAGGGGCATCATGGAAGCTCAAGAGGCCAGGCGTTCCGCAGCCTTGGCGGAGATGGAGATGGTCCGCGAGGAGCCTCCAAAGCCTCCTGAGGCCCCAGGGCCTGGGGGCTCGTGAGGATCGGCTTCTGCAGCCCACCGAGTCTGCTGCACCAACACTCGTTCATCCTCAACATCATCAGGTGACATCTTTTAAGTTTCGTTTCCAGCTGGGAGCGCCCCCCAGGGCTGCATCATTCCCAGGCCGCGTGGGTCCGTCCCTGCGGCATGTATCCCTTTTTATTTTCATGTTGTTAGCTTACTCTGTTGGGGGCGCCCCTCGGGCTGCATCATCCCCAGATCACTCGGGCCTGGCCCAGTGACGCTTGCCTTCCCAGCATCTATTTGAACGAATCCACTCCTTCGCGGCTAAAGTGTTTGATCTAGTTGCCCATTCAACTGACGTCAACTGACGGAGCTGCTCCCAAAATGGCACGACGCTTGCGCATGGGTCCGTCCCTGCAACGCCGACAAACCTGAGTGGCTGAGCTCTGGCCGAGGCAGCCCCGCACGGCGCCACCTCGTCAAGCCTTCAGTGCCTCACCACCCCTCGAAAGCAACCGACGGCTGGCTGTCAATTGCCATGGCAACCCCTCGTTCTTTCTATGATGATCTGCAGGATCCCCTAAAGGAGCTGCATCAGGCGAGGCCCTTGCGGAGCCTCCTCCACTCTCAGCCGCGCGAACCGCTTGCACGTTAAAGGGGGGGGTGCCTGAGCATCGCGACTCAGGGCTCCTTCTGGCTCTCCAGCCCTCACCCTCTGGCCTTGACCACGGCATCGCGACCTGGCATACCAGCGACGGCTGAGACTCACTCGAGGGCCGGGTCCCGAAGACGTAGAGCAGAAAGGGGAGCAAGGGCGAGAGGGGAGGGACACGCGAGGACCTCGCCGAGCAACCTCACGCCTGCCGATGCACGAACCCGGCGAAACACCAGGGAGCAGTCCCTGATTCTCAAGATAAGTCACTACCCGGAAGTACCAGCTACCGTGGCACTGTCCCCGCACCTAATGCAATCCCGTGTTAGCAACGCCGCTCTCCTTTCTCACCGAACGATGGCTGCTTGAGCGCCAAGGGGGACCTCCTGAGCATCACGACTCAGGGGCTCTTACCGGACCTCGGGTCGCTCACCTCCTGGCCTTGACCACGGCATCGCGACCTGGCATACCAGCGACGGCTGAAGCCGCCTTGGGACTGGGACCTGTCGGTGCAGAGCACCAGGCCCTCGTGAGGTTCGAAAGGAAGGACTGAGCTAAGACGGAACGGGCAACTCGCACAATTCTATGACAAGGGTTGTATTAATAAACAGGATTACAGACACCTTACAAGCCCCCGCGGGGCGCGACTTTGATTCCTCGCAGGGAACAGATCCTAGAGGGACATTAACTACACGCACCCCTGCAAAAGATGCCATCATCAATAGTGGGCCATCAAGCACCGGCGCCAACCCCATCCAGATCAGAGTCGGCGACGGCCTGACGAGCCTGCCCTGCTCCGGGAGCAGCGACGGCTCGGGGGCTCGTAGCTGTCGTCGCTCGTCTCTGGAGTCGCGATGGGCTCGCCGAAGTCGCTGGATCCTCTGGCTCCTCCATCGCCTGAGGAGCCGCCAAGGGAGCGGTCGGTGGGCCCAGCCCTCGCCGTAGCAGGGTCCCGGTCACTTCTCCCGGGGCAGCACTCCAGCCGGCGCCTGTTCGCATCGAAGACCTTGAAGAACACCACCGAGGCACCATCGTACTCCAGGTGGATCACGAAGGCACCTCTTGTCCTGCAAACCCGGGCGATTTCGCTCTAGCCTCGAGTCATGAAGACCTCGCCCGGGGCAACGACTGCGACCTCCGCCTCGGTCGCAAGGGTGCTACAGCCACAGCTCCAAGTGTTCTCCCTGTGGGATAATGGAGGCGAAGAAGGGAGGAAGACGAATCCAAGACCGAGGAGGAATGGCGGCGTGAAGCACGAACTCTCGGGAGGAGCCCTCGGAGTGGACCCCAGGGGGGACGATCCACACCTTCATGACCCGTCGGCACTGGCGACGGCGCCGCCCGTGGGGATCGGCATCCATCCCATCAGAGCCCTCGATGTGGGCATACAAGGGGAGCGGGAACTCCGGCGGTGCCCGCACGCCCCAGGGCCTCGACACCACCTGAAGAGTCCCCTCGTCCCGACGGCGGAGGGCGAGCCGTTTCTTCGGCGGGAGCGGGTCTGGTTCCTCTCGGGGGGCCTTTCCCTTCTCCGCCGCTGAGAACCGACGGATCGGAGCCATCGCAGCAAGACGGAGCAAGGATCGGGAAGAAGAAGGAGCAAGGAGGAATGGACTGGAAGGGCGCACGCCGTTCCGTACTTATGGCCGGCGAAGGCCAACCGTCGGCCTCCACGATCTCAGGTAATCATGACCCGTTTTGCATGCAGGGACTTGTCCAATCCGTGCAGATGCCGAGGCATCGTGGGGTTGCGGAGACGCCCACGTCCAATCAACCGCCACGCGGAGCCCGAGGCCGCAGGCTGTTAGGGCCCGCGACGCTTCGCCCTTGCCCTTTCGCCTCCCTGCACGGCCAAGTCCGGGCGCGCCTCGGGCCCGGGGGCTACTGTCGGCGTTCTGGGAATGGGGGTCCCCAGACTTGCCTGCCTGCGGCCTGCGGTGTGGTTCAAGGGGCCCCAGCATGCCCCATCTTCATCAACACAAACCCAAGACCCTCGCGAGGGGCCAAGCCTCGTGGGGCGGACGACACGGAGCTTCCTCAGGCGCGGCCTCATCAGGCTGGCTCACGAGGAGGTGGAGAGATCAAGGCGGGGTACCTCACGAGGTGCCCATGACGGAAGCCATGACGACTAAGGGCGCCAGGCGGGTGCCAGCCGCGCAGTGTCCTCCCTTTCCTCTTTGGTGCAAAGGAAGCAAGCGCAGGCGGGAGGATCAAGCAAGGGCACCCATTTCGGTGCAACGAGACCAAGACCGGCTCCGCGACAAGGATGAAGTCACTGTGGAGCCCAAGCCAGCGTCATCACCAGAGCCTTTGGCAGGCGAGGACCAACTTTAGTCAGGATAAGTGTACCAGATGTTCCTCTTCAAACTGGCCAATTGTTGGCGCCCTTCCCACTCAATATTTGGGAAGAGGCCCAGGGCCTTTGCCTATAAATAGGACTAGCCACCCCCAGGGTAGGGGGATCATCTTGCCATCTAGACATCTAGCAACCCGACAATCAGTTAGATAGGCATAGGCAGCAGACAGAGAAAGAGAGAGAAGGGCGATTGAACTCCTCCTAGCAGTTCATCCCCCCAGCCAAGAATAGACCCTCGCGAGGCTGTTCTTCCTTGTATTGTTCATCGTCATCAGCCCAAGAGGCAATCCACCACACCACACTGGATTAGGGTATTACACCACAACGGTGGCCCGAACCAGTATAAACTCTGTGTCTCTTGTGTTGTTCTTTTGGTAGCTTAGATCTTTGCGAGGCGGACGGGTACATGTAGGTAGGAAGCGTAATCTCCGCACGCACCCCAGAGTTCGAACCTTAAGGGTCTGCCGGAACCCGAAATCCGACATGTGCGCCACCCCAAAAGAGTTACTTGCAGTCGTAGTTCAGGATAGCCACCGAGTCAATGCTGGCTTGCTGCAGTTAAACTCCACCACCCCCCTTTGTTGATACTGATGCATATAGTTCTGATGTAAGTCTTGCTAGGTACATTTGTACTCACGTTTGCGTAATTTATGTTTTTGCAGAGAGACTTCAGTCTCGCTAGTAGTTCCATGTGGACTTCGACGTTTAGCTTGTTACCCCAGCTACGATCTTGTGCCCTCGGCATGATCTGGTAGATAGTCAGGCTTCTCAGCCTTTTTATTTGTAGATGCCTGTACTCAGACATGTTAAGCTTCCGCATGTACTTTGACTTGTATGCGCTGAATGTTGGGTCATGAGACCCATGTTTGTAATATCTCGCTCCTTGGAGCCTATTGAATAAATACTTGAGTTGTAGAGTCATGTTGTGATGCCATGTTGTATTTGCACATATCGAGCATATTGTGTGTATGATTGAAATGCTTGGTATGTGTGGGATCTGAGAACCTAGTTGTCTATCCTTGGTAGCCTCTCTTAAGGGGAAATGTAGTCTAGTGCTTCCACTGAGCCATGGTAGTCTGCTACAGCCTGGTTTACCAGAGTCCTGCTAGCCCAGTTGTTACTGCTCCGGAACACTTAGACTGGCCAGCATGTAATCCACTTCGTTCCTGTGTCTATCCCTTTGGGGAAATGTCACGCGGTGACCTCCAGAGTCCTGCTAGCCTGCTACAGCTCGGGTTCCCGGAGTCCTGTTAGCCCAGTTGCTACAACCCGGATTCACACGCTAATGACCGACACGTTCGATGTCTGTTCATGTATGCCTATCCCCGTAAGTTAGTGCTACTTTTGGTTCACGACTAGTCATGTCGTCCCGTGTTCTCTGTAATATGGATGCTAGCGACACTATCATATACGTGAGCCAAAAGGCGCAAACGGTCCCGAGCAAGGTAAGGTGGCACCCGTGGGAATACCGTGCGTGAGGCCGCAAAGTGATATGGTGTGTTACATGCTAGATCGGTGTGACTTATGATCGGGGTCCTGATAGCATTGGTATCAGAGCCTGACTGCCTGTAGGATTACCAAGCCAAACTGGTCGAAGTTGAGTCTAGAAATGCTTTAGTTATATAAGGGAATTGTTTGTGGAAGGGAACGTAAGGCTCTTTTTACTCCTTATACCTTATGCCCTTCTGATCTGAGTCAGCCTCTTCTTTTGTACGGGGGTTAAGAACTAGGCTTCTCGTCTTTCTATCAGGATCACGTATTACTAATCTGTAGACTCTTAGGATTGTTGGTCTCAAGCCTCAGTTCTGTTCCTACTACTTCTGTGTGTTGACAGTTGATCCCAGAACCTTGATATTGTGATATTGAGTGGTTATGCCACCATTTTGCAGGGTGTCTCAAATCTTTTTGAGCATTTACAGCCGTTATGTTGGCCGAGTCATCCCAGGTCTCTAAATAGTCCGATGCATTTGCAAATCCCTTCTTCCCATTTCCGATCTCCTTTTGGGCCAGATTAAGCACACTAAACTGTCTGTTGAGGTACTCTACTGCCTCGACATATAAGATGGAGCTAGTATTATGACCCTAGGCATCTTAGAGAACCACCCAATAATCTAGCCATGTTTTGTGTTCCTAGTGTGATGATTCTGGCCATCATTCTCGAAAGCATCCCGTGATGTTAATAGTTAGTACGTATTCCATTCCTGGGTCCTTGAACCGAAGATTCACTCCACTTACCTCATGTTGATAGTGTTGCTCGTACCTTTAGGATATTAGTAACCTTGCGATAGTCCTCGAGGTTCATGGTATTTACTTCTTCCAAATACCAAGAACTACTTATGGCAGAAGTTCCTCGTTGAACCGAAAGACCACAACCAGAGTGCTCTTGATGAGTTCTTGATTCTATGTTGTGACTCTGCCAGTTCTACCTTTCTGCATGGGTTATCCGGGAGAAATATGTTGAACTCGTTCGACATGTTAATCTATGCATCCACAACTCAGAAAACCATATGTTCCTTTGAGTTGTTCCTCTTTAGTTGTGTTCTGATCTCCGTCTATCAAGTGTTAGTCAGGAGTAGTAGTGCAGTCGTGTTCATAGATGCCTATTATTCCTGTGGTCCGTTAAGCCATTCTATTTTGGAATGACTAGGAGAAACAAACTCCAGTACCTCATCCATATCTAGGATTGGGTCAAAGCAATTGTATTCCGCAGATCAAATTGCCAATCCAGCCTTTGATCTGTTCTACCCTGGAGTATTACCATCTTATGTCACAAATGTCATGAGAATTGCACCACCTCTTATGAATTCTTGATTTAGTGATACTTCCTTGCCATCATTATTCATTCCTTGGTTCCGTGTTGTTGTGACTGGAATGCCGACAACTGAACTGTGATGTGTGAAATCTATACTCCTAGCAACCCTGTTGCTTGGGAGTTAATGGAATATAATTTCATTCTTATCGTGTTGGTTACTAAACCATCATTCTAAGATTGATCGTGCTACCTAGTTCATTTTCCCTGGTGCACTCCTCGATCAATGAGATAGGATTGTGTCAATCCATCACTCTCTTGGTCACATCGTCTTGCCCTGAAAAGCAAGATTCGTGGTTCGTAGCCACGTGCTCTAATCCTCTGAGCTACAGGCCCAGCTGTCTCCACTGGATCTCTTCCCGGGGGTACCCCTTCATTTCAGGTTAAGAAGATGGGAAAGCGCCTTTCTCTCTATAAGAACAGTGCGTTCCAAGGTGTGAAGTGGGAGAGAGGGGATGTGATGATTGAGGTTTTGAATAAGACTCGAGCTTAGTAATATATCGGTGGTTCATGATTTTCCGGATATCTTCACGGAAGTATCACCAGGTCATTCCCTGACCGATATGTTGAGTTCGTGATCAAGTTGGTTTTCCAATCAACCACTCTTTCTCCAAGAATCTGTGTTGGATACCCCTGAGCTGGTTGGTTAAGCCACACAACAACTTGGAGAGTGAGAAGATAAAAGCTTGTCCGACTTAGTTCATGTTAAGGGATATCTTTGTGTGTGTGTGTGTGTGTGTGTGTGTGTGTGTGTGTGTGTTGAAGAAAGATGATATCTTCATCGATTGGTCCTCGTGATCAGTTATTGGATCTATTATCTTGTCCAAACGATTTGAGTGTGGCATATCCTCAAATCAAATCAAAACCAACGTTGTTCGTAATGTTGTCTTACACGTGGTCGATCCCTCGGGCATACACCATTATATCCTTTGGTCTGGCCAATGCTATCACCGTGTTCACTTAATTGTGGAATTCCATCTATATGGAAGCCTGGATGGTTTGTTGTTGAGCCCATTGACAACATTTTCATCTTGTCCATGATTCATGTTGAACATCTAAGTTAGTGTTGGAAACTTTTGAAAGCATTTTATTTATGCTAGCTCATGAAGTTTATGTTTTTATGGAAGAAGTGACTTCCTCTAATTCACGTGCATATGATGCAAGTTGCCGCCGTGAATTTGAGAAAGTTTGTTCCGCTTCCTCTGGAATCATCCCAAGTCAGTCATGCATACGTGCGAAGTATTCTATGGTCTGGAGACTTGCAACCTTCATTCAATCCCTAGCACACCAAGCCACTGACTGACTTGTTCCAGGAAAAGAAGTTAACTGCTAATCCATGGTAATGCACAAGACTTCGATATCCTCCATGATGGTTTCTACCCGAACTCGGTAGTGCTTGCTGTAAGACTACTATGTGGTCATGCTTGTCTTGGACAGCGTCTTCACAGGTATGTAGCAGAACCAGCTCATGTTTTGGAGCTTGCTATCGTAGTTCATTTCCCAAGAATCTCGCAACATCATCTTGTCGATTGTGTTGCTACCTTTCTTTTCCAGACATGCTGTTTGAAATATCCCGTTAGCAACCAGATCTGAATCTCAGGCAGATATGATGGTTGGAACATTCCCAGCATTTGCATTTTGTTCCCAGCTTGCACCGCCATTGTGCAATTTTTCTATGGTCTGCCTTCTCAGTAACTGTTATTCACGATCATCTTCAAAAGTGGTCCGACCATGGGTCCCATCCATTTTCAATGATAAGCAAAAAGCATCCATTGCGTTGTCTTCAACAAGGTAGTCCACATCATCCATTCTAGTTTGAGTATGTCATTTCTTCGAACTCTTTGAAACGATCAACTGTGATTTTCCTTAGGCTGGTATAGGGAGTTTCAATGATCTTTGTATCAAAAGTAATTCTTTTTGCCACTTAAGGGAATAATTCTACAAGTCACCTCCCTCGAGGTGTCCCGTAATGGAATCATGGCAATTATTTCATCGCTATCTTGAAACCATTCACCATCTACCTAAGCATGGAATTGTTGCCTACCAATTTGAACCTTCGTCATTCGCTTCTTCCCATCGCTCCTCATATGTGTTTTTTCTCTCAACTCAAGAGATGTTTCTACATCTCATTTCGAGTTGATCCTGAATTGTTCGATCCTCGAGAAGATCAATTCTTCTCGAGTTTTCCTTTTTTCTCTCTCGTTGCTGTGTTGGTTGAAGTTTCCGAAGCAAGACGCCGAGACAAAGATGGTGACGAATCAACGTTCTTACGAAGTGCAATGGATCATGAAGACTGTGTCAGTTCCGTGTCCCCTCTGTCTTCTTACCTCACGTCTTGAATCTCGGGACAAGATTCTTGTTTAGTGGGGGTGAGTTGTCACAACCCTAGAATTGCTAGTAGTTAGTTGCATCTGTGAGCATCCATGCATCATGTTAAATTCAAATTAACTTGAATTGGGGGTGTTGAAACCCTAGCACAAAATGAATTCAGCTAGGGTCAAAATTAAATCTTTTCAATGGACCCAAAATGCCCTTCATTAATGTCCATCATTTTTGAATTGGTCTAGAACCTCTGCCAAAAATGGTACACACTTCTCCAGGACACTCTGGATTTCTGAATTAAATCATAAGTATTTGAATTTGGATATTTAAATTCTATAAAATATTTTAAATGTACAAATAATCTTGAAGATAAATGAGGGCTGTTGGAAATAATCCAAAAAGTTCCCACAAATATTTTCAGGATTTTTGAAAATGCTGTGGCATTTTTTTAATAAAGCCAAAACAACTGCAGAAAATTAGAAAACAGAAACTAGAATTTAGGAAAGAGAGAGAAAGAGTTTACCTGGGCTTCTTACCTGCAGCAGAGCCGGGCCAGCTCCTGTTCTGGCCCAGCCCACCAGGGGCTCCCCGGTCTTCTTCCTCCTTTGACAGAAGGATAGAGGGCGCGTGCGCGATGCGCGCGACCACGCGCCGCGCCACCTCTTGCTTCCCGCCGCTGCCCCGACGCGCCTACGAGTGCCACGCACCCCCTGGACCCTCTCGCTCACTCCCTCGATCTCATCTCCCTCCTCTGCTCTTTCTCTCTCTCACCAACTCAATGCACCGGAGTGCACCGCCGCAAAACACCGCGACCACTGCCATCCCCTTGCCCCATGGCCGTGCCCCGAGCTCCGCCCAGGCTCCAAGTACCTCTGCGCCGACCCACGCAAGCTCGGATGACCCCAAGACGACGTGGTGAACTTCTTCCCCGTCTACGGCCACCGGATGCCGTCGCTCGATTCGCCGGCCTCAAGTCCTCCCCGATCCCACTGACTGCCTCTATAGACTCTACGTGAGCTCCCGCTGCTCGCCCCTCTCCTCTAACGTCCGCGCACGAGCTCTAACCAGCCCAGCCACCCAGCCTGTGAGCTTCACGCTGCCGGTGAAGTTGTCACCGTGGCTAGAGCAAGCTCAGCTTGACCCTGAGCACGTCATCGTGCTCGGGCTGCTCCCAGGAGACCAACTAACCTGCTAGCTCGCCTTCCCGTGCGCCGTGGCGAGTGGCCGGTCCTGCCCGAGCTCCGGCCGCCGCTTTCGTCGTTGTTGCTATCTCTGTAGGCTACCCCAGCTCCTTGCGCTTGCCCTAGAAGATGCGTCGCACTGCCAGCTCGCCGTAGCCGCAAACCACACACGAAATGGTGCTCTGTAGCGCCGACCCGAGCTACTCCGGCATGCCACCGCCGTGCTTTTGGTCGCCGGCAATAACCGCTGACATGGTCGGGTTAATTAAACGCTAATGACGCCTCTAACTAACCCCTACCTCAGTGACGGATGGACCCCATGCCTAATTAACACTGGGTTTATTTCCTGCTTGGATTAGTTTATAACCCAGCGGGACCCACGCGTCAGATTTGACCCTGCTGATGTGGCCGTTGACCAGGCCCACCTGCTAGCGACAGTAAATAGCCCTATGTCATTGACGTGTGGACCCCACACGTCAGTTTTGACCTGGACCGCCCCGTTGACCTGATGACGTCACAGAGATGTAGTGCTGACGCAGTAAAGAATTTTCTGGATTTAAACTTATTTAGAAAATTCCAGAAATAGTTATAAACTTCAAAAAATCATAGAATTAATCTATAACTCAGATTGAAAAGATTTATATATGAAAAATTATCAGAAAAAATCCAATCTATCCATCTGTACCATTTTCGTGCATGTTAGAACAACCTGTAGCTGATGTTTAGGACAAATCATATAAAGGGCATTTAAACCTTCACATATGGAGTTTGAATTTGAAACTAGGGTTCAAACCAACTTCATTTAACTTGTTGCTAGTTGCATTAGCTCAATCAACAGCATATTGCCATGTCACTTTCAGGCATCATATTGTTGCATTGCATTGATTGTGTTCTTCCTTGTTTGCCGATATTTATCCCCTCTCAGTAGACGTGCTTCCGATGATCAGTTTGATGACACCGATGAAGAGCTGTAATATCTTCAGAAGTGCCAGAAAAGCAAAACCCCCTTGCTCAATATGATACAATCCCACTCTCTCGCTCCTGCTCTCTTTTACTGCATTAGGACAACAACGATTCAACTATTACATGCTGCGTTAGCTGAACCCCTTTAACTCTGCATGACCTGTCATTGCCATAGGAAATAGATGAAACCCACTAGCATGAGTAGGAGTTGTTTGAGCCCTGATGTGCCTACTCATTCATGCTTGTTTGTCATGCCTGCTACTTCTTAGAGTTGAGTCAAGTTTGATTCATCGGGAATGAATTGGAATGGTGATGAACATGTCCTACTGTGTGTGAGCTAAGTGTGTGAACACGATTTGGTAAAGGTAGCGGTGAGAGGCCATGTAGGAGTACATGGTGGGTTGTCTCGTTGAAACCGTCCTTAGGAACTGAGTTCTGTGTTTGTGATCCATGAACATCTACTACCACGCGTTGGACCCGAAACCAATGGACCCTCTCGACTTATTAACTGCCTTGATCTCTGTCCAGGAATTGCAACTAGTTTCTGGTGTTTTTAACCGCCTTGAGCTTTTGTGTCTCCTTAATTCTTGTCGTATCACGGTTTTCCTAAATCTTAAAAGCTTCATCCACACAAAACTCAACAAGAACTCGTGAGATAAGTTAGTATAAACCAATGCAAAAACCTTATCATTCTCTACTGTAGCAAATCACTAAAATTATTATTCAACATTGCATACTAAATTCCTCTGCATATTTAATACTCCTATACTCAAATAGGATCATTAAACAAGCAAACATGTGCAAACAATGCAAACATAACAGCAATCTGCCAAAACGGTACAGTCTGTAAAGAATACAAGAGCATCAATACTTATTCAACTCCAAACATTATGAAATTATACCAAACTGTAGAAAATTTATCAGATCTTACCTCGCAAGAAGTTTCAACATTTTATCACATTCTGACTTTTCTAGGGATTTTTTTGCAACAACGGTAAACCTTCTGTTTTGAAAAAACAACATGTTGAATTGTAAAATAAGCATGGCAAAGGCTATACTTGACATTTTTATTAAAATAAAAGATGCAAAACATTATTCTAAATAACATAAAGCAAATCCTAACAAAATAAATTGATGCTCCAAGCAAAACTCATATCATGTGACGAATAAAAACATAGCTCCAAGTGAGGTTACCGATAATGTTGGAGACGAAAGAGGGGATGCCTTCCGGGGCATCCCCAAGCTTAGTTGCTGGATATTCCTTAAATATTTCCTTGGGGGTGCCTTGGGCATCCCCTATCTTAGTTTACTGTCACACCTTATTCTCCTCATATTGGTATCTCACCCAAAACATGAAAACTTCAATCACACAAAACTTAACAGAACTTTGTGAGATAGGTTAGTATGATAAAGAGCAAACCATTCCACTTTTGGTACTTTCAAAGACAAGATTCATAATTGTTTCCACACAATTTCTACTTTAGCATATCATTTACACAATTTATATTGAGAAATATAATCCATAGCAACTAGAAAACAAGCAAACTATGCATTGAAAACAGAATCTGTCAAAAACAGAATAGACTCTAATGATCTGGATAACTACCATACTTCTTCTACTCCAAAAATTATGAAAAAATTAGGACCACATAATAAATTCATGTATTAAACTTCTTCAAAAAGAATCAACTCAAAATTTTTGTTAAAAATGAGAATTATTTTCGTGAGCACAAAAGTTTCCGTTTTCAGCAAGATCAAATCAACTATCACCCAACATGATCCTAAAGGCTTTACTTGGCACTTTTTTGAAACAAGAGCAATAAAACATGATCAACACAGTAGAATAATCATGTGAACACACAAAAACGATAGGTAAAAGTGTTGGGTTGTCTCCCAACAAGCGCTTTTCTTTAATGCCCTTTAAGCTAGGCATTATGAGTTCAATGATGCTCGCATAAAGGATAAGAATTGAAACATGAAGAGAGCATCATGAAGCATATGAATAGCACATTTAAGTCTAACCCACTTCCTATGCATAGGGATTTTGTGAGCAAAAAACTTATGGGAACAAGAATCAACTACCATAGGAAGTCAAAACATGCATAACTTCAAAACTTTCAACACATAGAGTGGAAACTTGATATTACTGAAATACCTACAAGCATATGTTCCTCTCTCATAATAATTTTCAGTAGCATCATGAATGAACCTATAATACCTAAATAGTTGATCCCCACTATCTTATTTCTCTTAACATGCAACCTATCCAACTCAGCAGCCTTGCCACATCAGCAATTATTTTTATTCATATTCATCTGTGAGCTCACCACATCAGCATTTTTTTTCAACAAATCATGCTCGTAACCGAAGCAAAGCCTCCTTGGTCTTTTGTAACTGATATAGAAGCTAGAAATAAGCCCATCTATTGATCAACCCACGCGTGGATAGAGAAGCCCAAAAGACGTTGTCGATCACTACCCACGCAGCCCAGCTGCCGACCGCTCCATTCTTCCAGGCAACAACCCCCTCGTGTGAACCTAGCCAGAGCCAGATTTTGTGTATGACTGTCGCCGCCTCCGGCCGATGAGGATTGAGCTTCTCTGGTTGTCGTCAGGCTCGCAGGTCGCCGCCCTCCATGGATCAACGAAGACTGGCCAGATCCGCCATCGAATTGTGCAGCGCACACATTGGGACTAAGTCGCTACCCTGCAGCCTTGACGTGCCCAACACCGGCCACCTCGACGACTCCGCCTCCTCAAGTACAACCTCCACGCTCCACCACCACCTGCTGCCTAGAAGATATGACGCCTCTGCCTCTCGGCGACTTCCCCTGCGCTCACAAAATCTCCCATTCAGACGGTGGACCGCCGTTGCTCGCATCGTCTTGAACATCAGGTTGCCTTTGCCCCAAAATTGTGTCATGTTGGCCAGGTCATGCAAAATTAATCTGATGTTCCCTTATTGATCTCCTAAGCACATGTGTTGTATATGACAGTTATAGATTACTGATGCATACCATTATGATTATTTGATTGTTGTTGCAGATCCTTTCTCTTTGTCATGAAGTTGGTTGGGGACGTTGTCCACATGGAACTTCCATTTGAAATATTAAAAGATATAAATCAGTGGATTTGATGTCATACCATTCATGTTCCGACACTGTACCAACAAACATTGAGATTTAACATCTCATCATATGAAGACATGGATTTCTTATTAAAAGTGCATTCACGCTCTGTCATTTAACACAGTGTGTGGGTATATCATTGACAACGACTGGTTGATTTCTGCTGGAAAATGAATCCATGTCTATACCATAGTTGATGGTAAGATATGTTTTGTTTTCCTTTAATAAAACTTAATACTTCCAACACTCTTTTTATATTTGCAGTTGTGAACATATTATGTTAGGATCTCACGTTTCTTATGCTTTGTTATTCATCTTTTAAAAAATCAATCACGAACGCTTACTGCAATGTTGTTTTTTAGTGGTTGGTATAAGTTTGCAAGGAAATGTGTTGAGCTTGATACGAGATGTATAGTTTGCATCAGGTATTTTGAAGATGGTGGTCAACTTTTTTTTCTGTTGCACTGAACTTAAAAAGAGATGGAGAACCTTACACTACAAAAAAAGACACATCCGTGACATTTTGGGCCGAACGAATTTCTTTCTGTCATACATATGACACTTCTATGACGATAATTGTGACAAAACCCGGTATCATCATAGATGTGGTGGGCTCCTACTTCTATGACAAAAAATCATGACAAAAAATGGGCTTTTCATCCTGGGCGGGCCGGAGACGCAGCTGCATGACATTCTTTGGGCCGTCCATGACGGAAAAAACTGTGGTAGAAGCGAGGGGGAGCAAAATTTCGGGGAGTTCCCGGTTACAGTGGGAGGTCGGGGGCCGAGCGATGCGCGTTTCTCTCGTACACGTACGCACGTGTGTGCGAGGCGTTGGCTCTAACTGAACCCGAGCGAGGCGTTGGGCTCTAACTGAACCCGAGCGATTGCACTGCAGGCTACGCGTTACTGAACCCGAGCGATCGATCGATGGCTGTTAACTGAACCCGATCGAGCAATTCCTTGGCTACTGCTGCTAACTGAAGCCAATCGATGCTACCTCTGGATGAATAGTGAGCGTTGCGGGGGGGGGGGGGGGTGGATGAACAGTGAGCGGTGGCGTTGCCTCTGGATGAACTGGACCCCATGGTGTGGTGGAGGGCTGGATGAACAGTAGACGGTGGAGGAGTGCCCGTGGAGGGGTGGATGAACAGGACCCCATGGTGTGGAGGGCAGGATGAACAATAGACGGTGGAGGGGTGCCCGTGGAGGGGTGGTTGAACAGGACCCCGTGGTGTGGAGGGCTGGATGAACAGTAGACAGTGGAGGGGTGGTTGAACAGTAGCCGGTGGAGTAGCGCGCGGTTGAGGCTGGATGAACAGGAGCCCGTGGAGGCTGGAGGACGTCGACGGTGGATGAACAATAGCTCGTGGAGGCTGGAGGGGGTCGACGGTGGAGATGAACAGTATCCCGTGGAGTCCCGTTTTGCGGTACGCCACACCCCTCCCGATGAACAGGACCCCTGTTTCGTCCGTAGTGCTCCAACACAAGTCCTTTTCCTCCGTTTTGCGGTACGCCACACCCCTCCCGATCAACATGACCCCCGTTTCGACCATAGGAGGTCCGTTTCCTCCGTTTTGCGGTACGCCACACCCCTCCCGATCAACATGACCCCCGTTTCGACCGTAGGAGGTCCGTTTCCTCCGTTTTGCGGTACGCCAGACCCCTTCCGATGAACAGGATCCCGTTTCGAACGTGGCCGGTCGAACACAAGGCCGTTTCCTCCGTTTTGCAGTACGCCAGGCCTCGTTTCCAGTGCCTGTTCCGTCCAAGCCCTCCCGATGAACACGACCACGCATTCCGTTGCCTCCCCATGAACACGACGCATTCCGTTGCCTCCCCATGAACACGACGACGACGCTGTTTCTCCGTTCCGACCCAGCCATGTACACGAGCCCTCGCCGTACGTATGCGCGAGTAGGCGTTCGAGACCCCGCCCGTATGTACACATACGTGGCCGTATTTTCTTTCTTGCACCCTGACCGTTGTACGTACGTGTACATGCTACGTGCGCGCCTCTACTACGACACGTGAGCGCCTCTACTACGACACGTGCGCGCCTCTACATCGACCAGTATGTACGTACATGTTCGCGGCCAGAATGACAACGCTACGTACGCTTCGACCAGGTGGGTCCTGACTGTCAGGCACTTCCTTGCCTGCGAAGATGTAGTTGGTGGGTCCCAGTAGTCAGGGGGCGAATCATTTTTTTTACCTGGACGCACTTCCTTCCGTGCGAAGATGTAGCTGGTGGGTCCCAGCAGTCGGGGGGCTGGTGGGTCCAAGTAGCCAGGGGGCGAATCGTTTTGGTTTTTTTTGCCCGGACGCACTTCATTTCGTGCGAAGATGTAACTGGTGGGTCCCAGCAGTGAGGGGGGCGAATCGTTTTTTCGCCCGGACACACTTCCTTGCATGCGAAGGTGTAGCTGGTGGGTCCCAGCAGTCAGGGGGAAACGTTTTTTTCGCGAAATATGGTGGCCCGTCTGGTGGGTCCCTGCTGTCAGGTGAAGGAATCATTATTTTCCGTGTAATAAGGAGGCACTTCCTTGCTGCCGCCATGGACCCAGCTGTCAGCCTCTCCACCTATAGTCCACGTCTGATGGAAGTCATTCCTTGACCACGTTGACCACGCCCGCCGAGAGCACCAGCATGGTGGACGACGGCGAGGCCTAGGAAGGGGACGACGAGGAGCCGGTGAAGACGTGGCAGTGGATGCCCACACGGAGAGGAGTATGAGGGTTCACTCGTTCGGCTGCGGTGTGAGGCTGCCGTGGCCGCAGGGCCTGGCCGGCGGTGGGAATAGTAGGGGGCGGTGAGCCCTCCGCGGCAGCACAGCCGGCCACGGGTGGCAGGAGCAGGCGGCACGACCGGCCCTGCTTTGGGCGGCTGGAGCAAGAAGACCAGTGGTTGAAGAAGCACTACGGCCGTTGGATGGACATCGTACGGTCACTGCAGCTAGAATCGTCTATATTGACTAAGTTGACTGTCGGTGTACTAAAGTAGGGGTACCTTAGTATCCCGAACTTGTGCACGGGCAGTCGTAGCACCCCGCGGCAAGGCTTGCCAGGCGATCGCCAAGACTCTCCGTGCTCCCTTTTTGGGCCATGCAAGAACAAAGTATTTGAGCCAAGGCCCCGGCAGGAGGAGCCTGCCGGGAAGGCCACCCGAAGAGAGCCGGACCCCGGCAAGAGGAGCTTGCCGGGACGACCGCTCGAAGCACAAGACCCCGGCAGGAGGAGCTTGCCGGGAAGGCCAACCACGGCACGACAAGGACCTTGCCACGGCGCGTCCCGCGCTTCGGCAAGGCCCGGTGAGCGACAAGCTCCCGGGCGCGACAAGGCATCCACCGCGGCAAGGCGTTTGCTGCGGCAAGTTACCACCCCGTGCCTGCGCTCCAGCTCACCCACCAACGTGTCGCTCTGGGGGCATTCCAGGCGCACGTGGCGGGAGGTTGTGCAACCAGGGGCATGCGGTGGCGAAGTGAAGCTGACAGAGTAGCCATCGTGGCAAACGGTGGCGCTCCTGACGGTCCACTTCCCTGCACCGTCTGGGCGACGCGGACGGGCATTTAATGCCCTTGCCCCCCGCCGTCAGAGTTAGGTATGATAGCACTGTACAGCCACTATGCAGGCAGCTGTACCCACTACAGCACTCTCCCATTTTTGCCCCCACCTGCGCTGCCAGCTGTGGGTAACCCCTTGAGCATATAAAAGGAGGCCCCATGCGCACGTAGGAGGGAGAGGACACCCATTGCCACGCTCGGTCTCGCCAGCGGCTCGTGTGTACTGTAGCACCACGCGCTCCCGAGCAAGAACACAATACAATCCACAAAGCAGCAGTAGGGTTTTACGCATCCTTGCGGCCCGAAGCTGGGTAAAATCGCTTGTGTGCATCGCCTCGATCCGCTCTTCGTTCAACCTCCGCCCCCCGCCGAACCAGTAAGGGGCTCGGTCCCCATAGGTGTTCGAGGAAGCCGATTCCCCTGACATCTTTGGCGCGCCAGGTAGGGGGCGTCGAAGTTGTGCGAACTGATCCGGCGTCTGCACCAACTAGATCTCCATCATCTTCGTCGACATGCCACCGAAGAAGAAGACTCCGGAGGTGGCTGGTCCGCCCGCGTCGAACCCACTGCCCCTGGAGCAAGCGGGTGGTGGGGACGGCACCGGCGACGGAACGGGCGCCGCCGAGCCAGCTCATGGTGCCACGGCATCCGAACATACGCCGACACCTCTCGGCGCAGGTAAGCCCTGGTATGACCAGGCAACCTTTCGCTCTATTCCATAGAGCGGAGGCAGTTAGCCCCACAGATCTCGCATGCGGGCCACCTCGAGTGTTCGCTCACGCTGAGCTCGGGCGAGAGTAGCTGCGTTGAGATGATGCGCTGCTCCTCAAGGAGGACCGTCTTCAGGCCGCTGTGCGAGCTGCTCGCTACCAGCAAGCCTTGCGCCGCTTTTATAGCCGCAAGGTTAGTGCCAGAAGTCTCGAGAAAGTGGGAAGGCCCTTACCGGGTGAAACGAGTTGATAGGCCTGGCGCTGCCCGCCTTGAGACCGAAGATACCGCTCCGGTGAGCAACTCCTGGAACGTTGGGCATCTTCGTAAGTTTCACCCGTAAGGCGCGGTTGTCAGACCCCGTCCGGCAACCACCCTTCTGTACAAAGTCTTGCCGCTATTGCATGTGATCCTTTGTACGGAGCCAGGCGCAGACCCTGTGCGCAGATTGAGTTCTTGTGCTCTGCGCACCTTGTCGATCTCATGCTGTTCATTCTTTGCATGCATTATCTGACACTCTGTGCAGCACTGACCCCCGGTAAGCGACGGCGAGCCCCATGTTTCGCCTTACCGGAAAGCGACCTTGCCGGGCAGCGAGCCACGGAAAAGCTAAGTTGCCAAAGTTTGAGCAATTGAGTTTTTAAAATTTTGAGGTTATCTTCCTCGAACGACCGTACTTTGTATGGAAAACCTGTGCGCGGAGGGACCGGCTCGTGGCTAGTTGCGCCCTTACTTCGTTTCGAGTCCGCTCAACGACTTAAGTGTGCTACAACCAGAGTGGCATCCTTACTTGTTTCGAGCTCGCTCGGCAGCTTAAGTGTGCTGCGACTGCAGTCGCAACACTTACTTTGCTTTGAGCCTGCTCAACAATTTAAGTGAGCTGCAGCTAGCCGCGGCAAGGTTTCTTGCCAGTAGTGGCGCCGCTGGCGGGCTGCTGATGTCCCGCACTCAGAGCCCGCGGTAAGGCGGAGGCCTACGCCGACAAGTCCCCAAAAGCATAGGGCAAAAACATACAAAGCACGGAGTCAAGTAGAGGAAATAACAGTGTAGTCACTACCTAAGATAGAGTTATATTACAAAGATAAGCTTGTCGCAGCCCTAATGAATCGCTTTCATGACTTGGCCGGCAGCGACAAGAAAAGAAAAGGGGAGGCGGCCTAATCCACGCGGTCGCCCTCGATCCTCTTGATCCCGGCCACCTTCTCCACGATGGGCGCGATGAGGGCCCTGATCTCCTCGAGGTCAGCATCCGCCGGCAGGGATTTGAGGACGTTGGTGAGCCTGATGCCGGGGTTGCGGAAGGCGATCTTCACCAACACCTTCTCGAGGGCTCCGGCGATGGCGTCGCGCGTCTCGCCGGCCAGCTGCTCTGGGATCGCGTTCCGGAGATGCTGAAGGGCCGCCACCACACCTTTGAAGAACGAAGTGAGCTTGACGCTAGGTGGGACGTTTTCACCGGAGGGATACTCGTGACCCTCCATCCCCAGCAGCGTCAGCTCCTTGTCGATGGAGGCGGCAATGTCCACGAGGCCCTCGGTCCACTGCTCCACCGTCGCCCTGAATTCGTTCTGGGTGACCGCGGCGCTCTCCAACAACGCCTCGTTGTCCGCGACCTCCTTCCACAAGGCCACCTCCTGCTCATTGGCGCTGTCCAGCGCCTTGGACAAGGTGTCCAGCTTCAGCTCGAGATCGGCGTTAGAGTCCTTGGCGGCGTCGAGCTCCTTGATCTTCTCGGCGAAGCGGCCCTGTAGCTCACCAAGGGTGTGGGCACCCTTCTCGCGCTCCTGCTTGAGTGCGGCGAGCTCCTCGCCGCTCGCCTTGAGGTTGGTGTTGAGCTGCGCCACCTTCGCCTCCAGTGCCTCCTTGGCAGTCTCGGCGGCCGCGGCAGCATCTCGTGCCTCCTTGAGGGCTCCGCCGAGCGCTTGCTCGCGTGCGGCGACCTCCTCCTCGTGGCTGGCGAGGCTGGCTTTCTGCTGCGCCAGCTCGCCCTCCCGCGCGGCTAGCCCCGCGGCGGCAAGCCTTTGCTGCTCTTCGTCTTCCGCCTTCTCGAGGATGAAGGCCGTCCGCGCCTCGTAGAGCTGCCTTCGCTCCTCCGCCAAGGATCGGAGGGCCTCCTGGTTGAGCTCTCAGAGCTCCCCGGCGCGCTTCTCCATGTCCGCTCCCGCCTTCGCGACAAGCGCTTCCCGGCGTTCCACCTGGGCTTGTCGGGCGCGGTAGAGCGACACCAGCTTCCGCAGCAGCCCCTCCTCCTCGGGCTCGCCGCCGCTGCTGCTTAGCGCGTCAACCAGTGTCAGCCCGGCGGAGGCGAGCACCTCTCCATCCAATGCCTCCCCCTCGACCGGCGCCCTGGAAGTCGACTCCCAGGGGAGCTTGATGAAGATATCGTCGCCGGCCTTCAGGTAGGCGCCTGACGGGGGCTCCTCGGGGCCCGACGCCGCTGCGGAGGCAGGGTCGGCGGTCGGCGCAGCGCCTGGCGCTCCTGCGGCCTCAGGGCCGTCAGTACGATCATCGCCCCCCTCGCCCGCGGCTGTTGCGGCAGCCTTGGTGGCCTCTTCGCCGGCCGGACCTTCAGCACCATCCGTCTCTCCGATGGCGGCCACGTTGTCAGTATGGCCGCGCGCGTCCTCCTCGACGACGACCTCGGTCCCCATCGGGTCTGTGGCGGGCGGCTCTGAAGGCCGAAAGAGGGGGAGAAGTCAAGCAACTATCCAAAAAAAAAGAAGAACCCCAGGGGAGTTTCGAGGAGAGAAGGTTACCTGGGCCAGGGTCTGCAGTCGCGGTCTCCGTCGCCAAGGGGCCACCGGTGCCGTCCCTCGTCGGGGACTGCTCGCTTGCCGGGGACTGCTCCCTCGCCGGGGACTGCTCCCTTGCCGGGGGCTGCTCCCTTGTCGGGGACTCCTCCCGTGCCGGGGAACTCCCCCTTGGCGGTGTAGTCGTAGCGGGTGGCTCATCGGGGACGGTCTCCGGACGCTCCTGGTGGGGCTGCTCTGCTCCTACACAAATCGTCAGCAAGATGTCAAGAAAAGCGAAGGGCACCCGGGCGCGCCCAACGGCAGAAAGCAAGCCAAATGCTTACGCTGGGGGCTGCGCTGGGGGCTGCTCTGAGGACCAGTTGGCGGCTCCGATAAGGTCATCTCAGGCGCACCCCCTGCTGTCACGGCGGGCTCGTCGTCGAGGATGACCACCGGGACCTTGGCTCTCTTTGCCGCCCTCTGAACCAGAGTCCTGAAAAGGGTCAAATTCAGGGGAAAGCAAATGAGATGCGAGACGCAACTACAAGAATTGAAGAAACATAAGAACAGCGGGGATCTTACTCCTCTCCCTCTTCCTCGTCGGAGCTGAGCGCGGAGAGGTCAAAGACTGGCCCGCTTTTGGCGCGAGGAGGCGGAGGAGTAGGCTCCATCGGCCGCTTGGCGGAAGCAGTGGTGGCGCTAGCCCGAGACGGCCTAGCCCCAGCCGCCGCCGTGGCGCGAGGGGCGGGAGGAGCAGAAGCAGCGGCCTGCGAAGACCCCGCTCCCGCTGAGACAATGGAGCGCGGCGCGCGGCGCTGCGGCTGTTGGCTCGCTTGCCGTACCTCCTCTCCGGCCTTGCGGAGGCGCCTCCGTGGTTGAGCCGGGGGCTCCGCTTGCGACGAGCTACCCGAAGGTCGGGAGGAAGAGGCGTCAGCCTCCGGCAAGCCGCTCGTGCCCTTGGTGGACTCGTCCGCCCCTGCATCGTGCCCGGCAAGCTCTTCCTCGCCGGCAAACTCCTCTCGGTCGGCAAGGCTTTCCGCCTCCGCTGCGTCCGCCTCCGCCAATGTGAAGCCAAATTCGCCCGCGGCCGCGGCCGCCGCCGCCTCTTCCATCCTGGAGGCGATGCGCGCCAACTCCGCGTCTGTGGTGTCTCGGGTGAGGCCCCTCTGCTCGTCGGCGTTGATTGGCCTCTCCACCAAGTCGTCGAAGAACGCCCGCACGACATCGTCGGCGGGCTCCTGCCAAGTGGAGTCGATCCCGTGCGAGTTGCACAGCGGCAGCATTGCAAGGATGCGGCTGAGCGACGAATTGTTGCACAACGGGACGATGCCTTGCGGCAGCCTGAACCATTCGGGGTGGTCGGGGTCGTGCTTGAACAGCGCCCTGAGCGTCCCGTCAAGCTCCAAGACGGTGAAATTGAAGTTGAGGCCAGGGCGCAGCCTCATGATGTCCGCCGCATTCTGGAACTCCTAGGCGGGCCTCCCCTTCTCCTGCAGGGGAGCGATGCGGCGGCGGAGGAAATCTGCGCCAACGGCGCCAACTGTGAGCCCGGCACGCCTGAGCCGCAGGATCCGGGTGATGGCAATCTGCAGCTTGTCGTCGTCCGGGGCCACGTCGCTCCAATCCCTGCCGCGCACCACAGGGGTTTGGCGCACGGCAGTGAATGGCTGCGGGTTCTCCTCGACGATCAGGCACCAGTCCGCCCTCCATTCCTCCCATTTGCTGCGGAGCTCCCCCTCCAGATAAGCATCCTTCTTGCCAAGCTTCGAGATCCAGGCGATCCCGCCGGAGAGGGGCTCTCCTCTCTCTACTCGAGGCGTGAAGAAGTGGCGGAAGAGAGCTACGTTTGGAAAGACTCCGACGAAATTTTCGCAAAGGTGTGCGAAAATTGCCATAGTCAAGACAGCATTGGGGGTGAAATCAAGGAGGTGGAACCCGTAGATGTTCATGATGTCGCAGAAAAATTCAGAGAAGGGCAGGCAGAGCCCGCAATAGAAGAACAGAGCAAAGAAGGGATACCCGGTCGGATACTCCTTCTGGGCGACGGCGGGAAGAACCCTCGTGCGCGGATGCGCTCGCGTCCTCGTCGACCAGAAGAGGTAGTATTCCTCCCTCAGGACCAACGCGTCGAGCTCAGGGGGGAAGGTCGCCTGCTCCTTTCGCAGCGCCTCAAGCCGCTGCGCCTCGGCCGACTTCACGGCCTTCCCTTTCCCCTCGTCGCCCTTCGGGGCCATGGCGGGAAGAGGGAGGGGGGTCGACGACGTCGGTGGCACTGGTGGCGGCGGAAGGGGGGGGGGGCGGAGCGCTGCTTCTCTCAGGAAGTGGCGGAGGTTTTTGAGGAATCGCAACTGGCGGGTGGGCGGACTTCCCCTGTTTCCCCTGCTTATAAGGGGGGGAGGGGGGCACTTCGCCTTTCCGAATAAACAAATTGCCTGCGACGTGACGCATGCCTATGGGGTTCGGCCCCGCGCACGCCGCCCACGTCACGCACGCCTCTCCCCACGATGCCGCGTTCGACGCGTGCCGTTCGGGAAGGGCGTGGTGGGCGCAGAAGCAGATGCAGCGTGACCCAGGCCGCGCGTGCCCGTGCACTGTTTTGGGAATGGCCCAACAGCGCTCGGCACCGTGTATGGCCCAGGCCCGGGGGCTCCTGTCGGTGTACTAAAGTAGGGGTACCTTAGTATCCCGAACTTGTGCACGGGCAGTCGTACACCCCGCGGCAAGGCTTGCCAGGCGATCGCCAAGACTCTCCGTGGTCCCTTTTTGGGCCATCCAAGAAAAAAGTATTTGAGCCAAGGCCCCGGCAGGAGGAGCCTGCTGGGAAGGCCACCCGAAGAGAGCCAGGCCCCGGCAAGAGGAGCTTGCCGGGACGACCGCTCGAAGCACAAGACCCCGGCAGGAGGAGCTTGCCGGGAAGGCCAACCACGGCACGACAAGGACCTTGCCACGGCGCGTCCCGCGCTTCGGCAAGGCCCGGTGAGCGACAAGCTCCCGGGCGCGACAAGGCATCCACCGCGGCAAGGCGTTTGCCGCAGCAAGTTACCACCCCGTGCCTGCGCTCCAGCTCACCCACCAACGTGTCGCTCTGGGGGCATTCCAGGCGCACGTGGCGGGAGGTTGTGCAGCCAGGGGCATGCGGTGGCGAAGCGAAGCTGACAGAGTAGCCATCGTGGCAAACGGTGGCGCTCCTGACGGTCCACTTCCCTGCACCGTCTGGGTGACGCGGACGGGCATTTAATGCCCTTGCCCCCCGCCGTCAGAGTTAGGTATGATAGCACTGTACAGCCACTATGCAGGCAGCTGTACCCACTACAGCACTCTCCCATTTTTGCCCCCACCTGCGCTGCCACCTGTGGGTAACCCCTTGAGCATATAAAAGGAGGCCCCATGCGCACGTAGGAGGGAGAGGACACCCATGGCCACGCTCGGTCTCGCCAGCGGCTCGTGTGTACTGTAGCACCACGCGCTCCCGAGCAAGAACACAATACAATCCACAAAGCAGCAGTAGGGTTTTACGCATCCTTGCGGCCCGAAGCTGGGTAAAATCCCTTGTGTGCATCGCCTCGATCCGCTCTTTGTTCAACCTCCGCCCCCCTTCGAACCAGTAAGGGGCTCGGTCCCCATAGGTGTTCGAGGAAGCCGATTCCCCCCAACATTGACAAAGCCCTTGGTACGTCAACTTAGTAGGCCCATAGGCCAGCTTTCGAAACGGTGCACCCCAGATGTCAGCGGGAGGAATCATTTTTTCGGTGGGTGAAGCTAGAATATCCGAGATTGAAGAAGAAGCACGGCATCCGTTGGATGGACATCCAACGACCACTGCTGCTAGAACCGTGTGTTGACTATAAGTTGACAAAGCCTTGCATACGCGTCAACTCTGTTTTTTTAGGGGACGCGTCAACTTAGTAAGGCCAGAAGTGTGTGGCAGAGAACTTATAGCCCATTTGAGATTTGTAAGAATGTGTGGCCCAATTTTGAATTCTAATGGAATTTACTACAACCCATTTACAATTTGTTAAAAGTACAACCCATTTTAACCAACCATTCAAAACAGAATTCAATAAAATTTCCCACATTTTGATGGGACCCGAAATAATTTTATCCCGAAATTTCTAGTCAGATTAAATAAATTTTGTATTACGTAAAAATCCAACGAAACATTGAGCTCGCAACAATTAATGAAATTAAAATTTTCAGTATCCAAAAATAATATTTTATAAAGTAATCACGTGTTTGGTGCATCTTTTTTTAGTTACTGCCCAGTTTTTATAATTACATCCCATTTATTATTTCTTAAAGCCCATTTTCTTGTTAAGCCTAATGCATCCCTCCTAGGAAAGATTTGCAGCCCAGCGGGGCGGAGAATAACAACTTGACCTTGCCTGGGTATTCCTAAAAAAGTATAGCTGGGCTAGCCATTTTTAGCTTGAAAAAATTAATATCTGGGCTGGATATCTGGCCTGGGCTAGACGGGACACAGCCCGCCCAGTTAATACCTGCAGCGATGTTTTCGTTGTTGTTCAGAGGAGAAAAATTAATATCTGGGCTAAACATCGAAAAACTCTGCAGTGCTCACACCTCAAAAACACAAATACTGCTCGAGCTGCTTGGTCCCAGCTGTCGGCCGCTTCTTGTGCAATTCTCTCGTTTATTGACTACTACATAGGTTGACAATGGTGTGGGACCATGATGTCAGGAAACCAGGGGAAGCAAAATAAATTACTCCAGCAAGCGCTTCCACCTCTGCCTCGTTGTCTCCCGTGGAAACCCCTTTCCTCCCTTTTTTTTGCTCGGGCAAGGACCAATGCATGCAGCATGTCCATGCGGTTATTAGGCAAGAAATAAAAGCGCTTTGCATGCTATGAATTACGATGGCCTGCATGAGTAGCTAATAAGGCATCCTCTTAACTGCTGTGATTAAATATTGTGTTTAGAAGAGAGAAATATTCTTCTTTTCCACCAATCTGCTTGCAGCTAGGTCGTGATGCACCTTCTAATACGACTTATTCACCTAGACGGAGGGAGTATAGTTTTATACATACATACATACATACATACATACATACATATACATATATATATATATATATATATATCAAAAAAATAAGTGATTTTAGCCCTTATAAAAAGAAAACGGATTCTTGAATATAATAAGGAGGCACTTGCGTACGTGAGGCTATGGACCTGGTGGGTCCCCATTGTCATCCTCTCCAAGTAAAGTCATCTCCTCGCCCGCGCGCGCTTTCCGCCCGAAACAGTCAGTGCCGCCCGCCCCGCTTCCTGGTGCAGGCGATTGCTCCGGCTTCAAACGACACAAGTGTCGTCCGTCCGTTCATCTGCCGCCCACATTAATGATATGCGGTTGACGAGGCCGCTACTCCGGCGCCACACAACCATCCCTCCGCCCGCCCACCATTGCTATATAAACTGCTGAGCCGGCCATAGCCGCAGTCATCCGCATCCATTCTCTTTCTCCTGTCCACACCACTACTGCCCACCATGGCTTCCTCGCGCTCCAGCACACTTCGGGACAGGCGGACGATGGACCACAAGGAGATGGCAGCCATTGCTGCCGACCGGCTGGCCGGCAGGCAGCCGGAGGACGACGACGTCCCAATGGACAACATGGTAGTCGACGATCCGGCGCCAACCCCCTCCTCCGCGCCATCCTCGCTGGTGCATTGCACCATGACCATCGGCGAGGCCCGTGCCCAATATATGGATAGTGTGAGGCAGATGCGTCAGGAGCAGTTCCAGGAGGCGCAGGCCGCCGCCGCCTACAACCACCATCTCCTCCAGGAGCACCTGCAGGTGGAGGAGCAGATCACCGCAGAGCGGGCGGAGAAGGAGGCGCTGCTCAACTCGTACCGCTCCACCCGCAAGGGCCGCCTCGAGCGCTGGCGGTACTGCATGCGGGTGGCGGAGGCTGCGGCCGCCTACAAAGAGGCTAGCAAAGAGGGCGATGAAGTGGGCGAGGCGCTGTTTGGCGAGACCGAGGAGAAGGCAGAGGACAATGCCGGCTCCGACGAGTGCCCGCTCCGCTGGCGTCGACGAGGCCCTGCTCCGCCGAAGCCCCGCGGTGCCAAGAAAGAGGCAGAGGACACCGCCGGCTCTGCCGAGGCCCCGCCCCTCCAACAACGAGGCAGAGGACATCGCAGGCTCAACCGAGGCCCCGCCCTGCCGGCAACGTGGGGGAGGATTTCCAACGCTCCGCTGAGGCGCTGTTCGCCGGCAACGAGACAGAGGACATCGCCGGCTCCGCCGAGGCTCCGCCCCGCTGCCAACGAGGCCGCGCCACATAGAAAACGAGGAAGAGTAGAACACAGTAGGCCACCGCCGCTCGGGTCCAAGTAAGGCCACCGCTGCTACCCTCCGGTTGAAGCCAAGCTAGGCGGGTTAACCATTGACGTCCGGTTAGCTTCTTGGCAGCGACGTGGAGTCGGAGAGCTATGCTTGAGAAGGACACTGCTTCTACTTAACTGCTGGTGCAGTTGGCTGACTGACACGTGGGCCAAACATGCCACAAGTCAGTTACGCAACTACACCTGCAGTTTAGTCACTGAAGCTTCTGTTCAGCTCAGCGGGACACAGGTGGGTAGCTTCGGTTAATTAATTATACCTCCTTCGTCACCAAGCTTCCTCCTTCGTGGATCTCATTAGCACTCTTGATGTGGAAGAAAAGGCGATAGCAAAGGACACACATGCTTGAGGAATTGAGGGAGGATCTAGTGCCAATATGGTACAGAAGAACTTCCAGCCCCACAAGTTCAAGAACAAGGGCAAGTTTGATGGTAAAGCAAAGTTTGATGGGAAGAACAAGGTTGTGCAACACACGAACTACAAGAAGAAGAATGACAAGAAGAAAGGTGTTTGTCATGTGGTGATCCTGATCATTGGGCTCCTAGTTGCCCTAATCGCTATGACAAGCTAGGCCGGTTAATTAATTATACCTCCAGTGCACCCCTTTTTAGTTGAAATGTAATGAAATCCGGCATGTTTATATGAAATCCGACCGTGTATGAATGAATTTATTTCGATTAGTTCGAATTCCTGTATCACTAGCATTGGATGAACATGTAAAACAATACGTACTAGCATTATTCCCAGGGTGATCACCTCGTTTGCAGCAGTTTCACATGTACTCCCTCCAGTCCTTTCTAGTCTGCATACAAGTTTTGTCTGCAGTCAAAGTATCTCTACTTTGACCAATCTTATACAAAAAAGTATGCACTTACACAATGTGCGAAGTAAAAAGGAATAGAAGGAGTACAAAGAGTTTGAGCAGCTTTTTAGCGTTTCTATACATTGCAATCAAACACACAGGCCTGGCAATCCATAGAGAACATTCAAAATAATCGATGATTATGCATCTCAGTGACTCACATGTTAGAGGCAATATTTACTTCACAACTAAAGAATAAAGAAAAAATTGATCGACGCTGCTGACAGCAAAGGGCGTCCCATTCGAAAATATCAAACGCATGTCTTGCTAAAATCAATGAGCAAAATTTGACAAGGTTGTCCCATTCCAAAATATCAAATGCCTGCGATTGGGCAGGGTTTGCCATCAGTTCGGGCATTGACATGGCACCTCGGGCTAAATAAACCAGCTATTCTTTTTGTGCAGTTCCACCAAAATCAACCAAATTCGCGCGTAGCTTGTATGATTTCGCCCTTATATGTTGCAACGCCTTGAACTTATCGGCACCTCCTTTCTTGTGCTGGAAATGAATGATTCGATGTATTCATGAACATTTTGTGCAGTTCCCATTGAAATCAAGCTGAGCACCCCTGTTTGCACAAATACAAAAAAGTGATTAGTATAGAGCAAATTGTACTATGAATTGACAGTTTCAACAGGCACATACATGGTCCATGTAGAGCACACTTTTAGAAAAATGGAACTCACCAGAAAGAATCCTAGAACAACAGCAAAAATGGAGATTTTGTCAGTCCTTCTGAGCTGAAGTTAGTTTGGTCTTGTGGGGAGTAATGTAACCATCCTTCAACTGCTCCTTCTGATGATAAGATAGACAGGGCTTCTTCATCCTGGCATAATCAGAACTAGTCACTTCACGTACTCCATATTCTTCTTCAGAGGAAGATTGTCTTGTTGTGCAACGACCAGAGGACTACTAAATGCTAGCATCACTCTTTGCTCAAAAAAAAGGAAAGGAAATATTTAAAACAGCACAGATGAAGCACTTCTCAAGGACAATACCACTTTTTCATGACAGTATCTAAACAGTAGCACAACACCAATAGAGATGACAAAGCTCAATCATATGGATGAAATCAGTGGGCGAGTACCAACCTTTGTCACAAGGCTTATTGTGTAGAGCATACAGATGAAGCATTTCTCCGGAACCATCTGTTGCTATCTACGGTGGTGGCCAAGCTTGCTATATACTCCTCGATTAGTTTAATGTTCCCAACATCTTCTTGTGCAGTTCCACTAAAATATATGGTACTTTAAAGAAGATCCCTGTTTGCACAAGTAGAGATAATTACATATTACATTAAGAGTGGCATCAAATCAGTGGCAAAACAATTGCTCGTTCCAGCCATAGCAATAAATTAATATGCAAAACTATATCATTACTTGTGCCATCACAGTTCCAGTGCTTCATTACAGCACCGGGAGTTGATTTTTGTTTTTCTTCCCCTTGTTCTTCCCCTTCATCACTTGGTTCAATAACAAACAAGCTTCGCCTTCAATGTAAGATTTGGCATGTCAATTAGGGAGCACAAGTATAGTACTAAACTTAATTTTCTGATGGAAGTGGCAAAATACAGGCCAACAGTTGTGAAATATCCTTATCTTACCTCAGTGGGATATTACGGTGCACATACAGATTGGAAGTCTTGTCTCCATTTGTGCAGTTCACTAAAATCAAGCAACATTATTGTACAAGTAGCATGTTGGGGAACGTTGCAGAAAATAAAAAATTTCTATGGTTTCACCAAGATCTATCTATGAGTTCATCTAGCAACGAGTGATCGGAGTGCACCTACATACCTTTGTAGATCGTGAGCGGAAGCGTTCAAAGAACGGGGTTGAGGGAGTCGTACTCGTCGTGATCCAAATCACCAGAGATCCTAGCGCCGAACGGACGGCACCTCCGCGTTCAACACACGTACGGTCAGCGTGACGTCTCCCCCTTCTTGATCCAGCAAGGGGGAAGGAGAGGTTGATGAAGATCCAGCAGCACGACGGCGTGGTGGTGGATGTAGCAGTCACCGCAGCAGGGCTTTGCCGAGCTTTTGTGAGAGGGAGAGGTGTAGCAGGGGAGAGGGAGGCGCCAAGACATCAGGGTGCGGCTGCCCTCCCTCCCCCCGCTTTATATAGGCCCCTTGGGGGGCGTCGGCCTTGGGAGATGGGATCTCCTGGGGGGCGGCGGCCAAGGGGGGTGGAGTGCCCCCCAAGGCAAGTGGGGCGCCCCCCCGCCCTAGGGTTTCCAACCCTAGGCGCAGGGGGGGCCCAAGGGGGGCGCACCAGCCCACTATGGGCTGGTTCCCCTCCCCACTTCAGGGGATGGGACCCTCACTACAAGAAATATGTCAACTTATGACCTTCTCTTAGTGACCCCAGCTGAATTGGTCGTAAATTCATGGCCATTTCGCTTGGAAGGGCTCAAACCCTGAAATTGCTTACACCAAATGGTCACAAAGTAGACAAGAGGCGCCAATGGCCTTATTTCTACCTGATTACGACCAATATAAATAGTCATGAGGTTGTGAACGTGGATGCATTAGTACTTATTGCTATGACTAGGCGCCACCTCATCAGTTTTGCCTATGTGTCATGTCCATGTGTCAATTTTCGCCCTAGGTTGTGAAGCAACCTATATTTCTGTCATTTCCAAAATTCCCAAAAAAATCTCATAAATTCTTTGGGTCATATCTTCGTCGAATATGTAAAAACCTTCCTTGCCTAGTTCAAAAATAATTCAAAAATATTCATTTTCCTATTATGTTCAGAGTAACAGTTTGTGAAGGAAGTACCACTTTGGCATGTCCAAATAGTATCCATTTTCTACAGCGCTTTCCTATGCCCAAATAACCATCCTCCACCAAATGCCAGCTCAATCCATTCATTATTTTGAGCCGAGCTTCAACATTCGTATTTATGTCCAATGTGGTGGTTTGCAAAGCAAGTATCACCTAGGCTCCTCCTTTTGAGCTGAAAATTTGTGAAGACGGTCTTCTTAGTAACTGATCATCCTCAGCCAAAACTCACGCCCATTAGCCATGTACATTTCCTGTACCGCTAATCAAACACTTGGCTGCTTATTCATGTTTGAGCATCGATCGGTCTCCTCGTGAGAATCTTATGTTGTGATTTTCTTCGTAGCACCAACCTGGGGAGTGCTCAACCCACTAGACATGCCTAGGCCGCCCAGAACACATGGCAACGCCACGGTCACGCGGTGACCACGCGGCGGGCATGCGAGCTTACGCGCTCTAGAGTTGGGGCCCTCGGCCACCATCCAAACCTCGATGTATCTCCATCAAACCATGTATTTCTGATTAAATAGATACTTATTTACCTAGAAATTATTTTTGAAAAAAATAAAGAGCAAACTATGACGCAGCTGCAATTCAAATTTGACCCGCTTCCAACTGAATCGACGGGAATTTGTCTTTTTCACCAGAGGTGGATCAAAAATTTTGACACCCAACCATTTTGTCAATTGTGCATTAAATATGGCCTAGTATTTTAGAAAATTGATTTGGTCCAATTTTGCAACAATTATTTGGTAGGTCCTTCACAAAAAAAACTCATTTCAGGCACTCGGAAAATGGAAAATGGTTTTTTCGTCCAAAGAAAATGAAAACTTCCTTAGGCAACATTGTTTGTCATTCCAATATGCACCCATGTGCATAATATGAGATCATTTGAACAAACTATGCCATGAATGTGGCCATAAGATTGATCGTTTGACTTGAAAGCCATGAATCTTCACACTTGATAGCTCATTTCTGAGAACACTTTTTTAAAATAATTGCCGTATTACAAGTTTATTATTTTTCATAGGAACTTGGCCACATATAATGACACAATGCGAAGGTTTTCCAATTTTTTGATTTTTTTTGAATTTCTTATGCCCGTTTCAAAATGCGGTCAAAACGGCGGGCTTGACCGTTCCTAGCTAGTGGTTGAATCTTGGAAAACTTTTGATGTTTCTTTGATTAAATATATACTTATGTACCTAGAAATGATTTTTGGAAAAAATAAATAGCAAACTATGAGGTAGCTGCAATTCAAATTTGACCCGCTTCCAGCTGAATCGGCGGGAATTTGTCTTTTTCACCAGAGGTGGATCAAAACTTTTGGCACCCAACCATTTTGTCAATTGTGCATTAAATATGTCCTAATATTTTATAAAAATGATTTGGTACAATTTTGCAACAAATATATGGTAGGTACTTCACAAAAAAACTCATTTTGAGCACTCAAAAAATGAAAAATGAATTTTCGTGCAAAGAAAATGAAAAGTTCCTTATTACTATTTTGTTATTTTTTTCTTCTAAAAACTAGATCACATTTGATGACATGATGAGAAGGTTTTTCATTTGTTTCATTTTTTCCAATGTATCAGGTCAAGTAAATAGCTAAGATGATCTAACATCTTATTTTTAAATTTATCACGACCAATTCAATTGGTCATAATATTGTATTGCGTTCTGATTGGTCCGTGGACAAGGCACACGGATCATGCACAAAACACCATTGGATCTTCCCGGATCCAACGGTAGCCGTCGCTCCTCGCCTCCCCCACCAACCCCACCTGAGGCGAAACCCTAGCTGGCATCTTCCATCCACCCCCCGCCTCCTTTCTTTCTTTCTTTCTTTCTTCCTCCCCTCTCCCCCGATGCAGATCCCCTCGTCCCCCTCAGATCCCCCTCCCTCGATCCATGGCCTCCCCACGCCCATCCTCGCCGCATCACCACCCCGACCCCTCCCTTCCCCACCCTCCCCGCACCTGCGCACGCCACCGTTGGATCCTCCACCTCCAGGCGACGCCGAGCCCGTGGTCTCCCTCCCCAAGATCGCGTCGGAGCCCGCGGTCCTCCTCCACCTACAGCTCGTCTCCTCTCCGGTCGCGCCGCCGACCTGTTCGTGGTCGGGCTTCGGCGAGCTGAGCAGCAGAGCACCGATGGCTTCTCCTCTCCCCCTGCAGCCGCCTGCCGCGCCACCCGCCTCCGGATCCCTCCGCCCGCTCGCGCCCGTGCTTCCTCTCCGCCTACGGGGCCGCGCCCCTCACGCTGCTCCCCGACGACGTGGGCGGGCGCGCGGGCCTCGACCCGCGGGGCTTGGCCAAGTGGTGGGTGAGCGATGGCGTCGCAAGGGGGCCGGAGGAGGCCAGGGCGGTGGTCCTCACTGACGTGTACCTCCCCGGCCTCGACGTGAACAAGGCCGACGACGTGCTGCTGCACTGCCGGATCCTCACAGAGTGTGCGGCGGACCCCGACGAGATCCACCCGCCCTCTCCCTCTCCCCTGCGTCAGCCCCGTCGTCCGTCCCCGAGGTACCCCGCCCGCCCGCCCCCAGTCAGTTCTCTTCTCCGTGGCTCGATCAGCGCGACGCCTTCCTGATATTTTTCTCGCCGTCTCTATGGTTGGGCAGATGGAGAGGGTGCTCAAGGATGACGCCATCTAGGAGAAGGGCGAGCGTGCCAGGATGGTAACCACCCCCTCCCATCTCATATGCTTGTTTTCCTTCTTGGTCTGACTATATGCGTGTTATGCATTCTAGCAAACAGTTCGAGCTTCCTTGTCCTTGGGCTTCCCTCCCTCCGTGCACACACCTAGCTAGCTAATTACACTAGTGGTGTTCAGAAACAACTTCACTCTGAATTACCAATAGTTAATGTAAGTTGATTAACGCGTTGCATCTTACCTTGTGTTCATGTCGAATGCAAGCATTAGTAGTACTGTTCTTTCTTTTTTTAGGAATGGCAGCTTCAGTATGCATCTCCTCTTAACGATTCAGTCTTAAACTCAAAGTTAAGTAATTAATGTTCCAAACACAAGAGATCAATCTTATGTAGAGTAGTACGTGTGGAACTAAATGTTGGAAACACATGCAACGATCATGAGTACAGTATTTTTTTACCTTGATCAAATTTCAACCGTCAAAGGTTTTATTCTTACCATCCACCAGTTTTGACAAATTGATAGTATTATTACTTGTAGCAACACAAGTGCAATCTTGTACTACAAAATAGGTAGTGATCGGCTCGTGAAGGTAACCACGACCCCATCTATCCTTTAGTAGTAGAGGAGCATTCTGCAGCAAGGGCACCACGCAGACCTGTGACCGTCAGTGGAGCTACCCAAAGTACCAAACCCATCATAACTATTCTACACTGAAAAGTTAAGAGTATACAGACCTGTTTTAATATTTGGTGACCAAGGCATATTCCAGTCCAGCATCTGTTAAGCTTTGTATGCTGAATTTCCATTGGCTGACACTATATACTTAGGAGGTAGTGACATAACAGTATATGCCTGTGCAGATTTATACATTGTTAAAATGGAGGCTTGGGAAGAACTATTTTCTTTGTAGTAATAAGTCAGGAGTTGATTGTTGCTTCAGTAGGGTGTCATACATTATAATCATCAGCTCATGTCGTCTGGGATCAAACATAGCTTTGAATTTACAAGAGTAAAGATTTATGTGAGAAGTACAAACCATGTTCAATTTTAACTAGTACAAAAATTATGCCCGTGCTATAGTGATACATTCTGTACTACACTCTTGCTTCTGTTTGCTTGCTTGATTACCTCTCTAAGGCAACTTCATTTTGTTCTTCTTCATGTGCTACTTGCAACATCAAGGGGATCTTCGACCGCTACCAGCAGGCCACCGGGACCAGCCTGTGGACCTAGCAGTATGAGGTTGGCTGCTGCTTCTCTATCTTGCCTCCATCCATCTTTTTCTTTAGCTGTATAACTTTCTCCTTTCTTTGATGTGGCTGATTTGCTTCGGTTTGATATCATATAGATCTGACTAGTTTGTACTTAGTCACTAGTGATGCACTGCTCTTTTTCCTTGTGATGCTTGAGTACTGAAGAAACATGGGTAATATGCACTGTTCTTTTGCTTATGCTCTTGTGAGTTTGGCAAGTGATTGTTTGGGGAGTAGATGTAGTGTGTGCTTATGATCTTATGATATTTGCAGGAGTAGTTCATTCTTGGGACATGTGTTAAATCAATAATGTTCCTCATTGTGTTAAATCAAGCCTTGCAGAGTACAATATACATACTAAACTGTTTCTGAACGTGTTAAATCAACAATGTGTATGTGTTACTGTATCCTAGTAATTCTGCTGTGTCACTGTATCCCAGTAAAGCAAGATGCTTGTTATACTCATGTTCCTGATGATATTGGTGTACACTCAATTTGGTTATTTCTTCTAGTTCTGCTACTAGTTGCTGTGTACTCCCTAGTGCTGTAGTTGCTGTGTAGTAATACAAAAATATTAATGCTCAAATATGATGATGTGGCCTGCAGCGCACCTACAGTTTTCATTTCTATGATCAATTTAGAGAGTTGCACATGTCAGTATATTATATACTAAAAAAATCCTAGCTGGTGAGAACATTTTAGTCATTCCATGAACGCATACTGGTTAGTGTTAGTCATACTATTTATGTACATGGCATTTGCTGTCAATTCTTGATTATAAGTTATTGGATCCCTCATTGGCTACTATTTGATGTTCTGTACCTATTCTTATTCTTATATGTTCATTCTTATTTTTTGCAAAGGTGAAGTGCGAATCCATGTCCGAAGCTGTGAAGCATATCAACAAAGAATAGCATATTATGTGTTGTAATTATAGGTAGTAGTAGGCATATCTGGGTTGTAATATACTGTAACGATTGTAATAGATTAATGTAGTATTGTTTTGGACCAATTTCATTTGCTCTCTGATCTTTCGAAACAATGATTGTGTATGTGATTTGAATACCAGTGAAATGGAAACCTGACAACTGGGTCCAAGTTATAATGGCTGTTTGACAAATTTCGAAATTTCTAATGTGTGGGACCAGAGCTAAACATGATAAGTGGGACCCGCTGCAAAATAAAATGGCTGAAAAATAGAAAATCAGTAGACTATAAAAGGCTGCATTCTAGAATATAAAAGGCCAAATTGTTGGGCCAGGCCCATGTAGCTAGCGAAAATTAACAGAAAAATATATACTAAAAAGGTTGAATTAATGGGCTCGGCCCATATAGACACCTAATCGGACCGGGCTGAATCTTATCCACGTCAGCTTGCCACGCTGGATCCTACGTCGCTTGGGGAAGCTGCTAGTGACCAAAATTTTGGTCGAAGAACCAACGACCTTTTACATATCACAAAGAAGGTCGTTAATTTCAGTTTACGACCGCCAGCTTTTGACCTTCTGTTTTTGGTCACAAAAAGGTCGTAAATGGAAATTTGTGACCTTTCAATGACCAATAGTGAGGGTCACAAGTTGACATATTTCTTGTAGTGCCTCCGGGATGGGTGGCCCCATCCGGTGGACCCCCGGGACCCATCCGGTGGTCCCGGTACAATATCGATGACCCCGAATTCTCCCGATGGCCGAAACTGCACTTCCGATATATAATTCTTAACCTCCGGACCATTCCGGAACTCCTCGTGACGTCCGGGATCTCATCCGGGACTTCGAACAACTTTCGGATTACTGCATACTCATCTCTATACAACCCTAGCGTCACCGAACCTTAAGTGTGTAGACCCTACGGGTTCGGGAGACACGTAGACATGACCGAGACAGCTCTCCGGCCAATAACCAACAGCGGGATCTGGATACCCATGTTGGCTCCCACATGCTCCTCGATGATCTCATCGGATGAACCACGATGTCGAGGATTCAAGCAACCCCGTATACAATTCCCTTTGTCAATCAGTATTTTACTTGCCCGAGATTCGATCGTTGGTATCCCAAATCTCGTTACCGGCAAGTCACTTTACTCGTACAGTAATGCATGATGCCGTGGTCAAACACTTTGATCACATTGAGCTCATTATGATGATGCATTACCGAGTGGGCCCAGAGATACCTCTCCGTCATACGGAGTGACAAATCCCAGTCTCGATCCGTGTCAACCCAACAGACACTTTCGGAGATACCCGTAGTACACCTTTATAGTCACCCAGTTACGTTGTGATGTTTGGTACACCCAAAGCACTCCTACGGTATCCGGGAGTTACACGATCTCATGGTCTAAGGAAAAGACACTTGACATTGGAAAAGCTCTAGCAAACGAACTATACGATCTTGTGCTATGCTTAGGATTGGGTCTTGTCCATCACATCATTCTCCTAATGATGTGATCTCGTTATCAATGACATCCAATGTCCATAGTCAGGAAACCATGACTATCTGTTGATCAACGAGCTAGTCAACTAGAGGCTTACTAGGGACATGTTGGTGTCTATCTATTCACACATGTATTACGATTTCCGGATAACACAATTATAGCATGAATAAAAGCAATTATCATGAACAAGGAAATATAATAATAATCCTTTTATTATTGCCTCTGGGGCATATTTCCAACAGTCTCCCACTTGCACTAGAGTCAATAATCTAGTTACCTTGTGATGAATCGAACACCCATAGAGTTCTGGTGTTGATCATGTTTTGCTCGCGGAAGAGGTTTAGTCAACGGATCTGCAACATTCAGATCCGTATGCACTTTGCAAATTTCTATGTCTCCATCTTGAACATTTTCACGAATGGAGTAGCGACGCTTGATGTGCCTGGTCTTCTTGCGAAACCTGGGCTCCTTGGCAAGTGCAATAGCTCCAGTGTTGTCACAGAAGAGTTTGATCGGCCCCGACGCATTGGGTATGACTCCTAGGTCGGTGATGAACTCCTTCACCCAAATTGCTTCATGTGCTGCCTCCGAGGCTGCCATATACTCCGCTTCACATGTAGATCCCGCCACGATGCTCTGCTTGCAGCTGCACCAGCTTAGTGCGACACCATTCAACATATACATGTATCCGGTTTGTGACTTAGAGTCATCCAGATCTGTGTCGAAGCTAGCGTCGATGTAACCCTTTACGACGAGCTCTTCGTCACCTCCATAAACGAGAAACATGTCCTTAGTCCTTTTCAGGTACTTTAGGATATTCTTGACCGCTGTTCAGTGTTCCTTGCCGGGATTACTTTGGTACCTCCTACCAAACTTACGGCAAGGTTTACATTAGGTCTGGTACACAGCATGGCATACATAATAGGCCCTATGGCTGAGGCATAGGGGATGACACTCATCTCTTCTATATCTTCTGCCGTGGTCGGGCATTGAGCTGAGCTCAATTTTACACCTTGCAACATAGGCAAGAACCCCTTCTTAGACTGATCCATATTGAACTTCTTCAATATCTTATCAAGGTATGTGCTTTGTGAAAGACCAATGAGGCGTCTTGATCTATCTCTATAGATCTTGATGCCTAATATATAAGCAGCTTCTCCAAGGTCCTTCATTGAAAAACTCTTATTCAAGTAGGCCTTAATGTTGTCCAAAAGTTCTATATCATTTCCCATCAAAAGTATGTCATCTACATATGATATGAGAAATGCTACAGAGCTCCCACTCACTTTCTTGTAAACGCAGGCTTCTCCATAAGTCTGCATAAACCCAAACGCTTTGATCATCTCATCAAAGCGAATGTTCCAACTCCGAGATGCTTGCACCAGCCCATAAATGGATCGCTGGAGCTTGCACACGTTGTTAGCATTCTTAGGGTCGACAAAACCTTCCGGCTGCATCATATACAGTTCTTCCTTAAGATAACCGTTAAGGAATGCCGCTTTGACGTCCATTTGCCATATCTCATAATCATAGTATGCGGCAATTGCTAACATGATTCGGACGGACTTCAGCTTCGCTACGGGAGAGAAAGTCTCATCGTAGTCAACCCCTTGAACTTGCCTATAACCCTAAGCGACAAGTCGAGCTTTATAGATGGTAACATTACCATCCAAGTCCGTCTTCTTCTTAAAGATCCATTTGTTTTCTATCGCTCGCCGATCATCGGGCAAGTCTGTCAAAGTTGTCGGCGTTCTGGGAACGGGGGTCCCCAGACTTGCCTGCCTGCGGCCTGCGGCGTGGCTCAAATGGGGGCCCAGCATGGCCCATCTTCATCAACACAAGGCTCAAGACCCTCGCGAGGGGCCAAGCCTCGCGAGGCGGACGACACGGCGCTTCCTCAAGCACGGCCTCCTTAGGCTGGCTCGCGAGGAGGCGGAGAGATCAAGGCGGGTACCTCACGAGGTGCCCATGACGCAAGCCATGACGACCAAGGGTGCCAGGCGGGCGTCAGCCCGCGGAGCGTCTCCCTTTCCTCTTTGGTGCAAAGGGGGCAAGCGCAGGCGAGAGGATCAAGCAAAGGCACCCATTTCGGTGCAACGAGACCAAGACCAGTCCAACGGTGGGAAGGAGGTCACCATGGAGCCCAGGACGGCGTCACCACAGGGCCTTTGGCAGACAAAGACCAACTTTAGTCAGGATAAGTGTACCAGATGTTCCCCTTCAAATTGGCCAATTGTTGGCACCCTTCCCGCTCAATATTTGGGAAGAGGCCCAGGGCCTTTTGCCTATAAATAGGACTAGCCACCCCTAGGGTAGAGGCAATCGAATCAGATCGAGTACCAAGAAACCAGTAGAGGCATACATAGAGAGAGAGAAGGGCGATTGAGCTCCCCCTAGCAGTTCATCCCCTAGCCAAGAACAGACCCTCGTGAGGCTGTTCTTCCTTGTACTGTTCTTCCTCATCAGCCCAAGAGGCAATCCACCCACCACACTGGAGTAGGGTATTACACCGCATCGGTGGCCCGAACCAGTATAAACCCTGTGTCTCTTGTGTTGTTCTTGCAGTAGTTAGATCCTTTCGAGACGGAGAGGTAGAGGGCACGATCTCCGCGCGCACCCCAGAGTTCGAACCTTAAGGGTCTGCCGGAACCCGTGATCCGACATTTGGCACGCCAGGTAGGGGTGCGCCGGAATCTGCCTTCCCATCGCTCCGTCTCCCGTTGCGTCGTCGTCACCATGTCCGGCGACCAGGCGGGCAACCAAGGCCCATGGGCGGCATGGCCCATCTGCGCGGAGCCTCCCGCTCCGAGCGACCCCGTGCCACAGGCAGCTCGCGGTCCGCAGGGTGCTGCGGGCAAGCTTCTGCGACCCTCACACCGCGACAGGCGTGGTCGGCAGCGAGGGCCTCCAATCACGCCGCAACTACGACACCGTACACCCGCCGGGAACAGGCGAACTCGAGGGCCGCGCTCACAGTAGCACGGGAGCTGCTGCAGTGCAGGCTACTGGAGGGTGGTCGCGACGTGCTGCTGGAGCGGGTCGCCGAGCTCCTGGGCTTCGCCGCTTTGGGGGCTCACCCCTTCTGCACTCGGCTTCCGCCTCCAGCTCAGGGCGACGCACGAGGAGGCCCCGCGCGCCCCCGCTGGCCTCAGGACTACCCCGGCACCAGCGAATCCGTCGGCGCTAGACTGGCGGTGGCGCTACCCCTCCCCCGGCGCGAGAAGGAGAAGGGCTCGGCGCGGCCCACGGCGCGTGCGGGCAACCGCGCTACCACCCCACAGTGGGCACGTCGAGCAACGCCGCGTGGCGCATGGAGCACTACAGCACGGCATTCGGGGTGGCGGCGTCGGAGGAATACGTGCCCCACATGATGGACCAAGGGCATGCTCACGAGGGCGAACAGGGCTCGCTCTTCAGCCCCAGCTGGGGGGATGAGACACCAGAGGCCGAGCCCTTCCAGGAACCCCAGGACGGCTCTGTCGGTCACACTGGAGGCAACGACTATCGGGTACCGTTAATTCCTCAAGAGCAGGCATACGCTAATCATGGGTCACAGGAGGTGCAGGTCGCTGTAGCAAGCAGCTGCCCCGCTCCCGCGGCCTCCTACCCCTCGGGAGGAGGACGCAGGGGGCTGCAGGAAAGGGGTAGGGATCCTACATCACCACCACGGTGTTCGGAGCAAGGCGTTCTTAGAAGGTAGGCCCTCCGCTGGGGAGGCACCTGAGGGCCTGCCCCTGGCGGAGGACCCGTGGTCGTCGGGGGAACCGCTGGCGACCGCTCTACCCCACCGGCGGCGTCCTGGTTTCCGGTCGTCCTTGGTGGCACTAGAGTGTGGCGCAAGGCGGGGCCCTCGTCTGGCGATATGAATCAAGGCCGGTTCTTGTGAAGAAGGCCCAGTGGCTGTGAAGCTCGCCGCCCCGTGACACTCTCACGTAATAATGAGTGGGGCTGTACACGCCCCGGAGTCTCAGGGGTGCCGGCCTCAGGCCCTGGGGCTCCCTCCCACGCCCAGTGGACAACACTTAGCTCCGCGCTGGTGAGAAGACGTTGAAGACTAGATTAGGTGCCGGACGCGGCCTTTTCGTTTGCTTTCATTGCCTTCTTCCTTTGGTTGTAACCTTTTTTCCCCCGCTGGATTTAAGTTGAATTCGAATTTGAGCTTTGCGTGCGTTCGGGGAAGGGGTGCTTGGTCTTGTTTGAATCGTTTCCCGCGTTCTGGTCACCATCTCACCACAGTTGCCTCCCCTCGCGAGCCCCTCGCGAGCCGGGCCAGGCCTAGCTTGAGCACGGCCCAGACTGCCGCTGTCGCTCCCTCGCGAGGTGACCTTTGGTGCTTGCGGAGATTGTTTTCTCATGAAAGGCCCGGAGCCTGTGAAGAAGGCGAACGCCTGTGAAGATCGTCTCTTTTTGGAAAAAGGCCCTGAGCCTGTAAAGAAGGCGAACGCCTGTGAAGACATCTCGCTCGAGAAGGCCCGGAGCCTGTGAAGAAGGCGAACGCCTGTGAAGACATCTCGCTCGAGAAGGCCCGGAGCCTGTGAAGAAGGCCAATGCGTGTGAAGACGTCCCGCTCGGGAGAAGGCCCGGAGCCTGTGAAGAAGGCGAACGCCTGTGAAGATCGTCTCTTTTCGGAAAAAGGCCCTGAGCCTGTGAAGAAGGCGAATGCCTGTGAAGACGCCCCGCTCGGGAGAAGGCCCGGAGCCTGTGAAGAAGGCGAACGCCTGTGAAGATCGTCTCTTTTCGGAAAAAGGCCCTGAGCCTGTGAAGAAGGCGAGCGCCTGTGAAGACATCTCGCTCGAGAAGGCCCGGAGCCTGTGAAGAAGGCAAACGCTTGTGAAGACATCTCGCTCGAGAAGGCCCGGGGCCTGTGAAGAAGGCCAATGCCTGTGAAGACGTCCCGCTCGGGAGCAGGCCCGGAGCCTGTGAAGAAGGCCCACGCCAACCCCACATCCTGAGGTTTCAACTAGACAGCACCCGAGACGTGACGCCCTCCAGCAGGCAGCTCCGGAGCTAGCAAGGAACAAGGGTAAACCAGCCTACCGTTGGGCTCGCGTGCGATTTCATTACCACTGATATAATGGGTACAAGTTCTTACATGAGGGGCTTCCCCTCCCAAAACGCTCTCACGACCGTCAGGCCAAACGCCTGAGTTCTATTTATGCAGGGTAAAAAGACAGGGATAGTACATGGTCAATCTGACAAATCCCCCAATGCATCCTCGGAGGCGCCTCCTGAGCTGTCGCTGGCGTCGCTGAACTCACCTTCGTTGTCTGCGCCACCATCGGCGGCATTGGGGTCATCCACCACGCCACCTTCGTCGGCAGCCACCACCACATCGTCATCATCAGAAGTGAAGGCCCGGACAAGAGCATCTACGTTGTTCTCCACCCATTCAGCCAGGTCACCTCGAACGGCCTGGGGGACTGGGGCGATGGCGGCGTCGAAGTCGAAGTGAGGGTCCATGTTTCGAAGATGGCTGAAGACGCGGGAAAAGGCGCGCCCGAGCAGGGCGCGGCTCCTCTCCTCCACCAACCTATCGGCTTTGACCGATCGTGCCTCCAGCTGTGTCACCACGGTGGTGAAGAACTGTAGGTTGCCGGCATAGTTAATCGTGTGCGGCTCGCCCACGGCAGCCTCACAGATGTTGCCCAGGGCAGTGTTAGCCCTCTCCCTGAGCTTGGTGAGCATGGGGCCGTGCACGTGCTCCAGGACTTGCCGCTGGCTTATCTCGTCGGCATTCTGACGCTCGACGGCCACAGGCTCTTCCACACGTTGGCGAAGGCGGAGCACCTCGGCCTGGGAGGTGGCCAGCTCCTTCTGCGTTGCCTCAAGGGCGACCCGGGAGGCGTCCGCTCATCGCGTCGCCTCATCCCGTTGGGCCCTCAAGGCGGCGGTTCTACCCTCAGCTTCAACTCGGATCATCCCCAGCTTCCCCTCGAACTCACGCTCGAGGCCTTGGCGCGCTGTCGCCACCCGACGGCAAACCTCCTCCAGGACACGCGTTTCCCGCGCGGCGACATCATGTTCCGCCTGCATCACTAGGCGCTCCCTCATCTCCAGCTGCTCGTGCTCGCGAGCGCGTCCGGCGGCCTTCAGCACCAACGCTTCCTCGCGCTTCCGAAGCTCAGCCGGGTCGCCATAAGCCACCTCCATCGATGCAAGGGCTGCCTCGCGCAGCTCCGCTTGCTCCTCCAACGAGCGACACCGGGCCAAGAGCTCACGAGCCCGTTCTTATGCTGCTTCTCGCCATCGGTCTGCTCCTCGGGCCTCCTCAACGGCCTAAGACCGAGCCGCCAGGGAAGCCTCCAGCGACGCCTTCGCTCCTTCGTCATCAAGGTCGCGCTGACGACGCGCGAGGGCAGCGGCGGCCTCCAGCTCGCGCCGCTCTGCGGCCAGGCGCAGGCCCTCGGCTTCCAGGCGCGTGTCTTCCATAGCGAGCTCCTGCCCAAGCAGGTCTATGGCGCCACTCGCCCTTCGAAGGAACTCATGGCGACGGGCACGACGCCTCCGAGCACGCTCAAGCACATCTTCCACGCCATCATCCGCCCCAAGCAGGTGTCGAGGACCTTGGACCATCGCTCCAGCCCCGGGCAGGGGGCTGGGGGCTGGCGCCCGCACGACTGCTGGCCGCGCCGCATCAGAAGCCCGTCCTGAGTCCGGCCTGCCCTTCGGAGGAGGGCCCGAGGGGAGCCTCTGCCAGTCGCAGCCCGCGACCAAACGGGAAGCCCACGGCAGGCTGCCTATGTCGAGGGAAGGCCCGCGGAAGGAGATCGCGGGAACAAAAGAGTCACCACGCGCTGTGTGACAGTCCGCGCCGTCGCTCGCCCAAACCACAAGGGCAGTGCAGCTCGAGGCACCGAGGGGTGGTGGAGGAGACGAAGTCAAGGAAGGCGTCGACTCGGCGGCTTCATCGAGCTCAGTAGGCAGAGGCCTACAGAGCAAGGATCAGCGGATGCGGCAAGCAGGATAGGGAACAGAAAAGGAGAAGACTTACTCATCGACAGCAAAGTACTTCCGGTGCTTCAGCAAGCGGCAGGGGAAGTCGTCACCCAGGGCCTCCCTTTTTCTCCGGAGGGCCTCAAAATCCACGCGAAAACGGCCCAGGAGAGATGCACAGGAATCAGCCTGCGAAGAGGATGGAGCGCCAAGGCCACTTGCGTCGAGGACGCATGCCTGATGCGCACGTGCAGTTGCCTCGCCAGAGATCACGGTCGGGGGCTCAGGAGCCTCGACCTCAAGCATTGGAAGCGGCAACACCTCACCCGTGGCCTCGGTAGTGCGGTCCTTGTGAGCTGCCCCATCAAGAGCATCGCCAGGTGCGGTCACATCGTCCGCGGCTCCCTCGACCCCCGTTGTCTCCTGCCTCCCTGCGCCACCACTCGAGGAGGATTCACCCAGGCCGACCGGAAGGGAAATCACCACCACAAGGTTCTCGTGAGGCCCCTGGAGGCCGACAGGGCGTAGCCCCCACTCGTCGAAGGGGGGCATCTGCCTCACGAAGTCACCCCTGTTTTGGCAGAGGTACATCAAAGCTCCCCCCTGCCGGATACCCCCGGGGTTGGGATCGCCTGTCAGGACCAAGAGCACCTTCCTCAGCGCCTCGGGCGTCAGGTCTTCTTCCTGAAGCCTCATGCGGTCACCATGCCCGCTGAAGGCCCACATTCGACGAGAATAGCATTGGAGAGGGGCAATGCGGCACAATAGGAACTCCTTCACCACCTTGGGCGCCGTTACGCCAAGCTTCTTCAAGGACATGAAGCAGTGCCAGACGAAGGCGAGCCGGGGATTCACGAGCGTCTCCTGACCCCAGCCCGAGTTGGGCACGGCAGGCGATGTCGGCTTCACGAGCCGGGGGCTGGGCACCCCGACATCAACGTACAACCACCGCTCGTGGAACCCGGCTGAAGGCAGAGGGAGGTTGAAGTCGATACCAGAGGCTGCGGTCTCGGGCGAAGCTACAAAGCTCGCGCATGCCGAGCATTGCGTGGGGTCGGTAAGATGCAAGGAGAAGAAGTGGCGCAACAAGGCAACAGAAGGAGGGATGCCTACCATCGCCTCACAAACAAAAGCGAAGACCGAAAGGAGGGTAATGGACTCAGGACCCAGATGCATCATGTGGATCTGATAATGATTGAGGATGGCGTTGAAGAAATCGGAGAAGGGACGCACCAAACCCGCCCACAAGGCGTCGGCGAAGTAATGGACCTCGGTGATTATCCTATCGGTGGGGAAGTGATACGTAGGCCAAGCCGTCATCCTCCCACACTCGTTGAAGGCGGTAGCCAGAGCCGGACTGAGCTTGCCCAGGCATTCCAGGTTGAGTATGATTGAGCGGCCGACAGCAGGCGCCACCTGCGGCGGCGGGCGAGATGGAGCCACGGGCTTCTTCCCCTTCCCTTTCTTTGGAGCCACGGCGGTGGGCGGAAGAGAGGAGATGCGAGATGGGATTGGAAGTAAGGGTCAGAGTTCGGAGGGAGGAAGAGCAGGAGACGGTCAAGCAACAGGAAAAGGGGCGGCTGTGTACAACTGTGGGGCAACCTAGCACGGCGCAGAATAAGGGAGTGTGGGTAAACAGTGCCGCCCACGTCCAATCAACCGCCACGCAGCGCCCGAGGCCGCAGGCTGTTAGGGCCCGCGGCGCTTCGCCCTTGCCCTTTCACCTCTCGGCACGGCCAAGTCCATGCGCGCCTTGGGCCCGGGGGCTATTGTCGGCATTCTGGGAACGGGGGTCCCCAGACTTGCCTGCCTGCGGCCTGCGGCGTGGCTCGAATGGGGGCCCAACGTGGCCCATCTTCATCAACTCAAGGCTCAAGACCCTCGCGAGGGGCCAAGCCTCGCGAGGCGGACGGCACGACGCTTCCTCAAGCACGACCTCCTTAGGCTGGCTCGCGAGGAGGCGGAGAGATCAAGGCGGGTACCTCACGAGGTGCCCATGACGCAAGCCATGACGACCAAGGGTGCCAGGCGGGCGCCAGCCCGCGCAGCGTCTCCCTTTCCTCTTTGGTGCAAAGGGGGCAAGCGCAGGCGAGAGGATCAAGCAAAGACACCCATTTCGGTGCAACGAGACCAAGACCAGTCCAACGGTGGGAAGGAGGTCACCATGGAGCCCAGGACGGCGTCACCACAGGGCCTTTGGCAGACGAAGACCAACTTTAGTCAGGATAAGTGTACTAGATGTTCCCCTTCAAATTGGCCAATTGTTGGCGCCCTTCCCGCTCAATATTTGGGAAGAGGCCCAGGGCCTTTTGCCTATAAATAGGACTAGCCACCCCCAGGGTAGAGGCAATCGAATCAGATCGAGTACCAAGAAACCAGTAGAGGCATACATAGAGAGAGAAGGGCAATTGAGCTCCCCCTAGCAGTTCATCCCCTAGCCAAGAACAGACCCTCGTGAGGTTGTTCTTCCTTGTACTGTTCTTCCTCATCAGCCCAAGAGGCAATCCACCCACCACACTGGAGTAGGGTATTACACCGCATCGGTGGCCCTAACCAGTATAAACCCTGTGTCTCTTGTGTTGCTCTTGCAGTAGTTAGATCCTTTTGAGACGGAGAGGTAGAGGGCACGATCTCCGCGCGCACCCCAGAGTTCGAACCTTAAGGGTCTGCCGGAACCCGTGATCCGACAAAAGTCCATACTTTGTTTTCATACATGGATCCTATCTCGGATTGCATGGCTTCAAGCCATTTGTTGGAATCTGGGCCCGCCATCGCTTCTTCATAGTTCGAAGGTTCACCATTGTCTAACAACATGATTTCCAGGACAGGGTTGCCATACCACTCTGGTGTGGAACGTGTCCTTGTGGACCTATGAAGTTCAGTAGCAACTTGATTCGAAGTACCTTGATCATCATCATTAATTTCCTCTTCAGTGGATGTAGGTACCACAGGAACATTTTCCTGAGCTGCACTACTTTCCGGTTCAAGAGGTAGTACTTCATCGAGTTCTACTTCCCTCCCACTTACTTCTTTCGAGAGAAACTCTTTTTCCAGAAAGGATCTGTTCTTGGCAACAAAGATCTTGCCTTCGGATCTAAGGTAGAAGGTATACACAATGGTTTCCTTAGGGTATCCTATGAAGACGCATTTTTCCGACTTGGGTTCGAGCTTTTCAGGTTGAAGTTTCTTGACATAAGCATCGCATCCCCAAACTTTTAGAAACGACAGCTTAGGTTTCTTGCCAAACCATAATTCATACGGTGTCGTCTCAACGGATTTAGACGGTGCCCTATTTAAAGTGAATGTAGTTGTCTCTAGAGCGTATCCCCAAAATGATAGCGGTAATTCAGTAAGAGACATCATAGATCGCACCATATCCAATAGAGTGTGATTACGACGTTCGGACACACCGTTACGTTGAGGTGTTCCAGGCGGCGTGAGTTGTGAAACTATTCCACATTTCCTTAAGTGTGTGCCAAATTCATGACTTAAATATTCTCCTCCACGATCTGATCGTAAGAACTTTATTTTTCGGCCATGTTGATTTTCTACCTCATTCTAAAATTCCTTGAACATTTCAAAGGTCTCAGACTTGTGTTTCATCAAGTAGACATACCCATATCTACTCAAGTCATCAGTGAGAGTGAGAACATAACGATATCCTCCGCGAGCCTCAACGCTCATTGGACCGCACACATCAGTATGTATGATTTCCAATAAGTTGGTTGCTCGCTCCATTGTTCCGGAGAACGGAGTCTTGGTCATTTTGCCCATGAGGCATGGTTCGCATGTGTCAAATGATTCATAATCGAGAGACTCTAAAAGTCCATCAGCATGGAGCTTCTTCATGCGCTTGACACCAATGTGACCAAGGCGGCAGTGCCACAAGTATGTGGGACTATCGTTATCAACTTTACATCTTTTGGTATTCACACTATGAATATGTGTAACATCACGTTCGAGATTCATTAAGAATAAACCATTGACCGTCGGAGCATGACCATAAAACATATCTCTCATATAAATAGAACAACTATTATTCTCGGATTTAAATGAGTAGCCATCTCGTATTAAACGAGATCCTGATACAATGTTCATGCTCAAACTTGGCACTAAATAACAATTATTGAGGTTTAAAACTAATCCCGTAGGTAAATGTAGAGGTAGCGTGCCGACGGCGATCACATCGACCTTGGAACCATTCCCGACGCGCATCGTCACCTCGTCCTTCGCTAGTCTCCGCTTATTCCGCAGCTCCTGCTTTGAGTTACAAATATGAGCAACGGCAATGGTATCAAATACCCAGGAGCTACTACGAGCACTGGTAAGGTACACATCAATTACATGTATATCACATATACATTTAGTGTTGCCGGCCTTCTTGTCCGCTAAGTATTTGGGGCAGTTCCGCTTCCAGTGACCCTTCCCTTTGTAATAAAAGCACTCAGTCTCAGGCTTGGGTCCATTCTTTGACTTCTTCACGGCAACTGGCTTACAGGGCGCGGCAACTTCCTTGCCGTCCTTCTTGAAGTTCTTCTTACCCTTGCCTTTCTTGAACTTGGTGGTTTTATTGACCATCAACACTTGACGTTCCTTTTTGATTTCTACCTCCGCTGATTTCAGCATTGAAAATACTTCAAGAATGGTCTTTTCCATCCCCTGCATATTGTAGTTCATCACAAAGCTCTTGTAGCTAGGTGGGAGCGACTGAACGATTCTGTCAATGACCGCCTTGTCCGGGAGGTTAATGTCCAGCTGGGACAAGCGGTTGTGCAACCCAGACATTTTGAGTATTTGCTCACTGACAGAACTATTTTCCTCCATTTTACAGCTGTAGAACTTGTCGGAGACTTCATATCTCTCGACCCGGGCATGAGCTTGGAAAACCATTTTCAACTCTTCGAACATCTCATATCCTCCGTGTTGCTCAAAACGCTTTTGGAGCCCCGGTTCTAAGCTGTAAAGCATGTCGCACTGAACGAGGGAGTAATCATCAGCACGCTGCTGCCAAGCGTTCATAACGTCTTGGTTTTCTGGGATGGGAGCTTCACCTAGCGGTGCTTCTAGGACATATTGTTTCCTGGCAGCTATGAGGATGATCCTCAGGTTCCGGACCCAGTCCGTATAGTTGCTGCCATCATTTTTCAGTTTGGTTTTCTCTAGGAACGCGTTGAAGTTCATGTTGACATGAGCGTTGGCCATTTGATCTACAAGACATTTATGCAAAGATTTTTAGACTAAGTTCATGATAATTAAGTTCATCTAATCAAATTATTTAATGAACTCCCACTCAGATTAGACATCCCTCTAGTCATCTAAGTGAAACATGATCCGACTCGACTAGGCCGTGTCCGATCATCACGTGAGACGGACTAGTCATCATCGGTGAACATCTCCATGTTGATCGTATCTTTCATACGACTCATGTTTGACCTTTCGGTCTCTTGTGTTCCGAGGCCATGTCTGTACATGCTAGGCTCGTCAAGTTAACCTAAGTGTTTGCATGTGTAAATCTGTCTTACACCCGTTGTATGTGAACGTTGGAATCTATCACACCCGATCATCACGTGGTGCTTCGAAACAACAAACTGTCGCAACGGTGCATAGTTAGGGGGAACACTTTCTTGAAATTATTATGAGGGATCATCTTATTTACTACCGTCGTTCTAAGTAAACAAGATGCAAAAACATGATAAACATCACATGCAATCAAATAATAGTGACTTGATATGGCCAATATCACATAGCTCCTTTGATCTCCATCTTGGGGCTCCATGATCATCTTGTCACCGGCATGACACCATGATCTCCATCATCATGATCTCCATCATCGTGTCTCCATGAAGTTGCTCGCCAACTATTACTTCTACTACTACGGCTAACACGTTTAGCAATAAAGTAAAGTAATTTACATGGCGTTTCTCAATGACACGCGGGTCATATAAAAAATAAAGACAACTCCTATGGCTCCTGCCGGTTGTCATACTCATCGACATGCAAGTCGTGATTCCTGTTACAAGAACATGATCTCATACATCACATATATATCATTCATCATTCATCACAACTTTGGCCATATCACATCACAAAACACTTGCTGCAAAAACAAGTTAGACATCCTCTAATTGTTGTTGCAAGTTTTACGTGGCTGCAATAGGGTTCTAGCAAGAACGTTTTCTTACCTACGTGAAAGCCACAACGTGATTTGTCAACTTCTATTTACCCTTCATAAGGACCCTTTTCGTCGAATCCGCTCCAACTAAAGTGGGAGAGACAGACACCCGCTAGCCACCTTATGCAACTAGTGCATGTCAGTCGGTGGAACCTGTCTCACGTAAGCGTACGTGTAAGGTCGGTTTGGGCCGCTTCATCCCACAATACCGCTGAAGCAAAATAAGACTAGTAGCGGCAAGAAAGTTGACAACATCTACGCCCACAACAAATTGTGTTCTACTCGTGCAAAGAGAACTAAACATAGACCTAGCTCATGATGCCACTGTTGGAGAACGTTGCAGAAAATAAAATTTTTCTATGGTTTCACCAAGATCTATCTATGAGTTCATCTAGCAACGAGTGATCGGAGTGCATCTACATACCTTTGTATATCGCGAGCGGAAGCGTTCAAAGAACGGGGTTGAGGGAGTCGTACTCATCGTGATCCAAATCACCGGAGATCCTAGTGCCGAACGGACGGCACCTCCGCGTTCAACACATGTACGGTCTGCGTGACGTCTCCTCCTTCTTGATCCAGCAAGGGGGAAGGAGAGGTTGATGAAGATCCAGCAGCACGACGGCGTGGTGGTGAATGCAGCAGTCACCGTAGCAGGGCTTCGCCGAGCTTCTGCGAGAGGGAGAGATGTAGCAGGGGAGAGGGAGGCGCCAAGACTTCAGGGTGCGGCTGCCCTCCCTCCCCCCTTTATATAGGCCCCTTGGGGGGCGACGGCCCTGGGAGATGGGATCTCCTGGGGGCCGGCGGCCAAGGGGGGTGGAGTGCCCCCCAAGGCAAGTGGGGCGCCCCCACCCTAGGGTTTCCAACCCTAGGCGCAGGGGGGCCAAGGGGGGGCGCACCAGCCCACTATGGGCTGGTTCCCCTCCCCACTTCAGCCCATGGGGCCCTCCGGGATGGGTGGCCCCATCCGGTGGACCCCCGGGACCCATCCGGTGGTCCTGGTACAATACCGGTGACCCCGAATTCTCCCGATGGCCGAAACTGCACTTCCTATATATAATTCTTTACCTCCGGACCATTCTGGAACTCCCCGTGACGTACGGGATCTCATCCGGGACTCCGAACAACTTTCGGATTACTGCATACTCATCTCTATACAACCCTAGCGTCACCGAACCTTAAGTGTGTAGACCCTACGGGTTCGGGAGACACGTAGACATGACCGAGACAGCTCTCCGGCCAGTAACCAACAGCGGGATCTGGATACCCATGTTTGCTCCCACATTCTCCTCGATGATCTCATCGGATGAACCAAGATGTCGAGGATTCAAGCAACCCTATATACAATTCCCTTTGTCAATCGGTATTTTACTTGCCCGAGATTCGATCGTCGGTATCCCCATACCTCGTTTAATCTCGTTACCGGAAAGTCACTTTACTCGTACCGTAATGCATGATCCTGTGGTCAAACACTTTGATCACATTGAGCTCATTATGATGATGCATTACCGAGTGGGACCAGAGATACCTCTCCGTCATACGGAGTGACAAATCCCAGTCTCGATCCGTGTCAACCCAACAGACACTTTCGGAGATACCCGTAGTACACCTTTATAGTCACCCAGTTACATTGTGACGTTTGGTACACCCAAAGCACTCCTACGGTATCCGGGAGTTACACGATCTCATGGTCTAAGGAAAAGACACTTGACATTGGAAAAGCTCTAGCAAACGAACTATACGATCTTGTGCTATGCTTAGGATTGGGTCTTGTCCATCACATCATTCTCCTAATGATGTGATCTCGTTATCAATGACATCCAATGTCCATAGTCAGGAAACCATGACTATCTGTTGATCAACGAGCTAGTCAACTAGAGGCTTACTAGGGACATGTTGGTGTCTATGTATTCACACATGTATTACGATTTCCGGATAACACAATTATAGCATGAATAAAAGACAATTATCATGAACAAGGAAATATAATAATAATCCTTTTATTATTGCCAACATAGCACAACATATGAATGCACACTGCAGAATCATGTGAAAGAAGGCTAGTACTGACCTCTCATGATGCGGAATTCAAAATACTCACAAGAAGAAGATCTGAACCAAATTCGCCTTAACGGATAGGAAGTAAGATCTCCTCCTGTGCAGTTCCACTAAGATCAAGCAATCAAGCAACATTGTTGGTGTGACATTTTGGTTGAACTGCACAAAACACTCTTAAAACAGAAGTGTTTTTGCAGTGCAACAAAATGTCACAATGGCAACGAGATGAAGCAGATAACCCTGTTTACACAGAGGTGCAAATGAAACAATTGGTGGTCAATAACGCTGGATGACACAGAAGCCAACAAAAAGAAGCATCTACCTTACCTAAATGGGAAAGAAAGCAAGACAGTAGCATTTCTCAAACGGTGGCATTGATTAATAATAACATAGAGATTATATTAACAATAAAATTCGTTAAACATGTAATTTGCTTTTAACTGTGGCATTGCATCAATTTTGCAGTGGCATTATTAGAGGGTGTTTGTTTACAGGGACATTTTGGTGTAGGGACTAAAAAAACTCCGTGTCAGTCCGTGTTGGTCCCAGTTTTGTTATCAGATGCCTTTCCCTATTTGAGCGCAGCAAATCTAGTCGTGCTCAAACTCTACAGCCTTGTCCCTTCCTTTCCTTTTTGAACTAGTACTGTCGGATTTTGGGTTCCGACAGACCCTTAAGGTTCGAACTCTGGGGTGCGCACGGAGATTCTGCCCTCTACCTCTCCGTCTCGCAAGGATCTAACTACTGAAGGAACAACACAAGGGACGCAGAGTTTATACTAGTTCGGGCCACCATTGTGGTGTAATACCCTACTCTAGTTTGTGGTGGGTGGACTGCCTCTTGGGCCGATGACGAAGAACAGTACAAGGGAGAACAACCTCACGAGGGCGTGTTCTAGCTGGGACGATGAACTGCTAGGGGAGTTCAGCGCCCTCCTCTCTCTCTCTCTCTCTCTCTCTCTCTCTCTTTCTTTGCTCTGATCTTGGGTACCCGATGCCCTTATCCTGGATACCGGATGCCCTTATCCTGGATACCGGATGCCTCTACCCTGGGTGTGGCTAGTCCTATTTATGGGCAAAGGCCCTGGGCCTCGTCCCAAATATTGAGCGGGAAGGGCGCCAACAATCGGCCAATTCGAAGGGGAACATACAGTACTCTTATCCTGACTAAAGTTGGTCCTCGCCTGCCAAAGGCCCTGTGGTGATGCGGTTCTGGGCTCCACGATGACCTCCTTCCCGCCGTTGGACTGGTCTTGGTCTTGTTGCACTAAAATGGATGCCTTTGCTTGATCCTCTCACCTGCGCTTGCCCCCTTTTCACTAAAGAGGAAAGGGAGGAGACTGCGCGGGCTGGCGCCCTTGGTCGTCATGGCTTGCGTCATGGGCACCTCGCGAGGTACCCTGCCTTGATCTCTCCGCCTCCTCGTGAGCCAGCCTAACGAGGCCGCGCCCGAGGAAGCACCGTGTCGTCCGCCCCGCAAGTCTTGGCCCCTCGCGAGGGTCTTGGGTCTTGTGTTGATGAAGTTGGGCCGTGCCGGGCCTCCTTTGAGCCACGCCGCAGGCCGCAGGCAGGCAAGTCTGGGGACCCCCGTTCCCAGAACGCCGACAGTAGCCCCCGGGCCCAAGGCACGCCCGGACTTGGCCGTGCCGAGAGGCGAAAGGGCAAGGGCGAAGCGCCGTGGGCCCTAACAGCCTGCGGCCTTGGGCGCCGCATGGTGGTTTGATTGGACGTGGGCGGCACTGTTCCCCCACGCTTCCTTATTTTGCACCTTGCTATGTGGACTCGAGTTGTACACAGCCGCTCCCCTTCTTGTTGCTTGAACGTCTCTTGTTTTTCCTCCCTTTGGACTCCGACTCTTGTTTCCAATCCCATCTCACATCTCCCCCTTCCTTCCCGTCACCATGGCTCCGACGAAGAAGGAGAAAGGGAAGAAACTATGACTCCGCCCCGCTCGCCGCCGTCGGTGAACCCCACCGTCGGCAGATCGATCATACTCAATCGAGAGTGCCTGGATAAGCTCAGCTCGGCTCTGGCCACCACCTTCAACGAGTGTGGGAGAACAACGGATTGGCCTACGTCTCACTTCCCCACTGACAGGATAATCATTGAGGTCCATTATTTCGCTGATGCCTTGTGGGCGGGTCTGGTTCCCCCCTTTTCTGATTTCTTCAAGGCCGTCCTCTCTCATTGTCAGATCCATATGATGCATTTGGGCCCTGAATCCATCACCCTCCTTTCGGTCTTCGCCTTTGTTTGCGAGGCGATGATGGACATCCCTCCTTCCGTTGCCTTGCTGTGCCACTTCTTCTCTTTGCGCCTTGCTGACCCCGCTCAATGCTCAGCATGCGTGAGCTTCGTCGCCGCGTCTGAGACTGCGGCCTTAGGGATTGACTTCAAGCTTCCCTCGCCTCCTGCGGGGTTCCACGAACGGTGGTTGTACGTCGACGTCGGGGTGCCCGGCCCCCTGCTCGCGAAGCCAACCTCGCCCCCTATACCCAACTCGGGCTGGGGCCAGGAGACGCTCGTGAGCCCCCGGCTCGCCTTCGTCTGGTGCCGCTTCACGTTCTTGAGATCGCTCGGCGTGAAGGCGCCCCAGGTGGTGAAGGAGTTCCTGTTTCGCCGCATTGCCCCTCTCCAGCACCATTTCTGCCGAATGTGGGCCTTCAGCGGGCATGGCGACCGCATGAGGCTCCAGGAAGAAGACCTGGCGCCTGGGGCGCTAAGGACAGTGCTCCTGGCTCTGACTGGTGACCCCAACCCGGGCAGCATCCAGCGGGGAGGGGCCTTGTTGTACCTTTGCCAGAACAGGGACGACTTCGTGAAGCAGATGCCCTCCTTTGACGAATGGGGGTTGCGCCCCGCTGGCTTCCAAGGGCATCGCGAGAACCCTGTGGTGGTGACCCCTCTTCTGGTCAGTCAACGCGAACCTTCCTTGAGCGGCGGAGCAGGGAGGCATGAGGTGGCGGAGGCCGAGAAGGCTCCCGAGGAGGTGACGACGCCCGGCGATGCCCTCGAGGGAACGACTCCCAAGGTCCATGCTGCTGAAGATGTGGGCGGCAAGCAGCTACTTCCAGCGCCTGGGGCCGAGGCTCCTGAGGCCCCGGTCGTGCCTTCTGACGAGGTGATTGGCAGTATGCGTCGGGCAGGCGCTCCTGACGCGGTCCGCTCTGCTGCTCCGTCTTCGTCGCAGGTTTATCCTTGTGCTCGTCTTTTGGGCCGCTTCCGTGTGGACTTCGAGGCCCTCCGGAGGAAAAGGGAGGCCCTGGGTGATGACTTCTCTTGTCGCTTGCTAAAGCGCCGGAAGTACTTCGCCACCGACGAGTAAGCCTTCTCCTTCCCTGGCTCCTGATCCCCTTGTTGCATCTACTGATCCCTGCTCTGCAGGCCTCTTCCTGCCGAGGTCGTGGGAGCCGCTAAGGTGCCGCCTCCTTCGGCTTCTCCTCCCTCGTTGCTCTAAAATGTTCTGGGCGGCACAGCTCTTGTGGTGAGGACGAACGAAGGGGGGGACCGTCCTGAGGTGCCTTGCAGCCCTTCTCTTCCTACGATCTTCCTTCATGGGCCCTCGCTTGGCACGGCCAGCCTGCCATGGACTCCCCGCCTGGCCGCAGGCTGCGACTGGCTGAGGCGCCCCCTCCGTCCTTCTTCTGAAGATGAGCTGGCCTCAGGCCGGGCTTCTGGCACGGCGCGCCCGGCCGTCGTGAGGGCGCCAGCCCCCAGCCCCCTGCCCAAAGGGGGAGTGATGGTTTGCGGCCTCCGACGCCTGCTCGGGGCGGATGACGGTGTGGGATACGTGCTCGAACGCGCTCAGGAGCATCGTGCTCGTCGCCAAGAGTTCCTTCGAAGGGCAACCGCCACAGTGGACGTGCTTGGGGAGGAGGTCGCCGGTGAGGACGCACGTCTGGAGGCCGAGGGCCTGCGCCTGGCTGCTGGGCGGTGTGAGCTGGAGGTCGCCGTTGCCCTCGCGCGCCATCAGCGTGACCTTGATGGTGAAGAGGCGAAAGCGGCGCTGGAGGCCTCTCGGGAGGCCAGATCCCAGGCCGTTGAGGGGGCCCTAGGAGCCGACCGACGGCGAGAAGCAGCGGAGGAGCGGGCTCGGGAGCTCCTGGCCCGATGCCACTCATTAGAGGAGCAAGTGGAACTGCGTGAGGCGGCCCTCGCGTTGATGAGGGTGGCCTCTGGCGACCCAGCTGAGCTCCAGAGGCGCGAGGAGGCATTGACGCTGGAAGCCGCTGAACGTACCCGCGAGTACGAGCGGCTGGAGACGAGGGAGCGCCTGGTGACGCAGGCGGAAGATGAAGTCGCTGTACAGGAGGCACGTGTCCTGGAGGAGGTTGGTCGTCGGGTGGCAACAGCGCGCCAAGGCCTCGAGCGCGAGCTCGAGAGGAGGCTGGAGTTGATCCGGGTTGAGGCTGAGGGGAGAACCGCAGCCCTAAGGGCCCAACGGGATGAGGCGACGCGGCGAGCCGACGCTTCGCGGGCCGCCCTTGAGGCAGCGCAAAAGGAGTCGGCTGCTCTCCAGGCCGAGGTGCTCCGTTTTCGTCAGCAGGTGGAAGAGGCCGAGGCCGTCAAGCCTTAGAACGCTGATGAGATACGCCAACGGCAGGTCCTGGAGCACGTGCACGGCCCCATGCTGGCTACGCTCAGGGAGAGGGCCAACGCAGCCTTGGGCAACGTCTGCGAGGCGGTTGTCGGCGAGCCGCACACGATCAACTATGCTGGCAACCTGCAGTTCTTCACCGCCGTAGTGACGCAGCTGGAGGCGCAGTCGGCCAGGGTCGACAGGTTGGTGGAGGAGAGGAGCCGCGCCCTGCTCCGGCGCACCTTTTCCCGTGTCTTCAGCCATCTTCAGGACATGGATCCCCACTTTGACTTCGACGTCGTCATCGCCCCAGTCCCCCAGGCCGTCCGAGGCGACCTGGCGGACTGGGTGGAAAACAACGTGGACGCTCTTGTGAAGGCCTTCGCTTCGGATAACGACGACGTGATCGTGGCTGCCGAGGAAGGCGGTGTGGTGGATGGCCCCGGCGCCGCTAGCGACGATGCAGGTAGCGGTGGCGAGTCCAGCGACACTAGCGGCGGCTCGGGAGGTGCTCCCGAGGATGCCTTGGGGGATTTGTCAGACTGACTGTGTGTTGCTCCTGTGTTTTTGCCCTGTATGGATAGAACTCAGGTGTTTGGCTTGATGGTCGTGAGAGCATTTTTGGAGGGGAAGCCCCTCATGTAAAACTTGTGTAGATCGTATTAGCAGCTATTATATTGTGCGAGCATCCGCGCTTGGCGGCTGGTTGGTTTACCTTTGTTTCGCGCTGGCCCCGAGGCAGCTCGTGGGAGGACGTGGTGTCCTGAGTGTTCTCTAATTGAAATCGTAGGACGCGCAAGTGCTGTCAACGAGGGGCTTCACAGGCGCTGGCCCTCTTCACAGGCTCCGGGCCTTTTCATAAACGCGATAGCTTCACAGGCATTTGCCTTCTTCACAGGCTCCGGGCCTTTTCATAAATGCGATAGCTTCACAGGCATTCGCCTTCTTCACAGGCTCCAGGCCTTTTCATAAACGCGATAGCTTCACAGGCATTCGCCTTCTTCACAGGCTCCGGGCCTTTTTTCCAAAGGGACATCCTCCGTAGGTGCCAGAAAGTCCTCCCGACGAGAGATAACGGCAGTCTGGGCTGCGCACGAGCCTGGCCCGGCCCGACTCGCGAGGGGCTCGCGAGGGGAGGCGGCTGTGGTGAAGCGGTAACCAGAGCGCAAGAAATAGCTCGAACGAGACTAAGCACCCCTTCCCCGAACGCACGCAAATCTCAAATTAGAATCCAACTTAAATCCAGCAGGGAAAAGTTACAACCAAAAGAAGAAGGCAATAAAAGCAGACAAAAGGCCGCGTCATGCACCTAATCTAGTCTTGGACGTCTTCTCACCAGCGCGGAGCTAAGTGCTGTCCACTGGGCGTGGGAGGGAGCCCCAGGGCCTGAGGCCGGCACCCCTGAGACTCTGGGGCATGTACAGCCCCACTCATTATTATGTGAGAGTGTCACGGGGCGGCGAGCTTCACAGGCACTGGGCCTTCTTCACAGGTACCGGCCTTGCTTCATATCGCTAGACGAGGGCCCCGCCTTGCGCCACACTCTAGTGCCACCAACAACGACCGGAAACCAGGACGCCGCCGGTGGGGCAGAGCGGTCGCCAGTGGTTCCCCCGACGACCATGGGTCCTCCGCCAAGGGCAGACCCTCAGGCGCCTCCCCAGCGGAGGGCCTACCTCTTGAGAACGCCTTGCTCCGAACGCTGCAGTGGTGATGTGGGGTCCCTGCCCCTCTCCTGCAGCCCCCTCCGCCCTCCTCCCGAGGGGTAGGAGACCGTGGGAGCGGGGCAGACACTTGCTGCGGCGACCTGCACCTCCTGCGATCCATGATTAGCGTATGCCTGCTCCTGAGGGATTAATGGTACCCGATAAGTGTCGCCTCTAGTGTGGCCGGCGGAGCCGCCCCGGGGTTCCTGGAAGAGCTCGGCTTCTGGTGCCTCGTCTCCCCAGCTTGGGCTGAGAAGCGAGCCTTGTTTGCCCTCGTGAGCGTGCCCTTGGTCCATCATGTGTGGCATGTATTCTTCTGGCGCCGCTACCCCGAAGGCTGTGCTGTAGTGCTCCATGCGCCATGCGGCGCTGCTTGACGTGCCCACCGCGGTGTGGTAGCGCGGCTGCCCGCCGGCACCGTGGGCTGTACCAAGTCCTTCTCCCTCACGCGCCGGGGGCGGGGGTAGCGCCACTGCCAATCCGGCGTCGACGGATTCGCTGGTGTCGGGGTAGCCCAGAGGTCCGCGGGAGCGCGCGGGGCCCCTGCGCGTGCCGCCCTGGGCTTGAGACGGAAGCTGGACGCAGAAGGGGTGAGCCCCCGAAGCGGCGAAGCCCAGGAGCTCGACGACCCGCTCCAGCAGCATGTCGCGGCCGCCTTCCAGTAGCCTACACTGCAGCAGCTCTCGGGCTACCGTGAGCGCGGCCCTCGAGTTCGCTTGTTCCCGGCGGGTGTACGGTGTCGTGGCCGCGGCATGATTGGAGGCCCTTGCTGCCGACCACGCTTGCCGCGGCGTAAGGGTTGCTGAAGCCTGTCCGCGCCGCCCGCGGCCCGCAGCGCCCTGCGGACCACGAGCTGCCTGGGGCGCGGGCAGGCCACGTCGCCCATGGATCTTGGTCGCCCGCCTGGTTGCCGGACATGGTGATGATGGTGCGATGGGTCGCGGAGCGGTAGAGAGGTGGACTCCGGCGCACCCCTACCTGGCGCGCCAAATGTCGGATTTCGGGTTCCGGCAGACCCTTAAGGTTCGAACTCTGGGGTGCACGCGGAGATTCTTCCCTCTACCTCTCCGTCTCGCAAGGATCTAACTACTGAAGGAACAACACAAGGGACGCAGAGTTTATACTAGTTCGGGCCACCATTGTGGTGTAATACCCTACTCTAGTTTGTGGTGGGTGGATTGCCTCTTGGGCCGATGGCGATGAACAGTACAAGGGAGAACAGCCTCGCGAGGGCGTGTTCTAGCTGGGACGATGAACTACTAGGGGAGTTCAGCCGCCCTCCTCTCTCTCTCTCTTTCTTTGCTCTGATCTTGGGTACCCGATACCCTTATCCTGGATACCGGATGCCCTTATCCTGGATACCGGATGCCTCTACCCTGGGTGTGGCTAGTCCTATTTATAGGCAAAGGCCCTGGGCCTCGTCCCAAATATTGAGCGGGAAGGGCACCAACAATCGGCCAATTCGAAGGGGAACATACAGTACTCTTATCCTGACTAAAGTTGGTCCTCGCCTGCCAAAGGCCCTGTGGTGATGCCGTTCTAGGCTCCACGATGACCTCCTTCCCGCCGTTGGACTGGTCTTGGTCTTGTTGCACAAAAATGGATGCCTTTGCTTGATCCTCTCGCCTGCGCTTGCCCCCTTTGCACTAAAGAGGAAAGGGAGGACACTGCGCGGGCTGGCGCCCTTGGTCGTCATGGCTTGCATCACGGGCACCTCGCGAGGTACCCTGCCTTGATCTCTCCGCCTCCTCGTGAGCCAGCCTGACAAGGCTGCGCCCGAGGAAGCACCGTGTCATCCGCCCCCGCAAGGCTTGGCCCCTCGCGAGGGTCTTGGGTCTTGTGTTGATGAAGTTGGGCCGTGCTGGGCCTCCTTTGAGCCACGCCGCAGGCCGCAGGCAGGCAAGTCTAGGGACCCCCGTTCCCAGAACGCCGACAAGTACTTTCGCCCTTTCCTTTCCTTTTTGAACCACGTCCTAGATCTATGCGATACAACTTTCCCCACTACTTTCCCCCATTCCTTTCCTCTTTGAACCACGTCCTAGATTAATGCTATACAACTTTCCCCTTCGTTTCCTCTTTGAACCACGTCCGATATTCATGCTATATACAACTTCTCCCACTCCTTTCCTCTTTGAACCACGTCCTAGATTCATGGTATACATGCAGCTAGAGCAATGCATGTGGAGTAGGTAAATTATACACTAAGGTTCTTGGGGCGTGGTTCGGCGGGCGACTGGACGGCGGCGAAGAAGAAGGGGTCGGAGGCCCTCCCGGGCCGCCGCTGGGTGGAAAGTGAACAACTGCGCCGGTAGTCCCTCGCCGACGGCGACAGCGTTAAGCCTCCTTCCCTTCCCGGCGGACGGATCTTGCCGGCTCTTTGAGAAGTAGTGAGGGGAGAGAGAGGCCAACGAAGTCTTGTTTAGATCTGGAGAGGGCGAGAGAGTGTGAAGAGAGCAACTACAAGCGCTGAGGCTCCAGCGGGAGAGGGCGAGAGAGTATGAAGAGAGCAACTAAAATCCTTGAGGCTCCAGTGTGTATATATATACTGGAGAGAGAGTGTGAAGCGTGCAAACCCTAGAAAACATTTTGACCAGTCAAAGAATCCTCCTGGCACAAATTATGCTCAAGTGTAGTTATCGAACCCGAGACCTCAAGTTTGATGAGCGAACAGGCTAACCAGCTACACAACCCTCCTGTTATGTTCAACGAGAGGGAAATAACCTTTTATACTTTCCTGAATCCTTATTATAACATGCACACAAATTTTGGGCACTTGTATTCGACTTAAGTCAGTGTGCCACCATATCTCATATACTTACTACTTCCTCCATCTAGGTGTAATAAATCACGTTAGAAGGTGCAACGGGACCAAGGTGCGTGTGTGTGCGTGTGTGTGTGTGTGTGCGTGTGTGTTTAACACCATGTGTGTGTTAGAGAGAGCGACAGATCGACCTACTCCTACAGAGAGATGTTGTGTAGTGTATGATTTTATCCGCAAGAGTCGGTGCATCCTCTCATTTTCGCGCGTGTCCGGTAGGGACATGCGGACAGCTGCCACGGCCGCTCCTGACCAGCCTGGCCCACCCAAAGCCCCTCCATCGCCCGCGCGCGCTTCCCGCCCGAAACGGTCAGCGTCGCTCCAAAGAATCGGTGCCGCATTCATGCCCAGGCAGAGCGGACGCGACCTCTCACTGGCGCAAGAGTGATGGTTGCTTCGTCCGTCCAACTTACTGCCGGGTCTATGTGATTTGACGGCTCATTGGTCTTTATTACTGAGGTCGTAGGACTGCTGGATGTCCCACGCTTTCGGCGAAAGGAGGTATACCTACTAGATTACAATTTTCTCCATTCTTACAGCGGAGGCGTGCAAGAGCAGTGAAAACACGCAGGCTAAGTGATCCGCATGTGGTTCATGGTGAAATCTCTACGTACTGTAATTTATCAGCGAGATAAATTTGTACAATGATATGAAGCTTCTAGCTTCTGTTACATGTATCTGGCGTCCAAGGTTGCCCGTTGCAACATTTCATCAAATACAAAGGAGACTAACATGCATGCTATTGCATCTCAATGATTGACAGATCATAGCAAATATGTACTCCCTCCGTTCCAAAATAAGTTTCTCAACTTTGTGCAAAATTTGGTACAAAGTTGTACTACTACTAAAGTTGACACTTATTTTGGAACAGAGGCAGCTAAAGAAAAAAACAATCCATGCAGTTCCTAGCCCTTGAACCGTGAACCCTGACCAGGCTTCAATTTCCTGGCAACGTTCGAGCTTCCTAATAAATGAAGTTTGCAACCTTTTGACCATCGGATCATTTTGTGCAGTTTCACCAAAACTGAGATGAGCATCCCTGTGGCAAAGAAATTGAACAAGCGTGATTAGAATAAGATTACTGGGACTAGTTGATGAGACATAAACTCATCACAAATACAGTACGTAGAAGCCAGTAGACGTATGTGCGGGGCAAGGAAGTAGAGAAATATCCACAGGGAGTGATGTGGGCAGCTGGAGCAGTGGTGCAAGCCGGCTGTAAAGGGAGTTATACCTGAGGGACATAGCTCAACCTTGAGGAGGGCGGCAGGAGGCGGCAACTGCCCACGTCGCAGCAGTGAGCAAGGGATGAAGGCAACCTCACCGGCTTTGTGAGAGAGAACGGCGGGGACCCCTGATCGGGACGTGCCGACAGTGGTTTTTTGCCGTCGGCGACGGCCACTGCATCTACACTAAGCATCCACCCCTTCCCCAAGCAGACGTGATCCGCCAGGATGTTAGAGATGTGGCCACAGTCGTTTTGTGCGAGAGAGTGTGAAGAGAGCAACCCCAACAAGCAACCGTGTAGGCTGGCCCGTCCTGACTATGTATATAGTGGAGCGGTTTCCTTTTCTCTCCATATGAACCTATCATATTGCGTACGTGCCACTGAAGAAAAAAAACTTTATTTATAAATGACGCGGCACCTACTACTCGTCCTCCTATAACCTTGCGCTTGGCATCTCCAAGATATTAACCTTGCGATTGGCTCTTCGCCTCTTCGGGAAGTCGAGCAATAATGGTAGTGTAGTATATATCGTTCTGGCTATATGAGACTGAATGAATTGCTGCACGTCCACCACGTGGGCGAGGGTCGAGGGGCGAGGGAGAGTGCTACATACAGAGCAAAATGAGTGAATCTACACTCTAAAATACGTCTATATACATCAGTGTTTGAAGTATGTACTAGTAGTTCATATTAAAATCTACTAAAGGACATATATATTCCAAACAATATGATAGTATAATCTCTATAACCAAGGTAGTAGGGACGAGGAGTAAACGGAGGGAGTAGTAAATTTTTCTCCTCGTCCTGCGAGCCACCGCGCGCATGCGAGAGGGAGCGGGCGTAAGGCGTAGTAAGCAAGCTTCACCTCATCCTGCGAGCCACCGCGCCCGTGGGCGGGGGAGACGGCGTACTAAGCAAGCTGCTCCTCGTTCTGTGAGTTGACGGGACACATCAAAAGTACTCCAGTGTATAGAGCCTTGCCTCTAGGGTAGGCCCCACATGGCTTGCCTCTTTTTTTAACATAACACGTCGAGTCGCAATTTGTTTGTTCATCCGTGGTAGACGATCCTCCCTCCACCAAGTGGACAACCAGTACACGTGCCAAATTACCACGTGGGCTGCCTTTTTCGTACAGAAATGAGCTCCACCGTGTACCCGCGCGGGTGTGGTTGGGAAAGAGACGGAAGTACGTGCGCCGTGCATGCACCTCTTCTCTTCATGCACGTCCCCCACCTATGTGGGGTGTGTGTGAGAGATACAAACCGCGTTCATGAGTGTTTTTTGTTTTGGGGTGGGGGTGGGGTGGGGGTTGATTTCGTGAATTATTTGTGGGAATATGTGTGGATGACATCTCAAACAAAATTTTGCATGCAATGTGTGTGAAATGGAGGCCTATCCATATCATACATAGAGGGTCGGGCAATCCACGAGAAGAGAGGGAGGGGTCATAGCTATCGATAGAGTCAAAGAGAGGATCAAGTGGGTGGGTGCGAGATCGATGAAGAGAGCCATCGAAATTGTTTGTGTTTACAAGTCAAAGATATAGGGCGACTAGCCTACCGGAACGTTAGAGGGCACACGTCAAGTTTGTGTGTGGCAGGGAGACATGACTAGAGCGCTCGATGTATCGGTGTGTGTGGGGGGGAGGGGGTGGTGGGAGGGGTAGGCAGAGGCCTAACTATAGAGGTAGAACGACTAGTATATGTGTTGAGAAGGAGAGACCCAGCTATGTCTTGAGGGAGTTCAGTCGACATCCATACATAACTGAAGGACGGGAAATATGATGGGACAGAGAGAGAGAGAGAGAGGAGGGAGAGAGGGAGAGAGAGGGAGGGAGAGGGGTAGATTGTTGGATGGGTGATGGAGTTGCTTCTCGAAGATGGTGGGAGAGGTCTACTAGACAAACTAAGGGTGGAACTGCAATGTTATCAATAAGAGTGGGGATGTGTTTCTGTGTGTGCCTGTGCATGATAGATCTGTCGGGACGCATCCATGGATGATGAAGGGGAACCATGTGTTTGGTAAGCAAACCTAACTAGATCGGTAGATCAATTGTTGTTTGTCGCAGGAAGGGAGAGACGCAACTAATGAGGTAGATCGATTGACGTGTGGGTAAAAACGAGTTATAAGGACCTAGCTAGCTATATGTATAGCGAGAGATCGGTCGGTGTACGTCCATTTGTTAGAGGCAAATAAGGCCCAGTGAGACGGATAGACAGAGAGAATGGAGCTAGGAGGTGGTGCGAGAGGCCCAACTACTAGCTAGGTATGGGGAGGAGTGTGCGGTTGTGAGAGCGATGAAAAGAGGGGCGAGAGTTTACACGTGTGTCTGACCGTATGAGAGACACGAGGCAAGGACACATACAGGAGGAGATTGAAGGTGTGTTTGTATGTTGTAGGCAGGCACCGCTGGAGAGGTTTATCGATCGGTGTGTGTCGGAAAGGAGTTGTGGAGACTCTGGGAGAACGACCTAAAGAAAAAAATGAATGTGCCAGGTGGATAGAATGCCGAGGGAGGGGGAGGGCGAGGAGGGCATGTGCATGCACGAGAGAAAGTTAGTGGTAGCTACAAAGGTTAGAGGATTGTGTGGGTGTAAGAGACTAACAAAGATCATAATTTGATATTAAATCGGATTCATATATTTGAATAGGATATCATAGTGTTTTAAACATTGCATGCATGAATATAGCAGTGATACACGTCATGTGCACATGTTATACCATAATGTGATAATGCATGGCGTTCGCAACTCACAGCTAAATGCCGAACAATCTAAACCATACTATACATCAAACAATCTCACATTTTATTTGAATTTGTGATAATGTGTGGCGTTCGCGGATTACAACTAAATATCGAACAATCTAAACAATACTATATATCGAACATTCTCACATTTTATTTGAATTTGTGGTAATGTGTGGTGTTTGCAACTCACATCTAAATACTTGTAGGCGTAGGGGGTGGGGCACCATACATAATGTGATAAACACATTATACATATGAGACATGGTTTAGATTATGAAGATCTAGCTAGAGCTAGAAATGTAATGTGATTTGGAATCAAAATAAAGTGGATTAAAAAAATCTAGTTGGAGTTCATATAGGAGTACACATAGTTCATATGTAACTCGAGACTAATCATGTGGTGTGCTGTGAAGATAATACACAAACGATGGTTTAACTTGACAGTAATGATGATTGTAGATCTTATTAAAACAGAGAAACGAATTCAAATGCTTTGACTTCACAACAATCATTACTCTAGATCTTATTCAAATAGAGAAACGAATTCAAATTTAGTTCATATTGAAGCGGTAGTATATACGTTTGGAATGCACTAAAACGTTCATTTGAGTAGTAGGTTGCATGCATTATACACGTAGCGAAATATTTTAATTGAACATAACATGAATTCAAAGTTTTGAATGACATTTGTAGGGCGCATTGATTTGGGACAGTACACGTTAGGCCTGTCCGGAAATTTCAACCCGTGCCTTGTTAGCCCGAAATATTTAAGATATATCTTTGTCTCATTGTGCTCCGACAACTCCCTCCATCTCAACCCGCGCCTTACTATTTCGAAATTACAACGCACACGAAAAGTCCCACCTCCTGTGAAATCCTGACACGCGAAATGCCCGTGGTACCCCTAAACCGAAAGAACCGCCTCAAATTGGTGGGGGTACTTTCGTAACTTACCCCACATTTCGGACAAGCGCGTCTCTAAGCCATGGTTCCCCACTGCCATCCCATCCGCCCACCCATTCGTACACCAAGGCCGCAAAAACCCGCGACGAAACCCCACACTCTGCTCCGTCGGCCACCCAGCCGGAGCCTCTTCGCCGACGACATCGTCCACAGCAACACCTCGACGTCCCTCATCCACCGTACCGGATGAGGATCCGTCGTCGATCTCATCGTCCCGCCGGTTCAGCCACCGCGTCCTCCACCTCTAAGGAGCTGCCCCGATGTTCCTCTCGTCTTTCGCGCCACCTCCATTCCCACACCGCCGTCTTCATCTGCACCACCGGAAGAGCATCATCATCACCGTTTCCTCGGATGAAGCTGCGGCCTAATCGGCGCCACCAAAGAGGTTGTACACTAATCGCCGCATTTTCTTCCCGATTCGATCTCACGGTGCTGCCGACGCTCGGTCCCGAGCCGACACGGCACGGCTCCATCCACGGCGGCGTCGCCGGCCACTTCCTCCACGGCGTCGCTCCCTCGGCAGCGACGTCCACATCAGTAGGACCTGCTGCTACTTTAGCTCACGCTCGCGCTGCTGCTCTGCTCTTGCTCTCGGTCCCCTGCCTGGTCTGCTCTTGCTATTGCTCTTGCTCGCGCCGCTGCTCTCGCTCTTGCTCTTGCCTGCGATGCTGCTTCGATTTAGCTACACTTCAGTCGACTGAATCGACTTTTGGGTCAGTGGATTTTCAGGGGGTGGGGAGCTCGCTGGGGTGAAGGAAGAACCAGCCGCAGCGGGGGGGATCGCCGGAGAGGTGCCCCACTATCTATCTTAGGGTTCAGGATGGGGGCGGTGGTCGCCGGCGGTGGCGGGGCGTGGGCGGGGCGGTGGCGTGGGGATCGTCGGAGAAAAAGCTCGGCATGGGGGGGCTAGAGGGATGGCCGGGGCGGCGGCGGACCAGTGGTGGGGAGTGTTTTCGGGGCGGGCGGGGCGGCGCACCGCCGGCCGCGGGCGGCGGGGGGCTGTTGTTTGGCCGGCTCAGGGGGGTGGAGGTTGAAGATGAACCACAGGCCCTTGATTTCGTATCCAACGGCTGCAAAATCGACTGACCAGAGATGAAAAAGTCAGTCGACCGACGTGTAACCTCACCTTGCTAGTGCGTTCAGTTTCGACAGCAAAATTCAGTTTCGACAGCAAAATTCAGTTTTGAAAGTTAAGTTTAGTTTCGACAGCTAAGTTCAGTTTCGACAGTTAAATTCAGTTTCGACAGTTAAGTTCAGAGATGAGCGGCTGATGTATTTTACATCTAGCACTTTGTGGTTATGTATTTTACGTCATATATTGGAGATGCTATTAGAATTCCACTCAGGTTAACGTTGTTCGTTGTCTCTCTTGTCCTGCTTCAGCTTCGGCGTCGTACAACTCACCGGAGCTGCTCCAACGACGAAACCCTCCATCACAGCAGAGCAGTACCTCGGGCTCCATCTCCAGACGCCTAAGATCTTCTTCCCCTCCTCCGATAGCCAAGTCAGCTGGAGCATCCTCACCGGCCAACCCAATCACGCTGAGATCGGCATGGCTTCGCTAAAGAGGTTCTACACTTGTTGCATCTCTTTTTTACTCTACATGTTATATATATTCTCCACTGAGCACACCAATTTGTTCCTTTAGTGTCTCCTTGAAAGAAAAAACGTAGGAATTTTAATTTTCACTTGTCCTCCTTTTCAAATTGCTATTCATGAAGCACAAGACTAAGAGATAGTAGCATAATAGCATTATAACCGTACATTTTCTTGTGGTTTGACTTAATGTCACCATGCTTCTTTGCATCCTGTGATATTCCAATTGTTGTAAATCAAACACCCAGATTGGCAGAAATCCTGTGTTTTTAAATTCTCAGTTTTGCACGTTGAGAGGAACGATATAGTTGACTAGAGGGGGGGTGAATAGGCAACTAACAATTTTTAGCTTTTCTTTACCAAATTAAACTGTGCATCAAAGTAGGTTGTCTAGATATGCAACTAGGTGGACACCCTATATGATGCAACAACAATAAGCACACAAGCAAGCAATGAGTATAACACAAGAATGCTTGCACAAGTAAAGGGATAAGATAACCAAGTGTGGAGCCGGTGGAGACGAGGATGTGTTACCGAAGTTCCTTCCCTTTGAAGGGAAGTACGTCTCCGTTAGAGCGGTGTGGAGGCACAATGCTCCCCAAGAAGCCACTAGGGCCACCGTATTCTCCTCACGCCCTCACACAATGCGAGGTGCCGTGATTCCACTATTGGTGCCCTTGAAGGCGGCAACCGAACCTTTACAACCAAGGTTGGGGCAATCTCCACAACTTAATTGGAGGCTCCCAACGACACCACAAAGCTTCACCACAATGGACTATGGCTTCACGGTGACCTCAACCGTCTAGGGTGCTCAACACCCAAGAGTAACAAGATCCGCTAGGGATTAGTGGGGGGAATCAAATTTCTCTTGGTGGAAGTGTAGATCGAGGCCTTCTCAACCACTCCCGAGCAAATCAACAAGTTTGATTGGCTAGGGAGAGAGATCGGGCGAAAATGGAGCTCGGAGCAACAATGGAGTGTTTGGGGGAATAGGTAGGTCAACAAGGAGGAAGAAGACCCCCTTTTATAACGGGGGAAACAATCCAACCGTTATCCCCCACTCAGCCCCGCAGAGAGCGGTACTACCGCGGAGGCAGGGCGGTACTACCGCTCCGACTCAGCGGTAATGCCGCGCAAGAGGATAAGGCCTGGGGCTGGGACCCAGAGCGGTACTACCGTGGAGGCAGGGTGGCACTACCGCTAATAAGCGGTACTACCACCTCTACTACCGTAGCTAGTGCCGCAAAACCTGACACGAGAAAAAGCGCACTCGAGTCGAGGCGGTAGGAGCACGGAGCTGCAGCGGTACTACTGCTGAGACCACCAAGTGGTACTACCGCTTTGAGGAGCGGTACTACCGCTTAGTGAGCTTAAGCGGTACTACCGCTGTGGCCCGCGGTACTACAGCTGGGTCCAGGAAAAGGTAGAGAGGGGAGAAAAGAGAAGCTCCATTGAGGCGGAAAGATACGGTGGGTGAGATGAGGACGTGTACGTGTTGATTCAACCCAAACCATACCGAAGCGGATCCCCTCTTGATAGTACGGTGACTACTACGAAACTAGTACACCAATCATAGAAACGAAAGAAGCTACACCGTCTTGAGTAGAGCGCCGGGGGGAAATAATCGTCTCGTGCCGAAGAATGAATATCTGAAAGAACTCAATGCACCCGATTAGTCCGCAAAAGCATTGTCATCAATCACCAAAACACCGTAGGGATAAAAATGCCCTTACAATCTCCCCCTTTTTGGTGGATTGATGACAATACGGGATTTGCACAAAAAGAGTAATGACAAAGAATGCGAGCAAACCCACACCTCTAAAATATAGACAGGCTCCCCTTAGATGTGTGCAAACTAGATAAGTGCTTTGGACTGCACGGCACACATACTAGGATCAACGCTCCCCCTATATTTTAGAGACCAACAACCTAAGCAAGATATATGAGAACAACATATATGATAGGATAAGTATGCAAGCTATAAGATACCGAGGTACATAAAACATAGATAAGATAATGAAGGTAGCATATGTCTTACACCATATGTCTAGAACTTAGGTCTCACAGGTACAAAACCAACAAAGCCAACAACGAGAAAGCAAACGAACGACACGAGGACACACAAACACCCACTCGCAAACACAAATCCCTAAACTCTCTCCCCCTTTGGCATCGAGACGCCAAAAAGGGCGGAAAGCTCCACTACGGCTCCAGGAGAGAGCAAGCGAGGATATCGAGCATCACATCCCAGCGGGGGCATCTGCATCGCCGTCGTCGGTCGAAAACTGCTCGGCGTCGGAATCAGTCCACGGACAATGCTGCTGAACCCACTCCTCCTCCTCGGTGATCTGGCCCTCAGAACCACTGGCCACAGTCGCACCCAAGTGACGCATGAGCTCCTTGTGACGGCTCCAGGCCTTCTTCTCTGCCACATGAGTCATATACTGACCGTGAGACTCCATGCAATACAGCTTCTTCATCTTGAGCTTGAGCTTCTTAGCCCAAGAAGGCTCTGCACCAGACGGCTGATAGTCCTTGTCATCACCAGCCTCAACGTCCGCCTCAGCCTCATCGGTCTCAATAGCAGCAGCAGAAGATGTACCCCCAGTTTTGGTGATCGGAGTGCCCCAGTTGTCCTTCTTCCTCAGACGCTTAATCTCATGGGACACCAACTCTCCAGTCTCAAGCATCATGTTGGGATAGACACGATCCCAAGCCTTCTCAATGAGCAGCATGATGAAGGGTCCATAGATCGGACACTTGCGGTCAGAGATTGCAGCTAAGAGCTCAGACCACATCACATGAGAAATGTCCAAGGTCTCACCAGTGGGTACTTCCTTCTCATGTTGGCAGAAAAGAAGCATGTCCATTAGATAGGAGTGGACCTGATCCAGATTCCCGATGCGAGGGAAGAGGGTCTCACGGAAGACGCGGTGAAGAATGTCCAGATAGGCAGACAGCTCATATGATTCCTTCTTCGTGTCAGGGTTGACCTTCACAGTGCAGTAGGGCCAGAGGGCTTGCTTGTGAGTAGCGGCTGTGTTGCGATGAGGGCGAAAGCCAACAGGAAGCTCGAGCCCGAGATCTTGCACCCCAAGAAGATCCATGAACGCCTTCCACTTGACAGAAAGCAGCTTGCCATTTGTCATCCACGTCAGAGTCCTCTCAGCATCAGTCCCGAGATGGACGGTGGCATAGAACTGGGCCACAATATCTGCATCAAAGTCTTTGTTGAACTGCATAATCCGGCGAATGTTCAACTGAGAGAACATCTGAAGAGCTTCGCCAAAGTACTCGGGATCCTTCTCCATGTAGTCGGTGTCGATGGAGTGCACATTAACAAAGAGATTCTTCTTGGCCTTGAGCACATCGAAGAAGATGGCAAACTGAAAGCGATTCCAGAACGGACGGTTGACCAAAGTGGGTTCTTGATCTTCTGCAAAGGGGTTGCGGCGGCACCTTGCCCAGAACTCCTTGGCACTCATCTGTGACACAGTCTTGCTCCTTGGCCTTGATGTAGACTTCTTCTTGAGTTGAGGAGGTGGTGGTGCATCTGAGGATGTACCGGCAGGCGGTGGTGGTACACTTGTGGAACCTCCAGCAGACTGGGATGTGCGGTAGCGCTTCAAAGTGGCACGATTGGGGTTGACACGGCGGGCCGGAGGCTCAGAGTGTTCGTCACCTAGAACCAAACACGAGAACACGCAAAACAACCAAAAGAACGAGCATAAGCCAAAGAACACAACAAGTGATCAAAGTATGGGAGAGATATGATGGAATCGGGCAGACAGCGGTAGTACCGCGATCTGCAAGCGGTAGTACCGCTCCAAGGTGAGCGGTAGTACCGCTGGAGGCAAGGGAGCAGCGGTTCCCTACTACCGTGGTCAGATCCGGCACTACCGGCCTGTCAAATTCAAAAATATTCCTACCAAACTCTAATCTACAAAGTCTAGTTGCCTTCTCCACCCTACTCAAGCCTAGATTTAGCCAAAAATCTAGAGATGCAAACACTATTGCCCCTAAAACACACGATCTGAAAAGAAGACAAAAAGAGAGAAGGAACGGGGGCAATACCGGCATCCATGGCAAGAGGACGAGGTGGGGATCGACTCCACCGAAGGAAATGGAAAGGGACGCCCCGGAGGAGATCCGCCGGAGCCCTTCCGCGGCGGAACGGTGCTGGAGAGAGGGAGAGACGAGGGGGGCGAGAGAATGGGTATGGGGGAGAAGAAACCACCCCCTGCCCCGATAAAACCCCTGGTCCGGCCCCGCAGTGGTAGTACCGTTCTGGGGAGCGGTAGTACCGCTTATAAGCGGAAGTACCGCTCACCAACCGCGGTAGTACCGCCCAGCACACCACGGCAACTAGACTACATGGCTTAGCTCAAGAGAAAGCAGAAAAACAAGCAGCGAAAGGCAAAAGGACACACCAGCAAGAGGCCACGAAACCCCTCTTCAAGAGAGGGCGGTGGCCGAAGACACCTATCTTTGAGTCAAAAGGTATGGCACCGCGAAGATTTTAACCTTGGGCCCATGACCAAAACTCGTCTTTGAAGCACTAGTACCATCAAAAATGGCAAAAGTGAAAGACTTGATCAATTTATGCATTATGGGGGGAGGGAAAGTTCATTGAGAGAACAACACTCCCCCTATGTCCATGCCTACACCTAAACTAGACAACATATTGAGTGTGGTGGGATGTGCAAGGGTTCAAGTCACATTGCTCGAATCAATAATATTTAACTCATGCCTTAACTCGTGAAATCTTGCTTCATCCAAGGGCTTCGTGAAAATATCTGCAAGGTTATCATGAGTGTTGACATAGTTGAGCTCGATCTCGCCTCGCCTAATGTGGTCCCAGATGAAGTGATACCTAATCTCGATATGCTTCGTCTTGAAGTGTTGCACTGGGTTGAGAGATATCTTGATGGCGCTTTCATTGTCACACAAAACAGGCACTTTGTCACAATTGACACCGTAATCCTTTAAAGTTTGCCTCATCCATAAGAGTTGTGCACAACAACTACCGGCAGCCACATACTCCGCTTCGGTGGACGAGAGAGACACACAACTTTGCTTTTTAGAAGACCAACTTACCAAAGAGCAACCAAGAAATTGGCACCCTCCGGAACTGGACTTTCTATCCACTTTGTCTCCCGCCCAATCGGAATCCGAATACCCTATAAGCTTGAAGTTTGCTCCTCTTGGGTACAATAAGCCAAAGTTTGGGGTATGAGCCAAATATCGAAAGATTCGCTTGACCGCCACATAATGGCTTTCCTTTGGTGCGGCTTGGAACCGTGCACAAATCCCCACACTCAACATGATATCCGGTCTAGATGCACAAAGGTAAAGCAAGGAGCCAATCATGGAGTGATATACTTTTTGATCCACCGCTTTACCATTGGGATCAATGTCAAGTTGGCACTTGGTGGGCATGGGAGTGGAAGCTGGCTTGACATCATTTAGCTTGAATCTCTTGAGCATGTCTTGAGTGTATTTGGCTTGGTTGATGAAGGTACCTTCTCTTCTTTGCTTCACTTCGAAACCTAGAAAGAACTTCAACTCTCCCATGGAAGACATCTTAAACTTTGAGGTCATTAGTGAGGCAAATTCATCATTGAAAGCTTTGTTAGGGGAACCAAAGATAATGTCATCAACATATAGTTGGCACACAAACAACTCCCCGTTGACCTTCTTAGTAAAAAGAGTGGGATCGATTAGCCTAACTTCAAATCCACGATCTTGTAGCAACTTGGTAAGGTGGTCATACCACGCACGTGGGGCTTGTTTAAGGCCATAGAGTGCCTTATCGAGTTGATACACATGATCGGGAAAGTAGGGATCCTCGAACCCGGGGGGTTGTTTGACGTAGACCAACTCATTAATAGGACCATTAAGAAAAGCACTCTTCACATCCATTTGTTGCAACTTAAAGTTATGATGAGAAGCATAAGCAATAAGCATGCGAATGGACTCAAGACGAGCAACGGGAGCAAAGGTTTCACCGTAGTCGATACCCTCGACTTGGGAGTAGCCTTGTGCCACTAAGCGAGCCTTGTTGCGAATGATAGTTCCATGAGCGTCTTGATTGTTCTTGAATATCCACTTGGTTCCAATGACATTGTGGTTCTCCAATGGCCTTGGCACCAATCTCCACACTTTGTTGTGCTCGAAGTTGTTGAGTTCTTCATGCATGGCATTGAGCCAATCCGGATCTTCGAGCGCTTCATACACCTTTTGGGGTTCCACACAAGAGACAAACACATGATGTTCACAATAGTTTGCTAATTGTCGACGAGTGCTTACCCCCTTTGTAAGGCTTCCAAGCACATTCTCCATGATGTGCCCTTTGGTGGTGAGCTTGGAAGCAATCTTGGCGGCACGGCGCTCCAATTCTTCCTCGGAAGTGAGATGAGGAGAGGAAACTTGATCATCTTGAGCGCCGTCAGGAGCTTGCTCTTGTTCTTGAACTTGACCTTGAGCATCATGTGGTGGTTCACCACCATCTTGAGAATGATCTTGCCCTTGGTCTTGTTCATTTGGTTGAGGGCATGCACTTTGATCTTCGTAAGCGTGTGGGTCTTGGGTTGGTGATGGCTCCACTTGAGTGGAGCATTGTCCTTCTCCTTCAGCCACAAGGGGTTCCTCAATGGGTAGGATGAAACCCACACCCATTCTTCTTATGGCTTGAGGAGGAATTTTATCACCTACATCACAAGTACCACTTTGCTCCACTTGGGAGCCGTTATTCTCATCAAACTCCATGTTACATGTCTCCTCAATAAGTCCCGTGGATTTATTGAGGACACGGTAAGCATGGGAGTTTGTAGCATAACCAACAAATATGCCCTCATAAGCTCTAGCCTCAAACTTAGACAAACGTACACCCTTTTTGAGAATGAAACACTTACACCCGAACACCCGAAAGTACTTGAGATTGGGCTTGTTACCGGTGAGTATTTCATATGGAGTCTTGTTCAAGCCCTTGCAGAGGTAGAGCCGATTGGATGCATGACACGCGGTGTTGATGGCTTCGGCCCAAAAGTTGTATGGAGACTTGTACTCCGCCATCATAGTCCTTGCCGCATCCATCAACGTTCGGTTCTTCCTCTCCGCAACACCGTTTTGTTGAGGGGTATAGGGTGCGGAATATTGATGCTTGATCCCCTCATCACTAAGAAACTCATCCAAGGTGTAGTTCTTGAACTCGGTGCCGTTGTCGCTTCTTATTGTCAAGATCTTTGCATTGTGTTGACGTTGTGCTTCATTTGCAAAGTCAATGACGGTTTGTTGAGTCTCACTCTTCTTCTTGAAGAAGTACACCCAAGTATATCTTGAATAGTCATCCACAATCACCAAGCAATACCTTCTACCCCCAAGACTATCAAAGGATGGAGGCCCAAAAAGATCCAAGTGAAGGAGCTCCAAAGGCCTCTTCGAGTAGATGATAGTCGTGGGAGGGTGAGCCTTCTCATGGAGATTTCCTTCGATACAAGCACTGCAAACACGATCTTTAGCAAAACTAACATTCGTTAGTCCACGAACATAGTCCCCCTTGAGAAGACTTTGCAAAGATCTCATATTGACATGGGCTAGGCGGTGATGCCAAAGCCATCCCACGTCAACTTTAGCCATTAGGCATGTCGCGGTCTTAGTGGGTCGCTCCGAAAAGTTAATCACATATAGACAGTTCTCGACATGCCCAACAAAGGCTACTTTAAGAGTCTTGATCCACAAGAGGGCCACGGTATCAATATCAAAGAAAGTGGCAAAGCCCATGATAGCAAGTTGACGAACGGAAAGTAAATTGTATGCAAGGGACTCTACAAGCATGACCTTCTCGATCGTGAGATCATGAGAAATGACAACCTTGCCGAGTCCCAATACCTTAGAGGACGAGGCATCACCCCACTCGACATTGGTGGGCATAGATGGAATCTTGTGTATGTCCACCACCAAGTCTTTGCTTCCGGTCATATGATTTGTAGCTCCACTATCGAGCAACCATGATCCCCCACCGGAAGCAAACACCTACAAGAGATCAATGCTTGGTTTTAGGTACCCATTTTGTAATGGGTCCTTTGAGGTTAGCAACAAGGGTCTTAGGAACCCAAATAGACCATTCAATGTACTCATAAAGAGAGCCAACAAATTTGGCATAAACATGCCCATCACTAGCACGGCATAACACATAAGAAGGGTTAAAGTCGCCGGCTTTGTCGGGAATGGTGGCATTTCTCTTCTTGACACCGTCACCCTTTGCATTGTTCTTGTTCTTATCCTTGGGAGCACCCTCCCCTTCCTTCACAAAAGTTTGCTTGAGAGGAGGAGGTCGTTTGGTCTTGTCATTCTTGTTCCTGTTCTTGGGCTTGGGTCCAAACCCAATCCCCTCCTTGGCCACAACTTCCTTTTGGTTGCTCAAAAGTTCGTTGAGGTTCTTCTTGCCTTGTATACATGACACAAGGCCTTTCTCAAGTTGCTCCTTCAACTTAGCGTTTTTCTCAACAAGATGCACATGCTCACAACAAGGGTTAGTAGCATTTGCATTATCAATTAAAACCATATGAGGAAAAATGGCTTTCTCCTTAGTTAGCTTCACTTGAAGTTGATCATGAGACTCCTTGAGATTAGCATGAATACCTTTCAAGACTTTGTGAGCCTTGTCAAGTATATCAAACTCCTCCTTGAGTCTAGAAAGATCAACTCCAAGTTTGGCCTTCTCGGAATTTAGCACACGAGAGACAACAAGAGCATGGTCAAGATCTTTCTCTAACTTAGCATGATCATTGTTGTGTGACTCCTCAAGAGCCAAACGAAGACCACGCTCTTCCTCAAGAGCATTGGAAAGATCCGAAATCTCATCGGCATAGTCTCGACTATGCCCCTCCATCTTAGAGATGGTATCTTCATGAGCCTCTATCATGTCATTGGCTTCACCAAGTTGTTCCAAGAGAGCAACAAAGTGCTTCTTGGATTTACCCTTGAGTTTACCCATAAAAGACTCAAACTCGTTCTCCACCACATTAGATCCCTCATGTTCATCAATGCAATCCGTCAAAGAGGGATGATCAATGAAGGTAGTTTTGATGTTGGGGGTTACCTTGTTGGTGGCTTTAGCCATGAGGCATTTGGCGGTGATGCTTTCATTTGGAGAGTCGAAAAGAGACACTCGTGGAGTCTCCGCAATGGCAACGGAGGCCATGGCAATCAACTCGCCATCTTCATCATCATCATCATCCTCATTGTACTCTTCTTGAACCACCAACGCCTTGTGAGGAGACTTCTTGGTGAAGTTGCTCTTGTTGGGGAAAGACTTGGCCTTGTCCTTACGAATGAGTTTGCCACCATTGTCTTCCCTTTTCTCATAAGGACACTCCGCAACAAAGTGACTCACATTTCCACAATTGAAACAAGTCCTCACTCGTTGCTTGCCCTTACCACCACTTGAGTTGCTTTTGTTGAAGTTGGGCCTTGAGTTCTTCTTGCTCCAAAATTGTCTTGAAGCAAGGGCCATGTGTTCATGATAGGCATACTTCGTATCTTCGAGGTTGCTCTCCTCTTCTTCCTCATCTTCTTCTTCTTCGACATAAACATTGGCCTTCAATGCAAGGTTGGGCTTCTTTGCTCTTTGGGAGCGAAGCACCGCATTGTCGGCGGTCTTGTCCAATATGCTCATTGCCACAAAATCATCCAACACATCACTTGAAGATAAAGTGTGGAAGTCCGGCCTTTGACGGATGACTGAGGACATGGCTTTGTTGTAGGGCATCATTGCCTTGAGGAATTTGCGCTTGATCCAATTGTCATCCGTGTCCTTGCTTCCATGATCCCGGAGAGAGACCGCGAGCTTGGTAACTCTTCGATAGAGCTCACGAGGTTCTTCATCTTCTTTCATAGCAAACTCATCGGCTTCGTCTTGCACCACTTCATAGTTGGAGCGTTGGATGCTTGCGCTTCCTCGATAGAGTGATACCACTTTGTGCCAAGCATCTTTGGCCAAGGAGTAGGGCCGGAGATGAGGGAGGTCTTCGGGAAGGATTGCTTCTTGGATGATGAAGAGAGCATTCTCATTGAATTGATCATCCACGGCTTCTCTAGGAGTGAAGTTGCTTCGGTCATGCGGATAAAAACCTTCTTCAATGATTCTCCAAAGGTTAGTGTTCACATGATTTAAATGACGCTTAAAACGATAGACCCAAGAATTAAAATCCTCCTTTTTGTCAATCTTGGGAGGTGGACCGGCATGATTTAAATGAGTAGAAGGAATAGGTCCACCATAGACGAGAGGAGGTTGCACATGGGCATAGATGCCGGTGCCATTCTTACCACTAGACATGGAGGCTTTCTCACTAGTAGCTTCCCCCTTGTCGGGGTTATCATCTGTCACCGTGTTGATGGGATCACCCACTTTCGACGGTGCGGTGGAAAGTTTAAGCCCTTCTAAGAATTCCTTAAACATGTCCTTGACCTCGATCGTCATGGAGGTTTTCAATGTGTCCAAAGCCACATTGAACTCCTCGCGTGAGATCGAGTTACCCCCATCTCCCGCAGACGATCTAAGATTCGCACCGGAGTGCTCCACCACATCGTCTACAACGTCAACCATACTCTTCGGACGGTAAAGTCCTTAAAAAGAGACGTAGCTCTGATACCAATTGAGAGGATTGATATAGTTGACTAGAGGGGGGGTGAATAGGAAACTAACAATTTTTAGCTTTTCTTTACCAAATTAAACTGTGCATCAAAGTAGGTTGTCTAGATATGCAACTAGGTGGACACCCTATATGATGCAACAACGATAAGCACACAAGCAAGCAATGAGGATAACACAAGAATGCTTGCACAAGTAAAGGGATAAGATAACCAAGTGTGGAGCCGGTGGATACGAGGATGTGTTACCGAAGTTCCTTCCCTTTGAAGGGAAGTACGTCTCCGTTAGAGCGGTGTGGAGGCACAATGCTCCCCAAGAAGCCACTAGGGCCACCGTATTCTCCTCACGCCCTCACACAATGCGAGGTGCCGTGATTCCACTATTGGTGCCCTTGAAGGCGGCAACCAAACCTTTACAACCAAGGTTGGGGCAATCTCCACAACTTAATTGGAGGCTCCCAACGACACCACAAAGCTTCACCACAATGGACTATGGCTTCACGGTGACCTCAACCGTCTAGGGTGCTCAACACCCAAGAGTAACAAGATCCGCTAGGGATTAGTGGGGGGAATCAAATTTCTCTTGGTGGAAGTGTAGATCGAGGCCTTCTCAACCACTCCCGAGCAAATCAACAAGTTTGATTGGCTAGGGAGAGAGATCGGGCGAAAATGGAGCTCGGAGCAACAATGGAGTGTTTGGGGGAAGAGGTAGGTCAACAAGGAGGAAGAAGACCCCCTTTTATAACGGGCGAAACAATCCAACCATTATCCCCCACTCGGCCCCGCAAAGAGCGGTACTACCGCGGAGGCAGGGCGGTACTACCGCTCGTAAGCGGTACTGCCGCTCCGACTCAGCAGTACTGCCGCGCAAGAGGATAAGGCCTGGGGCTGGGACCCAGAGCGGTACTACCGTGGAGGCAGGGCGGCACTACCGCTAATAAGCGGTACTACCGCCTCTACTACCGCAGCTAGTGCCGCAAAACCCGACACGAGAAAAAGCGCACTCGAGTCGAGGTGGTAGGAGCACGGAGCCGCAGTGGTACTACTGCTGAGACCACCAAGCGGTACTACCGCTCTGAGGAGCGGTACTACCGCTTAGTGAGCTTAAGAGGTACTACCGCTGTGGCCCGCGGTACTACAGCTGGGTCCAGGAAAAGGTAGAGAGGGGAGAAAAGAGAAGCTCCATTGAGGCGGAAAGATACGATGGGTGAGATGAGGACGTGTACGTGTTGATTCAACCCAAACCATACCGAAGCGGATCCGCTCTTGATAGTACGGTGACTACTACGAAACTAGTCCACCAATCATAGAAACGAAAGAAGCTACACCGTCTTGAGTAGAGCGCCGGGGGGAAATAATCGTCTCGTGCCGAAGAATGAATATCTGAAAGAACTCAATGCACCCGATTAGTCCGCAAAAGCATTGTCATCAATCACCAAAACACCGTAGGGATAAAAATGCCCTTACACACGTGCATTCCTATCCTATTCATGTCTATTTCCTATCCCTGCATTGTTGGAATCCTCCAATTCAAACCAGACCTTACATAATTGCTTCTCTTACAAATAGTTGTCAAAGAAAACCTTGCGTGGTTTGTCCCGCTCCTGCTGCGCCGTCGTCCACCCCAGCTCAGCTGCTCCAACGACAGAAGGGTCCAGCACAACAGGGATCCGGCCTCCAGACTGTCTTTCGCCACTTAGATCTTCTTCCCCGCCTCTGGCAGCCATGAAAACTGCACTACCATCATCAACCGAGCAGATGACCTCGAGGACTACACGGGTCCGCAAGAGAGGTCTCACTCTTTCGTGTCTGCTTACGTTATGCATCGCTTAATATTACATGCTACTTTATCGTCCTGTTCACCGATTAGACTCTGAGTTAGCTCCAAACTAATGGTCAAACTTGAGTTTTTAAATGGTTGTGGGGTACATATCGGGGCCGCTATCAATAGTATCTATCTACTATCTGGTTAATCTCTGGTGTCTACTATGAGTTTCATGTTGGGTGGGAAACAAACAGTAAAGAAGCCATTATCTGTATGTTTTAACTGAAGCCATTATCTGCCTCTATTATTGGTTTTGGGTCTATCCATAGGTTGCTACCATCACTCTGGATTTCTGCATGCACTCCTTACATAATCTCACTATGTTTTATTCCTATGCATGACAGTTATTGTAAACAATGGAACTGAACATGTAGAGCAAAAGAGACGAGCCTTGCGTGGCAATAAAATTTCATGCAGACGTCGCTCCATGGTAGGCGCAAAGGCAGCCCCCCCCTCCACGCATTTCGGATTGTAATCGAGAGGAAGATATCTGTTCTGAGGGGGATTCAGAAGGAGAAGATAACTCCTATTTACCCCATGAGGTCTTCTCTCTAACTTGGCATGCTGATGTTGGTTATATCATGCATATGGTGTCTTGCATTGCTTACTTTATACATCAAATATGTCATCTGCTTAGTTTAGACATCCTTTGTGTGAATGCCATCTGTTTAGTTTATTCATCGTTTATGTGAATTATGCAACGCCATCTTGTTTAGCCAGGCATCATATATGTGAATTTTGCAATGCCATCCTGCTTAGCCAGTCATCTTATACGTAAATTATATCAGGCCATCCTTTTTTTTGGTTACATATTACATTTGTCAAAAATGTTATTACATTCAACTGCTCTTCATGTGCATCAGCCATTTGACACGGTGATGGCAAATTCTGGAGTGAAAACAAGGTCTTCAGAGCAGACTATGCTATCTGACGAAGCGCATATCTCGCTGGTTACGGATAGCTCCTCAGAGGAGGATTCAGAGACAGATGACCAGTCCTATTCCCCCCCCCCCCGAGGTGTATGCTCTAACTTGGCAGGGTTATGTTGCTCATATCGTGCGTATGGTGTCTCGCATTGCTATGTCATTTGATTAGTTTAGACATGCTTTGTGTGAATGCCACATGTTCAGTGTCTAATTACCATATATGTGAATTATGCATTGCCATCTTGTTGCAAGACATTATATATGTGAATTATACAATGCTATGTTGTTGCAAAGGCATTATATATGTGAATTATGCAATGCCATGTTGTTTAGCCAATCATCATGTATGTGAATTATATCATGCTATCATTTTTTTGTATTACGTGTTCCATTTGTCGACAACGTTTGTATATTCAACTACTCTTCCTATGCATCAGCCATTTGAAGCGGTGATGGAAGTATCTGGAGTGAAAACAAGGTATTCAGAACACACAATGCTACCTGCTGAAGCAGACATCTTGCTCGTTACAGAGATCTCCTCAGAGGAGGATTCAGAGACTGATGACCAGTCCTATTTTCCCCCTGAGGTCTATGCTCAAACTTGGCAGGGTTATATTACCCATGTCATGCATGTTGTCTTGCATGGCTTAGTTTTTACATCATATATGGATTGCCATCTGCTTACTTGCTTACTATATAAATCATATATTTGAATTATATCATGCCATCATGTTTACATAGTATATACACATCATCTATCTGAATTATGGCATGGCAACTCATTTAATAAAGACATCATATAGTTATATCATCTCATCCTGTTTAGTGTTTACAGTCATCATATTTTGAATTATGGCATTCTATCTCTGAATGTATGTGAATTATGGCATGCCAGCCTATTTAATAAACGCATTATATAGTTATGTCATGTCATCCTGTTTACATAGTCTCATATTTTGAACTATGTCTTTCCATCTTTTTTAGTTAGCCATCATAATGTGAAATTGTGTCATGCTATCCTGTTTAGTTAGCCATCATATATGTGAAATTGTGTCATGCTATCCTGTTTGGTTAGACAACATAAATATGAATTATTACATGCCCTCTTTTATTCCCCACTATCCATTGCACTTGTCTATCATACAATGTCTATACTTTCAATTACTTTTCTTGTTTATCAGCCATTTGAATTGGAGAGCGGGATGGCAGTATCTAAGGGAGTAACAACACGGTCTTCAGAAAAGATAGTGCTACCAGTTGATGCAGATAGAACCACGGTTGTACTTGCCCAAGGACCAGATCCACCGCACATAACCCAGACTCTCGTAGATTGTACCCCTACCCAGTTGGACAGAGAACCAGCTACACCCCTTCTAACCCCAACCCCGGCAGATAGTAACCCAGTTCCAGTTGACACATCACCGTCTCCACCACAGAGCACCCAAACACGAGCAGTTAGTAAGGGAACTGCAGTGCCCAAAGCACGAGGACCACCACTCCGAATCCCAACTCAACGCTTAAAGGAGAAGAAGATTTGTTCTCGGGTCAGGTTCTGTAGCTATGGTTCATACTCCTTTGCTCTTGCATGACTGTATCTACTCATACCAACTATTTTCAAATTTGAAGGATGGAATTGAAACTCCAATGGCGCAACAGGTATGTTTTAAACCTGTTTCTTTAACTGGTTTGCTGTTGTAACCTGCTCTATGTTGATTTCAGTTTCAATTGAATAAACAGATATGTTCTCATGTCATGCACATTACAAGTGTTGTTATTGCTCTATAGTAACCCACACTTATATTCTGCCTATTCTGCTTTGTCTTGAACAAATATTATTTGAACTGTGTCTCTATCTTGATTTGGCAACAAAAACTAGAATGATATAGACCATAAAGTGACCATGGTACATAGATATATGTTTGTTTCATGTTGTTATCCTCTCCACTTTACTACTAAACTCATTTACCAAAATGAGTTTCATATACAACATGGTAAACATGTGATGTGTCTGCTTGTTTCTCTTTTAGAATGCGGACAAAATATTGGAGAACAGTACCGCGTTATCCAATGGTAAAGGAAGTAATGCAGATAAGGTTCAAGATAGTGAGACATCCCTGTTGGTCTCCAAGAAAGCTGATAAAAACTATCTTGATGACAGTGAGGGAACCCAAAAGTCATGTCTTGATGTAGTGCTCGAGTTACTGGCCACTACTGCTGGCACAAGCTCTTCGAACTCGCTGCCTGAATCAGTTCGTCTTCTTGAGTCTCAACTTCAAGTTGAAAGACATCAACCAGATGTGCTGCGACAGGAAGCTGAAGGACTGAGGAAGTCCCTGCAGAATTCAGATGCATATTTTCTGGTGCAATAGCAAGCGCTGGAGGATTTAAGCGCCAAACAAGAGAAAGTTAATAAGCTTGCTAAGCATCTCGCCAGCATTATGGGTACCCAGGATATTGTTTCTTGAGATCTTTTGAAGTGGTTTCAGTTCTGGATTTGTTTTGCTGCGGCGTTTATTTGCGCTGGTCGCCAACTTTGACAACTAGTGTATATGATATGCTGCTTTGTTCCCTATATTTGCACTGGTGGCGAACTTTGATGCCTAGTGGATGTAATATGTGTAATAGCCGTGATAGCCTAGCGTTAGTTGCTTGCTTATTTATTTCCTTGTTGTCTTGTTTATTTGTTTGCTTGTAGTCATTGCAGTTCTTTTTCCGCAGTTAGCTAGTGGCTGCAATAACCTATTTTTTAAAACAAGGCCACAATAACCATGGGCTAATATTTACTGTAGCTACTGGCCGTAGAAACAGTGGGCCTTCTACGGGCCGTAGAAACAATGGGCCTTCTACGGGCCGTAGAAACAATGGGCCTTCTACGGGTCGTATCATCAATGGGCCTTATACGGGCCGTATAATCAATTGGCCAAACATGGGCCAAATAGACCGCATTATGGTCGTAAACGGGCTAGAGTTGGAATCGTCCGTTCATGGGCCGACCATAACGGGCCATCGTTAATAGGCCGTATTTGATGACGCTATGAAATCGGCCCAACATATTAACGGACCACAAACGGGCCGACTATAACCACGGGATGAATTTGGCCCACAAGCAAAAAATGACAGTAACGGGCCGTAAGTAAACGAATGCTGGAAATGAGCCCAAGAATAAATGGGCTCTGAGAAGGCCGAAAGATAACATGGGCTGGAAATGGCCCAACGGAATAACGGGCCGTTAATGGGTACAAAGTGATACACTGTTCATTACGGGCCAGTTTCACCACGAGCCGTTAACGGGTGTAAAGTGATACACTATTCATTACGGGCCAGTTTCACCACGGGCCGATAGTAGGCCAAGAGTTACATGGGGCCTCATATGGGCCAAAAGACGTCATGGGCCATACATGGGCCAGAAGTGAAAACGAGCTAGAATCATATTGGATGGCCCAGATGACGCTACTGGGCCTAATTCGGATAGGGCATAATGGGCCTTGGGTTAGCGGGCTGTAAATGGGCTATATTCGAACAGGCTATTAATAGGCTTTCCATGGGCCAGCCCGCCAGCTTTTGACCAAGTCAAACGGGCCGGCCTTTACACAGGAATGGGCCTCTGTTGGGCCGTGCCACGTGTCGACGTATCATAGGCGCCTATCTGACCCACTGACGAGCTGACACGTGTTTCGTCCGGCCAATAAGAATTTTACACGTGGAAATTTCCCATTGGTCGGGGCTGTTAACGGGTTATCGGATCCAAAACCCAACCCGATAGCTTAAGGGCGTTCCGTTACGGTGGACTCCACGTGTCGGTCACCCTTGACGAAAGGACTTCTGTGACGCGCGATTTATCGTCATGGAAGTGGACACTTCCGTGATGATAATTTTGGTAATGTCATGGAACACTTCTACGATAGCACAGGTATGACTATCTTGATTCTGTCATAAATTTGTCATGGATGTACATGCATGACAAAAAAAGCGACCTACTGTGACAAACACGTATCATCACGGAAGTGTTTTTTTTTGTAGTGTTATACTTGGAATATGTCTGATAAATGCTTGCGAACTGTCTCTAAGTTGTTGATGTTTTGATCGCTGTCCTCACTCTCCCAAAGGACCAACAACTGACTATTATTTGTTTGCTCTGGAGCTGGTGGGCAGAGAGAAACAAAGTAAATCATGGTGCTAAGGTGAATTCAGAGATGGATTTTGCATACATAATCGATAAAGTACCAGTGATTGGAAGGAGTTTTATGCACAGGAAAAGGAGACAAGTGTTCGGGTCCCATCTTGGTGTGCACTAGAGGAGGGGGTAATAAAGATTAATCTTGATGCTTCTTTTGATGCTGAATTCCATAGAGGATGAGGTCAGCTGCCTAGGACGTGATGCTGGAGGCCATATTATCTTTGTTGCATCAGGTACCAGCGTCCACCCTTTGCATGTTGAATGCTTCTTGCTTCTTCAGTGAATCAGACTGGCAAAACAGATGGGCATGGGCCAGGTTATCCTTGAAACGGATTGCTTGGATCTCCAAAATGCCATTACCAGCAATGTGTTCGACGATGATGCGCAGGTCCTGTTCTAAGATGTCTGATATCTAATCCTGCTAAATTTCCTCTCTTATGACGTAATGCATTGTACGCGTAACTCTAACAAGCCGGCTCATGAGCTTGCTAGCTTGGGTGCTACGGGCATCCATGGCAGCCAGGTGTGTCCTGGCCATCTGATGTACCTTCTCATGTACTTTGTTTGGTGGCCGCCGATGGTGCCGAATCATAATGGAATTCCCAGAGTTCCTGTAAAAACAAAAGAATATAGGAGAGTGAAAAGTAACTTGCTCCTTCCCCTTGAACTCATAACATTATTCCATGTGACTGAAAGAGTACTTTGGTCATCAAAATTATCATTTTACGTAATCTTCAATGTTTAAGTTTTTATCATATGTTCCCGCAGCAACGCGCGGGGAATCATCTAGGTCAACAATATAACTATCACATAAAGCATTCTTTTCATGATATATAAGCATAGAAATTTTCTTACTCTCCCCATAAGCAAATTTATTGTCATGAATAGTAGTGGGAGCAAACTCAACAAAATAACTATCATAAGATTGAAAATTAAAATCATGATGACAAGTTTCATGGATATCATTACTTTTTATAGCATACATGTCCTCACCATAATCATCATATATAGAAACTTTGTTGTCATAATCAATTGCAACCTCCTCCAAAATAGTGGATTCATCATTAAATAAAGTCACGGCCTCTGCAAATCCACTTTCATCAATATAATCATCATAAATAGGAGGCATGCAATCATCATAATAAATTTTCCCATCAAAACTTGGGGGACTAAAAATATCATATTCATCAAATATAACATCCCCAAGCTTATGGCTTTGCATATCATTAGCGTCATGGATATTCAAAGAATTCATACTAACAACATTGCAATCATGCTCGTCATTCAAATATTTTGTGCCAAACATTTTATTGACTTCTTCTTCTAACAATTGAGCACAATTTTCCGAACCATCATTTTCAAGAAAGATATTATAAAGATGATCAATAATGTGATGCAAACTCAATTCCATTTTTTATGTAGTTTTCTTTTATAAGCCAAACTAGTGATAAAACAAGAAACTAAAAGATTCAATTGCAAGATCTAAAGATATACCTTCAAGCACTCACCTCCCCGGCTACACCACCAGAAAAGCGCTTGATGTCTACTACGCAACTTTATTCTTGTAGACACGTGTTGGGCCTCCAAGCCCAGAGTTTTGTAGGACAGTAGCAATTTTCCCTCAAGTGGATGACTTAGGTTTACCAATCCGTGAGAGGTGTAGGATGAAGATGGTCTCTCTCAAACGACCCTGCAACCAAATACAAGAAATCTCTTGTGTCCCCAACACACCCAATACAATGGAAAATTGTATAGGTGCACTAGTTCGGTGAAGAGATGGTGATAAAAGTGTAATATGGATGGTAGAAATATATTTTTATAATCAGAATAAATAAAAACAGCAAGGTAGCAAATAGTAAACGGGCACAAAAGCGGTATCGCAATGCTTGAAAATGAGGCCTAGGGTCCGTACTTTCGCTAGTGCAATCTCTCAACAATGCTAACATAGTTGGATCATATGATTATCCCTCAAAGTGCAATAAAGAATCACTCCCGAGTTCCAATTAGCGGAGAACGAAAGATAGAAATTGTTTGTAGGGTACGAAACCACCTCAAAGCTATTCATTCCGTTTGATCTATTCAAGAGTTCGTACTAAAATAACAAAAAGCTATTCTTTCTATTCGATCTATCCTAGAGTTCGTACCAAAATAACACCAAAGAAAATTCATATTCATAATACTCAATCCACACAAAGAACTACAAGGAGACCCTAAACTTTCTATCGAAGAAAAGATAATAAAAAAGTCCATCAACCCCTATGCATAGATTACCCCAATATCACCGCGGGAATCCGCAAGTTGAGTGCCATAACGTATATCAAGTGGACCAATATGATACCCCATTGTCACCACAAGTATTCATACCGCAAGACATACATCATGTGTTCCCAAATCTGAACATTCAATCCGACATGACAAAACATCAAAGGGTAAAGATTCTATTCACCACAACAAGAGTATAGAGGGGAGAAACATCATATGATCCATCTATGTTAACAAAGCCCATGATATAGATCACGAGAGAGAGAGAGAGAGAGAGAGATTAAACACATAGCTACTGGTACAAACCCTCAGCCCCGAGGGTGGACTACTCCCTCCTCATTGTGGTGGCTACCGAGATGATGAAGATGGCCACCGGTGATGATTCCCCCTCCGACACGGTGCTGGAACGGGCTCCCAATTGGATTTCGGTGGCTACAGAGCCTTGCGGCGGTGGAACTTCTAATCTAGGTTAACCCCAAAGGGTTTCAGAATATTTGGGAATTTATAGTGCAAAGAGGTGGTGCGGGAGGCCACCGAGGTGGGCACAACCCACCTGGGCATGCCAGGGCCCCCTGTAGCGCCCTGGTGGGTTGTTCCCCCCTCGGGGTACCCCCAGGTGCTGCTCTAGCCCATCTTGGGTGTTCTGATCCACAAAAAATCTCCAAAAAGTTTCGCGGTGTTTGGACTCCGTTTATATTGATTTTCTGCGATGTAAAAAACATGCAAAAAATAGCAACTGGCACTTGGTACTATGTCAATAGGTTAGTCCAAAAAATGATGTAAAATGACTATGAAATGATTATAAAACATCCAAGAATGATAAAATAACAGCATGAATACTTCAAAAATTATAGATACGTTGGAGACGTATCACCAGGTGGAGGTCGTGCTTGGGAAGTTCCTCGCCGTCGACCCCGTGCCCACGGCTGATGGCGCCGCCAACTCTACAGCCACGGCTGACGGCACGGGCAACGGCGACGTTGTTGACAACGGGGCACTCCTTGCGGGCGATAGTAGCGTCCAAGGCTGAAGAAGAAGCTCGCTGGTGGCGCTCCCCTCCATTTTATTTTCGGCAATGTGTATCATGCCTCGTGGAGGCATAAGAACTTAACTGCTCTAAACCTTTGAGAAACAGTGTGTCTTGTAATAATTTGCTAGGATTTTGTGATTTCCTTCCCGTTTGCTTTAATGTTCTGCGTCGGCAGGGCCCGGCCCCGCGCGTACCTCAGCCGCCGCTGGGTTGTCCGGATCACCAGGATGAGACCAAGGGGTGAGGAGCTACGTGACCAGCTAGGCTCCTGAGTCGCGATGCTCAGGAGTCCCCCTTGACGTACGAACAGACCTCCACACCTTTCCTCACCGAGGTACCGCTCTGGAGGAGTGCGTACGCTAGGCTTGACCTGAGCGTAGCCCCCGTGCCCAGCCCCCTTGCGCGACTCTCCCAAAGGGGAAGTGTTGTGATGAGGCTGAACACTGAGCCTGGCGGCTCCCCGAGGTTAATAAGGCCGTGAGGCTGCCCCTAGTTGTTTATCACCAGCGCGAAGCATGGCGCTTCCGCACTTGCACAGGCATAGCCGCTACTCGGCCATGTCTACTGCCAGCGCGGAGCATGGTGCCTCCACGGGTGTGTGGGTGGGGGCTCCCTTTGAGTGGAGCCCCCGGGGCATGTCCAACCCCGCCGTGACATGTGGCTTACATGGCAGGGCTAGAGGAGATGTGTCTAGGCACTCGTGAGCCAGCGCTGGAATCATGAGGCCCTACCTCAAGGCGGGTTGCGCCTGAATTTCATCTAGAACACTTGTGATGGCCCTGCGAGATGGTTAGGCAACCAATACCGAATAAATCTCCTGAGGTTATCACATGAGACGCCGTGCCCAGTCTTCTCATGCGAAGATCATGAAGAAAGACAACCGGCGCGCGCCTCCCATGGTGACGAGGCACCGTGTCACACACCCTAGATCGCTCGCCCGTGATTAGCTCATGTGAGAAGAAGGCACCAAGGGCCATGGGAGGTGACGTACACGGGAGCTGGCACGCGAGCCAGAGCGCAGCCTCTTGGATTTAGCGACGCTGCAGGGACGGACCCGAGCACAGACGTTGTGCCAGTCCCTAATCATGAGGCGGTCTTGGGTGGGTTTTCAAGGGCACACAACGTTCATGGTATCAAAGTACTAGACCGGCAGATGATAATCATAAAGCAACTCATGGAAGGAGGTAACGCTAGTTCTGATAGATGCAAATGATACATTCCACATGGAGGGACTCACACGGCCTGGGGATGATCCGGCCCCAGGGGCGCCCCCGACAGAGTGAATTAAAGATGCAAAAGGATACACGTCGCAGGGACAGGCCCATGCAATCTGGGGATAATGCAGCCCGAGGGGCTCCCCCAACTGAATAAACTGGAAAATGTCACCTGGCACCGTTGTTGAAGAGATGTTGGAGTAGCTGAAGATGCGTGCTGAAGAAGTCGCTCCTCACGAGCCGCCTGGGTCCTGAACCTCGGGAGGCTTAGGGGGCTCATGAAGAACCGTCGCCATCTCTGCCAAGGACCGCCTGGTGCCTGGCCTCCTGAGCCACCAGAATACTCCGTAGGCGACCCTGGAAGGTAACAGCCGCGTTCGGTTGGCCAAAGGGCATGCGAACGTAGATGTGAGGGGGCCCTCACACCGAACAACGGGCGATGGCCAGAAGCGCTCCTGGGATGCGGCCTTGTTGAGCCCTAGAATGTTGACGCAGATGCGCAACTCGTTGTCCTCGCCAAGATAAGGAGCTGCGCCAGGTGGTGAGCGGCGGTCGACGCGCATGGCTCTCGCCTCTTGAATCTCCTCAGTTGCCCTGGTGATGAACTCTTGAGCACCTGGCACCTCGTGCCTTGTGCCCTCGTGAGGGAAGCATGCGATGAAGCACGCCTCCATGTGGCGCCCGAGCGCCTCCCTCGCGACATTGGCTAAGTCAAAGGCCCTCCCGAAGAGAGCCCCCGAGCAAAGCCTGAGGAGGGCGCCGGGCACGCTGTCGTGGATTTGTCACGGCAGATGTCCTATTGAGAGGACTTAATCGTGAGGCCAACACATCTATGTGGTATCATGAGAGAGGTTGATCGGAATCGAGAGACACAAGACAAGACAAGACAAGGGTTTAAACAACTTCGGGCCCTAGGAAACATCATCCGATAACAACCCTACATGCCGTTTGTGGCTAGGTCTCATTATGCTCATGAGGTAGTCACCGTATCTCCGGCTCTCCTAGTTGTGTCTAGCCTTAACGATTATTCAACTTGTCCCTCTTAAGGTGCCCTGCCCCTCCTTATATAAGTTGAAGGGGTGGGTTACATGTAGAGTCCAACTCAGATTAAGACTTAAACTATTCTGACTTCTCTTCACGGGCTTCTCTCCATGGGCTTCTTAACGTCTTGGTCTTCTTTAACGTTTTGGGATTATTAACCCCACGCGACTCTGTTACAATATAACTTACCATCCGGCCTAAACATCTGGCTTAACATCTGCCGGCTTAAACATCTGGCTTAACATTTGTCGGCTTAAACATCTGGCTTAACATCTGCCGGCTTAAACATCTGGCTTAACATCAGCCGGCTTATAATATGTCGGGTCACCAATGAAACACCAAGTCCCAGCCGGGTCATATCTCCGGCCAGGTTATACCGCGGGGTATATCTCCAACATTAGCCCCCAGTTTAATTTGGATTTATCCATGTTAAAATGATCCTGTAAAGAAAATACAAGAACAAATTTGACTGATTGTGCTCCGGGTTAAAAATTCTTGTAAGCCGGTACCTCATCATCCTTAATTCCAATTGTCATTTCCTTCTTTAAAAAATCCGGGTTGATAGACCAGCTTCATAATCAATTTGCTGACATTGGTTTCTCATAGAAATATTGTGAAGAATGATTCACTTGATTCAGCTCCCAATGCTTAAAAAATATTGATCTTGAAATACTCATATAATTTTCAGCCGGCTTGAAGATGTAGATCTTGCCAATTTATCATTGCCAAAATTGCCGACTTGTAAATATTGATGGCACCGGGTCATAATTGTTGCTAACATCAAGCTTGAAACTATACCTCCCTTATATGCCTATCACTTGTAGCCCCCAAGTCTTAAGAAGGGAGCATAGTAACCACTTAAGACTTGCTTCAATATAAATGCTACAACCTTCAAGAAATTCAGATTGTTCATCTTAGTCACTAGTCAAAACTGAATATTCCACATATGTAGCCCCCAAGTGCCGGGTTGTCATGCTTGCAGCAACATGGGACTTGTAATTGCCTTATGCTCATAAAAACTTCAACCAGTGTAGCCCCCAAGGGCCGGGTCATTATGCAATAATGAGCAGGGACTTTGTATGTATGATCATGTAAATTCGAGCAGCAACGTGTAGCCCCCAAGGGCCGGCTTAGTAAGATAATATTGTGCTGGGACTTTATATATACTTCATTGAAAATAATATCATATGATGTAACCCTCACCATGGGGCTCGAACTCAGGTCCATAAGGTTAAGAGCTTTTTACTCTACCAACTGAGTAGTGGACCTTTCAATATAATGGATTAAGACTTGTGTACCTTGAATTTTTGACATGAGCAATTGGTAGCCCCCAAGGGCCGGCTCATTATGATGTGATGAGTCGGGTCTTCAATAAGGCAAGTAAAAATGACTTTGCATTAGCCCCCAAGTGTCATGGTGCATGCTTGCAGCGACATGGGACTTGCATATTTGATGTAATCTCAACTTGAATAATGTAGCCCCCAAGTGTCGGGTCATAAGCCTGCAGCGACTCGGGACTATTCCTTTCATTGTAGAATAAATCATATCCATTGATAAATACTAGCCATTGCACTGAAGTGACTTCGAAAACCTTAATTATAATACTGGTTATTGATAACCATAATAAAAATCCAGCCATGTTGGCTATTAAAGATTTGAATAATATAACCTGGTTTGAAAACCGGTTCCTGCAATATAAACCAGTATATCTATGCATATATGATGCATGCTATGATGATGCAATGTATGATGCAATATATGATGATGTATGTGTATGATGCAATGTATGATTATGTATGTGTATGATGCAATGTATGATGATGTATGTGTATGATGACAAAATACCTCAATGAAAGTAGCCTGAGCCACTGGAGTACCCTTGCTTTCTGTAGCCGGCTCTCACATGACCCAATCGATGTTTGAACCTGGATAAGTTCATATATGACTATCGAGAGTACACGAGGTCGGAGTAGCATCAAGCAAACAGGCAGGTTTAACCAAGTTTCAATGAAGGCGGCTTTAGCAGCCTAGATCTATCCTGGCTATCTGTAAGCCGTGCTCTCACATAACAGCCGGCGTTTTAACCTTAACAAGCTCAGGATCTTTGGTGAATACATCATAAAAGATTGATTGTTAAGAGTTCGGCGGGTCAATCAGGATTACCTGATGAAGAAGCAGCTGGTATACAGGTAGGATGACCCGGAAAGGTTATGTCCTCTTTGGTGAATACACCTATGTTTGAACGAGATTACCTGGAAACTTTGGTGAATACACCTGGTGTTCCAAGCCAGACAAGAGGGTAGTGACGCTATGTTCTCTTTGGTGAATACACCTATGTTTGAACAGGAAGCCCCCAAGTGACATACTTATGAGTTGTGCTCGTTAGGGACCTATGTTTGATCTGTGTTGTGCAACCAACTCTCTTTGGTCCGTATAATTTTCCTGAGAACTCGAACTTGCGAGAGATGATATTCTTTTTGAACCGGAATTGTAAGCCGGATATTGAGAGCTTCAAAGCTTTATGGAAGAGAGATGTCTCTTGAGCCGGATTTTAAACCAGAATCTTCATTTTGAGCCGGAAATTTTCTGACGGCCTTCAAATTTTCACCAATATGGCGGTAGCCTTCGTGATCGGGTTATCTTCCCTCCAATGATCCGGGGTCTTGAATCTCACAATGTTTGCTAAGTCATGTCATCGTAGCCTCCGAGTCTTAAGACTACTCGAGGAGTTGGCTTGAGACTCTCCATGCTTGATCATGATATGACTAGTGGGTTTCTAGTATATGTTGAATCTCGGTGGGTTAAAATTGACCATGTCCATTGACCCGTCTGGTGTAGGCAAGGGCCATAGCTTGATGGTCTCCTTTGCAATTATGAATTCTGCATAAGAATTTGCACAAACGAGAGTAATTGTTCTCGAAAAAAATAAAAATATATCAATAGAAATTTGACAGGATGGATTTCACCTGATATGTTTTATCAAGAATTATCAGTCGTAGGGTTGGAGCAACGATGACAGAGGTGGTGGTAGCTTAAAACGCGGCACCGGGCGGCTCAGAAAAAAATCCTCCGGGTCATGTTTGATCCTTTTTGGGGGGATTGGCCTGTTACTCTATGAACTTCTGCAGAACGGGCCGTGGTTGAGGAAATTTTGCAGGAAGGCAAAGTGAGGCGAGTCGCTAGGGAGGCCAGGCGGCTGTCGGTGCAGGGTGGCTTCTCCGGCGATGGCTCAACGCGGGAAGCCCGGAGGTTTGGGGCAGCTCTCCGGCGGCGGCTCAACGCAGCGAGGCCCGGAGGCTTACGGTGGCTCAGCGATGGAGAAGTGACTCGTCGGGGCCGCAGAACGCGACAGTTCATTGACGGAGGGGCGACTCTAATGGTGGTCAGCCGTCGGAGGCCTCGCTCGTTGAAAGCCATGGCGAGGGGAGCTCAGCGGTTCGGGGCCGAATCCGGCCGGGCGGGTCGCAGCTTGACAGAGGGTTCTTGGCAGGCCCTACAGGTGGAGTGCGGCGACTCGGCGGGAGGCCCCGATGAGGCGGACTGACGAGGCGGCTTTAACTCGGAGACGAGCGGAGCTTCCAAGTCCGATACGAGGGGTGGTTCCGATTCAGAGACGAGGTCGCAAAGGCGGCCCAGAACAGGGTCGAGCAGAGGACGCCCACAGGTGACTCGCGACTCGTGGCGGCTCGCAGGCGACTCACGACTCACGGCGGCTCAGTGCGTCACGACGGCTCACAGCAAGGCTCGGTAGTGGCGGGTCGACACCGGCCAGGGCGGAGGCAGCTGCACGGGCACACGGGCGTGGCCGGCTTGGAGTCAGCTGCTGGTGGAGGCGAGCGGATGCTGCGGTGACCCGGGCGACCAGGCGGCTCAAGGGCGAGGCAAGCAGGCCGACTTGCAGATGGTGACGGGTTATGGCCCCAGCGGCTTCAGGTGAAGGCGAGACCGCGACCGCGGAGAGGTGCTGGCCGATCAATGGCTTGTGGTCGGAGCAGCACACTTGGTGGCGGGTCGTGCAGACCGCGACAGAGGTGCGGCGGAGGTGCCCAATGCAGGCCCGCACGTAGGGGAGGTGGTTCAGTGCGGCATCCAGCTCAAGGTGGCGGCGGCTCGGAGGGGCACCGCAGGCGTGCCGGCAACGGCGGCTCGGAGGTAAGGCCGCGGTGTTGTGAAGCAGGTCGATGACTCGAGGAATGAGACCAAAATGGGCATAGTTACGACTCCGCGCGCCGGTGTTGGCGGCTCAGCCACGGCCCGCTGACTTAAGACGGTCGGCGGAGGTAGCGGGCGGTGACGGCTGGCCATGATGGAAAACGGCGGCTCAGAGGCGGAGTCGCGCGGTGGGAGGACGGCTCGAGACGAGGCCGGGCGTGGCTCGGTGTTGACCCATCGTAGAGGAGGCGGCTCGACAGCGGTTTGAACGCCGCAGGCGACTCGTCAATAGAGCAGAATCCGGGTCATGGTATCCGGTGATCTGACTCGTACTAGCAGCAATTGATAGTTGATAATTTAGTATGGGCAAATTGACTAGCTCGATCTCCATATGGACGGTTTGAAGATCCTGATGGATTTGACGTGTGCGTTGCAGCGGCATTGCTTCTGATTGTCCAGCAGTCATCATCAGCTAACTTGTGAACAATGGTCAATAGTCATATATGATTTCCTTGGGAGCAGCAAACGAACAACTCGGCGGAACAGCTAGTGTCTTCGCGATGGACAATGCTTAGGTGCCTTAAGGCACCTAACTTTGTATCTATGACATGTGGGTCCAACAGGTGGCTGGCCCATATGTCAGTGACCCAAAGGTAGGTGCCTTTAAGGCACCGAAACTGCGTCCCTTCGCGATGATGTGCGGTAGCAGTAGTGGAAATTGATCTTCTCTCGAATTTGACTAGCAAAGGTGGCGGCTCATGGCGCAACCCTAAATTTTTTCTTCAACTTCAATCTCATGGGTTTGTGAAATCTTCATCTGAAAAATTGCAAACTCCTCGATCCCTGGGGAGATCCCTCCAAGAACTCATCACCACTGTGTGCAGGCCCCACGGTGGGCGCCAACTGTCGTGGATTTGTCACGGCAGATGTCCTAGTGAGAGGACTTAATTGTGAGGCCAACGCATCTATGTGGTAGCTTGAGAGGGGTTGATTGGAATTGAGAGACGCAACACAAGACAAGGGTTTAGACAGCTTCGGGCCCCAGGAAACATCACCCATTAACAACCCTACATGCTGTTTGTGGCTAGGTCTCACTATGCTCATGAGGATGTCACCATATCTCCGGCTCTCCTAGTTGTGTCTAGCCTTCATGATTATTCAACTTGTCCCTCTTGAGGTGCCCTGCCCCTCCTTATATAAGTTGAAGGGGCGGGTTACATGTAGAGTCCAACTCAGATTAAGACTTAAACTATTCTGACTTCTCTTCACGGGCTTCTCTCCCTGGGCTTCTTAACGTCTTGGGCTTCTTTAACGTTTTGAGCTTATTAACCCCAGGCGACTTTGTTACAATCTGACTTACCATCTGGCTTAAACATCTGGCTTAACATCTGCCGGCTTAAACATCTGTCTTAACATCTGCCGGCTTAAACATCTGGCTTAACATCTGCCGGCTTAAACATCTGGCTTAACATATGTCGGCTTATAGTCTGTCGGGTCACCAATGAAACACCAAGTCCCATCCGGGTCATATCTCCGGCCGGGTTATACCTCGGGGTATATCCCTAACACACGCCTTCCTATGCAAGAGAGGGAGACGCCCCATCCGTGGGCGCAGGTCCTGAGGTGGTGCCGCTGGAGACACCGCTCTCCTGAGGCTCTTCGCGGAGCAGCTGCTTCTTCTTCTTGGGGACAGCCTCAGGAGGGTAGAGGGTGCCCTCGTTATCTGGGTCCTCGACCACTACAGCCTGGTAGGCGCGCTCGAGAGAGCACACCACATCCTTCTCCTCCCAGGCGATCGTGATGATGTCACGGTTCCCTGGCATCTTGAGGACATTGTAACCATGATGAGTCACCGCCATGAACTTGACCAATGCTGGATATCCAAGGATGCCATTGTCTGGAAGGCGGATGTGGGTGACGTCGAAGTCGATGAGATCGGTGCGGTAGTTGTCGCGCTGGCCGAAGGTGACAGGGAGGCGGATCTTCCCTGTCGGGGTGGTGGAGCCGTCGGTCACTCCTGAGAAAGGCTTGGTGGGCTGCAGCTGATCATAGGGTACTTGAAGCCAGTCGAGCATCTCAATGGAAAGGACATTGAGCCCCGCACCACCATCGATGAGGGTCTTGGTGATGAGAACGTTGCTGATGACGGGTGAGTAAAGCATCGGGAGGGCACCGGCAGTTGCCGCGCACTTGAGCTGGTCGGACGAGGTGAAGGTGATGGTGCACTTGGACCACCTGAGCGAACGCCTGGCCTCGAACCTAGGAAGGGCCGCGTTCACCTCACGGGCGAAGTGCTTGAAGATGCGTTGAGAGGCTAGGGCCTGAGCGCCGCCCAGGTTGCAGGCGATGGCACGAGGATCCTGGAAGCCCCTAGCCCCCTCGTCCTGGTGGTGGTCGTCATTCCTTCTTGGTGGTAGTGGCAATGGAGGGAGGCCGGCGTTGCCCTGAGGACGGTCCTCACGAGGCTGATCTCTCCAGGCGCCCTCGCAAGGCTGGCCCTGCCAGCGGTCCTCACGAGGCTGGTCGCACCACTCCTGGCGGGGGCCACGGTCGTCCCAGGGTCCTCCACTTCGACCTCCTCCACGGCCGTAGCCTCGATCGTTGTGCTCGGGGCGACGACCGAGGCGCCCGTCGCGGATGGCCCCGAGCTCTTAACAGTCATTGGTGTTGTGGCTGTGTACGTTTTGGAACACGTAGAACGGATAGCTGCCCTTGGATGACTCTGGGTGGTCGCAGCCGTGCTTCATTTCCGGTTCAGCCGTGAGCACAGCCGCCCCCTTGCGCTTCACGTCCTTGGCCTTGGCTTTCTTATCTTCTGGGTTAGCCGTTGGGAGCTTGAGGAGGGAGAGGCGTCCTTCCTCAGCTCTCGCGCACTTGGTCGCCATGTTGAACATCACCAGAGCCGTGCATGGGTCCTCATGTATGGCGAGATCCTCCTTCATCTTGACATCACAGACGCCGTCAGAGAACGCTGACATGATGGCTTCGTCCGACACCTTAGGGATCTTGAGGTGAACGCTGTTGAAGCGCTGGATGTACTTCTGCACGGTTTCCCCTGGCTGCTGCTTGATGCGCCGCAGGTCACCCGCGGCAGGCGGGCGGTCGCGAGTGCCCAGGAAGTTGGCGACGAAACGCTCTCGCATCTCGCCCCAGGAAGAGATCGATCCCACGGGTATGTTTAGGAGCCACGAGCGCGCGCCATCCATGAGAGCCATGGGAAACTAGTTCGCCATGACCTTCTCATCGCCATTGGTCGCCTTAATGCTCAAATCGTAGAGCTGTAGGAACCCCGCAGGGTCAGGGGTGTCTTTGTAGCGCGGAGGCAGGTCGGGCTTGAGCCTCCCCGGCCAGACGATGCTGTGAAGCTCGGGAGTGAAGGCTCGGCAGCCCCCAGTGGTCACGGGAGCCCGTCGTGGAGGTGGAGCCTGGTCTTGGTGCTCATGCGCCACTACCGCAGGCAGCGCACGGTCTTGACGCGGTGGTGCAGGGAGCGCTGGAGCGTCTTCTTGCGACCGTTGGACCTTCTGGCAGCTTTCTTCTTCGCGCGGGGCGCCCTGCGCAGCAGGTCACACCGTGGGGCCGCGTGTCTTGGTCCGAGGACGACGTCTTGACGGGGATTTGGAGGAGGCGCTCCATAGGCTATGTCGCCCGCGGCAGGCGGCGGGCGAGGTAGTGAAAGGGACGGTGCAGGCGAGCCCCCAGCCACGCTGACAAGCTCAGCGATGCAGTCCAGCCAGTCTTCGTAGAAGTCGTTGTGATAGCCTGGCTTATTAGGGATGATAGACTACTCATATAAATAAGGAATTCCTTCTTTTCCGGGAGCCCATTCAGACAGAACTCTAAAGTTAAGCGTGCTCAGCTTGGAGTAGTGTCAGGATGGGTGACCGACCGGGAAGTTGCTCCCGGATGCGCACGAGTGAGGACAAAGTGCGCAGAAAAGACTAGTATTGATCTGTGGGGCCAGTCTAGATCCCGCCAGGAGTAACGACCACCGGCGGGTGTGTCCGGGGCGTTATAAGTTGGTAATCAGAGCCTTTCCCCGACCTTAGGAGCCCCCACTGTTTGATCGTCTTTAGCGGCCGAGTTGTGTCTAGAAAAATGTTTTGAGTCATTTAGGAATTATATATCGGAGAGTTTAGGAATTCTTTTTACTTCCCAGTCCCTTCGACCTTCTGGTAAGGCATCCTGACGTAGAGTTTTGACTCTTCTCTTCTCAAATTTCACTAAAAAAAAATTAGGATCACGCGGGTATATTACAATCGTTCCGATGGTTTTATGATGACAACATTGTCTTGGTTGCCTCCTGACATTTAGGGGTTGTGGCAGTGTCCCGGGGAGTTGAGCTCCGAGGTGTTGTCGTCATAATTTTATCGTTGCGGTTTTGGAATACCTGAGTTTAGTACGCCGACATCGAAAATCTCTTTTGTACAGTTGTTGGTGAGATAACCCTGATAGCCCAGTACTGTGGCGAGTGCAGGGGTATTGCCATGACTTGTATAATGGATGTGTTTTCGAAGGTTGAGGTAGACGATTTCCGAAGGTTTCTTGGTTATGTGTTGAAGGATGGATACAGCTGGTTGTAGGATTTGCTAGTTTGGGTGAGATATTATGCTTCCCCTGTATCCCCAACACCTGATTGCATAACCAGAAAGTTTCGGGAGTTTATAAGTGGGATTCTTGTAGCTTTAGTATTTCTTCCGCAGATATTTGGTTTGTGATTGGGTAATCCTTACCAAGTATTTGTTCACTTCCGTACCTTGTTGATTTTATTCCTTACCATGTTCTAAGTGGCTTCTTAGCTTTGGAAGTGTGATGATTTACATTGGAATTCATTCGTTCATTCTTGTTCGAATGTTAATCTTGAAGACTATATGTTGCAATTTCGTTCCTTTGATTCAGCTTCAATATATCTCTGTCAAGATGCTAATGGATGTCACCCTCTTCAGGATGGCTCCGCCAACGCGTCAGAATCCGGAACGCAATGACGGGAATCAGGCTAACCCTCCGCCACCACCTCCGCCTCCGGAAGCTTGGCAAGCCTTGATGACTGCCACAAATGCCAATGCTCAGATTCTGATTTAGCTCTTGCAAGATCGCAACCAAGGGCAAGCTAATCAAGAGAATCAAGGCCAAGGCAACAATCAGCCGCACTTCGCTTCACTCAACCAGTTCCTTGCTAATCAGCCAAAGACCTTCAGCTACTGTGTCGAGGCCACAGACGCAGATGATTGGTTAGTGGACATCAGCAAGCATTTCGAGTGCAGCAATGTCAGACCTGAGGACTTTGTCAAGTTTGCCTCTTTTCAACTCAAAGATCAAGCTGCTGAATGGTTCCAGCAATACAAAGATTCCAGAGGAGGTCGTGTGATCACTTGGGATGATTTCCGCCATGATTTCAAAGCACACCACATTCCGGAAAGTGTTGTTGAGCTTAAGCGTGAGGAATTCCGCAATCTCAAGCAAGGCAACATGACTGTCTATCAATACAACACTCAGTTTCAGAAGCTCTCTCGTTTTGCAAGGCAAGACATCCCTGATGAGAAGAGTATGATCTACCAATTCAGGCGTGGTCTCAGAGAAGATCTGCAACTTGCTCTCGTGCTTTTCGAGCCATTAACAACATGGCACTGAAACAAGAAGCTGCTCAGCTCAAGTGTGAGGCATCTAAGAAGAGAGTCAGAGACGCAGTTCAGTCTTCTTCTTCCTCACTTGTGGCAGCTAAGCAACAGAAGTTCTGGTTGCCTCCTCCTCCTCCGTTCCGTCAGCCTTATCAACAGAAGGACTCAAGTGGCCGTGGATCTTCCCATCCACCCAACCCTGGTTATCAGAACAAGTCTCAGAACCAAGCTCCAAGGCCAAGTGCTCCTTACCATCGTCCGCTCTCAGAAGTGACTTGTAACAAATGTCAGCAGAAGGGTCACTATGCGAACAAATGCTTCAACCAGAGGCGCCTTCCGCCTCCTCCTCCTGTGAAATCTTCCAGCAACGCAGTGGTCAAGCATAATCCTAAGCATGCCAAGGTGAACATGTTGAATGCAGCTCAAGCAGAGGAGTCTTCTGAAGTGATCATGGGTAATCTTCCTGTTAATGATATTCCTGCCAAAGTCTTATTTGATACTGGTGCATCGCTTTCTTTCATTTCGAGACCTTTTGTTGCTAAGCATGAGTTTGTGACCGAAAAGATCCCTATTCCGTTGAAGATTGTGTCCCCGGGCAAGCAAATGACATCTAATGTTTGTGTCCCGGATGTTTCTATCAAGATGGGCGACTATAAATTCTTGTCTAAACCAGTTGTTCTTGGTGATTCTGATATTGATCTCATTCTCGGGATGGACTGGCTTTCTAAGCACAAGGCTCAGCTTGAGTGTGCTGCCAGGGAAATCAAATTGACTCACACTTCTAACGATGTGATCATCTATGCTTCTCGTGATGATACCATTCGGTTGTTTTCTCTCAATGAGATGGGTGAAATGGAGGCTATATCTCAGATTCCAGTCGTTTGTGAGTACCAAGATGTTTTTCCAGAAGAGCTTCCGGGTATGCCTCCCCGCCGGCCAGTTGAATTCGTGATTGATCTCGAGCCTGGCACGGAACCCGTTTGCAAGCGTCCTTACAAGCTTGGACCAGATGAGCTCAAGGAATTAAAGATTCAACTCGATAAACAAGAACGTCTGGGTCTGATCAGACCGAGTTCTTCTCCTTGGGGTTGTGGTGTTCTTTTTGTCAAGAAGAAGGATGGCACGGACCGACTTTGCGTCGATTACCGTCCATTGAACAAGAAGACTATCAAGAACAAGTACCCACTTCCCAACATCAATGAGCTATTTGAGCAACTTAAAGGTGCTAAGGTGTTCTCCAAGCTTGACCTTCGTATGGGTTATCATCAGATTCGCATTCGTGAAGAAGATATTCCCAAGACAGCATTCAGAACAAGCTTTGGTTCTTATGAATATACTGTCATGTCATTCGGCCTCGTCAATGCTCCTCCATATTTCACTCGCTTGATGAATTTCATCTTCAACCCCTACATCAACGAATTTGTCTTGGTCTATCTTGATGATATTTTGGTCTTCTCCAAGAATAAGAAGGATCATGCCGAACATTTGCGATTGGTACTCGACAAGCTCAGAGAGTATCAATTATATGCGAAGTTCTCCAAATGTGAATTCTGGCTTGATGAAGTTCTTTATCTTGGTCATATCATCTCTGCCAAGGGCATCGCTGTTAATCCAGAGAGGGTGTCTGCAGTTTTGAATTGGAATCCTCCTCAGAATGTCAAGCAGCTTCGCAGTTTTCTTGGACTTGCAAGCTATTGCAGAAGATTCGTTGAGAATTTCTCAAAGATTGCAAAGCCTCTTTCCAACCTCCTCCAGAAGCATGTGAAATATGTATGGTCTCCTGAGTGTGACGTTGCTTTCAACACTCTCAAAGAGAAACTTGTCACAGCTCCAGTTCTGACTCCTCCTGATGAATCCAAGCCTTATGAAGTATTCTGTGATGCTTCTCTTCAGGGCCTCGGTGCTGTATTAATGCAAGAGAAGAAGGTTGTTGCCTATACCTCTCGCCAGTTGAAGCCCAATGAAAGGAACTACCCCACTCACGATCTTGAGTTGGCGGCAGTGGTCCACGCTCTAATAACATGGAGACATCTCCTGTTGGGACGGAAAGTGGACATCTTCACCGATCACAAGAGTCTCAAGTATATCTTCACTCAGCCTCATCTCAACCTCAGGCAAACTCGATGGGTCGAAATGATTCAAGAGTATAATCCGAGTATTGAATATACTCCAGGCAAGGCTAATGTGGTTGCAGACGCTTTGAACAGAAAGGCTTACTGCAACAGCTTAATCCTCAAGCCCTTTCAACCGGATCTTTGTGAAGCTTTCCGCAAGTTGAATCTCCAAGTTTATCCTCAAGGTTTTCTTGCCAACCTCTTCGTCTCTCCTACTTTGGAAGATCAGATTCGTGAGGCACAATTGTTGGATACCATGGTGAAGAAGGTGAAACGTGGTATTGAAAAGAGCATCCCCAAATACAAGTGCTATCGAGTTGATGACAGAGATACTCTTTTCTTCGAGGACCGGATTGTGGTTCCAAAGGGTGATCTTCGTAAAGTCATTATGAATGAAGCGCACAATTCTCTTCTGTCAATTCATCCTGGAAGTTCGAAGATGTACCATGACCTCAAGCAGTCGTATTGGTGGACTCGAATGAAGCGTGAGATCGCTCAATTCGTGAATGAGTGTGATGTCTGCAGAAGGGTGAAAGCAGAACACCAACGACCAGCTGGTCTTCTCCAACCTCTTGCTATTCCAGAATGGAAGTTTGATCATATCGAAATGGACTTCGTGACTGGTTTTCCTAAGTCTAAGCGTGGAAATGATGCTATCTTCATCGTCATCGACAAGCTCACCAAAGTGGCTCATTTTCTTCCTATCAAAGAGTCTATGACAGCAGCGCAGCTGGCAGAGCTCTACACCTCCAGAATTGTCTCCTTGCACGGCATTCCGCAATTGATATCTTCAGACCGTGGCAGCATCTTTACCTCCAAATTTTGGGATTCTTTTCAGACGGCCATGGGCACCAACATCCGCTTCAGCACAGCGTTCCACCCTCAGACTAGTGGACAAGTTGAGCATGTCAATCAAATTCTTGAAGATATGCTCAGAGCCTGTGTTATCTCTTTCGGCATGAAGTGGGAGGATTGTCTTCCTTATGCTGAATTCTCTTACAACAACAGTTTTCAAGCCAGTTCGGGCAAAGCCCCATTCGAGATCCTCTATGGCAGGAAGTGCCGTACTCCTCTCAACTGGTCTGAAACCGGTGAACGTCAATTGCTCGGCAATGATTTGATCTCAGAGGCTGAGGCTATGTGCAAGGTGATTCGTGAGAACCTCAAAGCCGCGCAGTCGCGCCAGAAGAGCTATTACGACAGCAAACACCGTGATGTGGCATTCGAGATCGGAGACCATGTCTACCTCCGCGTCTCGCCAATGAAAGGAACTCGTCGCTTCGGTATCAAGGGGAAACTTGCTCCCAGATACGTCGGTCCCTTCAAGATCATTGGGAAACGAGGCGATCTAGCCTATCAACTTGAGCTCCCTCCAACTTTGCAAATGTGCACGATGTCTTCCACGTGTCACAGCTTCGCAAGTGCTTCAAGACGCCTGAGCGCGCCATCAACTTCGAAGAGATTGATCTTTAAGAAGATTTGTCCTATCATGAGCATCCAGTTGCTATTCTTGAGACAACTGAGCGCAAGACTCGCAACAAGTCAATCAAATTCCTCAAAGTGAAATGGTCACATCATTCAGACCGAGAGGCCACCTGGGAGCGTGAAGACCGCCTACGTTCTGAGTATCCGGAGTTCTTTCAGTCCTAGATCTCGGGACGAGATCCTCTCGTAGTGGTGGTGTGATGTAACGCCCCAGATGTAACTTGCCATATTTGTAATCCAACTCTTGCCATTTCCGGCTATGTGTTATGATATTCCCTCCGTGGTTGGGTTCTCTCCGTTTTGCATTTTGGTCATGTCATGCATTTTATATTACGTCATCATGTGCATTGCATTCGCATACATGTTCGTCTCATGCATCCGAGCATTTTCCCCGTTGTCCGTTTTGAAATCCGGCGCTCCTATGTTCCCCGGCGCCCTCTTTTACCTTTTTCCGTGTGCGGGTATTAAACCGTCTCGGAGTGGACCGAGATTTGCCATGTGGCCTTGGTTTAACGCCACTAGACCGCCTGTCAAGTTTTGGGTCATTCGGAGGTCGTTTGGTACTCCAACGGTTAACCGGGTAACCGCATAGGCCTTCTTTGTTGCAGCCCAACTTCCCTCTCTAAGTGGCCCATAACCCATCTAAGACACTCCCATGTCCTCCGCCGTTCGATCACGATCGTGTGGGCGAAAACCGCACTCCATTTGGAGCTCCCCAGCTCCTCCTAGCTATAAAAACGTCCTCCCCTTCCAAATCTGAGAGAGAGACACCCCGAAACCCTAGTCTTCGCCTCGAAATCCGTGCCACCAGCCTTCCGCCGCACTGTTCATCCGCCGCCGCCAACCGGGCCAACCGGGGCACGCCACGTGGCGGGCGCCGCCGCGCGCCGCCGCCGGCCCGCCAGGCCCGGTCGGGGCCCCCCCGAAGCCCATCCGCCGCGCCGCTGTCCCGCGCGCGCCGCCTCCCGCGCGGAGCCCGTCCGCCGCCTCGCCTCCCGCGCCGGAGCGCGCTCGCCGCCGCCTTCGCCCCGGCCGGCGCTGCCCCCTCGCCGGAGTCGCCCGTCCGCCGCCCCGAGCCGCCGTTCCGCCGTCGCCCGCGCGCCCCTGCCCGCCTCCTCCGCCCCGATCCGGGACGGATCCGGCGAGATTCGGCCGGAGAGGGCCAGATCCGGCCATCCTCTACCTCCCCGGCGTCCTTCTCCGGCGAACCTCGATTTCCGTGTACGAGGTTGACTTTCTCGCCCCCCCCCCCCCGAATTACCAAGTCTGAGAATTCTATCATCATCATGCCAATTTCAACATGCTATATCTTTGCATCCAGGGCTCCATTTCATGCGTATGATATGTCAAAATGTTCGTCTCGAAGTCTAGTTCATTTTATTCCATTGAATCAATTGCATTTGAGCTCATCTGGTTGCCCTAAATGCCATTGCAAGAGTGCTAGTTGATGTGATCTCCTGATTATTGTCATATCTTGCACTTTTGTTATTTTTGCCATGATTGATGTGTGCATCCTATGAGGTTGAGCTCTATAGATGTTTTGTAATAGGCCATGTTACCTTTCCAGAGCATTTTGCTATGTATTTTTTTGTGATGCTTGTGTTGGCTAGAAATTGCATGCAAAGTAGGGAAGATGATATTGCTGTTTTCAGAGACTTAGTGATTTCACCAAGTCCCTGACTTTTGTTATTATCATGCCATATGTTCTTGTTGATTCCGAGAGATCCATGCATATTTTGGGCATGATCAGTAAGGATGATTTGGGATTATGGTAGTCCTCTATCCATTCCTGCCCTTGTTGGTAATTTTGGAGTGCATTAGCTTGAGTTAATAGAGCTCTACTTTTGCTTGATATCGTTTCCTGGCAGATTGCATACTTGTTATTCAATTTTGCCAAGCTTGTTGTAATTGATCCTTGCATGTATTATGGTGTTTCTTGCCATGATTAGTTACTATGCTATGTCTTCTTGATGAGTACATGCTTATTTTGTCATGAAAGGCTTTGTAGAGAGTGCATCGAGCTCTCGAACATGCCTACCCGTTAACTGAATTCTGCCATGTCCAGATTTCTGCTAAGTCTGAAATCTTTAACGTAACTTGCTGTTTTGACTTGCTTGTTATTGTATTTTATAGTCCTTTATGGCCTAAGATCAGTAAGAGACTTTTATCGAGTGCTCTGAGTAGATTCACGCCATGCTATAATTTGCTATGTTCTGAACCTTTAGCATGTTATTATCTTGCTCTGAACATGCCATCCTGATGTTGTTTTCCTGACTTGTTATTTCGCTAAGTCTGTGAATCTGTTATAAGTTGCACTTTTGCCATGCTTGTTTGAACCTGTTGTGATGTGTTTTAGCCGTAGCTCAGTGTTCATCTTTTATCGAGCATCTTGAGTAGATCGTTGTCATATGCTTTGTTGCCATGTTTGGGTGCAGTAGCTTAATTGTTTGATGTATGCTAAGTTGCATCATGCTGTTTATGGCAGCTTCTAGTCATTCTTGTTTTGCTTGCCATTTGCAAACCGTGCATCCGTTTCCGGTGAACTTTATATCGATTTCAACCGAAACACCTCATCTATCCAGTGGCATGCTTGGTTTGCCAAGATTATGCCCTCTTCATCCTTGTCCTTCCGGAGCATGCATACGCATTGCATATCACCTCTCGCATATCGTGCCATGTTTTGCATCATATTGCTTGCGCATTGCATCGTGGTTGATATTGGTTCCTTTGCTTGTTCTCTTGTCTTGGGTAGAGCCGGGAGACGAGTACGTGAACGAGGAACCTGTTGAGAACGTTTTCGAGGACCAAGCTTTCGACAACTCTGAGAACCTTGCAGGCAAGATGACCATACCCTCGAAATCACTTCTATCTTTGCTTGCTAGATTGCTCGCTCTTTTGCTATGCCCATGCTGCGATACCTACCACTTGCTATATCATGCCTCCTATATTGCCTTGTCAGCCCCTAACCATCCTTGTCCTAGCAAACCGTTGTTTGGCTATGTTACTGCTTTGCTCAGCCCCTCTTATAGCGTTGTTAGTTGCAGGTGAAGATGAAGTTTGTTCCTTGTTGGAACATGGACTTGTTGTTCCTTGTTGGGACATGTTTACTTGTTGGGATATCACAATACCTCTTATTTAATTAATGCATCTATATACTTGGTAAAGGGTGGAAGGCTCGGCCTTATGCCTGGTGTTTTGTTCCACTCTTGCCACCCTAGTTTCCGTCATACCGGTGTTATGTTCCCGGAGTTTGCGTTCCTTACACGGTTGGGTGATTTATGGGACCCCCTTGACAGTTCGCTTTGAATGAGACTTTTCCAGCAAGGCCCAACATTGGTTTTACCATTTGCCACCTAGCCTTTTCCCTTGGGTTCTGCAGACTCAAGGGTCATCTTTATTTTAACCCCCCCGGGCCAGTTCTCCTTCGATTGCTGGTCCAACTAGAGCCACTTGCGGTGCCGCCCTGAGGCAACTTGGGGTATCTTCGGTTGCCGTACGTAGTGTTCATCCGGATGTGCCCTGAGACCGAGATATGTGCAGCTCCTATCAGGATTTGTCGGCACAATCGGGCGGCTTTGCTGGACTTGTTTTGTTGCTGCCGAATTGTCTTGTAGTCCGGGATTCCGAGATTGATCGGGTCTTCCCGGTAGAAGGAATATCCTTCGTTGACCGTGAGAGCTTATAATGGGCTAAGTTGGGACACCCCTGCAGGGTATTATCTTTCGAAAGCCGTGCCCGCGGTTATGAGGCAGATGGGAATTTGTTGATGTCCGGTTGTAGAAAACCCGAAGTTGACCTTAACTAAAACACATCAACCGCGTGTGTAACCGTGATGGTCTCTTTCTCGGCGGGGTCCGGGAGGTGAACACGGTTGTTGGAGTTATGTCTGACGTAGGTTGTTTCAGGATCACTTCTTGATCACTTCTAGCTTCTCGACCGTGCTTTGCCTTCTCTTCTCGCTCTCTTTTGCGCTGTAGCCACCATATGCTAGTCGCTTGCTGCAGCTCCACCTCACAACCCCTTTTCCCACCTTTAAGCTTAAATAGTCTTGATCTCGCGGGTGTGAGATTGCTGAGTCCCCGTGACTCACAGATATTATCACCACAGTTGCAGGTACCAACGATGTCAGTGCAGATGACGCGACCGAGCTCACTTGGGAGTTCGATGAGGAACGTGGCCGTTACTATGTTTCTTTTCCAGATGATCAGTAGTGGAGCCCAGTTGGGTGATCCGGGGATCTGTTTAGCATTTGGGGTAGTCTTCTTTCATTTTGGTACCGTAGTCGGACCTTGAGTGTAATCTGTATGATGGATGTTATTTGTGTACTTGTGTGAAGTGGCGATTGTAAGCCAACTATGTATCTTTCCCCTTTATTTATTACATGGATTGTGTGAAGATTACCTCACTTGCGACATTGCTTTCAATGCGGTTATGCCTCTAAGTCGTGCCTCGACACGTGAGAGATATAGCCACATCGAGGGCGTTACAAGTTGGTATCAGAGCCGACCCTCGCGGTTACACGGATGGTTGTGGACAGGTGCGTGGTCATGTTGTTCATGACGTTTGTGACCCGTCGTGGCACCCGACATGGCACATGTACCGGACTGGAAGCACAGACGTTTGTGCCAAGAGGGAACGTTCATGTGGCCCGACGAGGACGTCGGTTCCTCTGAGTGGGGGTGTATGTGATAGCCTGGCTTATTAGGGATGATAGACTACTCATATAAATAAGGAATTCCTTCTTTTCCGGGAGCCCATTCAGACAGAACTCTAAAGTTAAGCGTGCTCAGCTTGGAGTAGTGTCAGGATGGGTGACCGACCGGGAAGTTGCTCCCGGGTGCGCACGAGTGAGGACAAAGTGCGCAGAAAAGACTAGTATTGATCTGTGGGGCCAGTCTAGATCCCGCCAGGAGTAACGACCACCGGCGGGTGTGTCCGGGGCGTTATAGTCGTCGACGGGGTGGTAGTGCAGGAGCTCACGCGCCATGAGCAGCGCAGCCTTCGCGTCCGTCGGCCTGCTACGAGCGTGAGACGACGAAGCAGCCAGAGTCAGCAACAGAGTGGCGGTGCGCCCATCACGCCGCACAGAGGGGTGCAGCGACGAGGCTTGCTGCTCGTGCCCTACCGGGCCAGTGGCGGCAGGCGATGGAGAACGATGGGTAGGCCCGCCAACGGGCGCTGTCTGGGCGACGCGAGCAGCGAGGGCAGCCCGACGCTCAGCACGGGCTCGACGGGCGTCAGCCATGGAAGTGGTGGAGCGGCGGCGGGTCGATCAACGGGAAAGAGGCTCCGACGCACCCCTACCTGGCGCGCCAAATGTCGGATTTAGGGTTCCGCAGACCCTAGAGAGGTTCAAACTCCGGGGTGCGCGCGAAGGACTTGTCTTCCCCAGTACGCCTGCTCAATGATTCCACGGCCTAGCTCGATGAACCCAACGAACAAGAGACGCAGCAGTTTATCCTGGTTCGGGCCACCTTGCGGTGTAATACCCTACTCCACCTTTGTGGTGGATTGCCTCGAGGGGCCGAGGATGAACTAATACAATGGTCAAATAGCCTCAGGAGGTGAGGTCTTCTTGAGCTCGATGAACTAGTGAGTTGGTCAGGGTGGAATGGATCCGTCCCTCTATGGTGGTGGCTAAGTCCTATTTATAGTGGCCTTGGTCCTCTTCCCAAATGTAGGCGGGAAGGGATCCCACAAAGGTCAAATTTGAAGGGAGACAACTAGTACAAGCTATCCTGACAAAAGTGGTCTTCTCCTGCAAAAGCCTCTGGTGGTGAAGCTGTAGTGTGCTCCGCGATGACCTCTGTCCTGCCGTCCTGGCAGTCTTGGTGTTGTTGCACCGATATGGAAACCCTTGCTTGATTCCTCGGGACCCCGCACCCGCGCTTGCCTCCTTAGCTCCGAAGAGGAAACTGGTACACTGCGCCTGCTGGCGCCCGCCCGGCCTTGGTCGTCACGGCTCACGTCATATGAACCTCACGAAGTGCACCTTGCATAGATATCTCCGCTCCTCGGGAGCTAGCCTGGGGAGGCCGCCCCCCGTGGAGGTCTTGGTGTCGTCCGCCTCGCGAGGCTTGGCCCCTTGCGAGGGTCTTGAGTTGTTGTTGCTGAAGCTGGGTCGTACCAGGCCTCCGACGGAGCCACGCCATGGGCCGCAGGCAGGCAAGTCTGGGTACTCCCGTTCCCAGGATGCTGACACAATCCCTCTATTTCGCGCACATCGCGTGCGCGGGTGAGAGGTTACTGCCATGAAGGAGGAATGTCGTGAAAGATCGGTCCGCATCAACAGATCGGATATCACCATCGAGGTTCAGTCTCTATCACTTTTCGGGACAACTTTCAGGGAATTTATGTCTGGCCACCGGACGCTGATGACCTGATCCACATAGTCCAGCAACCCGGAGAGTCAGCCCACAAACTTTGGACTCGATTCTTAATTAAAAAGAACCAAATTGTCGAATGTCCGGACGCCGAAGCCTTAGCGGCATTTAAGCACAGTGTCCGTGACGAATGGCTCGCCCGACACCTTGGTCAGGAAAAGCCGAAGACTATGGCAGCTCTTACTGCACTTATGACCCGCTTCTGTGCGGGCGAAGATAGTTGGTTAGCTCATAGAAGAAACAGTACCAGTGACCCCGGCACCTCCAAGTCCAGGGATGGCAATGGAAGGCCACGACGCAACAAAAACAAGCGTCGGAACAACAACGAAGAAACAGAGGATATGGCAATAAACGCCGGATTCAGCGGCTCTAAACCCGGTCAGCGGAAGAAGTTGTTCAAAGGAAATAGGGATGATCCATCTAATTTAGACAAAATACTAGATAGGCCTTGCCAGATCCATGGCGCCCCTGACAAGCCTGCCAACCACACCAACAAAAACTGCTGGGTTTTTAAACTGGCCAGTAAATTGAATGCCGAGCATAAGGGGAAGGGACCTCAAAGCAAGGACGATGATGAGCCTCCCCCTCCAAACACTGGGGGACAGAAGAAGTTTCCCCCGAGGTGAAAATGATGAACATGATATATGTCACTCACATCCCCAAGAGAGAGTGCAAACACGCATTAAGGGACGTCTACGCCGTACAGCCTGTCGCCCCAAAATTCAACCCATGGTCGGCTTGTCCGATCACCTTTGATCGCAGGGACCACCCAACCAGTATCCATCGGAGGTTCGGTGGCCTCAACTTGATCTATCAAGATATTGTCCGTAAGATGGGTATTCACCCATCAAGAACCAAGCCTAGTAACACTACCTTTAAAGGGGTGATACCCGGCGTGGAAGCCCACTACACGGGTTCCTTAACACTGGAAGTAGTATTCGGCTCTCCAAACAACTTCCAAAGTGAGGAATTGATCTTCGACATTGTCCCTTTTCGCAGTGGTTATCATGCACTGCTCGGGCGAACTGCTTTTGCCCGCTTTAATGCAGTCCCGCACTATGCTTATTTGAAGCTCCAAATGTCCGGACCACGTGGCGTCATAATAGTAAATGGAAATATGGAGCGCTCCCTCCGTACAGAAGAGCACACCGCGGCCCTGTATAAGGCGACCTCATCAAGCCGAATAGTTCATCGGTCATCAAGACCCAGGACACTACTAAGCGAGTCCGATCCACATTAGAGTGCGGTAGCTCCGTGGATCCTGAGCTTGAATAGCAGTTTCGCCGGCATATGTACCGCGCATACATAACTACGCACTTAAAATACCCTGGGCAGCACCGGAGGCACACAGGGGAAAAGGTACATAGTATGGCTTGACCCTATTCGGACCTTACATATTTTTCCCCTGTAGGTTCGTTAAAAACCTACCTACTCTATGATTGTACATGGCTCTTTAGGTCCCTCTTTCTTGCAGACGACCATCGACTCCTCCTCTCAAAGGATTTCTCACCAAGGAGAAACAGCGCAGACGTGCAGCAGGGCACCATTGGGATTTTCAAACCACTACTTTTAGGCCCTGTGTAAACCTTTCCCTTGTGTAAAACTTTTGGCATGTAAAATGGCATTGATATTTATGGCATTATCTGTAATAACACATCTCGACGTATTAATCAGGGTATAAAGGGAGCAGTTGATCACCACTTTTGTTTGGTACTCATTTATTACATATTGTCATATGTATTCTACTTCATACTGCCACACGTGCTTTAGTCCGGCATTAACACCGGGGGTTGTAGTCAGCCCCACACATTTCCAAGTCCGAACACCTATAGGGTACTCTTCGGTGTCCCGGATATTGCATTATTTGCATTGACTTCGAGCCATGTCTTTGGTCTATAGTTGGGTTGCCTCGCTCCTGTGCTTACCACCTTGCGTTCCGCTCATTCGGCAAAGGTAGTAAAGGGAGAACTACTACGATTGTATTTCTGGTTCGTCCGGTTAAATACTGATACGTCTCCAATGTATCTATAATTTATGAAGTATCCATGTTGTTATATTATCATTCTGGGATGTTTACAATCATTTTATAGCAACTTTATATCATTTTTTGGGACTAACCTATTGACCCAATGCCCAGTGCCAGTTGCTGTTTTTTGCTTGTTTTTTCCATCGCAGGAAATCAATATCAAATGGGGTCCAAACACCACGAAACTTTTTGGAGATTTTTTATGGACTAGAACACTCAGGATGGGCTAGAGCAGCACCTGGGGGGTACCCCGAGGGGGGCACAACCTGGGGACCCAGTCGCGCCCAGATGGGTTGTGCCCACCTCGGTGGCCTCCCGCACCCCCTCTTTACTCTATAAATTCCCAAAAATTCAGAAACCCCTTGAGGTTAACCTAGATCAGAAGTTCTACCACCGCAAGCCTCTGTAGCCACCGAAAACCAATCTAGACCACGTTTCGGCACCCTGCCGGAGGGGGGAATCATCTTCGGTGGTCATCTTCATCATCCTGGCGGCCACCACGATGAGGAGGGAGTAGTCCACCCTCGGGGTTGAGGTTTTGTACCAGTACCTATGTGTTTAATCTCTCTCTCTCTCTCTCGTGTTCTTGAGATGTCACGATATTGATGTATCGCGGGCTTTGTTAATATAGTCGGATCATATGGTGTTTTCCCCTCTCTATCTTGTTGTGAATTGAGTTTTCCCTTTGAGATTTCATTTTATCAGACTAAATAATTTATGGATTTGAGAACACTTGATATATGTTTTGCAATTGAATACTCGTAATGACAATGGGGTATCATATTGATTCACTTGATATATGTTTTGGTACTCAACTCACGGATTCCCGAGGTGACATTGGGGTAATCTATGCATAGGGATTGATGCACATTCTTGTCTTTGTTTCTCCGGTAGAAATCTTGGGGAACTCTTTGAAGTTATTTGTGTTAGATTGATTATTATGAATATGAATTTGCTTTGGTGTTATTTTAGTACAAACTCTAGGATAGATCGAACGGAAAGAATAGCTTTGTGTTGTCGGTGTTCTGGGAACGGGGGTCCCCAGACTTGCCTGCCTGCGGCCTGCGGCGTGGCTCAAAGGGGGCCCAGCACGGCCCATCTTCATCAACACAAACCCAAGACCCTCGCGAGGGTCCAAGCCTCGCGGGGCGGACGACACGGAGCTTCCTCAGGCGCAGCCTCGTCAGGCTGGCTCGAGAGGAGGCGGAGAGATCAAGGCGGGGTACCTCACGAGGTGCCCATGACGCAAGCCATGAAGACCAAGGGCGCCAGGCGGGCGCCAGCCCGCGCAGTGTCCTCCCTTTCCTCTTTGGTGCAAAGGGAGCAAGCGCAGGCGGGAGGATCAAGCAAAGGCACCCATTTCGGTGCAACGAGACCAAGACCAGCTCCGCGACAAGGAGGAAGTCACCATGGAGCCCAAGCCAGCATCATCACCAGAGCCTTTGGCAGGCGAGGACCAACTTCAGTCAGGATAAGTGTACCAGATGTTCCCCTTCAAAATGGCCAACTGTTGGCGCCCTTCCTGCTCAATATTTGGGAAGAGGCCCAGGGCCTTTGCCTATAAATAGGAATATCCACCCCCAGGGTAGAGGCATCTAGGAAGATCGGAACATCTAGCAACCCGGCAATCAGTTAGATAGGCATCAGAGAGAGAGAAGGGCGATTGAACTCCTCCTAGCAGTTCATCCCCCAGGCCAAGAACAGACCCTCGCGAGGCTGTTCTACCTTGTAGTGTTCATCATCATCAGCCCAAGAGGCAATCCACCACACCACACTGGAGTATGGTATTACACCGCATCGGTGGCCCGAACCAGTATAAACTCTGTGTCTCTTGTGTCGTTCTTTTGGTAGCTTAGATCTTTGCGAGGCGGACGAGTACGGGTAGGTAGGAAGCGTAATCTCCGCGCGCACCCCAGAGTTCGAACCTTAAGGGTCTGCCGGAACCCGAAATCCGACATTTGGCGCTCCAGGTAGGGGTGCACCGGAATCCGCCTTCCACCGCCTCGTTCTTCTCCGACCGCCGCGTCCATGTCTGACGCTCGTCGGGCCCGTGCAAAGTGTCGAGCCGCTCTCGCTTCCCGCGTCGCCCAGACGACCCCTGTCGGCGGGTGTCCTCGCCATTCCCCGTCGCGTGCCATCAACGCCGCCACTGGCCAGGCGGGGAACGAGCAGCAAGCGTCGTCTCAGCACCCTTCCGTGCGGCGAGACGGTCGCACCGCCACCCCCTCGCTCACCCCAGCTGGTTCTTCGTCCCGCGCGCTCCGCGCACCTTTGGAGGCCCGAGCTGCGCTCATCGCGGCAAACGAGCTCCTGCGCTACCGTCCCGTCGGCGACGTCTATGAAGAATGGCTCGACCGCGTCGCCGAGCTCGTCCGCGCCGCGGGGGGCTCTCCTGCACCGTCTTTCCTGCTGCACCGAACCCCGCCCCGCGCGGGCGACGAAGCTCCCGGGGCACCTCAGCCGCCTCCTCGCCAAGAAGACGCCTCGGCCGCAAGGCGCGTGGACCCTGGCTGGAACCCGCTCCGCCAGGCACCAGCGCGGCAAGAGCAGAGCTGCCAAGAAGTCCCTCGCCCGCAGGAAGCTGCCCGGGCGCTCCCTGCTCCAGCACATTGCGACCGCGCTCCTGCCCCCGCACGTCAAGACCCCGCGCTGCTCCCAGCTGCGGTGCACGAGGACCCGCAGGACCAAGCTCTCCGTCACCCAAGGCCTCCTACGACCACGGCGGGCTGCTGCGCCTTCACCGCCGAGCTATGCCGCGTCGCGTGGCCCGGCAAGTTCAAGCCAGACCTGCCTCCACGCTACGACGGCACGGCCGACCCTGCGGAGTTCCTCCAGCTCTATGAGCTGGGAATCGAAGCTGCCAACGGAGACGAGAAGGTCATGGCGAACTGGTTTCCCATGGCGCTCAAGGACAGGGCCCGCATCTGTCTCTTGAACCTGGCCCCAGGCACAATCTCCTCCTGGGACCAGATGTGTACCCGCTTCATCGCCAACTTCCAAGGTACCCGCGACCGGCCGCCCGCCGTGAGCGACATGCGCCACATCAAGCAACAACCCGAAGAGACCCTGCAAAAGTACATCCAGCGCTTCAACAACGCACGCCTCAAGATTCCCAAGGTGTCCGAGGAGGCCATCATCTCAGCCTTCTCCGACGGCGTGCGCAACGTCAAGATTAAGGAAGAGTTGGCGATGCATGAAGACTTGTGCACTTCCTTGGAGCTGTTCAACTTGGTGACCAAGTGCGCCAGGGCTGAGGAAGGGTGCCTCTCCCTCCTCGAGCTGCCTGCCGCAGACCCAGAAGAGAAGAAGTCCAAGGCCAAGGATGTGAAGCGCAAGGGGGCTGCCGTGCTCGCGGCAGAACCAGACACCAAGCGGGGCAAAGATCAGCCCGAATCCTCCAGGGACAGCCGGTACTGTGTGTACCATGAACTCCACACCCACAACACCAATGAATGCCAAGAGCTCCGAGCCGTGCGAGAAGGAAGGATCAGCCGTCGCCCCGACTGCGTCGACCGGGGCTACGGCCGAGGAGGAGGAAGAAACGTAGAACGCTGGGAAGACCGCGGCCCACGCCAAGGCTGGCGTGATCGACCTCGCGAGGACCGCTGGCAACACCCGCCTCGTGAGGGAGACTGGAAGGATCAGCCTCGCGAGGATCGCCAGCAAGGTAACGCAGGCCTCCCTCCGCTGCCGCCTCATCCAAGAAGAAACGAAGACCGCCATCAGGACGAAGGGCTGGGGGCTTCCAGGAGCCACGCGCGATCGCCTGCATCCTGGGCGGAGCTCAAGCCCCAGCCTCTCAACGCATCTTCAAGCAGTTCGCCCGCGAAGTGAACGCAGTCCTCCCAAAGCTCGAAGACACACGCCCTCTCAGGTGGTCATCATGCGCCATCACGTTCAGCTCAGCGGATCAGCTCAAGTGTGCAGCCACAGTCGGAGTTCTCCCGATGCTTTGCTCCCCAATCATCAGCAACATGATGGTCACCAAGACCCTCATCGATGGCGGGGCAGGGCTCAACATCCTGTCCGTGGAAACATTCAATAATCTCCAAGTGCCTTACAATCAGCTTCAGCCAACCAAGCCTTTCTCCGGAGTCACTGACGGCTCCACGGTCCCGATCGGGCAGGTTCGCCTCCCTGTCACCTTCGGAGCATGCAACAACTACCGCACCGAGCTCATCGACTTCGACGTCGCTCACATTCGCCTGCCGTACAACGCCATCCTCGGGTACCCGGCGCTGGCAAAGTTCATGGCTGTGACTCACCACGGCTACAACGTCCTCAAGATGCCGGGGAGTGGCGGCGTCATCACGGTGCCCTGTGAGGAGAAAGACGCGGTGTGTTCCCTGGAACGAGCTTTTCAGGCCGCATCATTGGAAGACCCGGATCGTGGAAGCAGGGGGCTTCCCGAAACCACCCCCAAGAAGAAGAAGACATCGTTAGGACCGGCCCCTCAGGAGGCAGGCCCCTGAGGGCCCGTGCCTGCCCAAGGGGAACCTCCTTCCATCGCATAGGAAAGCGCCCCCGGCGCCCTCCTCAGGCAGGGCTCGGGGGCTCTCCCCTGAAGGGCCACCGACCTGGCTAAGGTCACGAGGGAGGCGCTTGGGCACTACGTGGAGGCGTGTTTCGAAGCACGTTTCCCTCAAGAAGGAGTAAGGCAAGGAGAGCAAGACCCTCAGGAGTTCGTCAGCAAGGCTATTCAAGAGCTACAGGAGTCTAGAGTCATGAGAGGCGACCGCCGCCTACTAGCTATGGCTCCCCATCCAGGCGAGGATGGTGGGCTGCGCGTCTGCGTCGACGTACCAGGGCTCAATCGAGTTGCCACTCTGGAGCGCCTCTGGCCCACGCGAGTGAGGCGTTGCAAAGGTCCACCCCACAGCTACGTTCGCATGCCTTACGGCTTGCCGAGCGTGGCTGCCACGTACCGGCGCCTCATGAAGGGCTTCATGGAGGCTTAAGAGGCCAGGCATTCCGCAGCCTTGGCGGAGATGGAGATGGTCCGCGAGGAGCCACCAGCGCCTCCGGAGCCTCCCGAGGCCCCAGGGCCTGGGGGCTCGTGAGGAGCGGCTCCTGCAGCCCACCGAGTCTGCTGCACCAACACTCGTCCGTCCTCAACATCATCAGGTGACATCTTTTAAATTTCCTGTCCAGCTGGGAGCGCCCCCCAGGGCTGCAACATTACCAAGCCGCGTGGGTCCGACCCTGCGGTATGTATCCCTTTTATTTTCATGTTGTTAGCTTACTCTGTTGGGGGCGCCCCTCGGGCTGCATCTTCCCCAGGTCACTCGGGCCTGACCCAGTGATGCCTGCCTTCCTAGCGTCTATTTGAATGTATCCACTCCTTCGCGGTTAATGTGTTTGACCTAGTTGCCCATCCAACTGACGCCAACTGACGGAGCTGCTCCCAAAATGGCACGACGCTTGTGCATGGTTGCATCCCTGTAACACCGACAAACCTGAGTGGCTGAGCTCTGGCCGCGGCAGCCCCGCACTGCGCCACCTCGTCAAGCCTTCAGTGCCTCACCACCCCGCGGAAGCAACCAACGGCTGACTATCAATTGCCATGGCAACCCCTCGTTCTTTCTATGATGATCTACAGGATCCCCTGAAGGATCTGCGTCAGGCGAGGCCCTTGCGGAGCCTCCTTCACTCTCAACCGCGCGAACTGCTTGCACGTTAAAGGGGGGGTACCTGAGCATCGCGACTCAGGGCTCTTACTGGCTCTCCAGCCCTCACCCTCTAGCCTTGACCACGGCATCGCGACCTGGCATACCAGCGACGACTGAGCCTCGCTCGAGGGCCGGGACTCGAGGACGTAGAGCAGAAAGGGGAGCAAAGGCGAGAGAGGAGGGACACGCGAGGACCTCGCCGAGCAAACCCATGCCTGCCGATGCACGGACCCGGCGACACACCAGGGAGCAGCCCCTGACTCTCGAGATAAGTCACCATCCGGAAGCACCAATTACCGTGGCACCACCCCCGCACCTGATGCAATCCCGTGTTAGCGACGCCGCTCTCCTTTCTCACCGAACGACGGTTGCTTGAGCGCCAAAGGGGACCTCCTGAGCATCGCGACTCAGGGGCTCTTACCGGACCTCGGGTCGCTCACCTCCTGGCCTTGACCACGGCATCGTGACCTGGCATACCATCGATGGCTGACGCCGCCATGGGACTGGGACCTGTCGGCGCAGAGCACCAAGCCCTCGCGAGGTTCGAAAGGGAGAACTGAGCTAAGGCGTAATGGGCAATTCACACAATTCTGCGACAAGAGTTATATTAATAAACAGGGTTACAGACACCTTACAAGCCCCACGGGGCGCACCTTTGATTCCTCGCAGGGAACAACTCCTAAAAGAACGCTAACTACACGCACCCCTACAAAAGATGCCGTCATCAACAGTAGGCCGTCAAGCACCGGCGCCAACCCCATCCAGATCAGAGTCGGCGACGGCCCGACGAGCCTGCCCTGCTCCGGGAGCGGCGCCGGCCCGGGGGCTCGTAGCTGTCGTCGCTCGTCTCTACAGTCGCGAAGGGCTCGCCGGAGTCGCTGGATCCCCCGACGCCTCCATCGCCTGAGAAGCCGCCAAGGGAGCGGTCGGCGAGCCCAGCCCTCGCCATAGCAGGGTCCCGATCACCTCTCCCGGGGCAGCACACCAGCCGGCGCCCGTTCGCGTCGAAGACCTTGAAGAACATCACCGAAGCACCATCGTACTCCAGGTGGATCACGAAGGTTCCTCTAGTCTTGCAAGCCCGGGCGATTTCACCCCAGCCTCGAGTCATGAAGACCTCGTGTAACGCCCTCGATGCGGCTATATCTCCCACGTGTCGAAGCACGACTTAGAGGCATAACCGCATTGAAAGCAATGTCGCAAGTGAGGTAATCTTCACACAACCCATGTAATACATAAGGGAAAAAGATACATAGTTGGCTTACAATCGCCACTTCACACAAATACATGAATAAAACATTACATCATACAGTTACAATCAGGGCCCGACTACGGAGCCAAAATAAAAGAAGAAACCCCAAAAGCGACAAAGGTCCCCGATCGACCCCGACTGGGCTCCACTACTGATCGACTAGAACGAAACAACATAAAGGACAAGATCTTCATCGAGCTCCTCCTTGAGCTCGAGTGCGTCACCTGCACGGTTTCTTCGGCACCTGCAAACTGGTTTTGGAAGTATCTGTGAGTCACGGGGACTCAGCAATCTCACACCCGCGAGATCAAGACTATTTAAGCTTATAGCTAGGGTAAAAGGTATGAGGTGGAGCTGCAGCAAGCGGCTAGCATATATGGTGGCTAACATACGCAAATGAGAGCGAGAAGAGAAGGCAAAAGCACGGTCGAACAACTACGATCAAGAAGTGATCCTGAAACTACTTACGCCAAGCATAACTCCAACAACTGTGTTCACTTCCCGGACCCCGCCGAGAAGAGACCATCACGGTTACACACTCGGTTGGTGTATTTTAATTAAGATCAACTTCGGGTTTTCTACAACCGGACATTAACAAATTCCCATCTGCCACATAACCGCGGGCACGGCTTTCGAAAGTTCAAACCCTGCAGGGGTGTCCCAACTTAGCCCATTATAAGCTCCCGCGATCAACGAAGGATATTCCTTCTCCCCGGGAAGACCCGATCAGTCTCGGAATCCCGGCTACAAGACATCTCGACAGTAATAAAACAAGTCCAGCAAAGCCGCCCGATGCGCCGACATCCTGATAGGAGCTGCACATATCTCGTTCTCAGGGCAACACCGGATGAGCAGTCCGTACAGCTAAAACCAAGTCTCAAGTTTCCTTGAGAGGGCGCTGCAAAGGGCTCTAGTTCGGACCAACACTTAGACAAGCATTGGCCCGGGGGGGGGGGGCTGAATAAAGATGACCCTCGGGCTGATCAAACCCAAGGGAAAGGGATAGGTGGTAGGCAAATGGTAAAACCAAGGTTGGGCCTTGCTGGAAGAGTCTTATTCAAAGCAAACTGTCAAGGGGTCCCATAAATCACCCGACCGCGTTAGGGACGCAAAATCCGGGAACATAACACCGATATGACGGAAACTAGGGCGGCAAGAGTGGAACAAAACACCAGGCATAAGGCCGAGCCTTCCACCCTTTACCAAGTATATAGATGCATTAATTAAATAAGATATATTGTGATATCCCAACAAGTAAACATTTTCCAACAAGGAACAACATCTTCATGTTCCAACAAGGAACAAACTTCATCTTCACCTGCAACTAACAACGCTATAAGAGGGGCTGAGCAAAACGGCAACATAGCCAAACAACGGTTTGCTAGGACAAGGTGGGTTAGAGGCTTGGTTTAACAATATGGGAGGCATGATAAGCAAGTGGTAGGTATCGCAGCATAGGCATAGCAAAAGAGCGAGCAATCTAGCAAGCAAAGATAGAAGTGATTTCGAGGGTATGGTCATCTTGCCTGAGATCCCGCAAGGAAGAAGAACGAGTCCATGAAGAAGACAAACGGACGTAGATGCACGGATCCTCACAATCGCAACATTATCGGAACTAACCCAAAGAAGCAACACCGTAAAGAAGCAAACAACAAAGTAAACAACCACCACATAAACATGGCATGATATGCGAGATGTGGTATGCAATGCATATGCATGCGCGGGAAGGGAAAAGATGAACAAGGCATAATCTTGGCAAACCAAGTATGCCACTAGAAAGGTGAGGTGATTTCGGTTGACATCGATATAAAGATCACCGGAATCGGATGCACGGTTTGCACATGACAAGCAAAACAAGAAAGACAATAATCTGCCATTAACAGCATGATGCTACTTAGCAAGCAACAAGAAATTAAGCTATTGCACCCAAACATATCAACAAAGCATATGACAATCATCTACTCAAGATTCTTGACAAAATATGAACACTGATCTACGGCTAAATCACTCCATAACAGGTTCAAACAAGCATGGCAAAAGTGCAAAAGATAACAGGTTCATGACTTACTGAAAAATACTATCATGCCAGAAATTAACATCAGGATGACATGTTTATAGCAATGAAACAACATGCTACAGGAACAGGACATGGCAAAATAAGACATGGCATGGATTTACTCAAGGCACTTAACAAAAGTCCCTTACTGACCATAAGCCAAAATGGACTAGAAAATATAATAACACCCATGTCAATTAAGCAAGTTTCGTTACAGGTTTCAGACTTAGCAGAAAACTAGACATGTCAAAAAAAGATAACAAGTAGGCATGTTTACGAGCTTGATGCACTCACTACAGAGCATTTCATGATAAACTAAGCATACATCCATCAAGAAAACATGGCATAGAAGCTAGGCATGTCAAGAACAACATCATAGCATGCAAAGATCAACTACAACAAGCTTGGCAAAATCGAACAACATGTAAACAATCTGCCAGCAACATTTTATAGCAAAAGTAGAGCTCGATTGACTCAAGCTATGGCACTCCATAATTACAAACAAAGGCATGGATGGATATAGCATATTCATATGTTCAAAACACCCTTACTGATCATGCTCAAAAGAGGCATAGATCTCTCTGAAACAACATGAACACATGGCATAAAAATAACAGTAGGCAAGGACTTAGTGGAATTACTAAGTCTCTGAAATCAGCAACATTAAGTACCCTAGTTTGCATGCTTGTGCTAGTCACCACATAGATCACAAAAATACATGGCATAAACCTCTGTAAAGATGGCATGGCATATTACAAAACACATCTAGGACTCAACTTCATCGGATGCACACATCAATCATGGCAAAAATGACAAAAGTGCATGTACTGAAACAGATCTGAAACTAACAGCACATAGCCCTATTCTAACAGCATTTCGGGCATCAAGATGAGCTCAAACGAAAATGATGCAATGATATGAAATTATGTACTCATCGAGGCGAACATATGCTACACGCCCAAAACGGGGAGACGGGTGCGGAGTTATGATGCGTTGAACATGGCAATAAAATATGCAGATCTGGGGTCTTAGACGAAAATCGACCTCGAAGGGGAAGAAGTCAACGCAGGCGAAGACGGCGGCGGATCTCGCCGGAGATGGAGCGGGGGGGCGCCGGCGAGGGTTCCAGCGGCGGGCGAGGACGAAACGGGCGCGGGGCGGAGCACGGCGCCGGCGGACGGCGGCGCAGGCGGCGGGGAGCTACGTGGCCGGGCGCTGCGGCGGCGGAGCGGGCGGCGCACGGGGCGAGGCGGCGCATGGCGGCGGCGGTGGGCGGCGCGGCGACGAGGTCCGCGGCCGGCGACGGGAGGAGGCGGCGACGACTGTGGCGGAGCCGTGCGGGGCGCGGGCGAGGACGGCACGGGCGCGGGGCGGAGCACGGCGCGGGCGGACGGCGGCGCAGGCGGCGGGGAGCTGCGCGGGCGGGCGCTGCGGCGGCGGAGCGGGCGGCGCGCGGGGTGAGGCAGCGCATGGCGGCGGCGGCGGGCGGCGCGGCGATGAGGTCCGCGGCCGGCGACGGGAGGAGGCGGCGGCGACTGCGGCGGAGCCGCGTGGGGCGCGGGCGACGGCCTGCGGGCACGGCGAGGCGCGAGGCGAAGGCGGCGGCGGGCGGGCCGCGCGGGCCCGACGCGGGCCCCGCGGGCCGGCGGCGGCGGGAGGCGGCGAGGGCCACTCTGGCGGAGTGCGACTGGTGCGGACGCCGCGGCGGTTTCGTCCGGCTCGGGCCGGACGTGTCCGGCGACGGAGAGGGGCGAGGCTAGGGTTTCGGGGGAATTCATCCGCGAATTTGAACGGGAGGCACATATTTATAGGTAGAGGGGGCTAGGAAGCTCCAAATGGAGTGCGGTTTTCGGCCACGCGGTCATGATCGAACGACCGAGAGGATAGAAGGGGTTAGGATGGGTTTTGGGCACTTTGAAAGGGGTGTTGGGCTGCACCAAAAGAGGCCTTTGCGGTTACCCGGTTAACCGTTGGAGTACCAAACGGACTCCGATTGACCCGAAACTTGACTGGCGGTCTATCGGTGCTATGCCAAGGCCGCTTGGCAAACCTCGGTCCATTCCGAGAAAGTTTAATACCCGCTCATGGAAAAAGGTAAAAGGGGACGCCGGAGGGCGTAGGAGCGCCGGATTGCAAAACGGACAACGGGGAAAAAGCTCGGATGCATGAGACGAACACGTATGCGAATGCGATGCACATGATGACATGATATGAAATGCAGATAATGACATGGCAAAGTGCAGCACGCAAGCACATGACATGGCAACGATGGCGAATAACTGGCGGACACCTGGCGCAACGAACCCGGGGCGTTACAACACTCCACCACTACGAGAGGATCTCGTCTCGAGATCTAGGAATGGCACCGGAGGGAAACTACGTTGCTTCTTTGACAAAAGAGAGAAACCAAAGAACCTTGCGAGGTTGAGCAAAACGAAAGAAAGAATACCATGGAGATGAACGAAAAGAAATACTCCGTTGGACAAGGAACAAGGAATACGGCGAGAACGAAGAGCTTAAGTGACAAGATAGACGTTGGAACCACTCCGGTTGAAAAGAGATGCAGAACTTGATAAGAAGAAAAGAGCTTGAGCAGAGAAGATACAACACTCCGGTTAAATGGATGAGCAAGGAAAAGAACATAATCTCCAAAATGAGATGATTGGTTGAAGAAAACATCACAATGCCTCCGGAAGAAAGAATAGAAAAATAGCTCATCGGAATAAAAGAATGGAGAAGGAAAATCCAATATCTGCCACAAATGAGCTTGGAAAGCACCCTTGCAAAAAGGTTATAACGGAGTTGTTGGAAAACCAACAACGAAAAGATATGATCCTTGTGGGCTTATTGAGACATCTCAAAACTTGAGGTGAACTTTTGCCACTAACGAAAACAATTGCTTGCTTGAGATCAACGAAGAGATAAAAACGTGTTCCACCAAGAGGATAAAGAGCAAGCTTGGGTCATTGAGAAGCACCACAATAACAACATTCCTTAGGGAAGGCTTTAGGTGAAATATGACACAAGATAACTCCAACGAAGAGATTGGTGGATTTAAAATATCTCATTCTTGACAACATGTGAATCATGAAGCATGAATGAAACTGTCGAAATGACATAACACCACCTCAAAGGATAAGGAAGAAATAATTGCATTTCGGAATGCAAGATGAGAGAAAGCTTGAACTCCTCAAACAAAACATGTGTTGGAACACCATGTTTATTTTAGAGTATAGCTTGGCGGATCTTAACTCCGAGAGAAATCTTGAAGAACAATTGAATAATGAAAAGAATCCTTAACGAACCACCATGTAGAGCCTTCATGAAGAACTCCGGTAATGAAAGGACGATAAAAATAAAGAGAAGTTGAAAACACAAGGTGAAGCCTTGCGATGATAAGATGAAACTTTGAAATGATATAACCGAGAAAACTTGGAGCTCCGGAAGGAAAGATGAACAAATGAAATCAAGAATTTTGATAAACCTCTGGAATAAGGAATTGAATTAACTCGATGAAACAAGAATAAGAATTACATTATGCTTAACCTTCACCAATTTAAATTGATGACAAGCAACGGATTTGGCATACTACTTATTCTCGTAGAAAGGATTAAGAGAGATATAGCACAAACTTGGGAAGATCTTCAACGGACCACCAGTAGGATTGAAACAACGAATAACTCTATACGGTAACAAAGAAAGAGGAATCTTGAACGAACCACCATAAAAATTGAAAATGAACGAAGAAGAGATAAGAAAACACCGGGAAGAATTAGCAAATGAACGAAGATGCTTGGTAGGATTTAGATACATGATAACGAAGAGATCATGAACTGGTTAGAGAATATTGAAAGATGCTTCGGTAAGATTTGGAGAACGATAGACGAAGCTGAGAATGAATAATTCTTCTGAAATGATGGCCTTCGGAGAATCAAACTGAAAAGACTCCTGAAATGCTCCGGATGGGTGAAAAGAATTCTCACAATCGAAAACAATTATGAGAGGATGACATCAAGCTAGAACCATGAATCTTCAAGAGAACGGACAAGATTTAAGGGAAACTCTTGTTCGGTCTTCAAATGTTGAGAATGACGACGATAAACACCACCATGAATTGTTGAGGCACTCCGGAATGAAAATTAGAAAGGTTGAACCAACGATGAAAAGAGTTTGAAAGATTTTGGAGAAATACATATGACTGATGATAATTCATACTTACCTCAAACTTTGAAAAGAATTTTAGAAGCTCCGAGAAAATTAGAAGAGTCAGGTAAGATCCTGGGAAAAGACCTCTGGGTTAGGGCCCACTCAAAAGAAACACCGTTGAACGATTACTTGACAGGGAGAACACACCGGTTGATTTAAATGACTTGAATGAGATAACATCCTTAAAAGAACTTGAGTGAATTGAGAATGGAAACTTGAATCTTCTGAGATATCTTCATCACTCCGGAACAAATGAATAGCGAGAGGTGAATGATTAAGAGATACACCGACATTAGAAAACATTTGAAACAAGGAAAGATATGATCGACAAGCTTGAACTGAATCCGCCGGAGAAGAAAAAGAACGAAGATTGATGAACTTGAAGCTCCGTTAGAATCTTCATGATAATCACCGGATAAGAACATTGAAGGAAAGAATGAAGAAACTTCCATCAATAGAAGGATACTTGATTAAGAAATCTGAGTCCTTGAGGAAAAAGAAAGGGTGGGAGGGCGGGAAAACAAAGGCAACTTGGGAACGGTTGAAACAAACACCGTTGAGAAGAACTGATAATTGATCTTGCGAATGTTGAAGTGATCGGGTCAACTTGAAGAGAGACACACCGGTTGAAAAAGAATTGGCATGATAATCTTGATGATCAAGAAGGATTAGTATTCACATAGCAATATGAGAACACCGCTCAGGGAAGGTATGGAATCAACACTTGACATTGAAGCAACTCGAATACCATAAATAAAACAAAACAAAGGATTTGGCTTGCAGAATAAGCCGGAAACAAACCTATGATAGATCCCATATCGTATCATGTGTCTGTTGGAAAGATATCCTAAGAGATACTTGAATTCCCACTTATAAACTCCCGAAACTTTATGGCTATGCAATCAGGTGTTGGGGATACAGGGGACACAAAATATATCACCCAAACTAACAATACCTAGATCCAGCTGTATCCATCCTTCAACACATAACCAAGAAACCTTCGGAAATCGTCTACCTCAACCTTCGAAAAGCATCCGTTATACGAGTCATGGCAATACTCCCGCACTCGCCTCAGTACTGGGCTATCAGGGTTATCTCACCAACAACTGTACAAAAGAGATTTTCGATGTCGGCGTACTAAACTCAGGAATTCCAGAACTGTAACGATAAAATTATGACGACAACACCTCGGAGCTCAACTCCCCGGGACACCTCCAATAAACCCTTGCTGACGGGAGGCAACCAAGACAATGTTGTCATCATAAAACCATCGAAACGATTCTAAGATACCCGCGTGATCCTAAAAAAATTAGTGAAATTTGAGAAGAGAAGAGTCAAAACTCTACGTCAGGATGCCTTACCAGAGCGATGAGGAGACTGGGAAGTAAAAGAATTCCTAATCTCTCCGATATACAATACCTAGATGACTCAAAACATTTTTCTAGACACAACTCGGCCGCTAAAAACGATCAATCAGTGGGGGCTCCTAAGGTCGGGGAAGGCTCTGATACCAACTTGTAACGCCCTCGATGCGGCTATATCTCCCACGTGTCGAAGCACGACTTAGAGGCATAACCGCATTGAAAGCAATGTCGCAACTGAGGTAATCTTCACACAACCCATGTAATACATAAGGGAAAAAGATACATAGTTGGCTTACAATCGCCACTTCACACAAGTACATGAATAAAACATTACATCATACAGTTACAATCAGGGCCCGACTACGGAGCCAAAATAAAAGAAGAAACCCCAAAAGCGACAAAGGTCCCCGATCGACCCCGACTGGGCTCCACTACTGATCGACTAGAACAAAACAACATAAAGGACAAGATCTTCATCGAGCTCCTCCTTGAGCTCGAGTGCGTCACCTGCACGGTTTCTTCGGCACCTGCAAACTGGTTTTGGAAGTATCTGTGAGTCACGGGGAGATGAACAAGGCATAATCTTGGCAAACCAAGTATGCCACTGGAAAGATGAGGTGATTTCGGTTGACATCGATATAAAGATCACCGGAATCGGATGCACGGTTTGCACATGACAAGCAAAACAAGAAAGACAATAATCTGCCATTAACAGCATGATGCTACTTAGCAAGCAACAAGAAATTAAGATACTGCACCCAAACATATCAACAAAGCATATGACAATGATCTACTCAAGATGCCTGACAAAAGATGAACACTGAGATACGGCTAAATCACTCCATAACAGGTTCAAACAAGCATAGCAAAAGTGCAAAAGATAACAGGTTCACGACTTACTGAAAAATACTATCATGCCAGAAATTAACATCAGGATGACATGTTTATAGCAATGAAACAACATGCTACAGGAACAGGACATGGCAAAATAAGGCATGGCATGGATTTAATCAAGGCACTTAACAAAAGTCCCTTACTGACCATAAGCCAAAAAGGACTAGAAAATATAATAACACCCATGTCAATTAAGCAAGTTTTGTTACAGGTTTCAGACTTAGCAGAAAACTAGACATGTCAAAAAAAGATAACAACTAGGCATGTTTACGAGCTCGATGCACTCACTACAAAGCATTGCATGATAAACTAAGCATACATCCATCACGAAGACATGGCATAGAAGCTAGGCATGGCAAGAACAACATCATAGCACGCAAGGATCAACTACAACAAGCTTGGCAAAATCGAACAACATGTAAACAATCTGCCAGTAACATTTTATAGCAAAAGTAGAGCTCGATTGACTCAAGCTATGGCACTCCATAATTACAAACAAAGGCATGGATGGATACAGAACATTCATATTTTCAAAACACCCTTACTGATCATGCTCAAAAGAGGCATAGATCTCTCTGAAACAACATGAACACATGGCATAAAAATAACAGCAGGCAAGGACTTAGTGGAATTACTAAGTCTCTGAAATCAGCAACATTAAGTACCCTAGTTTGCATGCTTGTGCTAGTCACCACATAGATCACAAAAATACATGGCATAAACCTCTGGAAAGATGGCATGGCATATTACAAAACACATGTAGGACTCAACTTCATAGGATGCACACATCAATCATGGCAAAAATGACAAAAGTGCATGTACTGAAACAGATCTGAAACTAACAGCACATAGCCCTCTTCTAACAGCATTTCGGGCATCAATATGTGCTCAAACGAAAATGATGCAATGAGTTAAAATGATGAACTCATCGAGACGAACAATTTGATATACTATACGCCCAAAACAGAGACACGGGTGCAAAGTTATGATGCATGGAACATGGCAATAAAATATGCAGATCTGGGGTCTTAGACGAAAATTGACCTCGAAGGGGAAGAAGTCAACGCACGCGAAGACGGCGGCGGATCTCGCCGGAGATGGAGCGGGGGGGCGCCGGCGAGGGTTCCAGCGGCGGGCGAGGACGAAACGGGCGCGGGGCGGAGCACGGCGCCGGCGGACGGCGGCGCAGGCGGCGGGGAGCTGCGTGGGCGGGCGCTGCGGCGGCGGAGCGGGCGGTGCACGGGGCGAGGCGGCGCATGGCGGCGGCGGCCCGCGGCCGGCGACGAGGTCCGCGGCCGGCGACGAGAGGAGGCGGCGGCGACTGCGGCGAAGCCGCGCGGGGCACGGGCGACGGCCTGCGGGCACGGCGAGGCGCCAGGCAACGGCGGCGGTGGGCGGGCCGCGCGGGCCCGACGCGGGCCCCGTGGGCTGGCGGCTGCGGGAGGCGGCGAGGGCCACGTGGCGGAGTGCGACTGGTGCGGGCGCGGCGGCGGTTTCGTCCGGCTCGGACCGGACGTGTCCGGCGACGAAGAGGGGCGAGGCTAGGGTTTTGGGGGAATTCATCCGCGAATTTGAACAGGAGGCACATATTTATAGGTAGAGGGGGCTAGGAAGCTCCAAATGGAGTGCGGTTTTCCCCCACGCGATCGTGATCGAACGACCAAGAGGATAGAATGGGTTAGGATGGGTTTTGGGCCACTTTGAAAGGGGTGTTGGGCTGCACCAAAAGAGGCCTTTGCGGTTACCCGGTTAACCGTTGGAGTACCAAACGGACTCCGATTGACCCGAAACTTGACTGGCGGTCTATCGGTGCTATGCCAAGGCCGCTTGGCAAACCTCGGTCCATTCCGAGAAAGTTTAATACCCGCTCACGGAAAAATGTAAAAGGGGACGCTGGAGGACGTAGGAGCGCCGGATTGCAAAACGGACAACGAGGAAAAAGCTCGGATGCATGAGACAAACACGTATGCGAATGCGATGCACATGATGACATGATATGAAATGCAGATAATGACATGGCAAAGTGCAGCACGCAAGCACATGACATGGCAACGACGGCGAATAACTGGCGGACACCTGGCGCAACGAACCCGGGGCGTTACACCTCGCCCGGGGCAACCACCGCGACCTCTACCTCGGTCGCGAGGGTGCTGCAGCCGGCGTGCTGGAGCCAAAGCTCCAGGAGATCTCCCTGCAGGATGGTGGAGGCGAAGAAGGGGGGAGACGAATCCAAGACCGAGGAGGAATGGCGGCATGAAGCACGAACTCTCGAGAGGAGCCTCGGTGTAGACCCCAGGGGGGACGACCCACACCTTCGTGACCCGTCGGCGCCTGCGGCGGCGCCGCCCATGGCGATCGGCATCGGCTCCTTCAGCGCCCTCGATGTGGGTGTACAAGGGGAGCGGGAACCCCGGCGGTGCCCGCTCGCCCCAGGGTTTCGACACCACCTGAAGAGTCCCCTCGTCACGGAGTGCAAGCCGTTTCTTTGGCGGGACCAGGTCTTGTTCCTCTCGGGGGGCCTTTCCTTTCTCTGCCGCGGAGAACCGACGGATTGGAGCCATCGCTGCAAGACGGAGCAAGGATCGGGAAGAAGGAGAAGCAAAGAGGGATGGACTGGAAGGCCGCGTGCCGTTCCGTATTTATAGCCGACATTTTGCATGCAGGGACTTGTCCAATCTGTGAAGATCCCGAGGCGTCATGGGGAAGTGGAGACGCCCCCGTCTAATCAACCGCCACGCGGCGCTCAAGGCCGCAGGCTGTTAGGGACCGCGGTGCTTCGCCCTTGCCCTTTTGCCTCTCAGCACGGCCAAGTCCGGGCGCGCCTTGGGCCCGGGGGCTACTGTCGGCGTTCTGGGAACGGGGGTCCCCAGACTTGCCTGCCTGCGGCTGCGGCGTGGCTCAAAGGGGGCCCAGCACGGCCCATCTTCATCAACACAAGGCTCAAGACCCTCGCGAGGGTCCAAGCCTCGCGAGGCGGACGACACGGCGCTTCCTCAAGCACGGCCTCCTTAGGCTGGCTCGCGAGGAGGAGGAGAGATCAAGGCGGGTACCTCATGAGGTGCCCATGATGCAAGCCATGACAACCAAGGGCGCCAGGCGGGCGCCAGCCCGCGCAGTGTCCTCCCTTTCCTCTTTGGTGCAAAGGGAGCAAGCGCAGGCGGGAGGATCAAGCAAAGGCACCCATTTCGGTGCAACGAGACCAAGACCAGCTCCGCGACAAGGAGGAAGTCACCGTGGAGCCCAAGCCAGCATCATCACCAGAGCCTTTGGCAGGCGAGGACCAACTTTAGTCAGGATAAGTGTACTAGTTGTTTCCCTTCAAAATGGCCAACTGTTGGCGCCCTTCCCGCTCAATATTTGGGAAGAGGCCCAGGGCCTTTGCCTATAAATAGGACTAGCCACCCCCAGGGTAGAGGCATCTAGGAAGATCGGAACATCTAGCAACCCGACAATCAGTTAGATAGGCATCAGAGAGAGAGAAGGGCGATTGAACTCCTCCTAGCAGTTCATCCCCCAGGCCAAGAACAGACCCTCATGAGGCTGTTCTACCTTGTAGTGTTCATCATCATCAGCCCAAGAGGCAATCCACCACACCACACTGGAGTAGGGTATTACACCGCATCGGTGGCCCGAACCAGTATAAACTCTACGTCTCTTGTGTCGTTCTTTTGGTAGCTTAGATCTTTGCGAGGCGGACGAGTACAGGTAGGTAGGAAGCGCAATCTCCGCGCGCACCCCAGAGTTCGAACCTTAAGGGTTTGCCGGAACCCGAAATCCGACATGTGTTATTTTAGTACTGACTCTTGAATAGATCGAATGGAAAGAATAGCTTCGAGGTGGTTTCATACCCTACAAATAATTTATTCTTATGTTCTCTGCTAGATAGGAACTTTGGAGTGATTCTTCATCGCACGTTGAGGGACGGTTATATGGCCCAATTATATTAGTATTGTTCAGAGGTTGCACTAGTGAAAGTACGAACCCTAGGCCTCATTTTCAAGCATTGCAATACCGTTTTTGTGCCTGTTTACTATTTGCTACCTTGTTGTTTTTATTTATTGATATTATAAAAATATATTTCTACCATCCATATTACACTTTTATCAACATCTCTTCGCCGAACTAGTGCACCTATACAATTTTCCTCCCACGGATTTCTTGTATTTGGTTGTAGGGTCGTTTGAGAGAGACCATCTTCATCCTACGCCTCCCACGGATTGATAAACCTTAGGTCATCCACATTTGGGAAAATTTCTACTGTCCTACTAAACTCTGCGCTTGGAGGCCCAACACGAGTCTACGAGAATAAGTTGCGTAGTAGACATCAACCTCTTTTCTGGCACCGTTGCCAGGGAGGTGCGTGCATGAAGGTATATCTTTATATTTTGCAATTGATTAGTTTCTTGTTTATCACTAGTTTGGTTTATAAAAGAAAACTACATAAAAAATGGAATTGAGGTTGCATCATATTATTGATCATCTTTATAATATCTTTCGTGAAAATGATGGCAAGGAAAATTGTGCTCAATTGATAGAAGAAGAATTAAATAGATTGTTTGGTATAAATGATGATCATGATTGCAATGTTGTTAGTATGAATTCTTTGAATATCCATGATGCTAATGATATGCAAAGCCATAAGCTTGGGGATGCTATGTTTGATGAAGATGATATTTTCAGTCCCCCAAGATTTGATATGCAAATTTGTTATAATGATTGCATGCCTCATATTTATGATGATTATAATGTTGAAAGTGGATTTGAAGAGCTAATGACTTTATTTAGTGATGAATCCACCATTTTGGATTAGGCTTCAATTGACTATGATAAGAAAGATGCTACCTATGATGATTATGGTGATGACATGTATGCTATAAAGAATAATGATAACCATGAAATTTGTCATCATGATTTTAATTTTCACTCTCATGAGAGTTATTTTGTTGAGTTTGCTCCCACCATTATTGATGAGAACAAATTTTTCTTGCGTGGAGAGTAATAAAATTTCTATGCTTGTGGATCAAGAAAAGAATGCTTTATGTGATGGTTATATTGTTGAATTTCTTCATGATGCTACTGAAAATTATTGTGAGAGAGGAACATATGCTTGTAGGTATTGCAATAATATCAATTTTCCTCTCTATGTGGTGAAAATCTTGAAGATTTGCTTGTTTTACCTTCCTATGCTAGTTGATTCTTGTTCCCATAAGTTGTTTGATCAAAAAATTCCTATGCATAGGAAGTGGGTTAGACTTAAATGTGCTAGTCATATGCTTCATGATGCTCTCTTTGTGTTTCAATTCTTATCTTTTATGCGAGCATCATTCAAATCATCATGCCTACCTAAAAAGGCATTAAAGAAAAATGCTTGTTGGGAGACAACCCAACACTTTTACCTACTGTTTTTGTGTGTTCACATGATTATGCTACTGTAGTAATCATGTTTTATTGCTTTTGTTTCTATAAAGTGCCAAGTAAAGCCTTTGGATAGTGTGGATGATAGTTGACTTGAATCTATGCAAAAACAGAAAATTTTGCTTTCAGAAAAAAACATTGTTTAAATTTACTAGAGCGCCGAAAAAATCTGATTTCTTTACAGATGATTGGTATACACATGGTCTACCTGTTCCTAATTTTTTAGAATTTGTTGTGTTTCAGAAGTATGACTAATATTCTGATCTTTACGTACTGTTCTGTTTTTGACAGATTCTGTTTTCAATGCATAGTTTGCTTGTTTTCTAATTTCTATGGCTTATATTGCTCAATATAAATTGTGGAAATGATGAGGTACAATAGGCATTGTGTGAGAACAATTATGAATCTTGTCTTTGACAGTACCAAAGTGAATGGTTTGTCTTTATCATACTATCCCATCTCACGAAATTCTGTTAAGTTTTGTGTGATTGAAGTTTTCAAGTTTTGGGTGAGATATCGATATGAGGAGAATAAGGAGTGACAAGATCCTATGCTTGGGGATGCCCAAGGCACCCCAAGGGAATATTCAAGGAAGATCCAAGCAAGTAAGCTTGGGGATGCCCCGGAAGGCATCCCCTCTTTCGTCTCCAACATTATCAGTAACCTCACTTGGAGCTATATTTTTATTCGTCACATGATATGTGTTTTGCTTGGAGCGTCATTTTATTTTATTTTATTTTATTTGCTTTCTAATATTTAGAATAATGCTTTGCATCTTTTATTTCAATAAACATGTCAAGGATAGCCTTTACCATGCTTATTTTGCAAATCTATTTGTTGCTGTTTAAAAACAGAAAGTTTTCTGTCATTGTCTGAATTCTTATGGAAAGTCAGAACGTGATAAATCTTGAAATTTTTACACAATATGCTATGCTAAAATGTCTACAGTGTGGTAATTTTTCAGAATTGTTTTAGCTAGGGAAGTATGAGGAAAATTGCACTATTTACATACTGTACTGTTTTGGCAGATTGTTGTTATGTTTGCATTCTTTGCATATGTTTGCCTGTTTAATGATTCTATTTGAGGATAAGAGTATTAAATATGCAGAGGAATTTAGTATGCAATGTTGAATAACAATTTTAGTGATTTGCTATAGTAGAGAATGATATGGTTTTTGCATTGGTTTATACTAACTTATCTCATGAGTTCTTGTTGAGTTTTTTCTGGGTGAAGTTTTTAAGATTTAGGGAAACTGTGATATAAAAGGAATTAAGGAGAAACAAAAGCTCAACCTTGGGGATTCCCAAGGCATACCAAGATAATATTTCAAGAAGTCTCAAGCATCTAAGCTTGGGATGCCCCGGTAGGCATCCCACATTTCTTCAAGAATAATTATCGGTTAGTATCGGTTGATCCTAAGTTTTTGCTTCTTCACATGATGTGTGCTATTCTTAGAATGCCATTTTATTTTTTTCTTGTTGTTTTAATAAAATACTTAGACCTAAAATTTTTAAATAAGAGAGTCCTCAAATAGCTACCTATTTACTTAACTACTCGCTTGATCTTCCCTTATATCTTTTTGGAGTAGCTTGTCATTTACTCTTGTGCTTCACTTATATCCTATGAGTAAATTGTTGACCTCATTTTCAAGCATTGCAATACCGTTTTGTGCCCGTTTACTATTTGCTACCTTGCTGTTTTTATTTATTCAGATTATAAAAATATATTTCTACCATCCATATTACACTTTTATCATCATCTCTTCGCCGAACTAGTGCACCTATACAATTTGCCATTGTATTGGGTGTGTTGGGGACACAAGAGATTTCTTGTATTTGGTTGCAGGGTTGTTTGAGAGAGACCATCTTCATCCTACGCCTCCCACGGATTGATAAACCTTAGGTCATCCACTTGAGGGAAAATTGCTACTGTCCTATAAAACTCTGCGCTTGGAGACCCAACACGAGTCTACAAGAATAAAGTTGCATAGTAGACATCAAATACCTCAGTAGAGAAAGCCGAAAACTGACCGTCATGGCAAGCGAGAGCTGGTCGGTGATTCGGCGACTTAGTCTTATACTACCAATCGTTAGCGAGTTACTCTGTGATAAACGAGGGGCTAGTCTTCGTCCAGCCACGTGGAAAAGGCACCATAGACCGGATAGCCGCACACGCACCAGGGGCTAGTACTTAGCCCCGTAGTCAAACTCCTATGGCTAAGTGATAGTAATAAAGCCGCATAGTCTGATTACTTGGTTCACCACGCGGACACCTCCATTATGGACCAATATGTTGTACAAAGTGTGGTCACACGTTACGACGAACACCTCTGTAGCATCTACATGGGGCTGAAGCCGACGACTGGCAACTTTTAGAAATAGACGGCTGCACAGGAGGAAAAATCGCTTGAAACAAAAGGCGCCAACATAGATATATTACAATCATGGGTTCACAACATAGTTTTTACAACCCGAACACATCTAATCAAATATTACGCCCTTAGAACATTGGCCCTCTACAATTCGGGCCCCTTCTAGAACATCGTCGAAGTACCTCTCCGGCTTGATCTTTGCCTTCGGGCGGGCCAGCGGTCGCCACTTCGGTGGCCTTCATCTTTGCCCATTGCATCTTGACGCGGGTGAAGGCCATCCGGGCGCCCTCTATGCAGGCCGAACGCTTTATAGCATCGATCTGGGGCCGCGCATTGATCAGCCGCTTCACCAAACTAAAGTAGCTACTAGGAATCAGCTCGACCGGCCAGAGTTGGACTATTACCTCCTTCATGGCTAGGCCTGTCACCTGATGCAGCTTCGTCAGCTGCTTCAGCTGGTTGTCCAACAGCACCGGGTGTTCCGGCGCAAGATACTGCGACCAGAACAGCTTCTCGGTCGAGTTCCCCTCCTGAGCTCGGAAGAACTGCGTGGCATCGGCAACACTCTTCGGAAGATCCGCAAACGCGCCTGGAGAACTCCACACTCGTGTGAGCAAAGCATACCTCTGACCTCCAAAGGTACTTTGCAAGAGAAAGGCCTTACTAGACGCTATCTGCCTCGTCTGGTGGATCTCTTCACGAGCACTCCGGGACCCGATCCGCGCCTCTTTGGCATCATGGAGAGCCTTGGCGAGCTCGGACGACTGATCTGAAGTCTTCTGCTCTAAAGTTTCGCATTTGCTGATGGCATCCTTCAGCTTGTACTCGACTTCGTCCACCCAAGCTTCATGTTGGCGGCGGGCAGCTTGTTCGGTCTTCAGTTCAGCAGCCGCTTTGTCAGCGGCTGCCTTATTCGCCACCACCTCTTTCTTGGCCTGGGCGAGGGTGCCTTTGAGGGTCTCGACCTCGGCTGCGCTAGCTGTGATCATAATTAAAGCATTCCATGAGTTAAACCTCTAAACATACATATTTCTGACATAAAAATAAACTTCCTTTTAAAACATTATACGCATACCTTGCGTCTCGTCGAACCACTTATTAATGCGGTTGATTTCCTCATCGGCCACCTGAAGCTTCCGATTGAGTTCGGAAACTTCCGCGGCCTGGGCGGTTGCCGCCAACAGGGAAGCCTATTATGATAACAGCACAGTATGTTACTCTCCCAAATTCTATGTGGATCCTCTAACCGGTTTCTGTTAAACCGGACATACACTCAGGGGCTACTATCTGTACACAAGTATATTCATTTATATAAAAAAAATTTAGAGCATTACGTCGCATACCTCAAAGCCTGTCAGTAGGCTGGTGAAGGCTTCATGCAGTCCGCTCTTAGCAGACTGAACCTTTTCCACCACCGCACCCATCAGGGTGCGGTGCACCGCCATGATGGAAGCACGCTGCAGTGCTTCCTCCAAGGCGTTGGGCACCTCCAGATTAGTGGAGGCCACTAATGGAGCTGATGTTCCTCCCCCCTCTTTCGGAGGGGGCTGCTTATCTGATCCCGGAGCGGCGTTGGTCTCCGGAATGGTGTTCGGCTAGGCCTCGGATTGTTGGGGTTCCCTGCCGTCGGTTGTCATAGCGGTCGCCTCCCCTAGCTCTTCGGAGACCGAGGTATTAACCTCGGGCGCCTTCTCGACGGCCTTGCTCGCCCCCCTCGGTTAGGGGAGGTCCTTCGGGACAACACCTTGGTGTCCTCCATGGTGATAGGCGAGGAGGCTCGCGATGGCGTCTCACTCTCTGCCATTTCGGGTGGCAGAGAGTTCCCCTCCGATAATGGAGTTTGCGGGAGCTCGCTGGGAGGGCTGAAAGGCAAATGAAAAAGTAACTTATACAAGGAAAGCAGGAAGACTAAAGATAAACAAGTAAGTTTCTGAATACTTATGATCCGGCCAAGGGCTTCACCCTGGGAGGTCTCTTGGGGACTAGTTCGGAATTTGAGTCCGAACTGTCTAGGAGGGTCACTTTCCCTCTTTTGGGCGCCTCCCCCTTCTGTTCTTCGGAGGCCGCCCTCTTCTTCTGAATCCGGGATTTGGTCCAGGTGGGAGACATAGAGATATGCAAGATACATACGGATCTGAATGTTGCAGACCCGTTGACTAAGCCTCTTCCACGAGCAAAACATGATCAGCACCAAGACTCCATGGGTGTTAGAATCATTACTTTGTAATCTAGATTATTGACTCTAGTGCAAGTGGGAGACTGAAGGAAATATGCCCTAGAGGCAATAATAAAGTTATTATCTATTTCCTTATATCATGATAAATGTTTATTATTCATGCTAGAATTGTATTAACTGGAAACATAATACATGTGTGAATACATAGACAAACAGAGTGTCACTAGTATGCCTCTACTTGACTAGCTCATTAATCAAAGATGGTTATGTTTCCTAGCCATGTACAAAGAGTTGTTATTTGATTAACGAGATCACATCATTAGTTGAATGATCTGATTGACATGACCCATTCCATTAGCATAGCACCCGATCGTTTAGTATGTTGCTATTGCTTTTATCCATGACTTATACATGTTCCTTTAACTATGAGATTATGCAACTCCCGTTTACCATAGGAACACTTTGTGTGCTACCAAACGTCACAACGTAACTGGGTGATTATAAAGGTGCTCTACAGGTGTCTCCGAAGGTACATATTGGGTTGGCGTATTTCGAGATTAGGATTTGTCACTCCGATTGTCGGAGAGGTATCTCAGGGCCTTCTCGGTAATGCACATCACATAAAGCCTTGCAAGCATTGCAACCAATGAGTTAGTTGCGAGATGATGTATTACGGAACGAGTAAAGAGACTTGCCAGTAACGAGATTGAACTAGGTATTGGATACCGACGATCGAATCTCGGGCAAGTAACATACCGATGACAAAGGGAACAACGTATGTTGTTATGCGGTCTGACCGATAAAGATCTTCGTAGAATATGTAGGAGCCAATATGGGCATCCAGGTCCCGCTATTGGTTATTGATCGGAGACATGGCTCGGTCATGTCTACATTGTTCTCGAACCGTAGGGTTCGCACGCTTAACGTTACGATGACAGTTATTATGAGTTTATGCATTTTGATGTACCGAAGGAGTTCGGAGTCCCGGATGTGATCACGGACATGACGAGGAGTCTCGAAATGGTCGAGACGTAAAGAATGATATATTGGAAGCCTATGTTTGGACATCGGATGCATTCCAGGTGAAATCAGGATTTTACCGGAATACCGGGAGGGTTACCGGAACCCCCCGGGAGCATAATGGGCCAACATGGGCCTTGGAGGAGAGGTGAGAGGGCTGCCCTCATGGGTTGTGCACCTCCCCCCTTCCCCTAGTCCTATTAGGACTAGGAGAGGTCGGCGCCCCCTCTCTCTCTCTCCCCCTTGGAGAATCCTAGTCCAGCTAGGATTGGGGGAGGGGAATCCTACTCCCAGAGGGTGTAGGACTCTCCTGGCGCGCCAGGCTTGGCCGGCCAGCCCCTCCCCCTTGGCTCCTTTATATACGGGGGCAGGGGGCACCCCAAACACACACAAGTTGATCTACGGATCATTCCTTAGCCGTGTGCGGTGCCCCCTTCCACCAAATTCCACCTCGGTAATATCGTTGCAGTGCTTAGGCGAAGCCCTGCGCCGGTAACACATCAAGATCGTCACCACGCCGTCGTGCTGACGGAACTCTTCCCCGACGCTTTGCTGGATCGGAGCCCGGGGATCGTCATCGAGCTGAACGTGTGCCAAGAACTCGGAGGTGCCGGAGTAACGGTGCTGTGATCGGTTGGATCGCGAGGAGAACGTACGACTACTTCCTCTATGTTGTGTCAACGCTTCCGTTTCGGTCTACGAGGGTACATAGACAACACTCTCCCTTCTCGTTGCTATGCATCACCATGATCTTGCGTGTGCGTAGGAAATTTTTTGAAATTACTACGTTCCCCAACAGTGGCATCAGAGCCTAGGTTTTTATGGTTTGATGTTATTTGCACGAGTAGAACACAAGTGAGTTGTGGACGATACAAGTCATACTGCCTACCAGCATGTCATACTTTGGTTCAGCGGTATTGTTGGACGAGACGATCCGGACCAACCTTACGCGTACTCTTACGCGAGACCGGTTCCCTCGACGTGCTTTGCACATAGATGGCTTGCGGAAGACTGTCTCTCCAACTTTAGTTGAACCGAGTGTGGCTACGCCCGGTCCTGGAGAAGGTTAAAACGGAGTCTATTTGACAAACTATCGTTGTGGTTTTAATGCGTAGGTAAGATGAGTTCTTGCTTAAGCCCGTAGCAGCCACGTAAAACTTGCAACAACAAAGTAGAGGACGTCTAACTTGTTTTTGCAGGGCATGTTGTGATGTGATATGGTCAAGTCATGATGCTAAAATTTTATTGTATGAGATGATCATGTTTTGTAACCGAGTTATCGGCAACTGGCAGGAGCCATATGGTTGTCGCTTTATTGTATGCAATGCAATCGCGATGTAATGTTTTACTTTATTACTAAGCGGTAGTGATAGTCGTGGAAGCATAAGATTGGCGAGACGACAACGATGCTACGATGGAGATCAAGGTGTCGCGCCGGTGACGATGGTGATCATGACGGTGCTTCGAAGATGGAGATCACAAGCACGAGATGATGATGGCCATATCATATCACTTATATTGATTGCATGTGATGTTTATCTTTTTATGCATCTTATCTTGCTTTGATTGACGGTAGCATTATAAGATGATCTCTCACTAAATTATCAAGAAGTGTTCTCCCTGAGTATGCACCGTTGCGAAAGTTCTTCGTGCTGAGACACCACGTGATGATCGGGTGTGATAGGCTCTACGTTCAAATACAACGGGTGCAAAACAGTTGCACACGCGGAATACTCAGGTTATACTTGACGAGCCTAGCATATAACAGATATGGCCTCGGAACACGGAGACCGAAAGGTCGAGCGTGAATCATATAGTAGATATGATCAACATAGTGATGTTCACCATTGAAACTACTCCATCTCACGTGATGATCGGACATGGTTTAGTTGATTTGGATCACGTGATCACTTAGAGGATTAGAGGGATATCTATCTAAGTGGGAGTTCTTAAGTAATATGATTAATTGAACTTAAATTTATCATGAACTTAGTACCTGATAGTATCTTGCTTGTCTATGTTGTGTAGATAGATGGCTCGTGTTGTTGTTCCGTTGAATTTTAATGCGTTCCTTGAGAAAGCAAAGTTGAAAGATGATGGTAGCAATTACACGGACTGGGTCCGTAACTTGAGGATTATCCTCATTGCTGCACAGAAGAATTACGTCCTGGAAGCACCGCTAGGTGCCAGGCCTGGTGCAAGAGCTACACCAGATGTTGTGAACGTCTGGCAAAGCAAAGCTGATGACTACTCTATAGTTCAGTGTGCCATGCTTTACGGCTTAGAACCGGGACTTCAACGACGTTTTGAACACCATGGAGCATATGAGATGTTCCAGGAGTTGAAGTTAATATTTCAAGCAAATGCCCGGATTGAGAGATATGAAATCTCCAATAAGTTCTATAGCTGTAAAATGGAGGAGAATGGTTCTGTCAGTGAGCATATACTCAGAATGTCTGGGTATAACAATCACTTGATTCAACTGGGAGTTAATCTTCCGGATGATTGCGTCATTGACAGAATTCTCCAATCACTGCCACCAAGCTACAAGAGCTTCGTGATGAACTATAATATGCAAGGGATGACCAAAACTATGCCCGAGCTCTTCGCGATGCTGAAAGCCGCGGAGGTAGAAATCAAAAAGGAGCATCAAGTGTTGATGGTTAACAAAACCACTAGTTTCAAGAAAAAGGGCAAAGGGAAGAAAAAGGGGAACTTCAAAAAGAAAAGCAAGCAAGTTGCTAATCAAGAGAAGAAACCCAAGTCTGGACCTAAGCCTGAAACTGAGTGCTTCTATTGCAAGCAGATTGGTCACTGGAAGCGGAACTGCCCCAAGTATTTGGCGGATAAGAAGGATGGAAAGGTTAACAAAGGTATATATGATATACATGTTATTGATGTGTACCTTACTAATTCTCGCAGTAGCACCTGGGTATTTGATACTGGTTCTGTTGCTAATATTTGCAACTCAAAACAGGGGCTACGGATTAAGCGAAGATTGGCTAAGGACGAGGTGACGATGCGCGTGGGAAATGGTTCCAAAGTCGATGTGATCGCGGTCGGCACGCTACCTCTACATCTACCTTCGGGATTAATATTAGATCTAAATAATTGTTATTTAGTACCAGCGTTGAGCATGAACATTATATCTGGATCTTGTTTGATGCGAGACGGTTATTCATTTAAATCAGAGAATAATGGTTGTTCTATTTATATGAGTAATATCTTTTATGGTCATGCACCATTAAAGAATGGTTTGTTCTTACTTAATCTCGATAGTAGTAATACACATATTCATAATGTTGAAGCCAAAAGATGCAGAGTTGATAATGATAGTGCAACTTATTTGTGGCACTGCCGTTTAGGTCATATCGGTGTAAAACGCATGAAGAAACTCCATACTGATGGACTTTTGGAGTCACTTGATTATGAATCACTTGGCACTTGCGAACCGTGCCTTATGGGCAAGATGACTAAAACACCGTTCTCCGGTAATGTGGAGAGAGCAACAGATTTATTGGAAATCATACATACTGATGTATGTGGTCCAATGAATGTTGAGGCTCGTGGCGGATATCGTTATTTTCTCACCTTCACTGATGATTTAAGCAGATATGGGTATATCTACTTAATGAAACACAAGTCTGAAACATTTGAAAAGTTCAAAGAATTTCAGAGTGAAGTAGAAAATCATCGTAACAAGAAAATAAAGTTTCTACGATCTGATCGTGGAGGAGAATATTTGAGTTACGAGTTTGGTCTGCATTTGAAACAATGCGGAATAGTTTCGCAACTCACGCCACCCGGAACACCACAACGTAATGGTGTGTCCGAACGTCGTAATCATACTTTACTGGATATGGTACGATCTATGATGTCTCTTACCGATTTACCGCTATCGTTTTGGGGTTATGCTTTAGAGACGGCCGCATTCACGTTAAATAGGGCACCATCAAAATCCGTTGAGACGACGCCTTATGAACTGTGGTTTAGCAAGAAACCAAAGTTGTCGTTTCTTAAAGTTTGGGGCTGCGATGCTTATGTGAAAAAGCTTCAACCTGATAAGCTCGAACCCAAATCGGAAAAATGTGTCTTCATAGGATACCCAAAGGAGACTGTTGGGTATACCTTCTATCACAGATCCGAAGGCAAAAATTTTGTTGCTAAAGTCGGAAACTTTCTAGAGAAGGAGTTTCTCTCGAAAGAAGTGAGTGGGAGGAAAGTAGAACTTGATGAGATAACAGTATCTACTCCCTTATTGAGAAGTAGTACATCACAGAAATCTGTTTCTGTGACACCTACATCAAATAGGGAGGAAGCTAATGATAATAATCATGAAACTTCAGATCAAGTTTCTACTGAACTTCGTAGATCAACCAGAGTAAGATCCGCACCAGAGTGGTACGGTAATCCTATTTTGGAAGTCATGTTACTAGACCATGATGAACCTACGAACTATGAAGAAGCGATGGTGAGCCCAGATTCCGCAAAGTGGCTTGAGGCCATGAAATCTGAGATGGGATCCATGTATGAGAACAAAGTGTGGACTTTGGTTGACTTGCCCGATGATCGGCAAGCAATTGAGAATAAATGGATTTTTAAGAAGAAGACTGACGCTGATGGTAATGTTACTGTCTATAAAGCTCGACTTGTTGCAAAAGGTTTTCGACAAGTTCAAGGGATTGACTACGATGAGACTTTCTCACCCGTAGCGATGCTTAAGTCTGTCCGAATCATGTTAGCAATTGCCGCATTTTATGATTATGAAATTTGGCAAATGGATGTCAAAACTGCATTCCTGAATGGATTTCTGGAAGAAGAGTTGTATATGATGCAACCAGAAGGTTTTGTCGATCCAAAGGGAGCTAACAAAGTGTGCAAGCTCCAGCGATCCATTTATGGACTGGTGCAAGCCTCTCGGAGTTGGAATAAAAGCTTTGATAGTGTGATCAAAGCATTTGGTTTTATACAGACTTTTGGAGAAGCCTGTATTTACAAGAAAGTGAGTGGGAGCTCTGTAGCATTTCTGATATTATATGTGGATGACATATTGCTGATCGGAAATAATATAGAATTTCTAGATAGCATAAAGGGATACTTGAATAAGAGTTTTTCAATGAAAGACCTCGGTGAAGCTGCTTACATATTGGGCATTAAGATCTATAGAGATAGATCAAGACGCTTAATAGGACTTTCACAAAGCACATACCTTGACAAAGTTTTGAAAAAGTTCAAAATGGATCAGGCAAAGAAAGGATTCTTGCCTGTGGCACAAGGTGTGAAATTGAGTAAGACTCAATGCCCGACCACCGCAGAAGATAGAGAGAAAATGAAAAATGTTCCCTATGCTTCAGCCATAGGCTCTATCATGTATGCAATGATGTGTGCCTTGCTGTAAGTTTAGCAGGCAGGTACCAAAGTAATCCAGGAGTGGATCACTGGACAGCGGTCAAGAACATCCTTAAGTACTTGAGAAGGACTAAGGATATGTTTCTCATTTATGGAGGTGACAAAGAGCTCGTCGTAAACGGTTATGTCGATGCAAGCTTTGACACTGATCCGGACGATTCTAAATCGCAAACCGGATACGTATTTACATTAAACGGTGGAGCTGTCAGTTGGTGCAGTTCTAAACAAAGCGTCGTGGCGGGATCTACATGTGAAGCTGAGTACATAGCCGCTTCAGAAGCAGCTAATGAAGGAGTCTGGATGAAGGAGTTCATATCCGATCTAGGTGTTGTACCTAGCGTATCGGGTCCAATGAAAATCTTTTGTGACAATACTGGTGCAATTGCCTTGGCAAAGGAATCCAGATTTCACAAAAGAACCAAACACATCAAAAGACGCTTCAACTCCATCCGGGATTTGGTCCAGGTGGGAGACATAGAGATATGCAAGATACATACGGATCTGAATGTTGCAGACCCGTTGACTAAGCCTCTTCCACGAGCAAAACATGATCAGCACCAAGACTCCATGGGTGTTAGAATCATTACTTTGTAATCTAGATTATTGACTCTAGTGCAAGTGGGAGACTGAAGGAAATATGCCCTAGAGGCAATAATAAAGTTATTATCTATTTCCTTATATCATGATAAATGTTTATTATTCATGCTAGAATTGTATTAACTGGAAACATAATACATGTGTGAATACATAGACAAACAGAGTGTCACTAGTATGCCTCTACTTGACTAGCTCATTAATCAAAGATGGTTATGTTTCCTAGCCATGTACAAAGAGTTGTTATTTGATTAACGAGATCACATCATTAGTTGAATGATCTGATTGACATGACCCATTCCATTAGCATAGCACCCGATCGTTTAGTATGTTGCTATTGCTTTTATCCATGACTTATACATGTTCCTTTAACTATGAGATTATGCAACTCCCGTTTACCATAGGAACACTTTGTGTGCTACCAAACGTCACAACGTAACTGGGTGATTATAAAGGTGCTCTACAGGTGTCTCCGAAGGTACATATTGGGTTGGCGTATTTCGAGATTAGGATTTGTCACTCCGATTGTCGGAGAGGTATCTCAGGGCCTTCTCGGTAATGCACATCACATAAAGCCTTGCAAGCATTGCAACCAATGAGTTAGTTGCGAGATGATGTATTACGGAACGAGTAAAGAGACTTGCCAGTAACGAGATTGAACTAGGTATTGGATACCGACGATCGAATCTCGGGCAAGTAACATACCGATGACAAAGGGAACAACGTATGTTGTTATGCGGTCTGACCGATAAAGATCTTCGTAGAATATGTAGGAGCCAATATGGGCATCCAGGTCCCGCTATTGGTTATTGACCGGAGACGTGTCTCGGTCATGTCTACATTGTTCTCGAACCGTAGGGTCCGCACGCTTAACGTTACGATGACAGTTATTATGAGTTTATGCATTTTGATGTACCGAAGGAGTTCGGAGTCCCGGATGTGATCACGGACATGACGAGGAGTCTCGAAATGGTCGAGACGTAAAGAATGATATATTGGAAGCCTATGTTTGGACATCGGATGCATTCCAGGTGAAATCAGGATTTTACCGGAATACCGGGAGGGTTACCGGAACCCCCCGGGAGCATAATGGGCCAACATGGGCCTTGGAGGAGAGGTGAGAGGGCTGCCCTCATGGGCTGTGCGCCTCCCCCCTTCCCCTAGTCCTATTAGGACTAGGAGAGGTGGGCGCCCCCTCTCTCTCTCTCTCCCCCTTGGAGAATCCTAGTCCAACTAGGATTGGGGGGGGGGAATCCTACTCCCAGAGGGAGTAGGACTCTCCTGGCGCGCCAGGCTTGGCCGGCCAGCCCCTCCCCCTTGGCTCCTTTATATACGGGGGCAGGGGGCACCCCAAACACACACAAGTTGATCTACGGATCGTTCCTTAGCCGTGTGCGGTGCCCCCTTCCACCAAATTCCACCTCGGTAATATCGTTGCAGTGCTTAGGCGAAGCCCTGCGCCGGTAACACATCAAGATCGTCACCATGCCGTCGTGCTGACGGAACTCTTACCCGACGCTTTGCTGGATCGGAGCCCGGGGATCGTCATCGAGCTGAACGTGTGCCAAGAACTCGGAGGTGCCGGAGTAACGGTGCTGTGATCGGTTGGATCGCGAGGAGAACGTACGACTACTTCCTCTATGTTGTGTCAACGCTTCCGGTTCAGTCTACGAGGGTACATAGACAACACTCTCCCTTCTCGTTGCTATGCATCACCATGATCTTGCGTGTGCGTAGGAAATTTTTTGAAATTACTACGTTCCCCAACAGTGGCATCAGAGCCTAGGTTTTTATGGTTTGATGTTATTTGCACGAGTAGAACACAAGTGAGTTGTGGACGATACAAGTCATACTGCCTACCAGCATGTCATACTTTGGTTCAGCGGTATTGTTGGACGAGACGATCCGGACCAACCTTACGCGTACTCTTACGCGAGACCGGTTCCCTCGACGTGCTTTGCACATAGATGGCTTGCGGAAGACTGTCTCTCCAACTTTAGTTGAACCGAGTGTGGCTACGCCCGGTCCTGGAGAAGGTTAAAACGGAGTCTATTTGACAAACTATCGTTGTGGTTTTAATGCGTAGGTAAGATGAGTTCTTGCTTAAGCCCGTAGCAGCCACGTAAAACTTGCAACAACAAAGTAGAGGACGTCTAACTTGTTTTTGCAGGGCATGTTGTGATGTGATATGGTCAAGACATGATGCTAAAATTTTATTGTATGAGATGATCATGTTTTGTAACCGAGTTATCGGCAACTGGCAGGAGCCATATGGTTGTCGCTTTATTGTATGCAATGCAATCGCGATGTAATGTTTTACTTTATTACTAAGCGGTAGTGATAGTCGTGGAAGCATAAGATTGGCGAGACGACAACGATGCTACGATGGAGATCAAGGTGTCGCGCCGGTGACGATGGTGATCATGACGGTGCTTCGAAGATGGAGATCACAAGCACGAGATGATGATGGCCATATCATATCACTTATATTGATTGCATGTGATGTTTATCTTTTTATGCATCTTATCTTGCTTTGATTGACGGTAGCATTATAAGATGATCTCTCACTAAATTATCAAGAAGTGTTCTCCCTGAGTATGCACCATTGCGAAAGTTCTTCATGCTGAGACACCACGTGATGATCGGGTGTGATAGGCTCTACGTTCAAATACAACGGGTGCAAAACAGTTGCACACGCGGAATACTCAGGTTATACTTGACGAGCCTAGCATATAACAGATATGGCCTCGGAACACGGAGACCGAAAGGTCGAGCGTGAATCATATAGTAGATATGATCAACATAGTGATGTTCACCATTGAAACTACTCCATCTCACGTGATGATCGGACATGGTTTAGTTGATTTGGATCACGTGATCACTTAGAGGATTAGAGGGATATCTATCTAAGTGGGAGTTCTTAAGTAATATGATTAATTGAACTTAAATTTATCATGAACTTAGTACCTGATAGTATCTTGCTTGTCTATGTTGTGTAGATAGATGGCTCGTGTTGTTGTTCCGTTGAATTTTAATGCGTTCCTTGAGAAAGCAAAGTTGAAAGATGATGGTAGCAATTACACGGACTGGGTCCGTAACTTGAGGATTATCCTCATTGCTGCACAGAAGAATTACGTCCTGGAAGCACCGCTAGGTGCCAGGCCTGGTGCAAGAGCTACACCAGATGTTGTGAACGTCTGGCAAAGCAAAGCTGATGACTACTCTATAGTTCAGTGTGCCATGCTTTACGGCTTAGAACCGGGACTTCAACGACGTTTTGAACACCATGGAGCATATGAGATGTTCCAGGAGTTGAAGTTAATATTTCAAGCAAATGCCCGGATTGAGAGATATGAAATCTCCAATAAGTTCTATAGCTGTAAAATGGAGGAGAATGGTTCTGTCAGTGAGCATATACTCAGAATGTCTGGGTATAACAATCACTTGATTCAACTGGGAGTTAATCTTCCGGATGATTGCGTCATTGACAGAATTCTCCAATCACTGCCACCAAGCTACAAGAGCTTCGTGATGAACTATAATATGCAAGGGATGACCAAAACTATGCCCGAGCTCTTCGCGATGCTGAAAGCCGCGGAGGTAGAAATCAAAAAGGAGCATCAAGTGTTGATGGTTAACAAAACCACTAGTTTCAAGAAAAAGGGCAAAGGGAAGAAAAAGGGGAACTTCAAAAAGAAAAGCAAGCAAGTTGCTAATCAAGAGAAGAAACCCAAGTCTGGACCTAAGCCTGAAACTGAGTGCTTCTATTGCAAGCAGATTGGTCACTGGAAGCGGAACTGCCCCAAGTATTTGGCGGATAAGAAGGATGGAAAGGTTAACAAAGGTATATATGATATACATGTTATTGATGTGTACCTTACTAATTCTCGCAGTAGCACCTGGGTATTTGATACTGGTTCTGTTGCTAATATTTGCAACTCAAAACAGGGGCTACGGATTAAGCGAAGATTGGCTAAGGACGAGGTGACGATGCGCGTGGGAAATGGTTCCAAAGTCGATGTGATCGCGGTCGGCACGCTACCTCTACATCTACCTTCGGGATTAATATTAGATCTAAATAATTGTTATTTAGTACCAGCGTTGAGCATGAACATTATATCTGGATCTTGTTTGATGCGAGACGGTTATTCATTTAAATCAGAGAATAATGGTTGTTCTATTTATATGAGTAATATCTTTTATGGTCATGCACCATTAAAGAATGGTTTGTTCTTACTTAATCTCGATAGTAGTAATACACATATTCATAATGTTGAAGCCAAAAGATGCAGAGTTGATAATGATAGTGCAACTTATTTGTGGCACTGCCGTTTAGGTCATATCGGTGTAAAACGCATGAAGAAACTCCATACTGATGGACTTTTGGAGTCACTTGATTATGAATCACTTGGCACTTGCGAACCGTGCCTTATGGGCAAGATGACTAAAACACCGTTCTCCGGTAATGTGGAGAGAGCAACAGATTTATTGGAAATCATACATACTGATGTATGTGGTCCAATGAATGTTGAGGCTCGTGGCGGATATCGTTATTTTCTCACCTTCACTGATGATTTAAGCAGATATGGGTATATCTACTTAATGAAACACAAGTCTGAAACATTTGAAAAGTTCAAAGAATTTCAGAGTGAAGTAGAAAATCATCGTAACAAGAAAATAAAGTTTCTACGATCTGATCGTGGAGGAGAATATTTGAGTTACGAGTTTGGTCTGCATTTGAAACAATGCGGAATAGTTTCGCAACTCACGCCACCCGGAACACCACAACGTAATGGTGTGTCCGAACGTCGTAATCATACTTTACTGGATATGGTACGATCTATGATGTCTCTTACCGATTTACCGCTATCGTTTTGGGGTTATGCTTTAGAGACGGCCGCATTCACGTTAAATAGGGCACCATCAAAATCCGTTGAGACGACGCCTTATGAACTGTGGTTTAGCAAGAAACCAAAGTTGTCGTTTCTTAAAGTTTGGGGCTGCGATGCTTATGTGAAAAAGCTTCAACCTGATAAGCTCGAACCCAAATCGGAAAAATGTGTCTTCATAGGATACCCAAAGGAGACTGTTGGGTATACCTTCTATCACAGATCCGAAGGCAAAAATTTTGTTGCTAAAGTTGGAAACTTTCTAGAGAAGGAGTTTCTCTCGAAAGAAGTGAGTGGGAGGAAAGTAGAACTTGATGAGATAACAGTATCTACTCCCTTATTGAGAAGTAGTACATCACAGAAATCTGTTTCTGTGACACCTACATCAAATAGGGAGGAAGCTAATGATAATAATCATGAAACTTCAGATCAAGTTTCTACTGAACTTCGTAGATCAACCAGAGTAAGATCCGCACCAGAGTGGTACGGTAATCCTATTTTGGAAGTCATGTTACTAGACCATGATGAACCTACGAACTATGAAGAAGCGATGGTGAGCCCAGATTCCGCAAAGTGGCTTGAGGCCATGAAATCTGAGATGGGATCCATGTATGAGAACAAAGTGTGGACTTTGGTTGACTTGCCCGATGATCGGCAAGCAATTGAGAATAAATGGATTTTTAAGAAGAAGACTGACGCTGATGGTAATGTTACTGTCTATAAAGCTCGACTTGTTGCAAAAGGTTTTCGACAAGTTCAAGGGATTGACTACAATGAGACTTTCTCACCCGTAGCGATGCTTAAGTCTGTCCGAATCATGTTAGCAATTGCCGCATTTTATGATTATGAAATTTGGCAAATGGATGTCAAAACTGCATTCCTGAATGGATTTCTGGAAGAAGAGTTGTATATGATGCAACCAGAAGGTTTTGTCGATCCAAAGGGAGCTAACAAAGTGTGCAAGCTCCAGCGATCCATTTATGGACTGGTGCAAGCCTCTCGGAGTTGGAATAAAAGCTTTGATAGTGTGATCAAAGCATTTGGTTTTATACAGACTTTTGGAGAAGCCTGTATTTACAAGAAAGTGAGTGGGAGCTCTGTAGCATTTCTGATATTATATGTGGATGACATATTGCTGATCGGAAATAATATAGAATTTCTAGATAGCATAAAGGGATACTTGAATAAGAGTTTTTCAATGAAAGACCTCGGTGAAGCTGCTTACATATTGGGCATTAAGATCTATAGAGATAGATCAAGACGCTTAATAGGACTTTCACAAAGCACATACCTTGACAAAGTTTTGAAAAAGTTCAAAATGGATCAGGCAAAGAAAGGATTCTTGCCTGTGGCACAAGGTGTGAAATTGAGTAAGACTCAATGCCCGACCACCGCAGAAGATAGAGAGAAAATGAAAAATGTTCCCTATGCTTCAGCCATAGGCTCTATCATGTATGCAATGATGTGTGCCTTGCTGTAAGTTTAGCAGGCAGGTACCAAAGTAATCCAGGAGTGGATCACTGGACAGCGGTCAAGAACATCCTTAAGTACTTGAGAAGGACTAAGGATATGTTTCTCATTTATGGAGGTGACAAAGAGCTCGTCGTAAACGGTTATGTCGATGCAAGCTTTGACACTGATCCGGACGATTCTAAATCGCAAACCGGATACGTATTTACATTAAACGGTGGAGCTGTCAGTTGGTGCAGTTCTAAACAAAGCGTCGTGGCGGGATCTACATGTGAAGCTGAGTACATAGCCGCTTCAGAAGCAGCTAATGAAGGAGTCTGGATGAAGGAGTTCATATCCGATCTAGGTGTTGTACCTAGCGTATCGGGTCCAATGAAAATCTTTTGTGACAATACTGGTGCAATTGCCTTGGCAAAGGAATCCAGATTTCACAAAAGAACCAAACACATCAAAAGACGCTTCAACTCCATCCGGGATTTGGTCCAGGTGGGAGACATAGAGATATGCAAGATACATACGGATTTGAATGTTGCAGACCCGTTGACTAAGCCTCTTCCACGAGCAAAACATGATCAGCACCAAGACTCCATGGGTGTTAGAATCATTACTTTGTAATCTAGATTATTGACTCTAGTGCAAGTGGGAGACTGAAGGAAATATGCCCTAGAGGCAATAATAAAGTTATTATCTATTTCCTTATATCATGATAAATGTTTATTATTCATGCTAGAATTGTATTAACTGGAAACATAATACATGTGTGAATACATAGACAAACAGAGTGTCACTAGTATGCCTCTACTTGACTAGCTCATTAATCAAAGATGGTTATGTTTCCTAGCCATGTACAAAGAGTTGTTATTTGATTAACGAGATCACATCATTAGTTGAATGATCTGATTGACATGACCCATTCCATTAGCATAGCACCCGATCGTTTAGTATGTTGCTATTGCTTTTATCCATGACTTATACATGTTCCTTTAACTATGAGATTATGCAACTCCCGTTTACCATAGGAACACTTTGTGTGCTACCAAACGTCACAACGTAACTGGGTGATTATAAAGGTGCTCTACAGGTGTCTCCGAAGGTACATATTGGGTTGGCGTATTTCGAGATTAGGATTTGTCACTCCGATTGTCGGAGAGGTATCTCAGGGCCTTCTCGGTAATGCACATCACATAAAGCCTTGCAAGCATTGCAACCAATGAGTTAGTTGCGAGATGATGTATTACGGAACGAGTAAAGAGACTTGCCAGTAACGAGATTGAACTAGGTATTGGATACCGACGATCGAATCTCGGGCAAGTAACATACCGATGACAAAGGGAACAACGTATGTTGTTATGCGGTCTGACCGATAAAGATCTTCGTAGAATATGTAGGAGCCAATATGGGCATCCAGGTCCCGCTATTGGTTATTGACCGGAGACGTGTCTCGGTCATGTCTACATTGTTCTCGAACCGTAGGGTCCGCACGCTTAACGTTACGATGACAGTTATTATGAGTTTATGCATTTTGATGTACCGAAGGAGTTCGGAGTCCCGGATGTGATCACGGACATGACTAGGAGTCTCGAAATGGTCGAGACGTAAAGAATGATATATTGGAAGCCTATGTTTGGACATCGGATGCATTCCAGGTGAAATCAGGATTTTATCGGAATACCGGGAGGGTTACCGGAACCCCCGGGGAGCATAATGGGCCAACATGGGCCTTGGAGGAGAGGTGAGAGGGCTGCCCTCATGGGCTGTGCGCCTCCCCCCTTCCCCTAGTCCTATTAGGACTAGGAGAGGTGGGCGCCCCCTCTCTCTCTCTCCCCCCCTTGGAGAATCCTAGTCCAACTAGGATTGGCGGGGGGGAATCCTACTCCCAGAGGGAGTAGGACTCTCCTGGCGCGCCAGGCTTGGCCGGCCAGCCCCTCCCCCTTGGCTCCTTTATATACGGGGGCAGGGGGCACCCCAAAGACACACAAGTTGATCTACGGATCGTTCCTTAGCCGTGTGCGGTGCCCCCTTCCACCAAATTCCACCTCGGTAATATCGTTGCAGTGCTTAGGCGAAGCCCTGCGCCGGTAACACATCAAGATCGTCACCACGCCGTCGTGCTGACGGAACTCTTCCCCGACGCTTTGCTGGACCGGAGCCCGGGGATCGTCATCGAGCTGAACGTGTGCCAAGAACTCGGAGGTGCCGGAGTAACGGTGCTGTGATCGGTTGGATCGCGAGGAGAACGTACGACTACTTCCTCTATGTTGTGTCAACGCTTCCGTTTCGGTCTACGAGGGTACGTAGACAACACTCTCCCTTCTCGTTGCTATGCATCACCATGATCTTGCGTGTGCGTAGGAAATTTTTTGAAATTACTACGTTCCCCAACAGGGGTGTGGCCGGGTTCTCCGGTAGCGGCGCCAGACAGTTGATCCGCTCCGCTTTTGCCGTCCAGCCCTGTATGGAAGGCGAATAATATAATCTTCATTATATCTGAAGTATTGACCGAATAAGTCTTCGGAAAAGAATATGCTTACCGCTGAGGCCGGATTCTCGTTGTCGAGTCCGATGTCCTCGGTCTTCATCGGACAACTTTTCTGGGCCTTGAAAAGCTGCTTCCATATATCTTCATGCATGGTGCTGATGAAGCGCTTCAAGGTCCGTGGTTCCTCCGGATTGAACTCCCACATGGGGGAGGCCCGGAGTTGGCAGGGGAGTATACGGCGGAAGAGCATCACTTGAATCACTATGTGAGACCAGTGTTCGTACCCAACACGCTGGAGATGTGCTTCTGTATCATCTTCACCTCCGTTTGGGACCCCCAATCGAGGCCCTTGGCATCCCATGATGTGAGTCTTGTGGGGGGTCCGGATCTGAAATCGGGCGTGACCGCCCCTTAGCGTCGCGGGGTTCGTTGATGTAGAACCCCTCCTGCTGCCACACCTTGACAGTCTCAACAAATGCCCCTTTGGGACAGACGGCGTTGGGGAGCTTGCTTGCCATAGCCCCACCGCAGTCCGCATGCTGACCATCGACCACCTTTGGCTTCAGATTGAAGACCTTGAGCCACAGGCTGAAGTGTGGGGGGATGCGGAGGAGAGCCTCACACATGACGATAAATGCCAATATGTGGAGGAAGGAATTTGGGGCTAGATCATGGAAATCTAGCCCGTAGTAGAACATGAGGCCCCAGACGAAGGGGTGGAGGGGAAACCCTGGCCCTCAGAGGAAATGGGGGATGAACACAACCCTCTCACCAGGCTCTAGAGTAGGATGACCTGATCTTTGTCAGGGAGCCTGTGCGCAATATCCGCGGACAGATAGCCCGCGCTCCGGAGATCCTTGATGTCCTTCTCGGTGACGAAGGAGGCCTCCCACTTTCCCTTTGAACCGGACCCGGCCATCGCTGGGAAGGGTGGCGGCGGTGGGAAATATCAAAGTTTTGGGGCGCTTGAGCTTGGAGGTTGGAAGGCAGGAGCTAGAAGAAGGTGTGGGGAAAAAGGAGGGATCTTTATCCTCCTATAGACGGTGAAAATACCAAACGTCCCCCTCTCAAGCCATAAAACTTTCCTGCTCCCAATGAGATCATGCGTAGGGTACGGTTGGGTTACCCAAACCACATTGATGAGAATCCCGCAATGGGCGGGCACGACCTCTGTTTTGACAAGACGTGCCAATGGAGGCTAAGCCTCGAAATGCAAAATAGGAGGCGTGAAAATGGTTCAAAATATTAAAGAGTCAAGTGTGACGCTTCGCCAAAAAACTTGCCAGTAAAAGACATTGTTCTTGTTTTTGACATCTTGCCTTTGTGGCTAAGGGTTGTATTGATTGTGCAGAGCCGGACATAGTTCCTTTATACGGGAAGTTATCTTGAAATATTCAGGAGAAGGAACCCGCCTTGCAATGCCGAAGATAATCCGCGTGTCGAACACATCGTCATCGAAGACTGGCTCAGGGGCTACTGAGGGAGTCCTGGATTAGGGGGTCCTCGAGTGTCCGGACTATTTTATATGGGCCAGACAAATGGGCCGTGAAGATAAAGCGGAAGACTATCCCCCGTATCCGGGTAGGACTCCTATGTGCGTGGACGGCAAGTTTGGTGTCCGGATATATTTTTTCCTTCCTCTGCAAACCGACTCTGTACAACCCTAGGCCCCTCCGGTGTGTATACAAACCGAAGGGTTTTAGTCCATGGAGGCTATCAGAATAATCATAGGCTAGACAGCTAGGGTTTAGCCATTATGATCTCGAGGTAGATCAACTCTTGCAACCCATATACTCATAGAATACAATCAAGCAGGACGTAGGGTTTTACCTCCTTTAAGAGGGCCCGAACCTGGGTAAACATCGTGTCCCCCTCGTCCCTTTTTACCATTGATCCTCAGACACATAGTTCGGGACCCCCTACCCGAGATCTGCCGGCTTTGACACCGACACTACAGCCGTACTAAGCAAAATAAGATGCATAAAAGATAAACATCACATGCAATCAAAATATGTGACATGATATGGCCATCATCATCTTGTGCTTTTGATCTCCATCTCAAAAGCATCATCATGATCTCCATCGTCACCGTCTCGACACCTTGATCTCCATCGTTACGTTGTGGTCGTCTCGCCAACTATTGCTTCTACAACTATCACTAATGCATAGCAACAAAGTAAAGCAATTACATGGCGTTTGCATTTCATACAATAAAGAGACAACCATAAGGCTCCTGCCGGTTGCCGATAACTTACAAAACATGATCATCTCATACAATAACATATATCACATCATGTCTTGACCATATCACATCACAACATACCCTGCAAAAACAAGTTAGACATCCTCTACTTTGTAGTTGCAAGTTTTACGTGGCTGCTACGGCCTTCTAGCAAGAATCATTCTTACCTACGCATAAAACCACAACGATGTTTCGTCAAGTTTGCTGTTTTAACCTTCTTCAAGGACCGTCTGCAGTCAAATTTGATTCAACTAAAGTAGGAGAAACAAACACCCGCCAGCCACCTTTATGCAAAACTAGTTGCATGTCTGTCGGTGGAACCGCTCTCATGTGCGTGGACATGTAAGGTTGGTCCGGGCTGCTTCATCCCACAATACCGCCGAATCAAAATAAGACGTTGGTGGTAAGCAGTATGACTATCACCACCCACAACTCTTTGTGTTCTACTCGTTCATATCATCTACACATAGACCTGGCTCGTGATGCCACTGTTGGGAATCGTTGCATGGAAAACAAAACAAATTCTACGCACACGCAATGATCTATCAATGGACATGCATAGAAACGAGGGAGAGAGTGTGTCTACGTACCCTCGTAGACCGTAAGCAGAAGCGTTTCTCAACACGGTTGATGTAGTCAAACTTCTTTGCCCTTCAACTGATCAAGTACCGAATGCACGACACCTCCGCTTCTGCACACATTTAGCTCGGTGACGTCCTCCGCCTTCTTGATCCAGCAAGACGGCGAGGTAGTAGATGAGCGGCGTGGTGGCAGTGATGGTGATGTGATCTCCGCAGGGCTTCGCCTAAGCACTACGAAAATATGACCGAGGGAGTAAACGGTGGACGGGGGTGCCGCACACAGCTAAGACAATGTTTTTCTCCTGTGGTGCCCCCTACCCATGTATATATAGGTGGGAGGGGAGGAAGCATCCCCTAGGGCGCCCCAAGAGACCTGGCGGCAGCCCTAGGGTTGTTGCCTTTCCCTACGGCCCCCTTTCCTTGTAAGAAGAAGGGGGAAGGAAAGAGGGGGGAGGGAAGGAAGGGGGAGTCCTACTCCACACTTCCCTTTCCCTCCCCTCTTTCCTTCTCCTCCTTATAGGGCCGGACACTATAGGGGCGCACCAGCCCCTTATGGGCTGGTGTGTTCCCTCTCTTGGCCCATAAGGCCCATATCTTTGCCGAGGTTGCCCGAAACTCCTTTCCGGTGACCCGATATGTACCCGGTACCCTCCGAAACACTTCCGGTGTCCGAATACCATCGTCCTATATATAAATCTTTACCTCTCGACCATTTGGAGACTCCTTGTCATGTCCGTGATCTCATCCGGAACACCGAACAACATTCGGTCACCAAATCACATAACTCATATAATACTATATCGTCAACGAATGTTAAGCGTGCGGACTCTATGGGTTTGAGAACTATGCAGACATGACCAAGACACCTCTCCGGTCAATAACCAATAGCGGAACCTGGATGCCCATATTGGCTCCTACATATTCTACGAAGAACTTTATCGGTCAAACCGTTATGACAACATACGTAATTTCCTTTGTCCATTGGTATGTTACTTGCCCGAGATTCGATCGTCGGTATCTTCATACCTAGTTCAATCTCATTACCGGCATGTCTCTTTACTCATTCCGTAATACATCACCTCGTGACTAACTTCTTAGTCGTTTGCTTGCAAGCTTATGATGTGTATTAATGAGAGGGCCCAGAGATACCTCTCAGATACTCGGAGTGACAAATCCTAATCTCGATCTATGCCAACACAATAAACACCTTCGGAGATACCTGTAGAGCATCTTTATGATCAAACAGTTACGTTGTAACGTTTGATAGCACAAAAGGCATTCCTCTGGTATCCGGAGTTGCATAATCTCATAGTCGAAGGAATATGTATTTGACATGAAGAAAGCAATAGCAATAAACTGAACGATCAATATGCTAAACTAACGGATGGGTCTTGTCCATCACATCATTCTCCTAATGATGTGATCCCATTATCAAATGATAACACATGTCTATGGTTAGGAAACCATAACCATCTTTGATCAACGAGCTAGTCTAGTAGAGGCTTTACTAGGGACACGGTATTTGCTTATGTATTCACACATGTATTTAGGTTTCCGATCAATACAATTCTAGCATGAAAAATAAACCTTTATCATGAATAAGGAAATATAAAATAACAACTTTATTATTGCCTCTAGGGCATATTTCCTTCAATTTTTGCTACGACCAGACGATGGCGAGCATTGTTTACGCTAGAACCAATGTTTTTGTTTTCTGTAATGATACATTAGTTTTGTTGGAACCATGCATTTTTTGTGCTTTTTGTTTGACCAGTGCCATTGTTTTTATGGAATCATGTTTCGTTTTGCTGGAAACATGCCATTCTTTTGCTGGAACCACACCTTGATTTTGCTGCAACCGGTGATTCCAGGATCGTTGTGTTGCCGCCGACGTGTTGATAATGTCGCGGGAGAAGCATGCGCGGGTGGTAGGCGCGGGAGGAGGAGGCGCCGTCAGCGCGGTGGACGGTCGAGCATAGCTACCCTTAGAATAGCTTTTCTTTCCCCTCTCGCAAGGCGACTAGGGAAAGCCTTCATCCCCTCGATCTTCCCCACAAGCACGTGAATTCGCCTCCCCTCCGCCTGCCGCTCCGGTGGCCGGTGGTGGAAAGGGGACTTCTGGTGCCTTGTCTCGTACTAGTAGATAGGTAGGGTTTTACTTCTCACAGGCGTGGCGTTTGGATGGATGGCGGCGATTATTCTTCGAGTCAGTCTTCCAGGCTCCGATCCTCCTCAAGTTCGTTCGTTGGGACGAATTAGACAGTGCTCCGGCGTAGATTCTTGCCAGCTCCTAGGGGCGGCAAGGTTAGGGTTTCTTGTCGTGCTTATGAAATGGCGATATTTGGTGTCAAATTCTTCAGAGTGATTCAAGGATTTAATGGTGACGACTGCGGCTCCGGGACGTTGGTCCTTAGGGGCACGTGCATGAAGACTTTCCGGCTATCATCGACAAGGTCAGGCCGGCTTCGATATGGGAGCGGCGATAGTGGCGCGTCGGCGGCTCGGTCTGACGGCGGCAATGGTCGTTCGATGGTCCATGAACCTTGATGTAATTTTATTTTATTTGAAACAAGGCAAAAGATTTGCCATTTTCATTGATTAAGAAGAAGAGAGTTGTCCGGTTAATTAGAGGAAAACCGGACAAAAACCTGAACTGCAAACCCTACAAAGGGCACACACGGACGACCTGGCTACCAAAAAAATCACGACACAACCAACGACACAACCGTCGAGTGGTAGCACCGAACAACAAAGCAACGCCTAGTCGACCGCAACGTCGAGGACATGGCAGCTCCGATTTTGCCGACGAGCATCACAGGAGAAAGTTACAAGCCTCGCACCGACCTAGTCCAGCGCAACACCCGAAGAGCATCGCTCGTTGAAAACCGCCCTCATGGAGTCATCATTGCCGCAGTGGCCCCGCCACCCGCAGCTCTGACTTCTCTGTCACAGCCAGAAGCCAACATAGGCACACCCATTGGCGCACCGGACCTTCGGCATTAGAAGGACAAGTCGCGACCCGTCTCTCCTCGCCACCATCATCGTTGCCACACACACGTCGCAACGCCACATCACCTCATCGCCGGTCGGGCACCTGCCGACCACAATTTATTGCACATCCAGCCTGCAGGAATCACAAATGGGACCAAGATCTTCAAGACGGCACCCCCAAGAGGGAATACGACGTTGAAGACGACGCCGCCACCTGATCCAACCAGGATCATGACTTTCGCCCGAAGATCTTGACCCGAGAGTGAAGGATGCCCAAAACACCTCGACGGCGCCTCCAAGGAAGAAAGCGACGCCCATGGGCGCCGCCGCCGCCGGCCAGCAAGAACCGGCCAAGCTTTCGCTCGGATCATCGACACCACCACTCTCACGCAAGCAACTCCACTGACCCGCGCACCCCTGCACAACCACAGCGCCATGACCGTGCAGGGACCACCACCACGCCTTGCTGTCAAGTCAACCACGACAAACCACCAGCACGAAGACTGCTGCACGTTCTCCGGGCAGGGAAGGGCAGATTGCCACTCCGCATCCTCCCACCGGCCAGATCTGGTGGTCCAAAGACCACGCAGCACGCAGACGCCACAGCCCGAGCCGCCGGAGCTGTGACCTGCCGAAGAACCGCCGTCGCCGAGCTGCCTAGACAGGCAGGACGAGCCTCCCACCATCAGCACACCGCGGCCACTGCGTCGCCCGCGCGAACTCCATAGCCGACGACACGTCAACTACCTTCCCGGGCCGCTGCCCCGGATGCCAGCCCTCAATGCCCGCAAGAGCTCACAGCTCCACCATGGAGCCGCCAAGCACCACGTCGTCGATGCACACCGCCCGCCGCAGCCCCTCGCCGGCGCCAACAACCCCTCCATGGAGCCGCCGAGCACCGGCCCGCAGACGCGTCGCGCGCCACTCCGCCGCAGCCACCGAGGGCAGAGAAGCCAGATCCGACCAAGCCCGGCCAGGATCCAGCCGCTCCCCGCGCGAACGCCGTCCCCGCAATCCCGCCAGCCGCCCGCGCCGCTGGGAAGATGCAGTCGCCGCGCGCGCTACGCCGCGGAAGAGGAGAAAACGCCCCGCCGCCACCCTCCCTGGGGCACGCGCGGGCTTCGCCGGCGGCCCCTCCGGCGGCGGCGATGCGGAGGAGTTGGGGGAGGAGAGCTTTGTGGCGGTGGCGCTAGGTTCCCCCGTGTCGCCCGAGCTAGGCGACGCAGGGGTCGGGGGCGCAGTCTGTAATTTTTATTATATTTGATGTGTAATTTTTATTATATTTGATGTGTTTTGTAGTTCAGATGAATCTTTATAATAGATCTGATTTAAAAAAAAGAAAAAAGAGCAAAGGTACCCTTTTGGAAAAGGGTGCGGGCATTGACTCAGTCGAGGACTCGAGGTCTATCGTGCAGCTGCTACAAAACTGAAACAAGGGCTGCTAGGCGACTGGCCAAAAATTGGGCCGGTCGGCCGGCGCCTAAATCGCCCTATTCAAATACACATTCCTCTGAGTTACCCCACTGTAATTTATTTGGCCTCCGAATCAATGTCGAATCGAGTGAACTAACAACCTCCAGCCAAGTTCTATCGTCCGCGAACTGCTGCTCACCTTGCTCAAACGCAGCCAATCTACCTTTTGCTGAAATCGACTGCGCACATGCCGTTCAAATCACGGAAGCGAACAAAATGACAAGTGAACGCCTGCCAATTTCGTTAAGACCCACACATTCCTGGACCTGGGCCACCCAGGCCACCATTTTGTGAACCTCTGCCGGGAAACAAACAAGATAGAAAGACCGAGCAAAGAGGTAGAGTCCACAGACAATCAATCGCCCTTGGACAACCCGATCTGCATCACGCTATCTGGCTGCTCATGTCCGCCTCGATTCACCCATGAAAATGAGATGGTGAAATATGTTGCGCCTACTCGTTGCTCACGACCGTTGGCCATGCATGCTTGTCGACATGGAGAGGTAAAATAACATAGTACAGTATGTGATTGGCAATGCCAATGCACCATTTCTTTTACGAGAAAACAGTGTTAATTGCTCGGTTAGTTTGGGGTTTCACAGGCATGCCTGTACGTATTTATGCTGGTATCCATCCATTGCAGTGTTGTCTACATCCTTGTTGATCGTGTCCTTGGGTCCTTGCAATCCTTGGACGGCAACCTGTCATTCATCATCCCCTGCACACTCATATATGATATATGCCTAACCTTTTTTGCGAATACGCACGATGCGTATCATTCCATTGTAGAAGGTGGAGAAATTACATGGGGCCGACCCTAGTATAACGTACGCTAGAAGGCGCATACGAGGACGCTTTCGGGCATATATGCCTTCATAATGGCTTCCCGAGCTCTCCGCAAGCGCTCAACAGGAAACACCGGCCGCCCTGCCCACTTGGCCAAGCTAAGCTAGCTCATGCTCTTCTCATTTCCCTCTCTGTTTCTTCTGCCACGCTCGCGGCTCACTTGCTGAGCGACCGGCCGCGGCTGGTAAATACCAGTGCCATCCTATGTGGTTCCTAGGAGGCCATTTCTCGCTGGCGCTCGCCGTGTGGCATGCTCTCCTGGTCCTGGGCCTTGGGAGCGGCAGCTCGGCGCTCAGCTGCTACTCGCGCATCTTCAGTTTCGGCGACTCCCTCACCGACACCGGCAACTACGTGCGCCTGACGGCGAAGAGCCCGAGCCCGTACGGAGCGCCGCCGTACGGGACGACCTTCTTTGGCCATGCGACCGGCCGGGCGAGCGACGGCCGCCTCGTCATCGACTTCATCGGTGAGCAAGCTGCTTGCGTCCGCATTTCCTTAATTTCTTTCGGCGTTTGCTTACGAGCTTCTCAGTGCGTGTGCGTGCTGGCGCCTTGACGGCACTAGGGTGAGTTCCGAAACGTCTATCTTTCACGGAATTCCATCTTTACCGTTGCCTCGTACATGGTGGTGTCAACTCCGGGAGTGTCGATTGCAAATTTGCATTCGCACTGCTCCGGGAGTGTATCCAAACAAAAATCGTGTCAGCTATTTCTGTAAGTAACATCAAAGAGAGATATAAAAAATGCTTTAGAAAATGACAATACATCATTCTTAGGGTTAATAAAAATCTAACGCCCTCAGGTGTATCAGTTTTTTACACTATGACAACTCCCACTTTAGAACATTACAAATCCTCATACACAAGCATGACAAATCCCTAATTCCCTATCCCTATACATCATACTAACTTTCACTTTAGAACATGGCAAATCCTTATCCCTGTACAACATACCAACCTTTTACACTCACACTCTTGTCTTAATCAAAAATTGCTTTTGGTCTCTCTACTATTTCTACTATTTACTGATTTTGTTTTGATCCAAAGACTTGGACCCTGATAAGTGTCACACGTCAGATACAAGCACATGACAACTCCGAGGGTTCTCGACGACAAGTTTAGTGATGTGAGGATGGCAACTTTAGTTGTCAAGCATGGCAACTTTCGTGCTTTAGTTTATTTTTAACAAAAAATTGTCGTCGGTCACTGGAATTTACAATGCTTGCGCGACTGGAATTACCATCAAAAAACATCAAGGTCCGGAGTGTCATGCACCAAACGTGTGTCACTTATCATTTTGGGAAAACTGTGGATCCGAATTGGATTTGTAATCACTGTTTTTCAAGAATGAAAGAAAGAAAGATAATGGTTTAACAAACAATGCAGGTCTGTAAGAAAGAAAAATAGAAAACGACATGTTAGATACTTTTTAGGATTATCTGACTTTTTCAACAAGAAATTGGAAAAGTACATGAAAAGCCAGAAAATGAACAAAAACAAACAGGAGATTTTGGATGAAAGTTCATAAAACAAATTTGTTATTATAGTTTCGATAACAAAAGTAAACTCAGTTATAGTTGATATACCAAAAGATACATTTTCCACAGGAAAACGACACGGATGGAAGTTTTTTTTTGAAAAACTTCTGATCTATTCATCTTCAACCATGGTAGTACAACAAACATCAAAAATAATAAAAATTACATCCAGATTCGTAGACCACCTAGCGACGACTACAAGCACTGAAGCGAGCCGAAGGCGCGCTGCCGTCATCGCTCCTCCCTCCCTAGAGCCAGGCAAAACTTGTTGTAGTATACAACCAGGAAGTCATCGTTCTAAGGCCTCATAGGACCAACGCACCAGAACAACAACCACCACCACCAATGAAGAGACGCGTAGATCCGAAGGATCCAACTTGAAGACACACGAACATAGACAAACGAAGATCGGATCCAAGTAGATCCACCAAAGACAATCACCGACGAATCATGTGAGATGCGCCGCAGACACACCTGCACATGCCCTCTGGCGATGCTAGACGCACCACTGGAACGGGGGCAAGGCAGGGAGACACTTGTTCCATCTTTAGGGAGCCGTCACCGTCTCGTCTTTCTGAGAAGGACACAAACCCTAACAAAACTAAAAGAAACATCTAAAGACGGAGTTCTCCTGCCGGCAAGGGCCGGGACCCACCACGCCTCCATTGCCCTATGGCCACGGGAGACGAGGCGGACCGGCACTGGCGCCGACGAGAGACAAATGAACCTTAGCTTTTTTGGAGGAGAAGGCGGCGGCTGGGTCTGCGTGCGACACGAATGGAAGTTAATACAAATATGAAAGGTACAATGCCTCAAGTATGTGCATTTTTTGTTGTCAAAATTAGAGATCTCTACTGTAAAGATCATACCTTCTATGTTCTTTCTAAATACGTACCATAGATATACTCTTGGCCTCTTAACCAACTAACGACGCACACAACCACATGTTTCTTATATAATTTGCCAAAACCAAGGAAGAACTTGAAAAGCAAAAAAAGGCATTAGGAACAAATTATCATGGTACCATAGCCAAAATTGGATCAAACACCGACAATAACCCCCCCCCCCACCCCCCCACACACACGCACGACCACCACCACCACGACCCAAAATAAGAATATCAACAACATGTGAGCGGGCAAAAACCGCACAATAAGAGTGTAATGAAGAGAACGCCTTTATAGAACCGCATGTGAGAAGGGTTATCACTTGCATCATTGTTATCCAACCAAACAAAGTAATGTCAAAGGATTTTAACCAGAAAACATGTTTCAGTACTACAAGACAATGCCTTCAAGAATTTAATTAAAGAATTTAATCTCACTATAGTTGACATGATTCCCTGACTAACCAAGGAACTTCGGTTCAATGTCTTTAACTCTAAGGATATCACCACAACATAACTTGATAGTTAGGATCCAACCAATGATGGATATATGAAAGATGAGTCATTGTCGACATCATTGTGTCATCGCAACTCTGCGTGGACAAATCTGCAGAAGTTGAATCGATTCTCTTAAAGGATTTATATTCTTTATTTTTATCTAGACCGAGCACCACACATCAAAAGAGGAAGGATGATGTCCAGTGCCATAGGCCCCCTACCTATCATGTTCTCCACCACTACAATCCACCGCTGACGACTCGCACTCGCCCGGTCGATGGCTTCTACGCTAGCCTAGGCTACCGTCAGCTGATCTAGACCAAACTAGGAAGCCGCTACTCTATGTAGCCAAGCCACCTCCCTATCTATGTTGGCGTCTACCATCGATACATAAATTGAATGAATCTTATTAGGCCCTTTAGAATGCCAAAAAACATTTTGCAAGCAAACGGTTTCCTCAAAATTGTCAATAGAAGATGTATGAAAAAAAATAACCCTTGTTGCAATGACCAAAACATTTGTGGTGAGGAATAGGGAGTATTGACAGCTAAGGTTTCTACCAGTAATGCCCACTATAGGAACACAAGAGGTGCACGTGTTTTTTTCCAACTTCCTTGATTCTTCAGACGACAACAAAATAACTATTGCTAACTCATCATTAAGAACTATCTAACCTAAACACTATATTCGAGCAAGAACAAAGAAATGAAAGATCTTCGAGCAAGAACGAAAAAATGAAAGATCTTGATTAGATGGCTACCAATTGACCACTGAGGGATACCTATACACTCTCATCTTTTTTGTTTATAGATTATCTTGCTTTATGGTTTTTTGTTCAAAATAGAAAAATGATCCACTATTTTTTGGTCAAAAAGCACTAGACCTGTCTGGCCAACCCTGTTATCCGGATTTGACGCCGTTTAGATGCATATGGTTGGATGATCGGTATCTTATTGCTGTCCACGGACACGTTTTTCAGTGTGTTCGTTTTAAGGTACCGTGTTAGAGATGCCCTAAGGCCCTTGCTCATGCACAGGGCTTGTATGTACGTGCTTATACGAGTACAGTTACCCTCTTAATTAGGATATATACAGGGCTATGGCCCTCTAAACTGTGCACGTTTGACGGCGACTACTTGCCAATTAAACTGTGTACGATACTAAAAAGAAGAACTTGCACGATGCTGCCAGACAGCCATGCATGGACCCGTCCTTGCCTACGCGTTCCCGATGGAAAGGGCATTCAACGGTTTACGTACCTGCCTTAGCTATCATATACGGTTCGTGCTGTACAATCATGCACAATGTACTGTACCACTACCACTTACGCTGGAGTCTTGCTTGGTGTTGATTCGTTGCAGCGCAGGAGCTTGGGCTGGCCAATGTGACGGCCATCCGGACGAGCACGGCACCGGCGGACTTCGAGCACGGTGCCAACTTCGCCATCATCTCGGCCACCGCGAACAACGGCTCTTTCTTCGCCGGCAAGGGGATGGACATCACCCCCTTCTCGCTCGACACGCAGATGATCTGGTTCAGGGCCCACATGCAGCAGCTCGCGCAGCAGAACAGTAAGTCTTACTGCATTGTAATCCCACAACCTTCACCGGATGAATCAGTCGATCGCTGACATCGCGTATGTACGTGGCATTTCCCAGCCGGCACCAACGTGCTGGCCGACGCGCTGGTGGCGCTGGGCGAGATCGGGGGCAACGACTACAACTTCGCCTTCTCGAGCGGCATGCCGCGCGAGAGGGTGCGGGCGTTCGTGCCGGCCGTCGTCGAGAAGCTGGCGGCGGCGGTGGAGGAGCTGATCGGGATGGGCGCGAGGGCGTTCATGGTGCCCGGGAACCTGCCCTTCGGGTGCGCGCCGCTGTACCTGCGGCGGTTCCGGAGCGCCCGCGCCGGGGACTACGACGCGCGGACGGGGTGCCTCGCGTGGTTCAACAGGTTCGCCGAGTACCACAACCGGGTCCTCACGGCGCGGCTCGACGCGCTCCGGCTCCGCCACCCGGACGTCACCATCGTCTACGCCGACTGGTACGGCGCCATGATGAGCATCTTCCACGCCCCCGAAAGGCTAGGTACGTACGTGCGCGCGCGACCGCCCTTCTTCTCCCTTTTGGCTCATTGCGTTGTGATGGCGACATTGCACCAATCTCGTAGCTGTTCCTTTGGTATACCTCTGTTTCTTTGGAAATACTGTGGGGCGAGTACAGAGTGACACAGGGACGAGCACATGTAGTTATGCGGCTGTGGCCAGATAAGGCAGCAGCAACAGCAACAAGCACGTCGTGTGGTGGCCAGTTTCCTAATGGTAGTTGGGCCTCCAGCCTTAGCTGTGGCAAAAGTCCAGCTAACATCTCGTAGTGCTTTATTCGCTTCCACTCAGAGCCTGGGCCACCTTTTTTTTTCCGATAAAGGGCGCTTTTATTAACTCAAAATGTAGCATCGAGCGGATACAAAGCATAAAGAGCGACCGGCCTCTGCATAGTTAAGATGCACACAGCCATCAAAGAAACAGTCTGACAAAAGATATAAAAAACGACAAAGTGGCAACAGTAAAGCCATATGGGGCCGAAACTATGCCTATGTCGACGGAGAAGGTGGACCGATTCGGAGATTATGCTGCCACTCATGCTGGGTAAAAACCTCCCTGGCCACCAGCTCCAACCGCTTACACACCGCCTTGAATAGCGATTGGTACTCCGTTCGGTGCAGAGTAGACCACATACGAAGCCAGTGCGTACAACGGTAAATAACCTGCATAGGAGAAGAGATTTTGCCATTAAAAACACAATCATTTCTACATAGCCAAAGCGACCATAGTAAGGCAGACGCTCCCACCCGTATTAGCGTACTAAAAGTTTTTGGTATTCCATCAAGCCAGTGACCATATATATTGGTAACACTTGTTGGTGGATACAAATTTGACGCTATTTGGATAACTGACCATGCAGAACGCGCAAACTTGCATTGAAAGAAGAGATGTTTGATTGTCTCGTCATGAGTACAAAAACTACATTTCTTGCTTCCTTTCCAATTGCGTCGAGCGAGGTTGTCTTTAGTTAGCACAACTCCTCTCCGAAGATACCACATGAAAATCTTAACTTTTAGTGGCATCTTCGATTTCCAGATTTGTTTATTATTGGCCACTGGAATCTCTGTGTGCGATAGTGCACGATACATAGAGTCAACTGTGAAGGACCCAGATGTAGTAAGATTTCAGAGAAACACATCCCGCCCTTGTGTCAAGTTAATCGAATCCAAACGGGATAGAAGATGTTGCCATGACACAAGACGGGGCCCAACAAAATCCCTCCGAAATGATATATCTGGCGGGGAAGTGGTCATCACATGTGCAAGAGTATCATTCTTATCGCGTACAATGCGATACAATGTTGGGTACTGTTCTCGGAGAGTGGTATGTCCTAGCCACTTGTCCTCCCAGAAACGTATTTCCGAGCCATCCTTTATCGCGAAGGATCCGAAACGGAAAAGATGTTTCTTTACCGCCATCAGACCAGCCCAAAAATGCGAGTCACCAGGCTTCCAATATGCCTGGGACAACGACTTTTGGCCCAAATACTTGTTGCGTAGCATAGTTTGCCAAACACCATCCTCAGTAAATAGCTTGAACAACCATTTACTGAGTAAGGCATCATTCTTGACCTGGAGGTCCTGAACACCTAAGCCTCCTTGGTCTTTCGGTCGGCAAACGACGCTCCATTTGGTTAGTCTATACTTTTTCTTTTCACTGTCGCCTTGCCAAAAAAATCTGGATCTGAAGTAATCCATCCTTTGCAGAACCCCTTTGGGTAGTTGGAAAAATGAGAGCATGTAGAGAACCATGTTGGTGAGGACAGAATTGATCAAAACTAGTCGTCCACCAATGGAGAGCAATTTTCCTTTCCAACTGCTCAACCGTTTCTTCAATCGCTCTTCAACATGTTTCCACTCCGCATTACTGAGACGCCGATAATGAATCGGAATTCCCAAATACTTAATCGGGAATTGGCCTTGTGCACATCCAAACAAGTCAGCATATTGTGCAGCCGTCTCCTTGGCTTCTCCAAAACAGAACAATTCACTTTTATGGAAGTTGATTTTCAAGCCTGACATTTGCTCAAAAGCTGAAAGCAGAAGTTTCAGATTTCTCGCCTTATCAATGTCATGTTCTATAAAAAGAATCGTATCATCGGCATATTGCAAGATAGAGAGTCCTCCATCGACAAGATGTGGCACTACTCCTGCAATTTGACCATCCTGTTTGGCGCGTTCAATCAAAGTAGCCAGCATGTCAGCGACAATGTTAAATAACATTGGAGACAGTGAGTCACCTTGACGTAATCCTTTTTTCGTCTGGAAGTAATGGCCTACATCATCATTGACTTTGATAGCCACACTGCCTCCACTAACGAAATTTTGGATCCACTCACGCCACTTATCGGAGAAACCTTTCATTCTCAGGGTCTGCTGTAGAAACGACCATTTGACTTTATCATATGCCTTTTCAAAGTCAATTTTCAATACTACCCCACTCATGTTCTTCCGGTGCATCTCGTGAACGGTCTCATGAAGGATAACTACTCCATCGAGTATATTTCTTCCTTGCATGAAAGCCGTTTGGGATGGCCGAACAACATGGTCAGCAACCACATTGAGCCTATTAGTCGCTACTTTGGTGAATATTTTGAAGCTGACATTAAGGAGGCATATGGGTCTGTATTATTGAATCCGTACAGCCTCCTTTGTCTTGGGCAACAAAACAATCTCTCCAAAATTTAGCCTGGATAGGTCAAGTTGGCCGGCATGAAGATAATTGAACAACTCCATTAGGTCAGTCTTGATGACATCCCAGAAGTTCTGATAGAACTCTGCGGGAAAGCCATCAGGTCCTGGAGCTTTATTGTGTTCCATTTGAAACACCGCAGCTCTCACCTCCTCTTCAGAGAAAGGTGCCGTCAGGATATCATTCTCTTCAGTCGTGACTTGTGGGATATCATCTATTTGGGTCTCATCGAGACTGAAGTTCCCTTCATCTGGAGCCCCAAATAGAGACTTGTAGTATTTTGTTATATAACGCTTAAGCTCTTCCTGGCCTTCGATTAGTCCCTCATCCTGTTCGAGGCTAAAAATACACTTCTTTCGATGTCGCCCATTGGCAACCAATTGGAAATAACGTGTATTGCTATCTCCCTCGAGAATGAATTGGGCGCCGGATCTTCGGTACCACTTGAGTTCCTCTTCTCGCAATAGACGTGCCATTTGCTCATTGGATTGATTTTTTTATGTCAATCTCATGTTGAGACAAAGTGCAAGTCTCTGCGATTTTGTCGAGGTCATCAATAATAGTGGAAAGACACAGCTTTTCTTTTTTATATATGCCACTGGTGTGTTTCGCCCATCCAGTTAGGAACTGCCTTGCGGCTCGAATTTTGAAGTTCCATCTTATTTGCCTTCTTTTATTTGGAAAAACCATATATACAAAAATAAGAGCTCACTACTACTGTCTAGAAAAACTAGATCATCGAAAGCGCGGTGCTCGTCCATGTCAATGTATATATTCTAGAAATCAGAACATTCAGATATCTAATACTACAAAATAAATAATTTGTGTTTTGGGCATGGTTTAAACCTTTTGTTATAGGATGAGATATTTAAAGATATTATAGATAGTTAAATGTGAATTTGTGAGGCCATCAATCTGAACGGGGTGAGCATTACATGATAGACCATAACAAATATATAATGCATCACAAATACTCCCTCCGTCCCATAATGTAAGACGTTTTTTGGCATTAGCGTAGTGTCAAAAAACGTCTTACATTATGGGACAGAGGGAGTAGCTCATAATAAGCACTTGGCAGTCGGTGTAATGACTCCACGTTCTAAAACCTGGGTGGTGTATGTGTTCAATGATTTGCATAATCGAGCAACTACGAAAATGTCAACATATAAATAGCTACAACCAGAATTTGGGTACACGTAAAGATTTGTGTAGAAAACACAACAATATAAAACGAAAGTGCTCTTTTTATCCCGAGCACACATGCTCCCTCGTGAATTCGAAAAATATAGTAAAAAAAGGTTTCCAAAACACCTGTTTTTTATTTTGTGATAAACATTGATGGCCGATTTAACTGCTTGCAACATTTGTAATGATGAAAGACATTCTTGGAGGCCTGGGCAAAAAAAAAAATTGATGCTCCAGAGCATCATATCATCAGTTTTTTTGCAAAGACCTTCGTGAATATCATTTCATCACGATTTTTGATACATTTGGGAAGAATTCATCAACGTTTTTCACAAAAAGAAATTCTGAATTTTTTGAATTGTTTTTCTATTTATTTTGATTTAACTGTTCATGAGGGTGAGCTCAGGATCAAAAACTCCATGTCGCATCAAGCCCTCCAGTCCTCACAAAGTTGCTACCATCCTTTTCGATGCACTGAAACAGCCATGGTTATATAAATTTTCAGTACCAAAGAAAATGACTCGGGTAGTGATAGAAGAATAAATCATGCTACATGATGAGTTGTCAACACTTTGTTCCAGTGCCAATCCATGTACGTTGGCGAAGCTAATTTCCTTATCAATGATAGAAATTAATTAGATACTTGATTTTACGGAGCGAACATATGTATTCCGTGAACTAAAATGGGAGAAGGTACACTAAAATTGGTTATATTAGTTTTGGTAACTCACTTTAGTAGTTCGGCCCATGCTCCCGTGGAAGAAACCGCCCTATCCGAAATGTTTGGATCGTCGATTCAGCCGCCGCCACTTTCCCATCCATTCGCCTCGCCTCCACAACATTAATGGTTGTGGCGTTGGTCGCTTATCTCTCCCCACCATGCTCTTCATCGACTCTCGCCCCCTCGCCATGGGCGTGGGTCTCACGGACCTGCGTCAATTGTGGCGCGCGCACCGTCACAAGGATGTCCTAATTGGCAAGAGGAGAGAAGGTGTCATGACGTGGGTAGCCGAGATGGTAGGGCGGAGATGGTCCAATGAACAAGTAAAGGGTCCGTAAGGAGAGGCCACTGAGCGTTAGGCAATTTTTCTAGGAACAGGGGGTTGGGGAGAAAGACAAGTGGAATGGAACATTGAGTTCATCTTGGCCAATTTGGCCCGATCAACGACGGGACACCCCTGGCATGTCTCTGAAGTAGCAACCCAAAAACGTTGGGTTGGCCATGATGCCCTACATGATGAATGAAAAATGGCCGTGAGGTTCTAGTGGGACGATGAAGCAACCCGGTATGTACATTTGTGGAATCGAAAGGCTAGCGAGTTCAAATCGTGCTGGGAAGCCATAGGTTACTTGTTTACTATTTTTTTAAACAATAGAAACTTTTCAAGTGAAAATTATGTTAATTATGTTTTCTTCTGAGATAAGGATAATGACCATGTTAAATGTTGATGTGTTGAACTTTCGATATGTCGGCCTTCCTTCTCTCCACGGGGGCAGCGAACCCTCACTCCATCCCGCACTCATCCAATCTACTCCTGGCCAAGTCGATGTTGTCGCCATCAATGTGGAGCCAACTAAGGCCAAGCGTTTGTCACTCGTGCTACTGTCTTCCCCTATCTTGGTCATTTTACCTCAGGGAACCTCCGTCTTCTTCGCGTACATAGAGATTTTTCATGTAACGAAACTTTTGATTCAATTATGAACGCTATCAAATAAAGTATCTTCAAAATTAATGAACGTGACCCGCTACTTCACTACGCGAGGATTGTAGTAAAGATAAACAACATTGGGCCTACCTGCTTGTTGAGCACCTCTCCCCCTTAGCCTCATATTGATGCCGACTCGTCGAACTCCCAGTCCCCACCATGCCTTCCCCGTGACCAAAAGGTGATAGTTTTCTATGTCATTCCGAAAAACGATGGCGGTGGGTCGCAGGCGCTGTCGACATCACCATGCTTGCGCGTGCCCTGCTTATCTTGGATGGCAAGGAATCCTTGGGTCCCATGTCCGCCTTTGCTGGCGTGTGTCGGGCACCAATCCACCAGCGCATGTTTGCTCCATCGCCTTTGGATAAAGCAAGTTCCCCGTTCCCTCTAATAGGAATGCTCCTTCATCCTGACCAATGGTGCTCTTCTGCTGATCGAGGGCCCCCTCCAAAGTCAACTTGATTGAAACTCATGCGATGATGACCTAGTCAACGTGCTCAACCTCCCATTCTACTAGAGCCAATGAAGTGTTGTCCTCGTGCTAGGAATCCCCTAGAGACAATGGCTTGATCCTTCTCGAACCCCACGCTCTTGTAGTGGTGGATATCCCACGTGTCCTACCTTAATCTAGAGCCATTTGGTAGGGCTCTATCGGTCCCTTAGTTGTTGGTGGCCATTGGCTTGATCTTCCTCAAACCCCACCCCTCCTCTCCTTGACCCTAACTTTGATCTCGAGCCATCTGGTGGGGATCCACTGGTCCATGCATTATAGGTTGTCAGCGATAAACCGCCTATGAGCATTGGGAGGCCAACCTTAGATCTCGTGTCTCTAGAAGCTTCACCATGTCACCTGATGTCAGCCATCTTCATGACTATTTTTTCCAGTGTGCCATGCTCCCATGTGGCTGACCAGCCCTAACCGCGTCTATTGGGCTACTGTTTCAAGCCTCGCGTATTATGTGGGTCACTCTCTATCCGGTCTAGCTTGCTCCTTCCTGGCGGGTTTTATACAAACCATTCTATAGTTTGCTTAGGCGTCGTTCCTTTCATCTGTCCCTCACTTACGGAGGCGGGGACTACTACAAGATTTCACCCTTCCTGGAGTGGTCATATTGCTAAGGCGCTGGCGAGGGCTGGACTCAAAGATGAAAGCTAAGAGAGTTCTACTCCTTCACCAAGGACTCATTCAAGACGATTCCCTGGTCAGTGAAGAGTTCCTTGCCAATGATGCTCATCTTTTTCCAACGACTGCTAGCCGAGGACATGATTCTTCCCTTCGCCAATTTCTTTGAGGTAGGAAGTACATGGGCGGCTAGTTCAATTTTTATGTGACTCTTATCTAGTCAGGCCCACTTTGTTGAGGTACGAATTGCGCACCCCCTCACCTGGATTGAAACCTTTCTATATGAATTGCAACCTCTAGATCATCTTTTGGAACATGTGTTGCCTGAATTATGGAGCCAAGCACGCCGATGTTTGGAGCATTATTTCTATGTTTTCACTTAGTATTGTTTTTTTATAAAACTAAGCTGGCTTTGACCCCACTGGCCATTGTTCCTAAAACTCTAGAACCTCCGTTCGAGGAATTTTTATTCCTCTTGGTGGATGGCACCAATACTGGTATCCTGCTCGTTTTGCACCATTCGGAGATTTCAATTACAAACAACAACACAATCTCGCATTACGCTCGTTTCAAATCTACCACGAAACAAGCATGATGAATCCCTTTTCTCATGTTACCTATGCGAATTTGGCCGTTGATGTTGGCCATTAAGCAACACCAATCCGTGTGGAGAAGGATGTTGTCCCAGTCTTTTGTGTGAAGATCCACTGTCGCGAGCCAAAGCTTGATTTGCTCCCAAATGCGCACGGTGATACTAATACAATGTGAAAACATGATACTTTTATGTATCGATTACTTGGTACAATATTCTTAGAACAAACCCCCTTTATATATGGGAAACATTACCTTTCTGCCGACGGATCGCGCTCTCGCGTCCGCCGTGCGTGGAGCCATTGGATCACTTTTGATCCGACAGACCACGTGTACTAACAGATTCTACGTCTTGCGTCCGCCGCCCTCGGAAGCCAACTACGTGCGGATTAGTCCCACCCATCGTATGTATTAAGATTCTGCAACATCCCCCATGTTTCTGAAACATGGGGAATGCTGCAGTGGTAACACGGCCTCAAGAGCCAACCACAATGCGGACAAAAAATTTCCGCAACACAATCTTTGTTGCAAAAAAAAAACTCTGCAACATTATCCTTGTTGCAAAAAAATCTACAACACAACCTTTGTTACAAATGTTTTCTGAACATGACGCCAGTTGCAAAAAGTTCCGCAACAAAACCTATGTTGCAAAAGTGGGAAAAGTGAAGAACAACTCTTGACTAAGGATTACACCAGATTTGACGGCTCGCGCGGATCTTTTAAAAAGATCCGTCGATCGACACGTAGCATGCCAATCGATCATTACAGTTTTTGCAACAAGACCTTTGTTACAAAAAATCCAACAAGACATCTCTTGCAAAAAAAATACATGCTCGTGTCGCGTGATCTTTAAAATTCTGCAACAGGACCCTTGTTGTGAAAAAAATCTTAAGCAAGATCTTTGTTACAGAAAATAAAAAAACATAGGCACGGTTGATCTTTAAAATTTCTGCAAAAAGATCTTTATTGCAAAAAATAGAACACGCTCGGGTGATCGTAACAAGCAGACTGTTGCGGAAACACCACTCTTGTTGCAAAAGATGATTGCTTACATTAGTAGATGGGACGGTCATTATGTCTCTATCCAATGGTCAGCGAGGCGGCGGATCTTTTTTAATTTCCGCCGGCGGACGCGTAGCGTCGCCCTTTATATATACAATTAAAAAGTTTTGTTTGATATACTGTGTGTGAAGTTTCTTTTTCTATCAATCAACTTAACATTTGAACCGGAAGGGGTTTTCCATCCTTTTTGAATTTTTCTAATCTGGAGATTGGAGGGCAACAGGCACCTAACTGATGTCTATATTCCCGCTAAAAGAAACTAATTCCTATATACTGCTGTAACTGCAGGAATCACAAACACCCTAGTGTCCTGTTGCGGCAACCAGACAGTGCCGTGTGGTAGACCTGGGTGCACCGTATGCGACGACCCGTCCACGTATGGCTCATGGGACGGGACGCACCCGACGGAGGCAGTGTACAAGGTGATCGCTGACGGTGTGCTGCATGGCCCGCACTCGTCCCCTCTTCCTCTGGCCAAGGCTTGCCCTCCCAGCTGAGGAAACCTCCCCTCGGTTTGCTGATTCGTGAAGAAATCAGTCATTATTTCCGTAATTATGTAAAGATTTGTCTGATCATCCGATATCATGCATGCGTGGAATACAGTAATAGAGCGTCAGTTCACAATGTAGGCGAGCTTAATGTCCATACAAGTTTCGTGTACAAATGCAATGCCGTGTCTCCCTCTCCTCTGCTAGATGTACTAGGGTTTGGGGCGCCACCTTGTGGCGCCTCCTGAGAGGAAGTTGTGCGGTGCTAGGTTGGCAGCCGCCCATTCCAGTTTATGTTTTCTATACCTTTGGTAACACATGGACATGGCATTTAATAAGTTGCACTACAAATAAGGAACTAAATAAATGACACTCAAATACAAGGAGATTAGGGCATCTAAAAACACAAAACACTGAAAGGCATGATATAGAATCAAACAGAGGGAGAAAGGCCACACATACTCATGAAGTGAAGAATTCAGCATTCAATTGTGACATGAAGTGCTACACCAAAACAATAAGAGCACAATGACTGGAAATTTAAGGGCTTCAAGCTGAATACTCAAATTGTAAAATCACCAAAAAATGCCACTCAGTTCCGTGGAGATCTTTGGCTACCAGTTCTTCATGGTGGATTCTGAGACATGCCCTGCAAAGCAACGAGAGAAAGACACTCTTCAGCATGTCTCCTAAGAACAGAGACGGCGATACATGCAGAGAAGAGCGACGGGGAGCTTGTTGCCAAGTTTAGTCACCAAATTTGCATTATCCATTTTCCATTTTAAGAGACAACGGAGTCAATAGTCACATTGCTATGGGCAGGGATCAAGCCATAAGAATTTAAGACAAACATATAAGCACTAAAGTATATGGGACGTCCTTCAAAATTTCAGTCAACCTTTCATACAAACCCAATCAAATCGAATAAAGCTCCTTAATCGGAGATAGTGAAAAAATGATGGAAGAAGAGGTGACGCTGCTTACCTCGCTGATGGTGCCATGGATCTAGAGCTCGGGGGAGAGGGGGTGCCGCTGCTTCCCATCTGCCTTGCATGATCTCGTCCGGGAGAGGGGGGCTCCTAATGTTATGCATGTTAGGCTTCTTGAAACTTCCCAATATCCAACACTCAGATTAGGATGGCTGGTTGGGTCCTGATCTTTAGAAATGATGCTGGTTAGGTCCTGATCTTTAGAAATGACCAAATGTCCCTGATCTCAGCTTAGCAAGGCAGAAATATTTACAACATGAATTTGGAAATGACATTTAACATTCATATAAGAGACCTATCTCAATAGCTACACATGCACAATAACAACCAGAATATGTGAATGTCAGTGAAAGGACAATCTGAGCATCAAAGATGGCCTAAAGGAGCACAATCGAAATATACGCCAATTGTGCACCTCTTAAGATGTAATCCATATGATATTGTTTACTCCCTCCTTCCATCTATATAGGGCCTAATGTGTTTTTCAAGACCGCCTTTGACTATTGATAAGATTAATAATACATGAGATGTATAATGTGAAAATTATATCACTGGAAGCTCCTTTCACGTACGAATTTGACGGTATATATACTTTGTGTAACTTGCCTGTCATATAGTATTGCTCTAACATTTGATCAAAGTTAGCCTTGAAAAACGCATTAGGCCCTATATAGATGGAAGAAGGCAGTACTGGCACCACTTCCTTTATGAGTACAGGAATCCACTCTACAAACTTAGTTGTTCTACAACACGTGCATTCCATAGCCACATCAGTAACCATGCACTTAAATTCACTACTAAAATTCTCTAAGACATGAGTCAGCTTTTAGGAAGCCTAGGCATGGCGCGAACGACTCGACTTGGAGTTTCCTTCAAAGGGAATGAATCGAGACGAAGACCTTTTTCTATGGAAGCACCTTTTCTTCTAGCATTGGCAGATAACATATCTCCAACGAAACTTGAAATCCATGAGGACATAGCCCACTAAACTGTAGTAATAAAATATGATCAACAAACCAAATTAGAAACTATCTCAATGAGCTAGAATGGTCCAAATTTCTGTACAAATGAGGCAAACCGTTAAATTCATTAGGTAATGCTATGAAAATGTCATTTTATTTACACATATTAAAACTTTGGAATGTACATTTTGACATAGTAATTTTGGAAACTTCCAGTTTATATTCAATTTGACGGAGCTGGCACTGAAATTTGGCTTCATACAGCTGATGTGCCTTATCTAGTTCTTTTTTAGGGGTCTTTATCTCATATTTATGTGTTTTAACTGGCTAATCCTGCCATGCTAAGTGCAAAAACGTCTAGTGCAATCACACAAAGGATTTGGTAAGGCACATTTGGTAGAAGTGCCAATAGCATATATTTTTGCTTGCTGTGATGAAATCTTCATAAACGTATGTATAACTACTTTTGAGTTGTAGCCAAGTGTATCTTAATATATAGAACACAAAACTGTCTACCTTGAACACTGGATTCCTGGGCTATGAAAAATCAATCAAGAAATACAAAACCTGGAGGCACCAAGTCCGAACATAAGGCTGCAACCAGTGGCCCTGTGCATCAACCAAATAAATTAATTAGCTCCCATGGACACCCAACACTCTATGTTTCCATGAAAGGCTTCCTAGGAGTTGCCGTGTGATTGTCAAATTGAGCAGAATCGTTTAGAAAGAGATGCTTGATGGTTGAAAAACAAAACTACATAATCGAGCATAGTCTATTCAATCGAAGTAGATTGCTTAAGGAACATATAGCCATATCTCATCATACATTCCAAACCATATTAAGACTTGGATTCTCGTCACCTAGTACGCTCCATGGTCGCTATCTATCAGCAGCACCCCCATATGTGAAGCAGAATAGAAGACATGTTCAGCTGCACTTGCATACCGCAGGTGAAGAAGACACAGAATCTAGTTCAACGATGTATCTCACATAACATTAACTAACTAATCTATCTCCATATGTGAAGCAGAAGAGAAGACATGACTTTAATCGGCCATGATATAACAAGGCAAGACTCAAATTTTACATGACCATTATATTAGTGTTAGTAAGCAAAAATGACACTACTGGTGGTATATTCGATGTAATTAATGAACACATCAAACTGAACAAAGTGTAAGTAGAAGCTGAACACAATTTTTTACATAACTAAAGCATCCTCAGAATATTCATCTCACAATAATAAATATAGTTATATAGAGGTTAGTAATAAAACTGACCAGGGCAATCAATTTTTCCAGTACAATGAAAACATGGCATTGATTATCCTGGGACGCATCCCTTTATGGTCTGCAGAGGACAAGACATTTGTAAACTTAGAAGGGCAAAGTAATATGTAAACATCAGCGAGAGAATGGGAAATGGCAGTATTTTTCCTTTTCTCATAGCCTACCACATCAGCAAATTACAAACTTTTTTATTTAGTCTTTTAAAGATGGAAACCAACACTGATACGTGCAAAGACATTGTTGAACCAATAGTGAAATATGTACGTACACTGTTGGTATGGAGCAATAAGTTATAACCAAAATTACAAAATTATAAGAATAAGTCAGAATAGCGCATAGTTAGCAAGTAAAAAATAGGAGCCGCAATACCTTTCAAGGTATTTTGATCTGAGAGCATCAAATAAGGGACCTCCATGTTCTCTCAACATGGATCTCAGCCGCTCCTGAAACCTTGAACCAAAAAAAGAACAATAATCTAGCTATCATTATTCCTGAGTGATTCCATGATTAGATTTACTTCTAAGAGAGCAAACTAATGCATTTATCACAGTTGGAAAGCCTAATAAAAACATTAGTTTGAAACCTGACTGTAACCGGCTGTTAGTAACAATTTTCTAGCTTTTTACTCAGTTCGTAGTCTTCATATATTACGGTGAAATTATCTAAGGTACAAACTAGTACTCTAAAGAGCGCAGACTAATGCATTCATCACAAGTGGAAGCCCTAGCAGATACCGTTAGATTAAAGATTTTCTACTGAGTTTAGTATGCAGCCTCACTGTAAATGCTGTTATTAACATTTTCTACTAAGCTCGAAGCCTTCATACAGCAAGGTATGTCGGGGAACTGTCATCACCGCGCGATGAAGCGTGTAGGGAACGAACAATGGCAACCATGCCGCAGGCGGCCCTCTAATCATCTAGGCATCACATGTTAGGCATGAACTCTAATTCTGAGGTTAACAATGGATAAAGCTGTAAATCAACAACTGTATGACTTGCTCTTTATGCATCATTATTGCTGGATCAATTTTCCGAAAAGCAATCACAAAGACAAAAGGAAAATTTAATCCAGGCCAAATTTATCACTTACAGCAGGTAGGTACCGTAGACCTCTAAGAACTACTTATAAGATCTTGCCGCATTGTCAGTTAGCTCACTGTCCCAATACCTGTAACACCAACAAGACACATTAGTAATTAGCACTTTATAAGGGAATTACCCCAACTTTACTGAGTTGATTAAAAATTTACTTGAGAGAACACCTAGCTGATCTATCTTGCAATTTCTAGGGACAGAGAGACATGAAAAACTGTAACTACATTTTTGGAGCTGGTGTCTGAACCCTGAACATGTCAATCCATCCCAATGACCCAAAATCTAAGTTTTTTCTCTGCAAAGTAGCGCAAGAACGTGTAACAATAGACCTATAGGCAGCAGCAAGTAACAACATGGACACATAGGAAATACCTATGAGAGCATCTGCTTGAGAAAATCTGTAAACTGTAGGGCGAAGGCTCTTCTGTAGAAGGCGCGCTGGAGGACGGCGTCCCGCATCGTCGGAGAGCACGCAGGCCCCGCTGGGGGTGCGATATCAATGCGTGGAACAGATGGTGATCTGGATGTCGTCGACGTCGTAGTTGCAGCCGGCCTGGAGTCGAAGAAGGCCAAGTTGGGTGGTGAATCCAAATTCAAGACTAGTGTATTATAGTGGTAGAGATATTGGTATACACAAAACATGACACTGCATAAGTACTAATTCTGTAGTTTTGTTGCATAAAAAGAATTGAACAATCTGGTGATCCAAGTATATAGGTAGAGGTTTTATACATAACTTTGAAGGAAATATGCCCTAGAGGCAATAATAAAGTTATTATATATTTCCTTATATCATGATAAATGTTTATTATTCATGCTAGAATTGTATTAACTAGAAACATAATACATGTGTGAATACATAGACAAACAGAGTGTCACTAGTATGCCTCTACTTGACTAGCTCATTAATCAAAGATGGTTATGTTTCCTAACCATGAACAAAGAGTTGTTATTTGATTAACGAGATCACATCATTAGTTGAATGATCTGATTGACATGACCCATTCCATTAGCATAGCACCCGATCGTTTAGTATGTTGCTATTGCTTTTATCCATGACTTATACATGTTCCTTTAACTATGAGATTATGCAACTCTCGTTTACCGTAGGAACACTTTGTGTGCTACCAAACGTCACAACGTAACTGGGTGATTATAAAGGTGCTCTACAGGTGTCTCCGAAGGTACATGTTGGGTTGGCGTATTTCGAGATTAGGATTTGTCACTCCGATTGTCGGAGAGGTATCTCTGGGCCCTCTCGGTAATGCACATCACATAAGCCTTGCAAGCATTGCAACTAATGTGTTAGTTGTGAGATGATGTATTATGGAACGAGTAAAGAGACTTTCCAGTAACGAGATTGAACTGGGTATTGGATACCGACGATCGAATCTCGGGCAAGTAACATACCGATAACAAAGGGAACAACGTATGTTGTTATGCGGTCTGACCGATAAAGATCTTCGTAGAATATGTAGGAGCCAATATGGGCATCCAGGTCCCGCTATTGGTTATTGACCGGAGACGTGTCTCGGTCATGTCTACATTGTTCTCGAACCGTAGGGTCCGCACGCTTAACGTTACGATGACAGTTATTATGAGTTTATGCATTTTGATGTACCGAAGGAGTTCGGAGTCCCGGATGTGATCACGGACATGACGAGGAGTCTCGAAATGGTCGAGACGTAAAGAATGATATATTGGAAGCCTATGTTTGGACATCGGATGCATTCCAGGTGAAATCAGGATTTTACCGGAATACCGGGAGGGTTACCGGAACCCCCCGGGGGCATAATGGGCCAACAAGGGCCTTGGAGGAGAGGTGAGAGGGCTGCCCTCATGGGCTGCGCGCCTCCCCCCTTCCCCTAGTCCTATTAGGACTAGGAGAGGTGGGCGCCCCCTCTCTCTCTCTCCCCCCCTTGGAGAATCCTAGTCCAACTAGGATTGGGGGGGGGGGAATCCTACTCCCAGAGGGAGTAGGACTCTCCTGGCGCGCCAGGCTTGGCCGGCCAGCCCCTCCCCCTTGGCTCCTTTATATACGGGGGCAGGGGGCACCCCAAAGACACACAAGTTGATCTACGGATCGTTCCTTAGCCGTGTGCGGTGCCCCCTTCCACCAAATTCCACCTCGGTCATATCGTTGCAGTGCTTAGGCGAAGCCCTGCGCCGGTAACACATCAAGATCGTCACCACGCCGTCGTGCTGACGGAACTCTTCCCCGACGCTTTGCTGGATCGGAGCCCGGGGATCGTCATCGAGCTGAACGTGTGCCAAGAACTCGGAGGTGCCGGAGTAACGGTGCTGTGATCGGTTGGATCGCGAGGAGAACGTACGACTACTTCCTCTACGTTGTGTCAACGCTTCCGCTTCGGTCTACGAGGGTACGTAGACAACACTCTCCCCTCTCGTTGCTATGCATCACCATGATCTTGCGTGTGCGTAGGAATTTTTTTTGAAATTACTACGTTCCCCAACAGTGGCATCCGAGCCTAGGTTTTATGGTTTGATGTTATTTGCACGAGTAGAACACAAGTAAGTTGTGGACGATACAAGTCATACTGCCTACCAGCATGTCATACTTTGGTTCGGCGGTATTGTTGGACGAGACGATCCGGACCAACCTTACGCGTACTCTTACGCGAGACCGGTTCCCTCGACGTGCTTTGCACATAGATGGCTTGCGAAAGACTGTCTCTCCAACTTTAGTTGAACCGAGTGTGGCTACGCCCGGTCCTTGAGAAGGTTAAAACGGAGTCTATTTGACAAACTATCGTTGTGGTTTTGATGCGTAGGTAAGATGAGTTCTTGCTTAAGCCCGTAGCAGCCACGTAAAACTTGCAACAACAAAGTAGAGGACGTCTAACTTGTTTTTGCAGGGCATGTTGTGATGTGATATGGTCAAGACATGATGCTAAATTTTATTGTATGAGATGATCATGTTTTGTAACCGAGTTATCGGCAACTGGCAGGAGCCATATGGTTGTCGCTTTATTGTATGCAATGCAATCGCGATGTAATGCTTTACTTTATTACTAAGCGGTAGTGATAGTCGTGGAAGCATAAGATTGGCGAGACGACAACGATGCTACGATGGAGATCAAGGTGTCGCGCCGGTGACGATGGTGATCATGACGGTGCTTCGGAGATGGAGATCACAAGCACAAGATGATGATGGCCATATCATATCACTTATATTGATTGCATGTGATGTTTATCTTTTTATGCATCTTATCTTGCTTTGTTTGACGGTAGCATTATAAGATGATCTCTCACTAATTATCAAGAAGTGTTCTCCCTGAGTATGCACCGTTGCGAAAGTTCTTCGTGCTGAGACACCACGTGATGATCGGGTGTGATAGGCTCTACGTTCAAATACAACGGGTGCAAAACAGTTGCACACGCAGAATACTCAGGTTATACTTGACGAGCCTAGCATATAACAGATATGGCCTCGGAACACGGAGACCGAAAGGTCGAGCGTGAATCATATAGTAGATATGATCAACATAGTGATGTTCACCATTGAAACTACTCCATCTCACGTGATGATCGGACATGGTTTAGTTGATTTGGATCACGTGATCACTTAGAGGATTAGAGAGATATCTATCTAAGTGGGAGTTCTTAAGTAATATGATTAATTGAACTTAAATTTATCATGAACTTAGTCCTGGTAGTATTAGCATATCTATGTTGTAGATCAATAGCTCACGTTGTTGCTTCCCTATGTTTATTTTGATATGTTCCTAGAGAAAATTGTGTTGAAAAATGTTAGTAGCAATGATGCGGATTGGATCCGTAATCTGAGGTTTATCCTCATTGCTGCACAGAAGAATTTTGTCCTTGATGCACCGCTAGGTGACGGACCTTTTGCAGGAGCAGATGCAGACGTTATGAACGTTTTGCTAGCTCAATATGATGACTACTTAATAGTTTAGTGCACCATGCTTAACGGCTTAAAATCAGGACTTCAAATACGTTTTGAACGTCATGGACCATATGAGATGTTCCAGGAGTTGAAGTTAATATTTCAAGCAAATACCCGAGTTGAGAGATATGAAGTCTCCAACAAGTTCTATAGCTAAAAGATGGAGGAGAATCGCTCAACTAGTGAGCATGTGCTCAGATAGTCTGAGTACTACAATCGCTTGAATCAAGTGGGAGTTAATCTTCCAGATAAAATAGTGATTGATAGAATTCTCTAGTCACCATCACCAAGTTAGTAGAACTTTGTGATGAACTATAATATGCAAGGGATGACGAAAGTAATTCCCAAGCTCTTCGTGATGCTGAAATCGACGAAGGTAGAAATCAAGAAAAACATCAAGTGTTGATGGTTAACAAGACCACTAGTTTCAAGAAAAGGGCAAAAGGGACAGAAGGGAACTTCAAGAAGAACGGCAAGCAAGTTGCTGCTCAAGTGAAGAAGCCCAAGTCTGGTCCTAAGCCTGAGACTAAGTGCTTCTACTGCAAAGGGACTGGTCACTGGAAGCGGAACTACCCCAAGTGATTGGCGGATAAGAAGGATGGCAAAGTGAACATAAGTATATTTGATATACATGTTATTGATGTGTACTTTACTAGTGTTCATAGCAACCCCTCAGTATTTGGTACCAGTTCAAGTTGCTAAGATTAGTAACTCGAAACGGGAGTTGCAGAATGAACAAAGACTAGTTAAAGGGCAAGGTGACGATGTGTGTTGGAAGTGGTTCCAAGATTGATATGATCATCATCACACACTCCCTATACTTTCGGGATTCGTGTTGAAACTAAATAAGTGTTATTTGGTGTTTGCGTTGAGCATGAATATGATTTGATCATGTTAATTGCAATACAGTTATTCATTTAGAGAACAATTGTTGTTCTGTTTACATGAATAAAACCTTCTATGGTCATACACACCAATGAAAATAGTTCATTGGATCTCGATTGCAGTGATACACATATTCATAATATTGAAACCAAAAGATGCGAAGTTAATAATGATAGTGCAACCTATTTGTGGCACTGCCGTTTAGGTCATATTGGTGTAAAGCGCATGAAGAAACTCCATGCTGATGGGATTTTGGAATCACTTGATGCTTGCGAACCGTACCTCATGGGCAAGATGACTAAAACGCCGTTCTCCGGAACAATGAAGCAAGCAACAGATTTGTTGGAAATCATACATACTGATGTATGTGGTCCAATGAATATTAAGGCTTGCAGCAGGTATCATTATTTTCTGACCTTCACAGATGATTTGAGCAGATATGGGTATATCTACTTGATGAAACATAAGTCTGAAACATTTGAAAAGTTCAAAAGGATTTTAGAGTGAAGTGAAAAAATCATCGTGACAAGAAAATAAGGTTTCTACGATCTGATCGCAGAGACAAATATTTGAGTTACGAGTTTGGTCTTCAGTTAAAACAATGTGGAATAGTTTCACAAAATCGTGCCACCTGGAACACCACAGTGTAATGGTGTATCCGAACATCATAACCGTACTTTATTGGATATAGTACAATCTATGATGTTTCTTACCGATTTACCAATATCGTTTTGGGATCATGCATTAGAGACAGCTGCATTCACGTTAAAAAAGGGCACCATCTAAGTCCGTTGAGACGACACAATCAGAACTATGGTTTGGCAAGAAACCAAAAATTGTCGTTTCTTAAAGTTTGGGGTTGCGATGCTTATGTGAAAAAGTTTCAACATGATAAGCTCAAACCCAAATCGGAGAAATGTGTCTTCATAGGATACCCAAAGGAGACAGTTGGGTACACCTTCTATCACAGATCCGAAGGCAAGACATTCGTTGCTAAGAATGGATCCTTTCTAGAGAAGGAGTTTCTCTCGAAAGAAGTGAGTGGGAGGAAAGTAGAAAACTTGATAAGGTAATTGTACCTTCTCCCTTATTGGAAAGTAGTTCATCACAGAAATCTGTTCTTGTGACTACTACACCAATTAGTAAGGAAGCTAATGATGATGATCATGTAACTTCAAGATCAAGTTACTACCGAATCTCGTAAGTAAACTAGAGTGAGATCCGCACCAGAGTGGTACGGTAATCCTGTTCTGGAAGTCATTTTACTAGACCATGACGAACTTGCGAACTATGAGGAAGCGATGATGAGCCCAGATTCCGCGAAATGGTTAGAGGCCATGAAATCTGAGATATGATACATGTATGAGAACAAAGTATGGACTTTGATGGATTTGCCCGATGATCGGCAAGCCAAAGAAAATAAATGGATCTTGAAGAGGAAGACGGACACTGATAGTAGTGTTACTATCTACAAAGCTAGAATTGTCGCAAAAGGTTTTTCGACAAGTTCAAGGTGTTGACTACGATGAGAGTTTCTCACTCGTATCTATGCTTAAGTCTGTCCGAATCATGTTAGCAATTGCCGCATTTTATGAAATCCGGCAAATGGATAAACAAAACTACATTCCTTAATGGATTTATTAAAGAAGAGTTGTATACGATGCAACTAGAAGGTTTTGTCGATCCTAAAGGTATTAACAAAATATGCAAGCTCCAGCGATCCATCTATGGACTGGTGCAAGCATCTCGGAGTTGGAATATACGCTTTGATAAGTTGATCAAAGCATATAGTTTTATACAGACTTGCGGTGAAGCCTGTATTTACAAGAAAGTGAGTGGGAGCACTACAACATTTCTGATAAGTATATGTAGATGACATATTATTGATCGGAAATAATGTAGAATTATTCTGTAAAGCATAAAGGAGTATTTGAAAGGAGTTTTTCGAAGAAGGACCTCGGTGAAGCTGCTTACATATTGAGCATCAAGATCTATAGAGATGGATCAAGACGCTTGATAAGTTTTTCAATAAGTACATACCTTGAAAAGATTTTGAAGTAGTTCAAAATGGAACAGTCAAAGAAAGAGTTCTTGCCTGTATTACAAGGTGTGAAATTGAGTAAGACTCAAAGCCCGACCACGGCAGATGATAGAAAAAGAATGAAAGTCATTTCCTATGCCTCAGCCATAGATTCTATAAAGTATGCCATGCTATGTACCAGATCTATTGTATATCCTACACTGTGTTAAGCAAGGGAGTACAATAGTGATCTAGGAAGTAGATCACTGGACATCGGTCAAAATTATCCTTAGTAAAATAAGGATATGTTTCTCGATTATGGATGTGACAAAAAGGTTCGTCGTAAAAGGTTACGTCGATGCAAGTTTTGACACTAATCTAGATGACTCTAAGTCTCAATCTAGATACATATTGAAAGTGGGAGCAATTAGCTAGAGTAGCTCCATGCAGAGCATTGTTGACATAGAAATTTGCAAAGTACATGCGGATCTGAATGTAGCAGACCCGTTGACTAAGATTCTCTCACAAGCAAAACATGATCACACCTTAGTACTCTTTGGTTGTTAATTACATAGCGATGTAAACTAGATTACTGAATCTAGTAAACCCTTTGGGTGTCGGTCACATAGCGATGTGAACTATGGGTGTTAATCACATGATGATGTGAACTATTGATGTTAATCACATGGTGATGTGATCTAGATTATTGACTCTAGTGCAAGTGGGAGACTGAAGGAAATATGCCCTAGAGGCAATAATAAAGTTATTATTTATTTCCTTATATCATGATAAATGTTTATTATTCATGCTAGAATTGTATTAACTGGAAACATAATACATGTGTGAATACATAAACAAGCAGAGTGTCACTAGTATGCCTCTACTTGACTAGCTCATTAATCAAAGATGGTTATGTTTCCTAGCCATGAACAAAGAGTTGTTATTTGATTAACGAGATCACATCATTAGTTGAATGATCTGATTGACATGACCCATTCCATTAGCATAGCACCCGATCGTTTAGTATGTTGCTATTGCTTTTATCCATGACTTATACATGTTCCTTTAACTATGAGATTATGCAACTCCCGTTTACCGTAGGAACACTTTGTGTGCTACCAAACGTCACAACGTAACTGGGTGATTATAAAGGTGCTCTACAGGTGTCTCCGAAGGTACATGTTGGGTTGGCGTATTTCGAGATTAGGATTTGTCACTCCGATTGTCGGAGAGGTATCTCTGGGCCCTCTCGGTAATGCACATCACATAAGCCTTGCAAGCATTGCAACTAATGTGTTAGTTGTGAGATGATGTATTACGGAACGAGTAAAGAGACTTGCCAGTAACGAGATTGAACTAGGTATTGGATACCGACGATCGAATCTCGGGCAAGTAACATACCGATAACAAAGGGAACGACGTATGTTGTTATGCGGTCTGACCGATAAAGATCTTCGTAGAATATGTAGGAGCCAATATGGGCATCCAGGTCCCGCTATTGGTTATTGACCGGAGACGTGTCTCGGTCATGTCTACATTGTTCTCGAACCGTAGGGTCCGCACGCTTAACGTTACGATGACAGCTATTATGAGTTTATGCATTTTGATGTACCGAAGGAGTTCGGAGTCCCGGATGTGATCACGGACATGACGAGGAGTCTCGAAATGGTCGAGACGTAAAGAATGATATATTGGAAGCCTATGTTTGGACATCGGATGCATTCCAGGTGAAATCAGGATTTTACCGGAATACCGGGAGGGTTACCGGAACCCCCCGGGGGCATAATGGGCCAACATGGGCCTTGGAGGAGAGGTGAGAGGGCTGCCCTCATGGGCTGCGCGCCTCCCCCCTTCCCCTAGTCCTATTAGGACTAGGAGAGGTGGGCGCCCCCTCTCTCTCTCTCCCCCCCTTGGAGAATCCTAGTCCAACTAGGATTGGGGGGGGGGAATCCTACTCCCAGAGGGAGTAGGACTCTCCTGGCGCGCCAGGCTTGGCCGGCCAGCCCCTCCCCCTTGGCTCCTTTATATACGGGGGCAGGGGGCACCCCAAAGACACACAAGTTGATCTACGGATCGTTCCTTAGCCGTGTGCGGTGCCTCCTTCCACCAAATTCCACCTCGGTCATATCGTTGCAGTGCTTAGGCGAAGCCCTGCGCCGGTAACACATCAAGATCGTCACCACGCCGTCGTGCTGACGGAACTCTTCCCCGACGCTTTGCTGGATCGGAGCCCAGGGATCGTCATCGAGCTGAACGTGTGCCAAGAACTCGGAGGTGCCGGAGTAACGGTGCTGTGATCGGTTGGATCGCGAGGAGAACGTACGACTACTTCCTCTACGTTGTGTCAACGCTTCCGCTTCGGTCTACGAGGGTACGTAGACAACACTCTCCCTTCTCGTTGCTATGCATCACCATGATCTTGCGTGTGCGTAGGAATTTTTTTTGAAATTACTACGTTCCCCAACAAACTTAACAAATATAGTATAGTAACATATAGTGTATCTTTTTCAGTCATACAGGTAACTGAAAATACAAGAGTAGACAGATCTAATGAAGCTCTCCGCCAGCTGATTTTTCAATCGGTTGCCAAAAGAGCTTAGCCTCCGTGGCATGTGCTTGTGACGAGACAAAAGAAGGAACATGATGAAAGAAGAACAAACTTGACCACACGAACGGAGAAGAAGAAGCAACCCGTCGCCGTAGACAGAACGAAACCGCCGGCGACCGAGAGCGCGTCCTCCATGAGCGGGAGGAACACGACGTGTGTTGCTCATCCGGGGCGCCTCCTTCTGGGTAGTGTTTTGGGCCTGCACCTCCAGCGCCACCCCTCCACCGGATTGGAGCACCGGTGCTTCGATCCACGTCATCGTGTTGTAGCCTTGTAGGGCGATCCAGGGATCTTCCTGGGGTCGCTGCCCTTGGGGGTGAAGAGCCGGGGAAGAGAAGGTCATGCTCGTCCCCGCTGGCGAAGAGCACCCGCTTGGCACTCCGTGGAACCTCGCCACCAGCGAGTTCCCTCCGCGTGCAGCCTCCCGAAGGATGAGCAGCGAGACGCAGACCCACAGCCGGTGGTCCCGGCCGCTGCCGTATATCAGATCGAGTAGCACTTGTCGGAAACCTCCATGGATCCTGATTCATGATTGAGAGGCAAAAACAAGAGATTAGGGGAGAGGGAGGATTTGCGGATGCTTGTAGAGGCCGTGAGAGAAGGGGAGGAGGCGGCGCAGCTTCGGGAGCGCAAGGTGGGGTCGCTTGAGGAGGCGTGTGGGAGGGACGCAGCTTCGGTGCCTTAAGGCATCTGCCTTTGTGTCGATGACATGTGGGCCCAACAGATGGTTGGCCCACATGTCAATGACCCAAAGGTAGGTGCCTTTAAGGCACCGAAGCAAAGTCCGTGTGGGAGAGGGAACGACAGAGAGAGCAGGTCGCGTGCGTGGGGAGGTATTAACTCAGCGGCACAAACACCGATCCCTTTCTTCCTTTCTTTTCTCTCGCGTTTTTTCTCTCGGCACAGTAAAATCGACGTGTCTATCGCCAACGATCGCCCCTTCTGCACAGCTGAATGTGTTTAACAAGTTTGCACAATCATTGGTGAATGTGCATGCCTAGCGTAATTTGCTTGGCGTTTTCGCCATCACTACTTAGGGGTGATCTATGCAGGCTGTAAGAGTTTAAATAATTTTTTTGCTGAGTAAGATGAGAGAGAAGAGAAGCGGGCTACAAATAACATGAGACAAATATGTGGGTCATATATTAATGATATAGTATCCTAATATGACTAACCATTGTGTGAGTGAGCTATAAGGTTGGCTATAAGTACCATGACAAATTCTTATAGCCCACTCTTGGTTGTACTATTGACCATGCTCTTAGGGCAACTCCAATCGCGAGACCCATTTCGTCCGTTGTGTCCGTTTGGATTCGCGCAGGCAAAACCACGGTCGTTTTGCTCCATTTATGTCCAAAATTTGGGTTAGATTTGGGTCGAATTGGACGTTGTTCGCTGTCCATCTGCGTCCATTTTTGTCTGGCCTGACCCACCACCCACCCACCCATCCCACCTCTCTCTCCTTCTTTCTCTCTCCATCTCTCTCTCCCCACCCACCCATCTATCCCACGACTCCACCCATCCCACGGGCGACGGAGTCAAGAGAGGAGCTCCTACGCGTAGTATGTCGTCGCCGCCACGGCCGCAAAGGAGAGCTCCCCTGACTCTCTATTCCATCGCCGCCACCAAAAGAAGAGCTCTTGCGTGAGGGGCACCCAATCCGGCTTCGCATCTTGCCGCCAGGCGCACATCAACACTACTAGGGAAAACATTATAAACAGAATCTTAGCAGCAGCGCGGTTTAAAAACAGGCGCTACTGTTAACTAGCAGTAGCGAGCTTAAAAAAACCGCGCTATTAATAACTAGATAGCAGTAGCGTGGGTTTTTATCCCTCGCTACTACTAAGCGGTCTCTACTGTGCCTCCCCGGGACATGTCATAGTAGTAGCGAGGGGTATAAACCCGCGCTACTACTAAGTGAATGGCTATAGCGCTGGTAAGATACCATGCTATTACTGAGGGTGTCCCTCACTTGCCGCACCACTCCCACCCCGATCCTGAAGAAAAAAAATTCCACTCCCACCCCACCAAACTCTCTCTCTCTCTCTCCATCCTCACCCCCACCCCTCGGTTGACTCATCTCCCCCACGACCTCCTCGCCGCCGCCAGCACCCACGCCGTCCGGTTCCGGCGAGCTCCAGCCGCGCGGAATACGCCCCCAAGCTCCGCCCTCCCTCCCCTCCTCGCAGATCCGTGCCTCAAGGATTACACCCTTGCCTTGAGGCGGCGAGGGGGAAGGCGGCGGCGGAGAGGCAAACGACGAGGAGGTCGTGGGGGAGATGAGGAAACTCGTCTCCCACGCAGGCAGATCTCATCCAAGGCAGGCAGGCAGATCAGGAAACTCATCTCTCCCCTCCCCTTCCCCTCCCCCCAAATATCCTCCCCACCTTTGTGCCCCGATCTCCGCCGCGAGCCCGGGCGAGGCGGAGGAACCGAGGCGACACTGTCAGCAAGGAAGTAGCTAGCTAGGTGGGAGGGCGGGCCGCCGGATTTCCTGCTCTCCGGGCCGGCGATGCGTGTTCCCAGTCTTAGGGGCGGGCGGGGGACTGAAGCTGGGCCACGCGCTGGCCAACTCAGAAATCACTATGAACTGTTCCCTTGTGGAAGTACATTTCTCCGATTGCATCCAGTTTAGGCCCTTAGGTACCGAACTTATGCATCATCAGCGTTTAATTTCGCAGGTATGACCTAATTTAAGTGTTTTTTATCAAGTAAACAAGTATCACTGGTGGTGCTTCTGGATTATGTTTCCGCAACCTTGGTCTTGGTCTTGCTGACTGAGATAACTAGATCTATGCATGCTGTGTACTTGGACTTGGATGTGCATAGCATTTTTCTTCTGGCACCGTTGGACTTAACCTTGTCCAGTTAGGTATACTATCATTTATATTCAACCTGTTACACTCTTGAGGTCATATCCGAACATTTCTGAAAAGGTTCAAGCATATATATTGTTTTGTTGGGGTGAGCCTTTAATTGGCCGGGGAACAATATTGCATATTCTGGGATGTACTTATAGGACCAAGCCAGGGTATGCAGTGTGTTGTAGTTATCCTAACACTGCATTTTTCATGGCATGCTTCCTTATTTGTTTGATGTGTTGCAGATTGTCCTTTGCCTTTTCTTTTAATGTTGATTCGACCTAGATTGTTCAGCTAGTTGCACCCTTTAGGTCATGCAAGGCTAAGTTTTTTTTCTCTTACTGTCTATTCAACCTTAATACTGTTCAGCTAGTTGTGCCCTTTTAAGCATGGTTGAAGTATCTGTTCTCTTGTTACCCTGAGTGCTTTGTAACTCATCTTGAGTACTACAATTCCTAGCGATGATAGCTGTCATTGTATTGCTAACTTGGCTAGAAAGTTAGAATGGTTCATGATTGGATAAAAGAAAAGCAGATCTGTTTGATGCTTCTGTACTAGGCATTGCCTTTTACACATACGAAGTACTTCCATTAGTTTCAGTATTTTAGATCACTACGGGATTTATCTCATAGAACTTCCATCGGTGTTGCCCAGGTAGGCCCTTCCCCTCCTTCCTTGCTGAGGTCCACCCTCTTCTCTCTTCTCCTCACCTCAACTTCTCCTCCTATCCTCTTTGCTGCAGGTCACCATGCCGCGAAGACGACAATTACGGCAAGAGAGCAGGCCCGGCCCTGACGCGGGGGGGGGGGGGGGGGGGCGGTCCCCCAGCCAGGTACGTGGGAGGCTGAGAGCAACCACCCGATCTTCCCTCAGGCGCCATTAGATCACTAGCTGTTCTGTACTTCTGTCTCCACGAAGAAGTTATCTCCTTTAGCAAATTGGGCCTTGGGCTCCTTCATCTAGAACAACACTTAGGCTCTCAGTACGATAATCGCTACGTTAATTGGCTTGGCACACTAATTTTGGTGCAGAACAGCCGGCGTGCCTCCTCAGCATCAGAATTCAGAAAGAAGCACTAATGCAACAGTAGGGCCAGTTTGCAACTTGTGCAGCACAGAATTGCAAAGCAGTCAGCCGTTCACCTAGGCTGCAACAGCTATCAGGAAGTTTGAACTGAAACCAAAAGGAAGGTAACCATATATGTAGACTATGCTACTTCGATCTAAGTTTTGCTAAGTCCACCATGTTTTAGTTTATTCTTAGAAATATCGGGATCGCCCTCTGTTTCTATTATTTATTAAAATAAAATTACAGACATTGTTCATAGTAGTCTAGGAACGTATTTATGTTTAGTTTTGACTCTAGACATCTCAATTTGAGGTGTTGTTACCCAAAAAAAGACTGATATTGGTTTACTGCCATGGACGTAGTTTTTCCTTGAGTGTTTTCATTTGTTGTTTCTCAGCATCCATTCTACTTTATAGCTGAACTCTCTATGATTAAAATCTTGGAGATACATTATAGGCATACTAATTAGGTTCTTAATAATTAACTGAGGCTCCTGCGCTGAAATAAGCTGATTGACTTGGGTCAATGGATTGCACCGTAGGGAAACACAGTATAGCAATGGCTGGGCTTTGCAGAATACATTGTGGAGCAAATAAAATTTGTACTCACTCTGTACTGGTGCATAGGGCATGCGCAAGCTTTGATTTGATCTTCTGAAGATAAATTAGAGGCAGAACAACCATGCTTTTTAGACATTTTGAACTTCTTATCCACCTCTATCTCACTCTGCATGCCAAATGCAAAGCAATCGGTTTGTTGAACGCTGCTACTGAGACCCCTGTGTTTCTTAAGTTAGAAATCCGTTAAACTAGCTAGGTAAACTTGTAGGCTAAGTAAACCTGTAGACCCCTGTGGTCCTTAAATTCTTTTAAGATCAATTTCTTATGTGTACCAATCTTTTTCTGGCTATGTATTCCAGGTTTCCAACTTGTATTGCAAAGTACACTGTAAACACATAAAACTGAGTCTGAGTTGTTACATGTCTCAAATTTTATTGAGGTCAAAATTATACGAATGTGAATATTGGCCATTCTGCTTCTTCCTGTCCATTTCTTGTATAAGCAGTTTACCAAGTCTTCTCCAATAGTATGTCATGTATGTTCCTATTCGCTCCCAATTTCCTGAATATCTATGATCTGAATATGCATAATTTTGATAAATTTGGCAGGCACTCAGGAAGGTGCCAAGGAGATGCTGGACCAAGGCGTGGAGGCACTGCAAGCTGAAGAGCACATAGCTGCACATGCTGGAGGCCGGGCCGGTGAGCCGAGGATTGGAGGTAGCGCTGATTGGTGTTTTTATGGAGAGATAGGATGCCGCTGTTTGGTGTTTTTATGCATTTTGGTTTGCTTGTAACTATGTTTGCACTAGCTGGGAGTAAGTGACTTGGCAAGAAGTGTAGGTGTTTTAATTGAAGGCATGAAAAGCCCTGACAATATGTATGCTCTTACAGGATGTGCTCTAATGCCGCTGGTTTATTATAAATCTTGGATTAGTAATGATGTGTAATGCTGCCGGTTTATTGCAAATATGTGTTTGTTTTAGTTGGAATTGTATGTATAGAATTTAATTGGTGGATTTTATTTTATTTTAATTCCTAATTAGTTAGTAGTAGCATGGGAAAACACCAAACACCTTACTACTACTTCGCTAGTAGTAGCGTGGGTTTGCATCCACGCTACTACTAACTTTTTAGTAGTAGTGTGGGAAAAAACGTAAGGCGCTACTACTATTTCATTACTAGTAGCGCGGGTTGCGCCCACGCTAATACTAAAATGTTAGTAGTAGCGTGGGTTTCACCCGCGCTACTACTAACTATTAGCTGTAGCGCCTTATTAGTAGCGCCGGTCCCCGCGCTGCTGATACACCTAAAACCCGCGCTGTTGCTAGCCTTTTCACTAGTAGTGCAACGACGATACCAAGATCCTTCCCATGGAGCGACCGGCCCGCTTCCCCTACTTTGCGGCGTGCTGGCTCCATCTCTTTCGCGCCACACCGGATCTAGCGGCTTGTAGTGGGGCAAGTCCATGCCCATGCTCAGGGGTTTCCTCTTCCCCGCGTCCGGCCTCGCCGCCGACGCTGCTGCCCAAGAAGGAGCAGCGCGAGTCGTACTGTTGAGTATAATGTTTACTTAGGAAACATAGGATAGCGTATGATTTATTCTACCTTGCCTGATACTCCAAGATGATCATGTACTCCCATATATATGCTCATGTGGCTCAAGCAATACAATCAACAATTTCACCAATCCCCCTCTATTCCCTTCTAACATGGTATCAACCTAACCGATCCAAACCCTATCCGTCCCACGCCGCTTCCGCCCTGCCCGCCCGCCCCAGGGGCGGTCGACCTCCATGACCGCCGCCTGGGGCCGCCCGCCCGTACGTAGAGTTCGTCCGTCGGTCGTGTGCCCTAGAGAGTCTTTTTTCCGAGACCTTGCTTCGGGTTTTTCTCTCCCGCCGGTTATCTTGATCGACGTTTTCCTTTTGGTTTTCCGATCTAAGATCGGTTTGCGTCGCCCACAGGCGCCATCGACCACCGTGCGCCTGTACTTCAACCCCCGCGCGATCGACCAGCCTTTCCTCCGACCCGACGGCCACGCGTGCTGAGGCGGCCCGTCAGCGCCCGCCGCCGTCCACGCGTCGGCCCACCTGTCGTCCTGCTCCGACCGGGACTCTTGCATCACAGCCGCCCCGTGTGCGCTGGACCGTCCGTCGATCTACGCCGCGCCTGTACGGAAGCCTTGCCGACCGTCGTCGCCAGCTTTATCACGGACTCCGTCGCCACCCCGCCTCCACCGAGCGGTGTCCCCGGCCTCACGCGCGATCGGCTTGATCACCCGCTCGCCACCGCGATCCGCCTCATCTACGCCGCGCGGCCGACCTAACCCGTCGGTTGCGCGCCCCTCCGCAGGTCCCGTGACGATCGTCCCCGCGTTCAGCGTGCCCCTCCACCAATCGAGCAACGGGCTGCAGCTGCATCGGGCCATCAGGCCGCAACGCCGCTGCCCCGTGGTTCTCCTCGCGGCTACATCGAATCGCACATCGCCGCTACATCGCCTCTTCGGGCCATAGTGCCGTGATACGCGGTCCGCGCCGCCGACCCAGGGTCGTCCCCACAGTTGCACGACCCGCACTCCGCAGCTGCGCCGCCCCTTCGGGCCGTACCGCCGCGGCCCGCGGTCACCGCCGCCACCCCGAGGTCTTCCCGCCATCGCCCCAACCCGCCTGCTGCTGTTGTGTCGCCCCTTCGGGCCGTAGCGCCATGGCCTGCGGTCCACTCCATCGTCACCGTGCGTCGACCTCCTGTGGTATGCGCCGCGCCACCTCCCTTAGCGCGGGAACGCCACTGTCCGCTCCGGTCTTCATCATGATGTCGGGTTCTTCGCCTACTTCGAGCACCGCCGCTGCGCTCCTAACCTAGCCGCCGCTGCCGCTCTTCTTCGACTGCTGCCGACACTACCCCTGTAGCTGCCCCTCCTGTCAACCCCCTTCATCTTCGTCTAGCACCAGCCCGTCGCCAGCATCGCCCTCATCTACCCCGACCACTTCGTGTACTCCGACCACCGTTGGTGACATCGGCCCACGCCGATTGGCACCACAACCGTCGTCGAGTCTTCTTCTCTGTTGGCTGGTGCGTTGACGGGAGACTTTCTTGACTTGATCCTCCCCGGCAACAGCGCCAGTAATTCTCCTTGATGGTAGCTAGAACTACGTCGGTATTTCCCCGGAGAGGGAGGGATGATGTAGCACAGTGACGGTAGAGTATTTCCCTCAGTTATGAAACCAAGATATCGAACCAGTAGGAGAACCAAGTGAAGGAAATATGCCCTAGAGGCAATAATAAAGTTATTATTTATTTCCTTATATATCATGATAAATGTTTATTATTCATGCTAGAATTGTATTAACCGGAAACATAATACTTGTGTGAATACATAGACAAACAGAGTGTCACTAGTATGCCTCTACTTGACTAGCTCGTTGATCAAAGATGGTTATGTTTCCTAGCCATTGACATGAGTTGTCATTTGATTAACGGGATCACATCATTAGGAGAATGATGTGATTGACTTGACCCATTCTGTTAGCTTAGCACTCGATCGTTTAGTATGTTGCTAATGCTTTCTTCATGACTTATACATGTTCCTATGACTATGAGATTATGCAACTCCTGTTTACCGGAGGAACGCTTTGTGTGCTACCAAACGTCACAATGTAACTGAGTGATTATAAAGGTGCTCTACAGGTGTCTCCGAAGGTACTTGTTGGGTTCGCGTATTTCAAGATTAGGATTTGTCACTCCGATTGTCGGAGAGGTATCTCTGGGCCCTCTCGGTAATGCACATCACTTAAGCCTTGCAACCATTGCAACTAATGAGTTAGTTGCGGGATGATGTATTAAAGAACGAGTAAAGAGACTTGTCGGTAACGAGATTGAACTAGGTATTGAGATACCGACGATCGAATCTCGGGCAAGTAACATACCGATGACAAAGGGAACAACGTATGTTGTTTGCGGTCTGACCGATAAAGATCTTCATAGAATATGTGGGAGCCAATATGAGCATCCAGGTTCCGCTATTGGTTATTGACCGGAGACATGTCTCGGTCATGTCTACATAGTTCTCGAACCCGTAGGGTCCGCACATTTAAACTTTCGATGACGGTTATATTGTGAGTTTATGAGTTTTGATGTACTGAAGGTTGTTCGGAGTCTCGGATGTGATCACGGACATGACGAGGAGTCTCAAAATGGTCGAGACATGAAGATTACTCTCTCTGTTCCTTGATATAAGGTGTATAGATTTTTGAGAAAAAATCCGAAATATAAGGTGTATTGCATTGCACCGCTCGTATGGATAATGTTTTTAGGGATTTGATTACATTTCTTTATATTAGGCATGCTCCTCTATTTTCTCATGTCAATTAGTCAGGTGTAATCTCGCTCAAAACTTGTGAAATTTTCCCTCCACATGCGTTCTTTAATTTCCATGCCAAAAACTATACACCCTATATTAAGGAACGGAGGGAGTATATTGGAAGCCTATATTTGGATATCGGAAGTGTTCCGGGTGAAATCGGGATTTTACCGGAGTACCGAGGGGTTACCGGAACCCCCCGGGGGCTTAATGGGCCATAGTGGGCCTTTGTGGAGAAGAGGAGAGGGGGCCAGGGCAGGGCCGCGCGCCCCTCCCCCTAGTCCGAATAGGACAAGGAGAGGGGGGCGACGCCCCCTTTCCTTCCTCTCTCCCACCTCTTTCCCACTCCACTCCTAATCTAACAAGGAAAAGGGAGGGAGTCCTACTCCCGGTGGGAGTAGGACTCCTCCTGGCGCGCCCCCTCCTAGCCGGTCGCACCTCCTCCCTTGCTCCTTTATATATGGGGGAAGGGGGGCACCCTAGAGATACAACAATTGATCGTTTGATCTTTTAGCCGTGTGAGGTGCCCCCCTCCACCATAGTCGACCTCGATAATACTGTAGCGGTGCTTAGGCGAAGCCCTGCGTCGGTAGAACATCATCATCGTCACCACACCGTCGTGCTGACGAAACTATCCCTCAACACTCGGCTGGATCGGAGTTCGAGGGACGTCATCGGGCTGAACGTGTGCAGAACTCGGAGGTGACGTATGTTCGGTCCTTGATCGGTCGGATCGTGAAGACGTAAGACTACATCAACCGCGTTGTGCTAACGCTTCCGCTTTCGGTCTACGAGGGTATGTGGACAACACTCTCCCCTCTCGTTGCTATGCATCACCATGATCTTGTGTGTGCGTAGGAGTTTTTTTGAAATTACTACGTTCCCCAACAGTGGCATCCGAGCCAGGTTTCATGCTTGATGTTATATGCACGAGTAGGACACAAGTGAGTTGTGGGCGATATAAGTCATACTGCTTACCAGCATGTCATACTTTGGTTCGGCAGTATTGTTGAATGAAGCGGCCCGGACCGACATTACGCGTGCGCTTACGCGAGACTGGTTCTACCGACGTGCTTTGCACATAGGTGGCTGGCGGGTGTCAGTTTCTCCAACTTTAGTTGAACCGAGTGTGGCTACGCCCGGTCCTTGTGAAGGTTAAAACATCATCAACTTGACAAACTATCATTGTGGTTTTTGATGTGTAGGTAAGAACGGTTCTTGTTAAGCCCATAGCAGCCACGTAAAACTTGCAACAACAAAGTAGAGGATGTCTAACTTGTTTTTGCAGGGCATGTTGTCATGTGATATGGTCAAGACATGATGCTAAATTTTATTGCATGAGATGATCATGTTTTGTAACCGAGTTATCGGCAACTGGCAGGAGCCATATGGTTGTCGCTTTATTGTATGCAATGCAATCACCCTGTAATGCTTTACTTTATCACTAAGCGGTAGCGATAGTCGTAGAAGCATAAGATTGGTGAGCCGACAACGATGCTAAGATGGAGATCAAGGTGTCGCGCCGGTGACGATGGTGATCATGACGGTGCTCCGGAGATGGAGATCACAAGCACGAGATGATGATGGCCATATCATATCACTTATATTGATTGCATGTGATGTTTATCTTTTATGCATCTTATCTTGCTTTGATTGACGGTAGCATTATAAGATGAGCTCTCACTAAATTTCAAGATAAAAGTGTTCTCCTAGAGTATGCACCGTTGCCAAAGTTCGTCATGCTCAGACACCACGTGATGATCGGGTGTGATAAGCTCTACGTCCATCTACAACGGGTGCAAGCCAGTTTTGCATACACATAATACTCAGGTTAAACTTGACGAGCCTAGCATATGCAGATATGGCCTCGGAACACTGAGACCGAAAGGTCGGGCGTGAATCATATAGTAGATATGATCAACATAGTGATGTTCACCATTGAAAGCTACTCCATTTCACGTGATGATCGGTTATGGTTTAGTTGATTTGGATCACGTGATCACTTAGAGGATTAGAGGGATGTCTATCTATGTGGGAGTTCTTAAGTAATATGATTAATTGAACTTAAATTTATCATGAACTTAGTACCTGATAGTATCTTGCTTGTCTATGTTGATTGTAGATAGATGGCCCATGTTGTTGTTCCGTTGAATTTTAATGCGTTCCTTGAGAAAGCAAAGTTGAAAGATGATGGTAGCAATTACACGGACTGGGTCCGTAACTTGAGGATTATCCTCATTGCTGCACAGAAGAATTACGTCCTGGAAGCACCGCTGGGTGCCAGTCCTGCTGCAGATGCAACTGACGACGTTAAGAACGTCTGGCAAAGCAAAGCTGATGACTACTCGATAGTTCAGTGTGCCATGCTTTACGGCTTAGAACCGGGACTTCAACGACGTTTTGAACGTCATGGAGCATATGAGATGTTCCAGGAGTTGAAGTTAATATTTCAAGCAAATGCTCGGATTGAGAGATATGAAGTCTCCAATAAGTTCTACAGCTGCAAGATGGAGGAGAATAGTTCTGTCAGTGAGCATATACTCAGAATGTCTGGGTATAACAATCACTTGATTCAACTGGGAGTTAATCTTCTGGATGATAGCTTCATTGTCAGAATTCTTCAATCACTGCCACCAAGCTACAAGAGCTTCGTGATGAACTATAACATGCAAGGGATGGATAAGACGATTCCCGAGCTCTTCGCAATGCTAAAGGCTGCGGAGGTAGAAATCAAGAAGGAGCATCAAGTGTTGATGGTCAATAAGACCACCAGTTTCAATAAAAAGGGCAAAGGGAAGAAGAAGGGGAACTTCAAAAAGAACAGCAAACAAGTTGTTGCTCAAGAGAAGAAACCCAAGTCTGGACCTAAGCCTGAGACTGAGTGCTTCTACTGCAAGCAGACTGGTCACTGGAAGCGGAACTGCCCCAAGTATTTGGCGGATAAGAAGGATGGCAAGGTGAACAAAGGTATATGTGATATACATGTTATTGATGTGTACCTTACCAGAGCTCGCAGTAGCACCTGGGTATTTGATACTGGTTCTGTTGCTAATATTTGCAACTTGAAACAGGGACTACAGATTAAGCGGACACTGGCTAAGGACGAGGTGACGATGCGCGTGGGAAATGGTTCCAAAGTTGATGTTATCGCCGTCGGCACGCTGCCTCTACATCTACCTTCGGGATTAGTATTAGACCTAAATAATTGTTATTTGGTGCCAGCGTTGAGCATGAACATTATATCTGGATCTTGTTTGATGCGAGACAGTTATTCATTTAAATCAGAGAATAATGGTTGTTCTATTTATATGAGTAATATCTTTTATGGTCATGCACCCTTGAAGAGTGGTCTATTTTTGATGAATCTCGATAGTAGTGATACACATATTCATAATATTGAAGCCAAAAGATGTAGAGTTGATAATGATAGTGCAACTTATTTGTGGCACTGCCATTTGGGTCATATTGGTGTAAAGCGCATGAAGAAACTCCATACTGATGGACTTTTGGAATCACTTGATTATGAATCACTTGATACTTGCGAACCATACCTCATGGGCAAGATGACTAAAACGCCATTCTCCGGAACTATGGAGCGAGCAACTGATTTGTTGGAGATCATACATACTGATATATGTGGTCCAATGAATGTTGAGGCTCGCGGTGGGTATCGTTATTTTCTCACCTTCGCAGATGATTTAAGAAGATATGGGTATATCTACTTAATGAAGCATAAGTCTGAAACATTTGAAAAGTTCAGAGAATTTCAGAGTGAAGTTGAAAATCATCGTAACAAGAAAATAAAGTTTCTATGATCTGATCGTGGAGGAGAATATTTGAGTTACGAGTTTGGTCTACATTTGAAACAATGTGGAATAGTTTCGCAACTCACGCCACCCGGAACACCACAGCGTAATGGTGTGTCCGAACGTCGTAATCGTATTTTACTAGATATGGTGTGATCTATGATGTCTGTTACTGATTTACCGCTATTGTTTTGGGGTTATCCTTTAGAGACGGTTGCATTCCCGTTAAATAGGGCACCACGAAATCCGTTGAGACGACGCCTTATGAACTGTGGTTTGGCAAGAAACCAAAGGTATCGTTTCTTAAAGTTTGGGGCTGTGATGCTTATGTGAAAAAAACTTCAACCTGATAAGCTCGAACCCAAATCGGAGAAATGTGTCTTCATAGGATACCCAAAGGAGACTGTTGGGTACACCTTCTATCACAGATCCGAAGGCAAGACATTTGTTGCTAAGAATGGATCCTTTCTAGAGAAGGAGTTTCTCTCGAAAGAAGTGAGTGGGAGGAAAGTAGAACTTGATGAGGTAACTGTACCTGCTCCCTTATTGGAAAGTAGTTCATCACAGAAACCGGTTTCTGTGACACCTGCACCAATTAGTGAGGAAGTTAATGATGATGATCATGGAACTTCAGATCAAGTTGTTACTGAGTCTCGTAGGTCAACCAAAGTAAGATCCACACCAGAGTGGTACGGTAATCCTGTTTTGGAGGTTATGTTACTAGACCATGACGAACCTACAAACTATGAAGAAGCGATGGTGAGCCCAGATTCCGCAAAATGGCTTGAGGCCATGAAATCTGAGATGGGATCCATGTATGAGAACAAAGTGTGGACTTTGGTTGACTTGCCCAATGATCGGCAAGCCATTGAGAATAAATGGATCTTCAAGAAGAAAACTGACGCTGACGGTAATGTTACTGTCTATAAAGCTCGACTTGTTGCAAAAGGTTTTCGATAAGTTCAAGGGATTGACTACAATGAGACTTTCTCACCCGTAGCGATGCTTAAGTCTGTCCGAATCATGCTAGCAATTGCCGCATTTTATGATTATGAAATTTGGCAAATGGATGTTAAAACTGCATTCCTGAATGGATTTCTGGAAGAAAAGTTGTATATGATGCAACCAGAAGGTTTTGTCGATCCAAAGGGAGCTAAGAAAGTGTGCAAGTTCTGGCGATCTATTTATGGACTGGTGCAAGCCTCTCGGAGTTGGAATAAACGCTTTGATAGTGTGATCAAAGCATTTGGTTTTATACAGACTTTTGGAGAAGCTTGTATTCACAAGAAAGTGAGTGGGAGCTCTGTAGCATTTCTGATATTATATGTGGATGACATATTGTTGATTGGAAATGATATATAATTTCTGGATAGCATAAAGGGATACTTGAATAAGAGTTTTTCAATGAAAGACCTCGTTGAAGCTGCTTATATGTTGGGCATTAAGATCTATAGAGATAGATCAAGACGCTTAATTGGACTTTCACAAAGCACATACCTTGACAAAGTTTTGAAGAAGTTCAAAATGGATCAAGCAAAGAAAGGGTTCTTGCCTGTGTTACAAGGTGTGAAGTTGAGTAAGACTCAATGCCCGACCACTGCAGAAGATAGAGAGAAGATGAAAGATGTTGCCTATGCTTCAGCCATAGGCTCTATCATGTATGCAATGCTGTGTACCAGACCTGATGTGTGCCTTGCTATAAGTTTAGCAGGGAGGTACCAAAGTAATCCAGGAGTGGATCACTAGACAGCGGTCAAGAACATCCTGAAATACCTGAAAAGGACTAAGGATATGTTTCTCGTTTATGGAGGTGACAAAGAGCTCATCGTAAATGGTTACGTTGATTCAAGCTTTGACACTGATCCAGACGATTCTAAATCGCAAACCGGATACGTGTTTACATTGAACGGTGGAGCTGTCAGTTGGTGCAGTTCTAAACAAAGCATCGTGGCGGGATCTACGTGTGAAGCGGAGTATATAGTTGCCTTCAGAAGCAGCAAATGAAGGAGTTTGGATGAAGGAGTTCATATCCGATCTAGGTGTCATACCTAGTGCATCGGGTCCAATGAAAATCTTTTGTGACAATACTGGTGCAATTGCCTTGGCAAAGGAATCCAAATTTCACAAGAGAACCAAGCACATCAAGAGACGCTTCGATTCCATCCGGGATCTAGTCCAGGTTGGAGACATAGAAATTTGCAAGATACATACGGATCTGAATGTTGCAGACCCATTGACTAAGCCTCTTCCACGAGCAAAACATGATCAGCACCAAGGCTCCATGGGTGTTGGAATCATTACTGTGTAATCTAGATTATTGACTCTAGTGCAAGTGGGAGACTGAAGGAAATATGCCCTAGAGGCAATAATAAAGTTATTATTTATTTCCTTATATATCATGATAATTGTTTATTATTCATGCTATAATTGTATTAACCGGAAACATAATACTTGTATGAATACATAGACAAACAGAGTGTCACTGGTATGCCTCTACTTGACTAGCTCGTTGATCAAACATGGTTATGTTTCCTAGCCATTGACATGAGTTGTCATTTGATTAACGGGATCACATCATATGGAGAATGATGTGATTGACTTGACCCATTCCGTTAGCTTAGCACTCGATCATTTAATATGTTGCTAATGCTTTCTTCATGACTTATACATGTTCCTATGACTATGAGATTATGCAACTCCCGTTTATCGAAGAAACGCTTTGTGTGCTACCAAACGTCACAATGTAACTGGGTGATTATAAAGGTGTCGGATTTCGGGTTCCGGCAGAACCTTGAGGTTCGAACACTGGGGTGCGCGCGGAGATCTCTCCCCTACCGTTCTACGTTCGATCCCCTCGTGCGAACTAAGATGAAAATGATGAACAACACAAGGGACACGAGATTTATACTGGTTCAGGCCACCGTTGTGGTGTAATACCCTACTCCAGTGTGTGGTGTGGTGGATTGCCTCGGGAGCTGATGATGAACATTACAGAGGAAGAACAGCCTCGCGAGAGGTGTTCTTGAGCTGGTGCGGTGAGTTCTACTTGGTCTCCAGATGCCTCTACTTTGTGGTGGCTAGGTCTATTTATAGAGGCCCTGGGCCTCTCCCCGAAATAATTGAGCGGGAAGGGCGCCAACAATTGGCCATTTTGAAGGGGAACATATAGTACAAGTTATCCTGGCCAAAGGTGGTCTTCGGCTGCCAAAAGCTCTGGTAGTGACGCCGTCTTGGGCTCCACGGTGACCTCCGTCCGGCTGGTCTTGGTCTCATTGCACTGGAATGGTAACCTTTGCCTGATGCCCTGGCCAGTGCTTGCCTCCTTTGCACCAAAGGGGAAACAAGGACTCTGCACAGGCCGGCGCCCGCCTAGCGCCCGCCTGGTCTTGATCGTCATGGCTTGCGTCACTGGATCCTCGCGAGGTACCCTTGCATTAATCTCTCCGCCTCCTCGCGAGCCTGCTTGGCGAGGCCGCTCCTGAGGAAGCTTCCTGTCGTCCGCTCCGCGAGGCTTGGCCCCTTGCGAGGGTCTTGAGCTTGTGTCGATGAAGATGGGCCATGATGGGCCCCCACTTGAGCCACGCCGCAGGCCGCAGGCAGGCAAGTCTGGGGACCCCCGTTCCCAGAATGCCGACAGTAGCCCCCGGGCCCAAGGCGCGCACGGTCTTAGCTTAGCGAAGAAGCGAAGGGGCAAGCGCGAAGGGCCGCGGGCCCTAACAGCCTGCGGCCTTGGGCGCCGCGTGGCGGTTGATTGGACGTGGGCGTCTGTGCTTCCCCATGACGCCTCGGCAACCGCACGACTTGACAAGTCCCTGCATGCAGAGATATGGGTCATGATTACCTGCGATCGTGGTGCTCGGCGGTTGGTCTTCCTCCGGCTATAAGTACGGGGCTGCGTGAGCTCCGCCAGTTCGCCCTTTTCTTCTTCTCCTCTTCTCCTCCTCAGCCACTCGCTGTCCTCATGGCCCCGAAGAGATTCTCAGCTGCAGAGAAGGGAAAGGCTTGCCAGGCAGGGCCTGACTTCTCCCCGACCAAGCGCGGCCGGGGTCGTCCTCGCAAGCATCCTACGGTCCCCGTAGCGGCTTCCCGCAGCCACGGAGGCGGTTCCCTGTGTGGTGGTGAGCGCCCGGCTGCTGAGGGGAGGCATGCCGTGATCGCGCGGCCCCCCAGGCCGCGCTTCCGCTCGGCGGAGGTGCTGCCGGAGTTTGTAGTGTGGTCGGCGGACCCGGCCAACACCTGGCTCCAGCTCCCCCGCTTCTTCGTTGGTGATCTGCCGGCCAGCGCCCGGTGTGGCTTCTGGCTCCAGGCAGATGGTTGTTGCAGCAGGGCCTCCTGGGCTTCGCTGGAGGTCTCCCTTCTGGAAATGGGGCCCTGACTCGCGGCTGGCAAACATTTGCCCGCGCGCGCGGCCTGAGTCAGCGGTGCACCCTACACTTCAAGTTCGATGGTGACGCCACCCTCTACGTGAGGGTGTTTGGGAAGATGGTTGCCGCGCTGGGTGCTGCCCCGAAGATGGTGACCGCGGCCGCTTGCCCAGCCCCGGTACCGACTAGGATGAAGACGGCGCCAGGCGTGCCCGCGGCGGTGCTCGGGGCTCGCCAAGTCTCGGAGATTCTCCCTCAGGCAGCAGCTCCTCCAGCGGTGGCCGCGACCAGCCCCCGCGCCATCGCGCCCGCCTGGGTGAAGGCAGCGGGTCCACCCACCGCCGCGCCCCGGTGAAGCGAGAGGAGGCGTCCTCCTGAGCTCCAAGAGCAGCTCGAGCTTTTGTTGTAGGTTGGTGTAGGGCAGGTCGTGTCCTATTTCGTTTCCTTCTTTTCCTGCGTAAGAAGAAGGTTGTACAGGGCCCCATGAGGGCATGTTAGAACTGTTGCTGTCAATCGTCGCGTTGCTTTTGCCATTTCCGCGCTATATTTCCGTAATGCGTGCCCACGTGTGGGAGTCATTTAAGCTTGGCGGAGCTTGACGCGACCCTTGCCTCCTGAGGCTAAGGCCTCGCCATGAGCTTCATGCCCTGCAAGGATTAGTTAGAGGGGCAACCCTTGACCCTGGCAGCGGGGGGCGATCAACCCAGGTCATGCGTTCGTGTCGCGATGCCCGTGAGGCATAGACTGGGAGGGGTGCTCCCGCAGAGGACTCAGACAGGAAAGCTCCAGACGATTGGGGCGGAAGACGCTCGCGAGGGCGCCCACGAATATCCCTCGCGAGACTTATGCGAGAGAAAACGAGGCGAGTAGATGAAAAGGATAGAGAGCCACAAGCCAGGAACGCCAACAACCCCAATAAGACTTCAAACAGGAATAAGCACGCCAACTGCAGAAAGCAAATGAAAAGCCGCGTCCGGCACCTACTCTAGTCTTCGATGTCTTCTCACCAGCGCGGAGCTAAGTGCTGCCATTGGGCGTGGGCGGGAGCCCCCGAGGCCCAAGGGCGGCACTCCGGAGACTCCGGGGCGTGTACAGCCCCACTCATTATTACGTGAGAGTGTCACGGGCGGCGAGCTTCACAGGCGTTCGCCTTCTTCACAGGCACCGGGCCTTTTCCAAAACGCGATAGCTTCACAGGCATTGGCCTTCTTCACAGGCACCGGGCCTTTCCCAAAACGCGATATCTTCACAGGCATTGGCCTTCTTCACAGGCACCGGGCCTTTCCCAAAACGTGATATCTTCACAGGCATTGGCCTTCTTCACAGGCATCGGGTCTTTCCCAAAACGCGATATCTTCATAGGCATTGGCCTTCTTCACAGGCACCAGGCCTTTCCTAGGCGCTAGGCCTCGCCAGGGGTAGAACTTCCGGAGATGTTGAATGTTCCACGCGTTCTGGATGGGTGCTCCCTCCGGAGTCTCCAAGCGCGCGGAGCCAGGCCTGGAAACATGAACAACCTTGAACGGGCCCTCCCACATGGGAGAGAGCTTGTACAGCCCCTCCCTGGAGAGAACCCGCTTGAGCACGAGATCCCCTACCTCGAGGGTCCTGGGGCGGATGTTGCGGCAGTGGTATCGTCGTAGCGCCTGTTGATACCTTGCCGCTCGCAGTGCAGCTTCTCGGCGGCGTTCCTCCCCCAGCACGAGATCCGTCCCCCGCATGGCGTCCTGCTGAGCCCCGTCGAACGCCAGGACCCGTGCGGAGCGACGCCTGACCTCGTGAGGGAGAACTGCCTCTGCTCCGTAGACGAGGAAGAACGGGGTCTCGCCAGTTGGCTTGGTCATTGTCATGCGGATGGACCACAACACGGACTGGAGTTTGTCGTACCAGCCCCTTCCACAGGCCTCCAGCTTCTTCTTGAAGGTCCTGGCTTTGAGGCCCCTCAGGACCTCCGCGTTGGCTCGTTCAGCCTGACCATTGCTCCGGGGGTGTGCTACCGAAGCGTAGCATATCTGTGTTCCAAGGTTAGCACAGTACGTTTTGAAGAGATTACTGGTGAATTGTGAACCGTTGTCCGTGATGATGCGGTTAGGCACCCCAAACCGACTCACGAGGCCCTTGACGAACTTGACTGCCGAGCCTGCCGGGATTGTGCGTACAGCTTCCACTTCGGCTGTAGGATCGGAAGTATGTCTAGAGGGAGGGTGATTAGACTACTTGACCAAATAAAAACTTAACCTTTTCCCAATTTTGGTTCTTGGCAGATTTTAGCTACTTTAGGACAAGTCAAGCAATCATCACACAATTCAAGCAAGCATGCAAAGAGTATATAGGCAGCGGAAAGTAAAGCATGCAACTTGCAAGAATGTAAAGGGAAGGGTTTGGAGAATTCAAACGCTATTGGAGACACGGATGTTTTTCCCGTGGTTCGGATAGGTGGTGCTATCCTACATCCACGTTGATGGAGACTTCAACCCACGAAGGGTAACGGTTGCGCGAGTCCACGGAGGGCTCCACCCACGAAGGGTCCACGAAGAAGCAACCTTGTCTATCCCACCATGGCCATCGCCCATGAAGGACTTGCCTCACTAGCGGTAGATCTTCACGAAGTAGGCGATCTCCTTGCCCTTACAAACTCCTTGGTTCAACTCCACAATCTTGTCAGAGGCTCCCAAGTGACACCTAGCCAATCTAGGAGACACCACTCTCTAAGAAGTAACAAATGGTGTGTTGATGATGAACTCCTTGCTCTTGTGCTTCAAATGATAGTCTCCCCAACACTCAACTCTCTCTCACAGGATTTGGATTTGGTGGAAAGAAGATTTGAGTGGAAAGCAACTTGGGAAAGGCTAGAGATCAAGATTCATATCGTAGGAATGGAATATCTTGGTCTCAACACATGAGTAGGTGGTTCTCTCTCAGAACATATGAGTTGGAAGTGTAGTTGTGTTCTCATGGCTCTCTCCACGAGTGAAGAGGAGGTGGAGGGGTATATATAGCCTCCACAATAAATCCAACCGTTACACACAATTTACCAATCTCGGTGAGACCGAATCAACAAACTCGGTCGGACCGAAATAGTAAACCTAGTGACCGTTAGAGATTTTTGGTGGGACTGACATGCAACTCGGTAGGACCGATATGGTTAGGGTTAGGGCATAACGTAATCTCGGTGAGACCGATTACACAAACTCGGTGAGACCGATTTGGTAATTAGCTAACCAGAGAGTTGGTCAGGTAAACTCGGTGGGACAGATTTGCTCTTTCAGTGAGACCGAAATGTTACAAAAGGGAAACAGAGAGTTTACATTGCAATCTCAGTGGGACCGATCCGCTCTTTCGGTGAGACCGAAAAGTTACGAAAAGGAAACAGAGAGATTGCAATCCCATCTCGGTGAGACCGAGATCCCTATTGGTAGAACCGATTTGCTAGGGTTTGGCAGTGGCTTATGACATGTGAAACTCGGTGGCGCCGGACAGAAAGAATTGGTATGTCCGTGTTTGGCTTTGGGTTTAGGTCAAGAGTGGATATGAGAAAGTAGCTGAGGATTTTGGAGCATATCATTAAGCACATGAAGCAAAAAGCTCATTAAGCAACACCTCATCCCTCCTTGATAGTATTGGCTTTTCCTATGGACTCAATGTGATCTTGGATCACTAAAATGTAAAATGAAGAGTCTTGAGCTTTTGAGCTTGAGCCAATCCTTTGTCCTTAGCATTTTGAGGGTTCCACTTTTACCATCCATGCCATGCCAATCATTGAGCTTTCCTGAAATAATTGTCTTGGAATAGCATTAGCTCAATGAGCTATATGTTGTTATGAATTACCAAAACCACCTAGGGATAGTTGCACTTTCAATCTCCCCCTTTTTGGTAATTGATGACAACATATAGATCAAAGCTTCGACAAATGATAATAAGAATGAATTATATCGTCTCTTTGAGAAGTATGTGATAAGTAAGTGCTCCCCCTAAATTTGTGCATATTTTAAAATTTTGCTTTGGACTGCAAATGCACAAAGAGTTAGAATCATGGGTTACTCTTCCATGTCACATACATCTTGGTGGAGCGCTCAAAATGATAAGAATGAAATACATGCACTCATCACCAAGAAAAGTGAATGATCACATAAGATAGATAGGATATATCAAGCATGCATAAGTGTAGCTTATGATCAAACACATGATCATCAATGTCTCACAAGCATATCAAAGTATCTCGACCAAAAGCAAACAATGTTTGAAAAACCACCAAATAAAGCAAGAGAGAATAAAAGCAACACTCTCTCTCGAAGCCTATGATCTATATAGTTTTCTCCTGATTCTGAGGTTCTTTTCTTCCTTTGTCTGGTGGCAGCTTTTGGCAAATTACTAGGAGTGCTCCTGCTGCCTTCATCTGAAGAACTGGAGGGACTAGTGCCCTCACTCATGTGCACTGCTGTTCTGACATGTTCTGGCTATCACTCTGGTCTGACATGATGAACAAGCTGACTGCTGACCCTGTGAACAGTTTATAGATGAGGTAGAGTGGATGAGCATCACAAAATGCAGAGATTTTTGCAAAAGAATGATTCAAAGTCTTTGTTTTAGTTTCCCACAGAAATCATTTCGGATCTACCGATTTTTAAACTCGGTGATACCGAAGTAGTTTTGGAGCCTAAACTAGTGAACTCGGTCAGACCGAGTCACAGTTCGGTGGCACCGAGACTGCTAGGGTTTCACAAAGTTCCAAAATCGGTCACACCGATTAGCAATTCTCGGTCAGACCGAGTCTTACTTGTGCAATGGCATGAGCCAAATCGGTGAGACCGAGTTTTTCAACTCGGTGGGTCCGAGATGGTTTCGGCGGAAACCTAACCCTAAAAATTTCGAATCAAACCTATTCTACGAACGCATTGATTGGATAGGAGTGTTTCAAACGTGGATAGAATCAAAATGATCACAATGTGCTAGGAATCAGATTGAGGAATAGCACAAAGATCGAGTCCATACCCTAGTTCAGCGGAGACTCGCTACGGTGGCAACGGCGGGGTTGAATTTCATTGACGGCGACGGAGACCAGCGACTGGAGGCGGCTGGCGGCGAGGAGACGATCCGGAGACCACGTTGGCAGAGCGAGCTATCGCGCGGGCGAAGGGGTTCGGAGAAATTTCCAAATTTTTGCCCGTGTCTATATATAGCCCGACCCTGTCGGTGTGACCGAGTGGAACAACTCGGTGGCACCGAGATGCAAAACTGTATACAGTTATTGCAACTCGGTGTGACCGAATGGTTCAAATTGGTTGCACCGAGATCGAAAATTTAGATCAACTTAGTGATCTCGGTAGGACCGAAAGTGGGGTATCGGTCAGACCGAGAATCACAAAGAGGTTTTGGAAGTTTAAGTCTATGACGAATCGGGGACTCCGAGTGCTCCTCACACAGAGTGGTTCGAATCTGACTTGATCAATTTTGTGATGTAGCATGAATAGAGTTTGAGACGATAAAAGCATAGATAGCTAGAGGAGGTTCTTAGGCATTCTTGTCCATCCACTTGGCAAAAGAAAAATAAAGCCAAACAATCAAAACAACAAGTGGATGTCCTCGAATGAGTAAAATATGCAACCAACATGCTCACACAATAAAATGGCTATTTAAATATGTGACAAAGCATGCACAACCAATTCTAGCATCTATCAAGCAATTGGCGATGACTAGGTCATCTATATATGAGTATATTGACTTAGGAGTCAAATGAGAACACTTGATCATAGGTCATACTCATCGTTTAAGCTCAAGTGGGGTTACCACTTTTACATAAAGCATTTTTGTGTTCACATCATTAGAGTTACTTTAGCTCAAGTCTTAGAGTAAAGCTCCCCCTAGATGTGATATCCCCCCTAAGAGGGATGAACTAACCTTGGGTTTTGTCGATGATGACTTCATGTAGATGTTGAAGATGTGGATGCTCAATGTTGATGTAGATCACTTGGAGCTATCCTTTTGAGTGAATTGCACTTTCAATACCTACATGGGTTGGTCCCACAGGGAACAAACGAGGATATCCATAGACATAGAGTGATGCACACACAAGAAGATGTCCATGAAAACTTTTAGGTTACCTTGTCCCTTGACTTACCAATAAGAGGGTTTGTGACTCCTTGAACTAGTGCAAGATGTGGAAGTTGATTGCACTTGTTCTTGCCAAAATGATAAGAGTGAAGTATGTTGGCGGAGTCACCCTCAAGAACTCTCTAGTTCTTCTTCTTTTGGATCCACACCATCTTGATGGGAATCCTTGGAGTTGTAGTCATACTTGATGAAGTGGAACTTGAAGTAGTCTTGGGAATCCACTTGACTAAGGTCTTAGGAGCTTCTTCAAATGCATCAATTTCCTCTTGAAGCTTGTCCTTGCCTTTTTGCTTGTAGTCTTGTGGTGGAAGATCATCTTGAGCTTGTGTCCCCTTGAAAGAAGTAGGATCATATTTCTCTTGTTGAGGAACAAACTTTGTCTTGGGGTATTGATCTTCTTCCCACTCAACTCCATTGGCATTAAACTTTCGTTCAAAACCAACACCTTGATTCTTCCGGTGCCTTCCTTGCTTGCGTACAATTTCCTCGAATTGCTTACTCCCGGCAAGGCTTTTGTACACTCCTTTCTCTATGATTCCCTTCAATAAGCTATTTTCTTGCTCAAGTGTAACTTGGCTAAGAGAATCATTAGTGTAATCAAGATAACTACTAGAAGCAACAATATTGGATTTAACATGATCATTGTTACTACTAGAGGAAGAATCTTTCTTGCTCTTGTTACTAGATTTGACTTGAGGCATGTAAGTGGATAAGAGTAAACGCTTGGCAATGTAAGAAGAACTTTTCTTGCGGAGATCATCATTGATTGCCTTTAAAAACTCATGCCCTTGCTCAAGATTGAGCTTTTCAAAGCGTAACTTCTCATGAGCTCTTAAAAGTTCTCAATGATCTTCGAAGATAGTTTCATGAGCTAACTTAAGAGTGTTTAGTTCTTTAGTTAGAGCCTCAATTTTCTCCTTATCATTGTCATTCTTTTTATCTTGATTAGCATGATTAATTGACGTTTCATCATAGTATTCATCACTAGAGTTGTCAACAAGTAAATCATCATCACCTAACAAGTCATCTTCATCACTATTAAAATTAACATACTCGGGGTGTGTTACCTTAGGACCTTTGGCCATGAAGCATCTTCCAATCCCTTCATTTGGTGAGTCAAATATGTCGTAGGAGTTGGTTTACACAAGTGCTAGACCGGCAACACCTTCATCTTGAGTATATTCGGAGTCGGAGTGATAACTTCTCTCGGAGTGGTTGTCGGAGTCGGCGCCGGATACCCATTCACCAACATGAGCTTGATGTCTTCGTTTTGTATAGCTCCTTGATGATTTTTCCTTTCTTTCCGAATCCTTGCTTCTCCGTGAGAGTCTTCGTTCATAACGATCATCTCTACTCCTTCTCTCTCTTGGTGGTGATTCTTCTCTTTTACTTCTTATTTTTGGAGAATCTTCTCTTTGTTTGTAGGGAGCCGTACACTCATTGGAATAGTGTTCGGGTCTTCCACAATTGTAGCAGTTTTGCTCTCGACTAGAAGATCTTTTGTCATTGTAGGACCTTGATTTGGAGCTTCTATCTTTGCTTCTACTTTTGTAGAACTTGTTGAAGTTCTTCACCATTAAGCTCAATTCTTCATTGAAGTTTTGTTTCGCACTTGATGATGTGGGGGCTTTGAAGGAAATATGCCCTAGAGGCAATAATAAAGTTATTATTTATTTCCTTACACATCATGATAAATGTTTATTATTCATGATAGAATTGTATTAACTGGAAACATAATACATGTGTGGATACATAGACAAACAGAGTGTCACTAGTATGCCTCTACTTGACTAGCTTGTTAATCAAAGATGGTTAAGTTTCCTAACCATGGACAAAGGAGTTGTCATTTGATTAACAAGGTCACATCATTAGTTGAATGATCTGATTGACATGACCCATTCCATTAGCATAGCACCCGATCGTTTAGTATGTTGCTGTTGCTTTTATCCATGACTTATACATGTTCCTTTGACTATGAGATTATGCAACTCCCGTTTGCCGGAGGAACACTTTGGGTGCTACCAAACGTCACAACGTAACTGGGTGATTATAAAGGAGTACTACAGGTGTCACCAAAGGTAGATGTTGGGTTGGCGTATTTCGAGATTAGGATTTGTCACTCCAATTGTGGGAGAGGTATCTCTGGGCCCTCTCGATAATGCACATCACTTAAGCCTTGCAAGCATTGCAACTAATGAGTTAGTTGCGGGATGATGTATTACGGAACGAGTAAAGAGACTTGCCGGTAACGAGATTGAACTAGGTATTGGATACCGACGATCGGATCTCGGGCAAGTAACATACCGATGGACAAAGGGAACAACGTATGTTGTTATGCGGTCTGACCGATAAAGATCTTCGTAGAATATGTAGGAGCCAATATGGGCATCCAGGTCCCGCTATTGGTTATTGACCGGAGATGTGTCTCGGTCATGTCTACATTGTTCTCGAACCGTAGGGTCCGCACGCTTAAGGTTACGATGACAGTTATTATGAGTTTATGAGTTTTGATGTACCGAAGGAGTTCGGAGTCCCGAGTGAGATCGGGGACATGACGAGGAGTCTCAAAATGGTCGAGACGTAAAGATCGATATATTGGACGACTATATTCGGACATCGGAAAGGTTCTGAGTGGTTCGGGTATTTATCGGAGTACCGGAGAGTTACGGGAATTCGTATTGGGCCTTATTGGGCCATACGGGAAAGGAGAGAAAGGGCCAAAAGGGTGGCCGCACCCCTCCCCTTGGACTAGTCCGAATTGGACTAGGGAGGGGGGGCGCCCCCCTCCTTCCTTCTCCTTCTCTCTTCCCTTTCCTTCTCTCCTACTCCCCCTACAAGGAAGAACTCCTAGTTGGACTAGGAAAGGGGGAATCCTACTCCCGGTGGGAGTAGGACTCCCCTTGGCGCGCCAAACATAGGGCCGGCCTCCTCCCTCCCTTGCTCCTTTATATACGGGGGCAGGGGGCACCCCATGGACACACAAGTTGATCATTGAGATCGTTCCTTAGCCGTGTGCGGTGCCCCCCTCCACCATATTCCACCTCGGTCATATTGTAGCGGTGCTTAGGCGAAGCCCTGCGACAGTAGAACATCAAGATCGTCACCACGCCGTCGTGCTGACGGAACTCTTCCCCGAAGCTTTGCTGGATTGGAGCCCGGGGAACGTCATCGAGCTGAACGTGTGCCAAGAACTCGGAGGTGCCGGAGTAACGGTGCTTGGATCGGTCGGATCGTGAAGACGTACGACTACATCAACCGCGTTGATATAGCGCTTCCGCTTTCGGTCTACGAGGGTACGTAGACAACACTCTCCCCTCTCGTTGCTATGCATCACCATGATCTTGCGTGTGCGTAGGAAATTTTTGAAATTACTACGTTCCCCAATAGTGGCATCCGAGCCTAGGTTTTTATGGTTTGATGTTATTTGCACGAGTAGAACACAAGTGAGTTGTGGACGATACAAGTCATACTGCCTACCGGCATGTTATACTTTGGGTCAGCGGTATTGTTGGATGAGACGACCAGGACCAACCTTACGCGTACGCTTACGCGAGACCGGTTCCCTCGACGTGCTTTGCACACAGATGGCTTGCGGGAGACTGTCTCACCAACTTTAGTTGAACCGAGTATGGCTACGCCCGTTCCTTGAGAAGGTTAAAACGGAGTCTATTTGACGAAGTATCGTTGTGGTTTTGATGCGTAGGTGAGATTGGTTCTTGCTTCAGCCCGTAGCAGCCACGTAAAATTTGCAACAAACAAAGTAGAGGACGTCTAACTTGTTTTTGCAGGGCATGTTGTGATGTGATATGGTCAAGACATGATGCTAAATTTTATTGTATGAGATGATCATGTTTTGTAACCGAGCTATCGGCAACCGGCAGGAGCCGTATGGTTGTCGCTTTATCGTATGCAATGCAATCGGCCTGTAATGCTTTACTTTATCACTAAGCGGTAGCGATAGTCGTAGAAGCATAAGATTGGCGAGACGACAACGATGCTACGATGGAGATCAAGGTGTCGCGCCGGTGACGATGGTGATCATGACAGTGCTGCGGAGATGGAGATCACAAGCACAAGATGATGATGGCCATATCATATCACTTATATTGATTGCATGTGATGTTTATCTTTTATGCATCTTATCTTGCTTTGATTGACTGTAGCATTATAAGATGATCTCTCACTAATTATCAAGAAGTGTTCTCCCTGAGTATGCACCGTTGCGAAAGTTCTTCGTGCTGAGACACCACGTGATGATCGGGTGTGATAGGCTCTACGTTCAAATACAACGGGTGCAAAACAGTTGCACACGCGGAATACTCAGGTTACACTTGACGAGCTATGCATATAATATATGACCTCGGAACAGGGAGACCGAAAGGTCGAGCGTGAATCATATAGTAGATATGATCAACATGATGATGTTCACCATTGAAAACTAATCCATTTCACGTGATGATCGGTTATGGTTTAGTTTGATTTGGATCACGTGATCACTTAGAGGATTAGAGGGATGTCTATCTAAGTGGGAGTTCTTAAGTAATATGATTAATTGAACTTTAATTTATCATGAACTTAGTCCTAGTAGTATTAGCATATCTATGTTGTAGATCAATAGCTCGCGTTGTTGCTTCCCTATGTTTATTTTGATATGTTCCTAGAGAAAATTGTGTTGAAAAATATTAGTAGCAATGATGCGGATTGGATCCGTGATCTGAGGTTTATCCTCATTGCTGCACAGAAGAATTATGTCCTTAATGCACCGCTAGGTGACAGACCTATTGCAGGAGCAGATGCAGACGTTATGAATGTTTGTCTAGCTCAATATGATGACTACTTGATAGTTTACTGCACCATGCTTAACGGCTTAGAATCGGGACTTCAAAGACGTTTTGAACGTCATGGACCATATGAGATGTTCCAGTAGTTGAAGTTAATATTTCAAGCAACTACCCGAGTTGAGGGATATGAAGTCTCCAACAAGTTCTATAGCTAAAAGATGGAGGAGAATCGCTCAACTAGTGAGCATGTGCTCAGATTGTCTGGGTACTACAATCGCTTGAATCAAGTGGGAGTTAATCTTCCAGATAAGATAGTGATTGACAGAATTCTCTAGTCACCATCACCAAGTTAGTAGAACTTCGTGATGAACTATAGTATGCAAGGGATGACGAAAACGACTCCCGAACTTTTTCATAATGATGAAATCGATGGAGGTAGAAATCAAGAAAGAGCATCAAGCGTTGATGGTTGACAAGATCACTAGTTTCAAGTAAAGGGCAAAGGGAAGAAGGGGAACTTCAAGAAGAACGGCAAGCAAGTTGCTGCTCAAGTGAAGAAGCCCAAGTCTGGACCTAAGCCTGAGACTGAGTGCGTTTACTGCAAAGGGACTGGTCACTGGAAGCGGAACTGCCCCAAGTATTTGGCGGATAAGAAGGATGGCGAAGTGAACAAAGGTATATTTGATATACAGATTATTGATATGTATTTTACTAGTGTTCATAGCAACCCCTCGGTATTTGATACTGGTTCAGTTGCTAAGAGTAGTAACTCGAAACGGGAGTTGCAGAATGAACAAAGACTAGTTAAGGGTGAAGTGACGATGAAAGTTGGAAGTAGTTCCAAGATTGATATGATCATCATCGCACACTCCCTATACTTTCGGGATTAGTGATGAACCTAAATAAGTGTTATTTGGTGTTTGCGTTGAGCATAAATATGATTTGATCATGTTTATTGCAATACGATTATTCATTTAAGTTAGAGAACAATTGTTGTTCTGTTTACATGAATAGAACCTTTTATGGACATACACACCCAATGAAAATAGTTCATTGGATCTCGATCGTAGTGATACACATATTCATAATATTGAAACCAAAAGATGCGAAGTTAATAATGATAGTGCAACCTATTTGTGGCACTGCTGTTTAGGTCATATTAGTGTAAAGCGCATGAAGAAACTCCATGCTGATGGGATTTTGGAATCACTTGATTATGAATCACTTTATGCTTGCGAACCATGCCTCTTGGGCAAGATGACTAAAACGCCGTTCTTCGGAACAATGGAGCAAGCAATAGATTTGTTGGAAATCATACATACTGATGTATGTGGTCCGATGAATATTAAGGCTCGCGACAAGTATCATTATTTTCTAACCTTCACAGATGATTTGAGCAGATATGGGTATATCTACTTGATGAAACATAAGTCTGAAACGTTTGAAAAGTTCAAAGAATTTCAGAGTGAAGTAGAGAATCATCGTAACAAGAAAATAAAAGTTACTACGATATGATCGCAGAGGTAAAACATTTGAGTTACGAGTTTGGCCTTCAGTTAAACAATGTGAAATAGTTTCACTACTCACGCCACCTGGAACACCACAGCATAATGGTGTGTCCAAACGTCATAACTGTACTTTATTGATATAGTGCAATCTATGATGTTTCTTACCGATTTACCACTATCGTTTTGGGGTTATGCATTAGAGACAGCTGCATTCACGTTAAATAGGGCACCATCTAAATCCGTTGAGACGACACTATATGAAGTGTGGTTTAGCAAGAAACCAAAGTTGTCGTTTCTTAAAGTTTGGGGTTGTGATGCTTATGTGAAAAAAGTTTCATCCTGATAAGCTCAAACCCAAATCGGAGAAATATGTCTTCATAGGATACCCAAAGGAGACAGTTGGGTACACCTTCTATCACAGATCCGAAGGCAAGACATTCGTTGCTAAGAATGGATCCTTTCTAGAGAAGGAGTTTCTTTCGAAAGAAGTGAGTGGGAGGAAAGTAGAACTTGATGAGGTAACTGTACCTATTCCCTTGTTGGAAACCAGTACATCACAGGAACCAGTTTCTGTGACGTCAAAACCAACTAGTGAGGAGGTTGATGATGATGATCATAGAACTACAGAACAAGTTACTACAGAACCTCATAGATCAGCCAGAGTAAGATCCGCGCCAGAGTGGTACGGTAATCCTATTCTGGAAATCATGCTACTAGATCATGAAGAACCTACGAACTATGAAGAAGCGATGGTGAGCCCAGATTCCGCAAAATGGCTGGAAGCCATGAAATCTGAGATGGGATCCATGTATGAAAACAAAGTGTGGACTTTGGTTGACTTGCCCGAGGGTCGGCAAGCAATATAAAACAAGTGGATCTTTAAGAAGAAGACTGACGCCGACGGTAACGTTACTGTCTACAAAGCTCGACTTGTCGCAAAGGGGTTTCGACAAGTTCAAGGGATTGACTACGATGAGACCTTCTCACCCGTAGCGATGCTTAAGTCTGTCCGAATCATGTTAGCAATTGCCGCATTTTATGATTATGAAATTTGGCAAATGGATGTAAAGACTGCATTCCTGAATGGGTTTCTGGAACAAGAGTTGTATATGATGCAACCAGAAGGTTTTATCGATCCAAAGGTTGCTGACAAAGTATGCAAGCTCCAGCGATCCATTTATGGACTGGTGCAAGCATCTCGGAGTTGGAATAAAGTTTTTGATAGTGTGATCAAAGCATTTGGGTTTATACAGACTTTTGGAGAAGCCTGTATTTACAAGAAAGTGAGTGGGAGCACTACAACATTTCTGATAAGTATATGTAAATGACATATTGTTGATCGGAAATAATGTAGAATTATTCTGCAAAGCATAAAGGAGTGTTTGAAAGAAGTTTTTCGAAGAAGGACCTCGGTAAAGCTGCTTACATATTGAGCATCAAGATCTATAGAGATAGATCAAGACGCTTGATAAGTTTTCAATGAGTGCATACCTTGACAAGATTTTGAAGTAGTTCAAAATGGAACAGTCAAAGAAAGAGTTCTTTCCTGTGTTACAAGGTATGAAGTTGAGTAAAGACTCAAAACTCGACCACGGCAGAAGATAGAAAGAGAATGAAAGTCATTCCCTATGCCTTGGCCATAGGTTCTATAAAGTATGCCATGCTGTGTACCAGATCTATTGTATACCCTACACTGAGTTTGGCAAGGGAGTACAATAGTGATCTAGGAGTAGATCACTGGACAGCGGTCAAAATTATCCTTAGTGGAATAAGGATATGTTTCTTGATTATGGAAGTGACAAAAGGTTCATCGTAAAGGGTTACGTCGATGCAAGTTTTGACACCGATCTGGATGACTCTAAGTCTCGATCTAGATACATATTGAAAGTGGGAGCAATTAGCTAGAGTAGCTCCGTGCAGAGCATTGTAGACATAGAAAATTGCAAAATACATAACGGATCTGAATGTGGCAGACCCGTTGACTAAACTTCTCTCACAAGCAAAACATGATCACACCGTAGTACTCTTTGGGTGTTAATCACATAGCGATGTGAACTAGATTACTGAATCTAGTAAACCCTTTGGGTGTTGGTCACATGGCGATGTGAACTATGGGTGTTAATCACATGATGATGTGAACTATCGAGTTAATCACATGGTGATGTGAGTTAATCACATGGTGATGTGACCTAAATTATTGACTCTAGTGCAAGTGGGAGACTGAAGGAAATATGCCCTAGAGGCAATAATAAAGTTATTATTTATTTCCTTACATATCATGATAAATGTTTATTATTCATGCTAGAATTGTATTAACGGGAAACATAATACATGTGTGGATACATAGACAAACAGAGTGTCACTAGTATGCCTCTACTTGACTAGCTTGTTAATCAAAGATGGTTAAGTTTCCTAACCATGGACAAAGGAGTTGTCATTTGATTAACAAGGTCACATCATTAGTTGAATGATCTGATTGACATGACCCATTCCATTAGCATAGCACCCGATCGTTTAGTATGTTGCTGTTGCTTTTATCCATGACTTATACATGTTCCTTTGACTATGAGATTATGCAACTCCCGTTTGCCGGAGGAACACTTTGGGTGCTACCAAACGTCACAACGTAACTGGGTGATTATAAAGGAGTACTACAGGTGTCACCAAAGGTAGATGTTGGGTTGGCGTATTTCGAGATTAGGATTTGTCACTCCAATTGTGGGAGAGGTATCTTTGGGCCCTCTCGATAATGCACATCACTTAAGCCTTGCAAGCATTGCAACTAATGAGTTAGTTGCGGGATGATGTATTACGGAACGAGTAAAGAGACTTGCCGGTAACGAGATTGAACTAGGTATTAGATACCGACGATCGAATCTCGGGCAAGTAACATACCGATGGACAAAGGGAACAACGTATGTTGTTATGCGGTCTGACCGATAAAGATCTTCGTAGAATATGTAGGGCCAATATGGGCATCCAGGTCCCGCTATTGGTTATTGACCGGAGATGTGTCTCGGTCATGTCTACATTGTTCTCGAACCGTAGGGTCCGCACGCTTAAGGTTACGATGACAATTATTATGAGTTTATGAGTTTTGATGTACCGAAGGAGTTTGGAGTCCCGGATGAGATCGGGGACATGACGAGGAGTCTCAAAATGGTCGAGACGTAAAGATCGATATATTGGACGACTATATTCGGACATCGGAAACGTTCTGAGTGGTTCGGGTATTTATCGGAGTACCGGAGAGTTACGGGAATTCGTATTGGGCCTTATTGGGCCATACGGGAAAGGAGAGAAAGGGCCAAAAGGGTGGCCGCACCCCTCCCCTTGGACTAGTCCGAATTGGACTAGGGAGGGGGGGGGGCGCCCCCCTCCTTCCTTCTCCTTCTCTCTTCCCTTTCCTTCTCTCCTACTCCCCCTACAAGGAAGAACTCCTAGTTGGACTAGGAAAGGGGGAATCCTACTCCCGGTGGGAGTAGGACTCCCCTTGGCGCGCCAAACATAGGGCCGGTCTCCTCCCTCCCTTGATCCTTTATATACGGGGGCAGGGGGCACCCCATGGACACACAAGTTGATCATTGAGATCGTTCCTTAGCCGTGTGCGGTGCCCCCCTCCACCATATTCCACCTCGGTCATATTGTAGCGGTGCTTAGGTGAAGCCCTGCGACAGTAGAACATCAAGATCGTCACCACACCGTCGTGCTGACGGAACTCTTCCCCGAAGCTTTGCTGGATCGGATCCCGGGGAACGTCATCGAGCTGAACGTGTGCCAAGAACTCGGAGGTGCCAGAGTAACGGTGCTTGGATCGGTCGGATCATGAAGATGTACGACTACATCAACCGCGTTGATATAACGCTTCCGCTTTCTGTCTATGAGGGTACGTAGACAACACTCTCCCCTCTCGTTGCTATGCATCACCATGATCTTGCGTGTGCGTAGGAAATTTTTGAAATTACTACGTTCCCCCACAGGCTTCACATGAGGCTTTGTAGGCACCACTTGATTTGTTGTGAAGTTCCTCTTTATCCTTGAGTGACATCTCATGAGCAACAATTCTTCCAATGACCTCCGTTGGCTTGAGATCTTTGTAATTAGGCATCATTTGGATCAATGTGCACACGGTATCATATTTTCCATCAAAGGCTCTTAGGATCTTCTTGATGATGAATCTATCGGTCATCTCTTCACTCCCTAAGCCGGCTATCTCGTTTGTGATGAGAGCAAGCCTAGAGTACATTTCAGCAACGCCTTCACCATCCTTCATTTTGAACTTGCCAAGTTGACTTTGAAGCACATCCAATTTGGATTCCTTGACGGAGTCGGTACCTTCGTGCATATCAATCAAAGTATCCCAAATTTCCTTTGCATTCTCAAGACGGCTGATTTTGTTGAATTCTTCGGGGCACAATCCGTTGAAGAGAATATCACAAGCTTGAGCGTTGTATTGCAGCATCTTCAACTCATCCGCGGTAGCTTCACGGTTTGGTTCTTTCCCATCGAAGAAGTCACGTTGCAAGCCAACACACACAATAGCCCAAACGGCGGGGTTATGTCCGAGAATATGCATTTTCATTTTATGCTTCCAACTAGCAAAATTAGTGCCGTCAAAGTAAGGACCTCTATGGTGATAATTTCCCTCACTAGACGCCATACTCTCCTAGGTTGTGAAACCAAGGCTATGACCACCAAAAGCTATGGAAATCAAAGCAAATGGAGACCAAGGCTCTGATACCACTTGTAGCATCGGAAGTATGTCTATAGGGGGGTGATTAGACTACTTGACCAAATAAAAACTTAACCTTTTCCCAATTTTGGTTCTTGGCAGATTTTAGCTACTTTAGGACAAGTCAAGCAATCATCACACAATTCAAGCAAGCATGCAAAGAGTATATAGGCAGCGGAAAGTAAAGCATGCAACTTGCAAGAATGTAAAGGGAAGGGTTTGGAGAATTCAAACGCTATTGGAGACATGGATGTTTTTCCCGTGGTTCGGATAGGTGGTGCTATCCTACATCCACGTTGATGGAGACTTCAACCCACGAAGGGTAACGATTGCGCGAGTCCACGGAGGGCTCCACCCACGAAGGGTCCACGAAGAAGCAACCTTGTCTATCCCACCATGGCCATCGCCCACGAAGGACTTGCCTCACTAGCGGTAGATCTTCACGAAGTAGGCGATCTCCTTGCCCTTACAAACTCCTTGGTTCAACTCCACAATCTTGTCGGAGGCTCCCAAGTGACACCTAGCCAATCTAGGAGACACCACTCTCCAAGAAGTAACAAATGGTGTGTTGATGATGAACTCCTTGCTCTTGTGCTTCAAATGATAGTCTCCCCAACACTCAACTCTCTCTCACAGGATTTGGATTTGGTGGAAAGAAGATTTGAGTGGAAAGCAACTTGGGAAAGGCTAGAGATCAAGATTCATATGGTAGGAATGGAATATCTTGGTCTCAACACATGAGTAGGTGGTTCTCTCTCAAAACATACGTGTTGGAAGTGTAGTTGTGTTATGATGGCTCTCTCCACGAGTGAAGAGGAGGTGGAGGGGTATATATAGCCTCCACACAAAATCCAACCGTTACACACAATTTACCAATCTCGGTGAGACCGAATCAACAAACTCGGTCGGACCGAAATAGTAAACCTAGTGACCGTTAGAGATTTTCGGTGGGACTGACATGCAACTCGGTAGGACCGATATGGTTAGGGTTAGGGCATAACATAATCTCGGTGTGACCGATTACACAAGCTCGGTGAGACCGATTTGGTAATTAGGTAACCAGAGAGTTGGTCAGGTAAACTCGGTGGGACCGATTTGCTCTTTCGGTGAGACCGAAATGTTACAAAAGGGAAATGGAGAGTTTACATTGCAATCTCGGTGGGACCGATCCGCTCTTTCTGTGAGACCAAAAAGTTATGAAAAGGAAACAGAGAGATTGCAATCCCATCTCGGTGAGACCGAGATCCCTATCGGTAGAACCGATTTGCTAGGGTTTGGCAGTGGCTTATGACATGTGAAACTCGGTGGAGTCGGATAGAAAGAATCGGTATGTCCGAGTTTGGCTTTGGGTGTAGGTCAAGAGTGGATATGAGAAAGTAGCTGAGGATTTTGGAGCATATCATTAAGCACATGAAGCAAAAAGCTCATTAAGCAACACCTCATCCCTCCTTGATAGTATTGGCTTTTCCTATGGACTCAATGTGATCTTGGATCACTAAAATGTAAAATGAAGAGTCTTGAGCTTTTGAGCTTGAGCCAATCCTTTGTCCTTAGCATTTTGAGGGTTCCACTTTTACCATCCATGCCATGCCAATCATTGAGCTTTCCTGAAATAATTGTCTTGGAATAGCATTAGCTCAATGAGCTATATGTTGTTATGAATTACCAAAACCACCTAGGGATAGTTGCACTTTCATCGGCCCACTTGGTGAACTAGTCCACAGTGACGTAGAGGTAGCGATAGCCCCCTGGCGCCTGAGGGAACGGGCCCAGAATGTCCAACCCCCAAACTGCGAACGGCCAGGAGAGGGGTATGGTCTGCAGACCTCCCGCAGGCTGATGGATTTGTTTAGCATGAAACTGGCAGGCCTCACAAGCTATTACCAACTCAACGGCGTCATTGAGTGCTGTGGGCCAGTAGAACCCGCTCCGAAACGCCTTGCCGACAAGGGTTCGTGACGACGAGTGGTGCCCACAGTCTCCGCCGCGTATGTCCGCCAGCAGTTCCTTTCCTTGCTCCCTGTAGATGCAACGCAGGGACACGTCGTTTGGCCGCTTCCTGTAGAGCTCGCCGTCCTAAATGAAATAAGCCGTGGCCTGCCGTGCTACACGCTCCACCTCCTCCTCTTTCTCCGGCAGAATCCCTTGCATCAGGTAGTCCTTGAGCTCCGGGATCCAACATCCCTCCTGAGGCTCCAACGCCAGGAGCAGGCGCGCTCCCGAGGCCGGGCCGCAGACCGGAGCTCCCGAGGCAGGCGGCTGAGGAGGCTCCTCTCCTGGTTGCGCCATTCCTGCCAGCAACGGCACCGCTGAGGGCTTGAAGAGCCGCTCCTCGAAGACGCCAGGCTCCTGCGGCAGCCGCCTAGACGCCCTTTTGGCAATGTCATCAGCCTCCTGATTGGTGCCGCAAGGCACATGCTGCAATTCCAGTCCCCAGAACTGTTTCTCCAGCCTGCGGACTTCAGCGAGGTAAGCCTCCATGTGCTCGTCCTTCGGCTCGTATACCTTGTTGGAGAAGTTGACGAGGAGCTGTGAATCTCCCTTGATGGTGAGGCGCTATACCCCTAGGGCGATCGCAGCTTTCAAGCCGCTATCAGCCCTTCATACTCTGCTATGTTGTTGGAAACCTTCTCTCCGTGCTAGAAACAGAGTTGCACGACATAGTAGAGTTTGTCCTGGGTGGGGGATATGAGCACTGCGCCAGCTCCCGCGCCGTGCCGGGAGAATGCCCCATCGAAGTACATGACCCAGCCGTCTGGCGCTTCGCTTCCTGGGGAGAGTGATCGGTCTTCACCTGCCTCGAGACCCGGCGCTTCTGTCCATTCTACCACGAAATCTGCCAGCGCGGCTCCCTTGATGACTCTGGTCGTACTGAATTCCAGCTGAAATGCTTGTAGTTCGATGTTCCACTCTGCGACCCTTCTAGCTGAGTTGGGGCTCCTGAGTACCCTTTCCAAGGGGTAGGCGGAGACGACCTTGATGGGGTGGCCCTGAAAGTAGTGCCGCAATTTGCGCGAGGCCACCAATAGTGCAAGGAGGAGCTTTTGAGGCATGGGGTACCGGGCCCTTGCGTCCCGCAGCACCGTGCTGACGAAGTACACGGGATGCTCGACGAGATTGAGGGTGTCTGCGTAGCGTGCATTCTCCAGTGGTCGGGGCGCCTCCTGAGGCGATGGAGCCCCCAGCGCTTGGTCGTCTGCAGAGGCCTCTTCCCCCCAGGTGCGTCCCCCTGGCGCGGCCATTCCTCTCCGGCTGCGCTTGTGGTTCTCGCGAGGCCCTCCTGGACTTGCTCTACCTCGGTCTAGGCGGTTGATGTGGCTCCTGCTCGGCGCTCTTCCCTGACCACCACCAAGGCTGCGCTAGTGGAGTAAGGGGTGGCCGCAAGGTAGAGCACCAGGGGCTCCTGAGGGCGTGGTGCCACCATCACTGGTGGGCTGGTGAGGTACCTCTTGAGATCCTGGAACGCCCTGTCGGCCTCTTCAGTCCATTTGAAGGGCCCCCTCTTCTTCATCATCTTGAAGAAGGGCGACACTCGTTCCCCTAGCTTGGAGATGAAGCGCCCCAACGCAGTCACGCGCCCATTGAGCTTCTGCATTTCCCTGAGGGTCGTTGGCTGGCTCATGTCCTCGATCGCCTTGATCTTCTCTGGGTTGGCCTCGATGCCCCTATGGGACACGAGGAAACCCAAAAGCTTGCCGGAGGGGACTCCGAACATGCACTTCTCCGGGTTGAGTCGTAGATCCACTTCATTGAGGCTCGCAAAGGTTTCCTCCAGGTCCTGAATCAGGGTTTTTGCTCCCCGAGATTTCACCATGATGTCATCAACGTAAGCCTCGGCGTTCCTCTCGAGCTGCCGGCCTAAGGCGATGTGCATCAGTCGCTGAAAGGTTGCGCCCGTGTTGCGCAACCCAAATGGCATGCACGTATAGCAGTATACCTCGCACGGGGTTAGGAAGGCCGTCTTCTCTACGTCTTCCACTGCCATCTTGATCTGATGATAGACTGAGAAGGCATCCAGGAAGCACAACAGGTTACATTCTGTGGTGGAGTCGACGATCTGGTCAATGCGGGGGAGCGGAAATGGGTCTTGCGGGCAAGCTTTGTTGAGGTTGGTGTCGTGGAATTGTCATGACAGATGTCCTTAGTGCGAGGACTTAGTTGCGAGGCCAACGCATCTAGGCGGTAGCTTGAGATGGGTTGATCGGGACGAGAGACGTAACACACAAGACAAGGATTTAGACAGCTTCGGGCCCTGGGAAACATCATCTGGTAAAAACCCTACATGCTGTTTGGGGCTAGGTCTCATTATGATCACGAGAGAGTCGCCGGTAAGCCGGCTCTTTGTGTCTATCCCTAGAGATTGTTTCTTGTTTTCCCGTCCCTCTTGGGGAGCCTTGCCCCTCCTTATATAAGTTAGAGGGGCGGGTTACATGTGGAGTCCAAATAGGATTAGGACTAGCCTATCTTCTACTACAAGCCGGATACAAGTCCGGTTCTTGATTCCTTGTAAGGGAGATATTCCTCACGCCTTTCCTCTTAAGTCGGCCTACCATAACGTAAACCGGCCTTCTGGGCCTTGAGCCTCCTGGGCCCCCGGGTCTTGTCGCTCCTCTGATCCGCTTGCCAGGTCACCCATAAGTCGCCAGGATCGGGCGGGTCACTTAGTGTGTCATCCAACCAGGGCGGGTCATTAGTGAGTCGCCAAGTCCGGCTGGGTTATACATCCAGCCGGGTCATACCGCGGGGTATATCCCCGACATTAGCCCCCAAGTTTAATTTGGATTTATCCATGTTAAACTGATCTGCAACATAAACACAAGAACAAACTGACAGGTTGTACTCCGGGTTAAATATTCTTATAAGCCGGCACCTGATCATTTTTAAATCCTTGTCATTTCCTTCTTGATACATGCCCATGTACTCATAGCAAATCTCCTTTAGTAGATATGTTCAAACTTTGTGAATGCAAAAAATCCAGATACTTCTTTTGAGAAATCCGGGTAAATAGGCCAGCTTCAGAGTCAATTTGCTGGCATTGGTCTCTTGTAGAGAAATATTGTAAGAAATAATCCACTTGAATCGGCTTCCAAAGCGCTGGCTTAAAACATATTGGTCTTGAAATACTCATCTGACTTTCAGCCGGCTTGAAGAGGTAAAACTTGCCGGTTTATCATAACCAAAATTGCCGGTTTTTTAATATTGATAGCACCGGGTCATAACTGTAGCCGACGCCGGGTCATAATTATTGGTGACACCGGATCATGATTGTTGCAAACACTGGGTCAATCCGATCTGCTCAAAACTGAGAATTTGAACATATTTCTCCCTTATATCCATATTACCTGTATCCCTCAAGGGTCGGTTTAATCAGCATGAATAAGCCGAGACTTATCACCATGGCGTTAAATAAAATCCAGCTGTGTAGCCCCCATGAGTCGGCTATAGTCATAGTAGTGTAGCCGGGTCATCCTAGAATTGTCTTCAGCAAAGAGCAATATGCATTAACCCCCAAGTGTCGGGTCATTATGTAATAATGAGCGGGAACTTTGTAAATATGATGATGTAAATTTGAGCAGTAATGTGTAGCCCCCAAGGGCCGGCTTAGTAAGATAATACTGAGCTGGGACTTTTCATTGAAAATAATATCATATGATGTTACCCCCATCCTGGGGCTTGAACCCACGTCCACAAGGTTAAGAGCTTTGTGCTTTACCAACTAAGCAGTGGATCCTTCAATATATAATGGAATAAGGCTTGTGTATCTTGAATTTTAGCAGGAGCAATTGGTAGCCCCAAGGGCCGGCTCATTACAATAGGATGACTCGGGTCTTCAATAAGGCCAATAAAAATGACTTTGCATTAACCCCCAAGTGTCATGGTGCATGCTTGCAGCGACATAAGACTTGCAATTTGATGTAACCTCAACTTGAATAATATAGCCCCCAAGTGCCGGGTCGTAAGCCTGCAGCGACTCGGGACTATTTCCTCCATTGTAAAATAAATCATGCACATTGATAAAGATAATAGCTGTTGCGCTAAAGCGACTTTGAAAACCTCAATCATAATACTGGTTATTGATAATCATAATAGAAATCCAGCCATGTTGGCTATTCAAGATTTAAATAATATAATTCGGTATGAAAACCTCAATCATTCAATATCATCATGAAAATCCAACCATGTTGGCTATTAAAGATTTGAATAACCCGGTTTGAAAACCTCAATCATTCAATATCATAACAAAAATCCAGCCAAGTTTTGCTATTTAAAGATTTCAAATACCTTATTTGTTGACAAGTAAATCCGGAGTTTAAATACCCGACGGCTCTTGGCCGATGGCGATTCAATACGCCTTCATTGTAAACCGGAATTTTTATTACCCGGCAGCTTATAGCCTTTTGAGAAAAATCCAGAACGGATAATCATTTTGAAGCATCAACTTTGGTAATGAGCTTTGAACTTAATTATTTATATGTCATATTTCTGCAAATCCTGCAGAGAGTTTAAACAACATATGCCCTGGCGACTTAGCGTCAAAGCCAGGGTGGGTCATAATATCTCACATATAACCACTGTGATATTGAATTTGTACTGCCGGTTCACATGACCTGTGCAGTAAGGGTGATAACCCAATGCTTAGAAGCCAATGCTTCCACATAGATGATGATTGTCATAGGCTGGCGACTTATAGTCAAAAGTCAAGCCGGGTTAAGCATAAAACACTTATATACATTTGAGATATAATCCAAAAAAGGTCTCAAGTTAAGTAATTGTGCCAGCAATAAACTTTACCAGAGGCAGAATAAAACTTTTTGAGGCTTCTGATTCGGATACGATCAGTAAACCATTCCAAAGGGGTTAAGCTAAGATTTGAATACGATCATATAGCCCCCAGTGGCTTTGGCGATGCCGATCAAGCGGGTATCGACAGCTATGTTCTCTTTGGTTCGAATACGGCCTATGTTTGAACAGGAAGCCCCCAAATGACCTTGAGAGTTGTTTAACGACACTGATTCGAATACGATCCACGTCGGACCCAAAGGGGTTGAGTTATGATTCGGATGCGATCAAGAAGCCCCCTAGTGGGGTTGGCAGTATGCCAATCAAAAGGGTTTCGACAGCTATGTTCTCTTTGGTTCGAATACGACCTATGTTTGAACAGGAAGCCCCCAAATGACCTTGAGAGTTTTGGCATTACGCCGATCAAGAGGGTACTTGATAGCTATGCTTGATGAGCAGGAAGCCCCCAAGTGATCATAATAAGATAATTCGTAAGGCAGGATATCCAAGTTTGAACCGCGCATCATGGCAGCAAGTTCTTTTGGCAACCTTTAATTTTTTTGAGAACTCAAACTTGCGAGAGATTAAATCTTTTTGAACCAGAACTTTAAACCGGATTTAAAAGCTTCAAAACTTTGTGAGAGACAAATTTACCTTGAGCCGGATTTTGAACCGGATTTGGTAGCTTCAAAGCTTTGCGGGAGAGAGATGTCTCTTGAGCTATATTTTAAACCGGAATCTTCATTTTGAGCCAGAAATTTTTCTGACGGCCTTAATATCCGCCAATAAAGAGTAGCCTCCGGGGTCGGGTTATCTTCCCTTCAATGACCCGGAGTTCTTGAATTCATTGAAACCGGCTAATTTTGCCGAGCCATACCATTGTAGCCCCCAAGTCTCAAGATGACTCGAAGAGTTGGCTTGAGATTCTCCATATTTGACCATAGTAGAAGGTATATATCATTGGCGTTGATAATGCGATGTGAATCCACGGAAGGTTGAGGTGACTACAGCGGATTATAAATGATCCCATATGAGCCGTGTCAGCAACTCGGCCAATGGCTCCTTCCAACTGGTTGTTTGAAGTTTAACCAAACTGTAGTGGCGGCGACTTGTGCGCCTACCCATTAAACCATCCAGTGCAGACGGCGGCTGATGATAACTTGCCTCCAATTTGTTGGAAGAAAACCGGGCTTCCCAAGCAGTGACTTGCTCATACTTAATAAACAGCTCATGCAGACACATGCGGCCCGGTGTGTCGATGTAGACCAGGCCGCGAGAGACGGACGGTAAAGACGACCATACCATCAGAGGCGGCATGGACAGATGAACCGGCTGTGGCGTTGTAAGCCGGTGCGGACGGGCAAGTTGTCCTCCTTTTTGTAAGCCAGCGTGGTCACGAGAGACAGCCACGGTGTTGTAAGCCGGCGCGGTCGCGAGAGATGCCCACGACGTTGTAAGCCGGTGCGGTCGCGAGAGACGGCCACGGCGTTGTAAGCCGGTGTGGGAGTCCGTTGAGTAACGACGACCAACTGTGCCAAAAGATGTTGGCGTGCCTCCATCTCCGCGGTATAATATTACTTTTTGTTATAAATAATTGCCCTGCATCAACAATATTGCAGACCAATGCAAAGATAAACTTGCTCTTTGACAAAAACAACATGTGCTAATAAAATAAACTTAGATGGATATCACCTATTTTGTTCGGATGATGGATGATCCATTCAACGTGACAGGGGCGGCTCAACGCAGCGGGGGCGGCTCACATATGTCCATTGGACAGCTTGTGTGAGCAGACATGGCTTTGATTTGTTGATATATATGTCGGAGTCAACCTGTGACATTTAGAAGACGAAGCGGACGCGTCAGTCGGCCGCGACATTGTAAGCCGTGCGGACAAACGAGTCGGTCGTGCGCGTGGATGGTTGAGTCGGCGCGGGCACGGTCGGATGAACCGACTGCAGGTGTGGTCCCGGTGAGTTGATGTAACCCGGACCACGGAGGATGGTGACTTTGCGCACGCTCATTCACCGGGCAGTATGACACGGACGAAACCCCGGTGCAGAACATTGCCATCGCTTGCTCCATACCCACAATATAACACCTCATTCGTAATGAACAATTGTCCTGCATCAAAAAGTATTGCAAGCCAAAGTATTTATTTTTTAAAGAAAGCAATATGTAATATAAAAACATATCGGATGGATTTCACCTGATGTATCTTTCGGACGAGGCCGTTGCACAGCAATTTGCCAAAACGATGGCCTTCACATCCAAGCAAAAATCACCACGCACCCATCCAGCTTTTAAATGAGTCGTCCCCCTTGAGCAAGCACACCAGGGCTGCCTCCTGGTGTACTAGTCCCCAACGTTATCCGGTGTAACACTAATAGTGTAATGAAATACGGCGGCTCAGCCGCTCAGCTGAACTGTAGTTCGTGTTCGTTACATCCATGGAATATGTAACAGAATTGATCCATCCAACCACGCCTATGACCCTATGTGTTGACAGTAGTAGTATGTTTTGGCCTTCCATGTAGTTCCCGCAAAGGAACAAAATTCTCTTGTCTGAACCTTCGACAGAACCTTCAAATGCTTTCTCAAAAACAGGCGGGCACAAACAGCGACCAAAACTGACTTAACAGCAGGATATACGGTGCATGTACAGGACGACTCAGAATCCGGTGAAAACAGGGCCACGGCAGCAGAGTCGTTCAAGGCGGATTGGGAGCCCAGCGACTCAAAACGGCCCCGGCGACTCAAAGTGGCCCCAGCGGGCTCAGTAAGGCAGCGCGACGGAGGGGAGGCGCCTGCCGGCTCAGATTCGTGGCGAGTCGGCCGCAGGCGTGGCAAGGCCAGCAGGTAGCTGGTGACGAGATCGCGGGGCCGCTTGTACAAACAGCGCGAGGCCGGCGGGTTATGCTTATATTGTGAGCCGGATTTGGGCGCGGGGAATGGCGATTCTGTGAGGCGACTTGAGGGCGCCTGTTGAAGCGAAACGGACTGCGTCGGCGGCCGGTGACTCGCCGTGAGGCTGTAGGGACGGCACGGGGCAGTCCGCCAACGCGGAGGTGGCGACTCAAGGCAAAAATAGCGGAGGAGGCAGCCAGCGGGTGGCGACTTGCCCAGGGCGCGGAGGCTCACAGCCTTGCCCCTGCTGCAGTTGAGGCAGGCCGACTCAAGGTCGCGACGCGGGGCGGAGCAGGCAGCTCAACGCGCAGCCAGCAGAGGAGGAAACAATGCACGGACGGCGCCAGTGGGCATGCGACGTAAGATCTGGCCCGAGGCCACGGCGACTTGAAGCAAAGGGCCATGGCGGCTTGAGGAAAATCGGGGCCAGGTAGCTCGGAACAACAGGGGAGTAGGGCATCTTGGAGCGGCGGGTGTAGAAGGAGAGATTTGCAATACAATAAACATTGTATTGATGGGGTGCTGGTCGACGTATATATAATATAAGGGAAGGCTTCTACCTCAACTATACAAGTTTAGGAGGTGGGCCACAACTCCAATACACGTACAATACAAAACACATACTCAACACCCCCCCCCCCGCGCGCAGTCGAAGCGTCGCCGGAGACATAGAGACTGGACCGAAACTCCTCGAAGACGGGAGTAGGCAATCCCTTAGTCATCACATCAGCAAACTGTTGCGACGTCGGCACGTGGAGAACTCGAACACGGCCAAGGGCAACCTGCTCGCGCACGAAGTGAATGTCGAGCTCAATATGCTTCGTCCGTCGATGGTGCACCGGGTTGGCGGAGAGGTAGACCGCGCTGACGTTATCGCAATAGACAAGAGTGGCCTTGTGAACATCACAAAGCAACTCTTGGAGCAGCTGACGTATCCAAGAGCACTCTGCCACGGCGTTGGCCACGTCGCGATACTCTGCCTCGGTGCTGGAGTGGGAGACCGTGGGCTGCCGCTTCGATGACCAAGAGATCAACGAGGGCCCAAGGTAGACGCAGTAGCCTGACGTAGAGCGTCGCGTGTCGGGGCAGCCAGCCCAGTCAGCATCCGAGTAGGCCACGAGGTCGGTGGAGGCGGAGGCCGTCAGGGTGAGTCCCAAGGACATGGTGCCGTGTATGTAACGGAGAATACGCTTCACCAGAGTCCAGTGAGAGTCACGCGGGGCGTGCATATGGAGGCACACCTGCTGAACAGCGTACTGCAGGTCGGGGCGAGTCAACGTCAAGTACTGTAAAGCATCGACAATAGAGCGATAAATTGCTCCATCGGACGCGAGAGACCCCTCCAGAGCAGAGACCTTCGCCTTCGTGTCGACGGGAGTGGGCGCTGGCTTGCAGTTAAGCATACCGGCACGCTCAAGGAGCTCGTGGGCATACTTCTGCTGATGCAGAAAGAAACCGTCAGCCCGGCGGATCACCTCGATGCCGAGAAAGTAGTGCAGGGGCCCCAAGTCCTTGAGGGCGAACTCATCACGAAGACGAGCAGTCAGCCGCAGAAGGAGATCGGGGGTGGACGCCGTGAGGATGTGTCGTCGACGTAGAGCAGCAGATATGCAGTGTCAGCTCCCTGATGGTACACAAAAAGTGAGGCATCAGAGCGAGTGGACCGAAAGTCCAGAGACTGCAGGAAGGCGGCGATACGCTGGTACCAAGCCCGAGGCGCCTGCTTCAACCCATACAGAGAGCGGGAGAGCAAGCACACGAAATCGGGGTGCTCAGTGTCGACGAAACCAGTAGGCTGCTCACAGAACACCTGCTCGGCGAGATGACCGTGCAAGAAGGCGTTGGAAACGTCCAACTGATGCACAGGCCAGGCGCGTTAGACGGCCAGCTGAAGGACGGCACGGATCGTGCCCGGTTTCACAACCGGGGCGAAAGTGTCGGTGAAGTCCACGCCCGCGCGCTGCCGAAAACCACGAACCACCCATCGAGCCTTGTAGCGCTCAAGAGAACCGTCGGGGCGAGTCTTACACCCACTTGTCAGAGATGATGTTGGCACGAGGGGGTCGCGGAACAAGCTGCCACGTGTGGTTGCGTTGTAATGCGTCGAAATCCTCCTGCATCGCAGCTAGCCAGTGGGGATCCCGAAGGGCAGCGCGAGCGGAGGTGGGGACGGGTGATGGCGTCGACGTCGAGGCGGTGCACACATACTCGTCGGCGGAGTAGCGCGTACTGGGCCGGAGCACTCTTGCTCGGGCACGGGTAGTCACGCCAAGTGGCGGGGCAGCAGGGCCGGCGGGTGCCGCGGCGGCAGGGGGCACGGCGGTGGTGGCACCCGGTGCGGCGACAGGCGCCGCGGCAGCGGCGACAGCAGAGGCCGCGGCGCCGGCGGAGGCCGCAGCGGCAGCGACGGCGGGGGCCGCGACAGCAGGGGCCGCGGCGGCAGCAGCGTCGGCCGATCCCGCGGCGGCGGGCAAGGTCGAGGTCGAGCCCGTCGCAGGGGTGGCGGGCGGTGTGCCCACCGACTCGACCTCGTAAGAGGGAGTCGAGAACCCGGGAGGTGGCGGCAGAAGGCGCCGGGCCGGGGGTGCCGCCGCGCATCGCTCCAGTTAGGGGGCGCGGGGGCCGGCGCCGAAGAATCCGCCGCCGGAGGGACTTGAAAAAAAGGGAACACCGTCTCGACAAAATACACGTGCCTCGAGGTGTACACGCAATGAGTGACAGTGTCATAGCACCGGTAACCTTTGGTGTTGGGAGGGTAGCCAAGGAAGATGCATGGGACGGATCGGGGTACGAGCTTGTGTGGCGTGGTGGACGCGGTGCTGGTATAACATAAACACCCAAAGATGCGGAGACCATCATAGGACGGTGGTGTACCGAAGAGAAGGTGGTGAGGAGCGTAGTTCCACCGAGGACGACACGGACGAATGTTAACTAAGAGGGTGGCGGTGGCGAGGGCATCAGGCCAAAACCGAGCGGGCACGTTTGAGTGAAAGAGTAACGTGCGAACGCAGTCATTAAGAGTGCGAAGAATGCGCTCGGCGCGGCCGTTCTGCTGTGAAGTGTAGGGGCAAGTTAGACGGAACATGGTTCCATGAGAGGCGAGAAGTGTGCGAAGACCAATGTTGTCAAACTCTTTTCCGTTATCAGTTTGGAGTGCAAGTATGGGACGACCGAACTGGGTGGTGACATAGGAATAAAAGGCGGTGAGTGTGGCTAAGGCATCAGATTTACGACGAAGAGGAAAAGTCCACACATAATGAGAATAATCATCTAAAATCACCAAGTAGTAGAGATAGCCCGTGTTACTCACAACGGGAGATGTCCAAACATCACTATGAAGTAATTTAAATGGAAAAGTTGAAACTGAGGAGGACGCACTAAAGGGAAGACGAACATGCTTGCCTAAGCGGCATGCCTCACAAGAGTGCTCGTCGAGCTTATTACGTGAGAAAGAGAAACTCCTAAGAATTTGACGTAATACGGTGTGGTTGGGGTGACCCAAGCGAGCGTGCCAAAGGTCGACGCCGGCGGCAAAGGCGACATGTGTGGAAGTGGAGGCGCCGACGTGCACGGGGTAGAGCTCATCGGGACTGTCACAACGGTGAAGAACCATCCGGGTACGGGCGTCTTTCACAGAAAAGCCAACGCCGTCAAATTCAACAGTAAGTGGGTTCTCACGAGTAAGACGACGAACGGAAACTAGGTTCGTGACTAAGTCTGCTGAAACAAGAACATTAGACATATTGATGGTGTGGAAGTGCAGGGAAAACTAGCGCTACTGATATGAGTAATAGGTAAGGAGGAGCCGTTACCGACGGTGATACGAGTGGGTGTGTGAACGGGAGTGGAGGAGGTTAGGTTACCGGGATGAGCTGTCATGTGGGCGGTAGCACCTGAGTCCATGTACCAGTCGCCTCCGCTGATAAAGCTACTCGGCGACGGCACGGAGTGCTGGGCGGCGAGGAGGGCTGGGTCCCATGACGCAGGTACCGGCGGCGGTGAGAGGCCCCCGTAGGGCGGCGCCGAAGTGGGCGGGCCATAACCACCGAGGGGCGGCGGCACAAGGAGGGTGCCGTAGCCGGTGCCGGTCGACTGGTAAGGCGCGCCGATGAACCCCGATGGCCCGCGGGGAGAGCCTGCGGGTGGTGCGGGGCCCAGCCGGCGCCCTGGGCCGGCGGCGGCACAGGGAGGGTGCCGTAGCCGTTACCGGTCGACGGGTAACACCAGCCTGGAGAGGCCATCGTCGGGGCGGGCGGAGCAGGGCCGCCGGCCATTGGCGGGGACGGCTGCATGTGGGTGACACCGGATGCGCCGTAGGCGGCGACCGCGCCGTATGGCACCGGGTCCGCACCAGAGGGCGTTGGTGGCGGGACGGCAGAGGCGGCGGCGGACAAGCCGGTGAACGCCATCGATGGCGGCGCGGAGGAATCGCGTGATGGCGGGGTAGCGGCGGCGCGGAGGAGTTGAGCGGCGGCGGCGGCGGCGCGGAGGAGGCACGCGGCGGCGGATTAGCGGCGGCGGCGGCGCGGGAGTCGCGCGGCGGCGCGGGCAGCGCTGGGTCACGGCGGTGGCGGGGGAGGAGCGCGCGGCGGCGGCGGTGGTGGGGTGGCGGCGGCGGCGCGGGAAGAGTCACGCGGCGGCGGCGACGACTAGGAGACGCGGCGGCGGCGGCTTGGAGCGGCGGCGGCGCGCGCGACGGGATGCGCAGGCGGCGGCGGCTTGGAGCGGCGGCGGCGGCGGGAGGAGAGGCGCGGCGGCGGCGGCGGAGCGGAAGCGAGGAAAATAACCTAAAAACTGATACCATGTAGAAGGAGAGATTTGCAATACATAAACGTTGTATTGATGGGGTGCTGGTGCACGTATATATAATACAAGGGAAGGCCTCTATCTCAACTATACAAGTCTAGGAGGTGGGCCACAACTCCAATACATGTGCAATACAAAACACATACTCAACAGCGGGGTCGCGGTCTGAGATTCGGACGACGGCCGGCGGCTCGCAGGCAACGATGACGGTCGGCAGTTTGCAGGCAACCACGACGGCCAGTGGCTCACAGCAGTGGCGGAGATCACTCGATGCGGGACGGCTCGGCGCAAGATGCACCCGCAGTGGCGAGACGGCAAACTAGAGGTAGAGGCGGTTCACAACGGCCGGAGACTTGGAGGTGCGCCGGCGATGGCGAAGGTGTTATGGTAGAGGAGTATCCTGTTCAGATTCGGCGGGTCAGCCATGCGGGTCGACAGAAGAGTCCGAGCCCGTGGTCAATCCGCTCCGGGGTCGTTTTCCATCAGTACTTGGAAATTTTTGATGCTGTAGTGCAATCTTGTCTTCTTCCTTCTTCTAATGCAAGTAAATTTTCAGGTCGATGCTGTGGCGGTTCAGTCGTTTGACCCATCCCGAGGCGGTCGTGACCCGCACAAGGCACGGAGCAAGGTGTCCGGTGAGCGACTCGTTGTGAGTGCAGCGGGCAAATCCAAGGTGGATTCAAGGTGAAGGCGGGGTCGCAGGGCGACTCATCGATTGATTTGACACATCTTTTCTAGAAATCCGTCATCTGGGCGACTCGCTGATGGTCTTAGTGACTTGAAAGCAGTTAAACTGATCATGAGATGGCGGTCGATCGAAACTGCAACCCTAATTTTCCACGATCTTAATCTTGTACGTGTTGACTCCAAAGTTTAATCATGTTCCAGATCACAAAATAATGAACTTGTCGGCTCCTTCTCATCCGACGAAATTGCGAGCTTCTCGAACCCTAGGAGAGATCCCTCCAAGAACTCATCACCACCGTGCGCCAACCCCACGGTGGGCGCCAACTGTCGTGGAATTGTCACGGCAGATGTCCTTAGTGCGAGGACTTAGTCGTGAGGCCAACACATCTAGGCGGTAGTTTGAGAGGGGTTGATCGGGACGAGAGACGTAACACACAAGACAAGGATTTAGACAGCTTCGGACCCCGGGAAACATCATCCGGTAAAAACCCTACATGCTATTTGGGGCTAGGTCTCATTATGATCACGAGAGAGTCGCCGGTAAGCCGGCTCTTTGTGTCTATCCCTAGAGATTGTTTCTTGTTTTCCCGTCCCTCTTGGGGAGCCCTGCCCCTCCTTATATAAGTTAGAGGGGCGGGTTACATGTGGAGTCCAAATAGGATTAGGACTAGCCTATCTTCTACTACAAGCCGGATACAAGTCCAGTTCTTGATTCCTTGTAAGGGAGATATTCCTCACGCCTTTCCTCTTAAGCCGGCCTACCATAACGTAAACCGGCCTTCCGGGCCTTGAGCCTCCTAGGCCCCCGGGTCTTGTCGCTCCTCTGATCCGCTTGCCAGGTCACCCATAAGTCGCCAGGATCGGGCGGGTCACTTAGTGTGTCATCCAACCAGGGCGGGTCATTAGTGAGTCGCCAAGGCCGGCTGGGTTATACATCCAGCCGGGTCATACCGCGGGGTATATCCCCGACAATTGGTGAGGGCCATGGGTAGCCAGTTGGCCATTACCCGGTCGTTGCCCCCGGCCCTGAGGACCGCCTCCTCGTACGCCAGCAGGAAGACCAGCGGGTCTGCCGCGCCGTCGTAGCGCGGCGGCATCTCGGGCTTGAACTTGCGCGGCCATTGCACCTGCCGTAGGGTGGGGGCCAAGGCCGGCAGCCCCCTGGTCCCTGCGCTGGCGTCCGCTTCCGGGGCCGGCAGCGCGTCGTCCGCCATGGGCGCGGGGCGCGGTGTTGACGGAGAGCGGGTCATCGGAAGGAAGGTAGGATTCCGGCGCACCCCTACCTGGCACGCCAAATGTCAGATTTCAGGTTCCGGCAGACCCTTGAGGATCAAACACTGGGGTGCGCGCGGTGATCTGATCCCCTCGTGCGAACTAAGATGAAAATGATGAACAACACAAGGGACACGAGATTTATACTGGTTCAGGCCACCGTTGTGGTGTAATACCCTACTCCAGTGTGTGGTGTGGTGGGTTGCCTCGGGGGCTGATGATGAACAGTATAGAGGAAGAACAGACTCGCGAGAGGTGTTCTTGAGCTGGTGTGGTGAGTTCTACTTGGTCTCCAGATGCCTCTACTCTGTGGTGGCTAGCTCTATTTATAGAGGCCCTGGGCCTCTCCCCGAAATAATTGAGCGGGAAGGGTGCCAACAATTGGCCGTTTTGAAGGGGAACATCTAGTACAAGTTATCCTGACCAAAGGTGGTCTTTGGCTGCCAAAAGCTTTGGTGGTAACGCCGTCTTGGGCTCCACGGTGACCTCCGTCCGGCCGTCCGGCTGGTCTTGGTCTCGTTGCACTGGAATGGTAACCTTTGCCTGATGCCTTGGCCTGTGCTTGCCTCCTTTGCACAAAAGGGGAAACAAGGACTCTGCACAGGGCGGCGCCCGCCTGGTCTTGATCGTCATGGCTTGCATTACTGGATCCTCACGAGGTACCCTTGCATTGATCTCTCCGCCTCCTCGCGAGCCTGCCTGGCGAGGCCGCTCCTGAAGAAGCTTCCTGTCGTCCGCTCCGCGAGGCTTGGCCCCTTGCGAGGGTCTTGAGCTTGTGTTGATGAAGATGGGCCGCGATGGGCCCCCACTTGAGCCATGCCGCAGGCCACAGGCAGGCAAGTCTGGGGACCCCCGTTCCCAGAACACCGACAAAAGGTGCTATATAGGTGTCTCCGAAGGTACTTGTTGGGTTGGCGTATTTCGAGATTAGGATTTGTCACTCCGAGTGTCGGAGAGGTATCTCTGGGCCCTCTCAGTAATGCACGTCACTTAAGCCTTGCAACTAATGAGTTAGTTGCGGGATGATGTATTACAGAACGTGTAAAGAGACTTGCCGGTAACGAGATTGAACTAGGTATTGAGATAACGACGATCGAATCTCGGGCAAGTAACATACACTGTGTAGGTAGACGGGGATTTAATGCCTTTGTCCCCTGCCGTCAGGGTTAGGTATGATACACTGTGTAGGTAGCTGTACCTACCGCAGCATATTTACACTTTTACCCTTACCTACGTTGCCACCTGTTGGAGACCCCTTGGACATATAAAAGGAGGCCCATGCACAACGTAGGGGGAGGGATCGATCCTCAGAGAAGCGCTCGGTCTCGTTAGCTGCTCGAGTGCACTGTAGCACTCGGCGCTCCCGAGCGAGAACTCAATACAATCCACAAAGCAGCAGTAGGAGTGTTATCTCTCCGGAGAGCTCCGAAGCTGGGTAAAAACCTTCCCCCGCGTGCCTCGCCTCGATCCGCTCTTCGCGCGACCTCCGCCCCCCGCCGAACCGAGAAGGGGCTCCGTCCCCATAGGTGCTCGGGGAGCCCAGGAAAACCCCGGCATCTCTGGCGCGCCAGGTAGGGGGCGTCGAGGTTGTGTGAACCTGATCCGGCGTTCACGCGAGCTGAATCTTCATCGACTTCATCGACATGCCACTGAAGAAGAAGGCTTCGGAGGCGGCTGCGCCGTCCGCGTCGAATCCACCGCCGCCGCAGCAAACGGTCGGCGGGGAGAATGCCGGCGGTGGAACGGGCGCCGACGAGGGAGCCCACGGTGCCAACAAGTCCAAGGACAAGACCACGCTGCCCGCTGGCGGCATAGTCGGCTCCCCGACGACCGAGCGTCCATAGATGCACCGCGCCCATCTCAAGAGGCGCAGGACCGACAGCGTCGTGGTACTCACGGTACCATACGCTCGCTGGAACCAAATCGAGCTAGCGGATCCCGGGACGCTCAAGGCCAACATGCACGCCGACGTGCTGGCGCAAGCGAGGCACGGTCGCCTGGACGGAATACTGCTCCTTCCAACATCGTTGGGAGCCCGAGCATATCCCGCTCCTCGCACCGTTCGCCACCGCTACCCGCCACCCCAGTAGAAGCTCTAGCGCGAGCTCAACTGCTCCTAGACTTCCCTCCAGCGCCAGACAAGATTGACGACTGGAGGGCCACCATTCAGAGTCTCATCGGCTTCGCCAACGGCGACACTCCGCGGCCAGCGACCACATCGCAGCCGCGGCAGGCCAGCCAAGTGCGAGCCGATGGCGACAAAACCGGTGGGGGTGCAACCACCATGCACTCTCTGCCCCAAAGGCCAAGATCGACGACTCGCCAGGTCCGCCACGACAGCGACTCCACTGCTTCCTCAGATCCGCGAACTCGTCGCGATCAGCGATACGTTCTTCACGAACGGCAGCAAGAAGACGCCCGCACCCGCATCGAGCGTCGGAGAGAAACGCGGCGTCAATCAGACCGACGCGCTGGCCCCACTGTTGACATGCAAGCGCCAGGGGAACCAGGCGACCTGCCGTATGCGGTGGGTTGCCCTGCGTTTACCCGTGAGCTGCGGCAAGTCCAGTGGCCCAGCACGAAGAATTTCAAGCCAGACGTACCAGAGAAGTACGACGGCAGGCTGCATCCGTCGGAGTTCCTCAGCATCTACACCATTGCGGTGCAGGCTGCCGGGGGGCGGGACGACAAGATCCTCGCCAATTACTTCCCTTTGGTGCTCAAGCCCAACGTCAGGTCCTGGCTCATGCACTTGCCGGAAAACTCCATATCTTCCTGGGCGGACCTATGCCATCAGTTTGTCGGCGCCTTTACAGGCGGCCACAAACCCCATGGCCAGGAGAGTGATCTTCACCTGCTTGCCCAGAAGGAAGGGGAGCCTCTACGTAAGTACATCCAGAGATTCAGCCAAGTACAACGCAACATCCCAGACGTCCACCCTGCCGCGGTCATCAGTGCGTTCCATCAGAACATGCGCAACCGCAGGATGCGGGAGGAGATGGCGATGTGCAAGATCAGAGACGTCAGCGAGCTGTATGCCCTGGCCGACAGATGTGCATGTGCTGAGGAAGGAAGGAAACTCCCCGGAGAGAACGTAGGAACCACAAGATCTGACAGCGACGATGCCGCCCCAGCAAGCAAAAACAGGCGGCGGAACAACAGGAAGAGGAAAGGCAAAGACGTGCTAGTTGTCGAGCAATCCGGCAACGAAGGTGGCGCCAAGACAGCCAAGACTGATGGCTCCGGCAAGGAGGTTGCCGCATGCGCCAACTGCCAGGCTGTGGCGGCCGCCGACAAGCAGGATGGCACCAACAAGCAGTACTGCAAGATTCACCGCACCAAAGGCCATGACCTCCAGAGCTGCAAGAAGGTCGAACAGCTCGTTGAGCTGCAAAAGGCCGAGTACGAGCGACGCGACAAGGAGAAGGCCCAAGGAGGTGCTGGAGGATCTGGTACGAAGCGCACTGGCCGGGGGGACGCCGCGGCAACACCAAGCAGCAGCAAGGCGACAGACCTCCCCGCGGCCGCGACAAGGATGAAGATGACGACGACGACGAAGACATGGATGATGCCGAGACCAGCGAGCAGGAGTTCCAGAAAGCCACAGAAGTTTTGTGCGTTGACGGCGGTGCTTCTCTGCATACTTCACACCGCCAACTCAAGCAGTGGGTGTGGGAAGTTAATGCAGCAGAACCACCCGTCGAATCACGCAAGCTTCTAAAATGGTCCAGCACGCCTATCATCTTTGATATTGAGGACCACCCCGATCGCACAATTGCTGTCGGGTGTTTGCCGATGTTGGTCTCACCAACTATCCACAACCTCAAGGTCACTAAGATGCTAGTTGACGGCGGGGCCGGCTTGAACCTGATCTCCTCCGCTGTACTTCGGAGACTCCAAGTCCCTGACAGCGAGCTCGAAGAGACCGGCATGTTTCAAGGAATCAACCCGGGAAGGAGCAAGCCGAAGGGGAAGATCATGCTGCCGGTGACATTTGGCAGTGAGTTGAACTTCAGGACTGAGAGGATCACTTTCGACGTTGCCGATTTTCCATTGCCTTACAATGGAATTCTCGGCCGTCCAGCGTTCGCCAAGTTCATGGCGGCCTCTCACTACGCGTACAACATGCTGAAGATGCCAGGCCCGATAAGTGTCATCTCTGTACATGGCGACAAGAAAGACACTCTCATCTGTGCCGACAAGATCTATCGGGAAGCAGCAGCCGCCGCGGATCACGAGACACTTGCCACTGAAGCTCCCGGGGGGAAGAAGAAGACCAAGTCCGGCAAGAGCTCTGATGCCCACTCCGGCAAGCGCACCTCTTCGGAGTGCTGTGCTACCGTCGAGGACGCACGATTGAGCTCCACCGGCAAGTGTAAGAAGACAATGGCAGCTCTGCCAGCAACCAAGAAGGTGTCCGCCAAGGAGGACGGCACTGGTGGTACCTTCACCATCAGTGCCACTCTCGACCCTAAATAGGAAAGCGCGCTCATTGCTTTCCTATGGGCGAATCTCAACGTGTTTGCGTGGCAACCGTCTGACATCCCCGGCGTTCCCAGGAAAGTAATCGAGCACCACCTCGCCGTCTGTCCTCACGCGCGACCCGTCAAGCAGAGAGTCAGGAAACAAGCGGTGGAGCGCCAAGAGTTCATCGCCGAAGAGATCAAGAAGTTGGAAGCAGTAGGCCTCGTCAGAGGAGTGCTCCATCCTACGTGGTTGGCTAATCCTGTAGTCGTGCGCAAGGCGAACGGGAAATGGAGACTTTGCATCGACTTCACCGATGTCAACAAAGCTTGTCCCAAAGACCCATTTCCTTTGCCGCGCATTGACCAGATTGTCGACTCCATAGCCGGATGCGACTTGCTTTCGTTTCTTGACGCATACTCAGGATACCATCAGATCTTCATGGCAGAAGAGGATGAGGAGAAAACCGCGTTCATCACTCCATGTGGCACGTACTGTTTTGTACGGATGCCTTTCGGTTTGAAGAATGCTGGTTCAACATTTGCAAGGGTCGTCCATACTGCTTTTGAGCCGCAAATACACAGAAATGTGGAAGCCTACATGGATGATATAGTGGTCAAAAGCAGGGACAAGTCAACTCTGATTCAAGATCTGGAAGAAACTTTTGCAAATCTGCGTAAGATCAGCCTCAAGCTCAACCCCGAGAAGTGCGTGTTTGGAGTCCCTTCCGGCAAGCTTCTCGGGTTCTTTGTGTCCCAGCGGGAGATTGAAGCCAATCCCGACAAGATCAAGGCCATTGAGCAGATCGAAGCACCGAAGCGCGTCAAGGATGTACGAAAACTTGCCGGCTGCGTGGCGGCTCTCAGCAGGTTTATCTCTAAGTCTGCTGAGCGCGCCCTGCCATTTTTCAAAATCTTGAAAAAGGCAGGTCCAATGAAATGGACTCCGGAAGCGGAGGCTGCGCTGCAGGACTTGAAGAGATACCTGTCCTCCACTCCAATACTTGTCGCACCTAAACCACAAGAGAAGTTGCTGCTATATCTGGCGGCAACCAATCAAGTGGTTAGTGCTGCGTTAGTAGCAGAGAGAGAGGCAGATGATGAGCCAGCAACCGCGGCAAGCGCATCCAGTGACAAGCAAGGGGCTTCCCCGACGAGCTCTGGTCCCGACGAAGATAGATCTGCGCAGATGTGCGAAGGGATACAGAAGAAAATGGTGCAGCGCCCAGTCTACTTTGTAAGTTCCCTTCTGCAGGGGGCTAGGTCGAGGTACTCTGGTGTGCAGAAGTTGCTTTTCGGCCTTCTCATGGCCTCGAGAAAGCTGCGCCATTACTTCCAAGCACATGAGATCACAATTGTCACTCGCTTTCCGCTGAAGAGGATACTGCAGAATCCAGAAGCAACAGGCAGGATTGTTGAGTGGGCATTGGAACTGTCGAGCTTTGGCCTCAAGTTTGAGAGCACTTCAACTATTCAAAGCAGAGCATTGGCAGAATTCATAGTAGAATGGACGCCAACACCTGACGAAGAAACCCCAGAGACGAGCATCCCCGTCAAGGAAGCAAACAAAGAGTGGCTGATGTACTTTGATGGCACGTTCTCGCTACAAGGCGCCGGTGCTGGCGTGCTGCTTGTCGCACCCACCGGAGAGCACCTCAAGTACGTGGTCCAGATGCACTTTCCCAAGGAGCAAGCAACAAACAATACTGCAGAGTATGAAGGATTGCTCGCCGGTCTCAGGATCGCGGCAGACCTTGGGATCAAGCAGCTCATTGTCAGGGGTGACTCGCAGCTTGTCGTCCGCCAAGTAAACAAGGATTATCAGAGTCCGTTGATGGAAGCTTACATTGATGAAGTGAGGAAGCTGGAAGAGCGCTTTGTCGGCCTACAGATGGAACATGTTCCTAGAGCTCAGAACGACATCGCTGATGGCCTGTCAAAGTGCGCGGCATTCAAGTTACCTGTGGAACCAGGGATCTTTGTGCTCAAGCTGACTCGGCCATCCGTGACGCCACCAACTGGACAGAGCAGGAAGAGAAAGTTGATTTCTGGTGACTATCTTCCGGTTGAGCTTCCCGAAGCCGTCGCCAAGAGGGTCCCCAAGATCAACACCAAGAGTGCTGAGGAGCAGTCTGCTCCGACAAGCCCCAAGGTTTGTTTCGTTGAAGCAGACGCTCCCGACAAGTTTCGCTCCGGCAAACTTGCCGGGGATCATCAAGCTCCGGCTGAACCGCGGGTTCTCGTCGTAGAAGCGGATGTTCCCGCAGCAGCAGATATGCCTTTAGTCCTTGTTGTCGAGCCGCAAGCTCCAGCATGGGCACAACAGATCGTCCGTTTCCTCCAGTCAGGAGAACTTCCCGAAGAGCCAAAAGAAGCGGAAAGAGTAGCCCGGCAGTCTAGTATGTACCAGTTCGTTGACAACGCACTGTACAGAAGAAGGCTCAACGGAGTGAAATTGAAGTGTATTCCCCGGGAAGATGGACAGAAGCTGTTGGCAGTGGTGCATGGAGGCATATGTGGTCATCACATTGGCGCCAGAGCACTTGCCGGCAAAGCGTTCCGGCAAGGTTTCTTTTGGCCGAGAGCCCTCCAGGATGCAACTGCACAAGTAACCAAGTGTGAAGCGTGCCAATTCCATTCCAAGCAGATACACCAACCAGCTCAAGCTCTCCAGAAAATCCCTATATCCTAGCCATTTTCGGTCTGGGGGCTCGACATCCTCGGCCCTTTCCCCCGAGCAGTCGGGGGCTTTGAGTACTTGTACGTCGCAATCGACAAGTTCACAAAGTGGCCAGAAGTGGAACCAGTGAGGAAGGTGACAGCACAGTCAGCAGTCAAGTTCTTCAGGTCGATTGTTTGCCGCTTCGGAATCCCTAACAGGATCATTACCGACAATGGTACGCAATTCACGAGTCGCAACTTCATGCAGTACGTCCACGACCTTGGCTCCAAGGTCTGCTTCGCTTCTGTTGCTCTCCCCAGGAGCAACGGTCAAGCAGAGAGGGCAAATGCTGAAGTGCTGCGTGGACTCAAGACCCGGACTTTCGACAGGCTTCACAAGTGCGGAAGAAACTGGATCAAGGAGCTGCCGGTGGTTCTTTGGTCGATCAGGACGACGCCAAATCGAGCCACTGGCCAGACACCTTTCGCTCTAGTCTATGGAGCAGAGGCAGTTATCCCCATGGAACTCGTATACGGGTCACCTCGAGTGCTCGCTTATGATGAGCTTGAGCAAGAGCAGCTGCGGCAAGGTGACGCGCTGCTCCTTGAGGAGGACCGTCTTCAAGCTGCTATACGAGCTGCTCGATACCAGCAAGCTTTGCGCCGCTACCATAGCCGCAAAGTTAAAGGCAGAAGTCTCGAGGAAGGCGACCTTGTTCTTCGGCGCGTTCATTCCGCCAAGAATTCCAACAAGTTGACGCCGAAGTGGGAAGGCCGTTACCGGGTGAAACGAGTCACTAAGCACTATTGGAAACAGAGAATTTGCCATCAGTCAGTTCTTTGCCATCTGCCAGCAGATGGCAAAGAACGTCTTTGCCATCTGCTTACAAAAAACAGATGGCAAAGAAATAACAGATGGCAGAGAACCTGGTTGCCATCAGCCATTTCTTTGCCATCTGCCAGCAGACGGAAAAGATTCTTTGCCATCCGCTCGCAGATGGCAAAGAAGTGGGTGGGCCCAGTGGGTAACGGCGTTGTAACGGCCCACTAGCCCCACCTCTTTGCCATCTGCCATCTGAAGGCAAACATTCTTTGCCATCAGCTGGCTGATGGCAAAGAGGTGGGGATTTGCCATCCGCTGGCTGATGGCAAAGAAGTGAGCCTTTGCCATATGCTGGCTGATGGCAAAGAGGTGGGCCCCTCTCTCCCAGCCCGGCCCCACCCATCCAGGTAAAAAAAATGACGTACAGAGGCCATACCCCACCCACCCACCCACCCCCGCGTGTGCCCTCATTCGCCCCGTGCTCCTCCCATGGAGGCCACCCCGATCTCGTCAAGCCCCCCTCGCCGCCCCCGCACCCTCACCTCACGGCGGCCGTGCCCCTCTCGGCCGTGGATCCCGACAGCATGAACCAACTCGCGCTCGCCACCACGCCCAAGAGGTGAGCTCCCCCCCCCCGCCCCGTGCCCGTTCGTCGCCGTTCCCCTGTTGTGGCTTCTCGCCGGGGTTCCCCCGCCGGCTGATCTGACTGAGGCGGCAGAATGCGGATGGCGGAGGACGCCGCCGGAGCGCCGCCGCCGTGGCGTGCTTCTCGAGGCTGCAGGGCTTCCTGTCGATCTCGATCCGGTCGGCTCCCATTCACTCGCGACGGCGGCGGCGGCGGCGGTTGACCATGTCGGCAGGGAGCGAGCACTCGAACGCGGCCTACGCGACGCCGGCGGCGGTGCTGGCGGACTTCTCGCGCGGATCCGGCCCGTCCGTCTCCGGCGGCGCCGCCAGCAGCGTCAGCGGCAGCGGGAGGAGCCAGGCGGAGGGCGGGGCGAGGAAGAAGCCCCCGTTCCGCCTCGCGGCGGACGACACCAAGCCCATGCTCCGCGACCCGGTTAGTTCGTCCGTCCGTCCATCCTCCGTCCGCGTGCATAGATTTATTTGTCGCTGAATCGTTCCTGGTAGTGGCGGTGCTCAACTGATTGACTGATTGGGTGCTGCTCTTGGTGATGTGCAGATCTCACGTTCCGACCCCATGGAGACCGAGCCGACCGTGCTGCGCCTGCCGCCCTTCCCCTGAAGCCCAGCCGCGTCGTGATGGATGGTACGCTGCCGCTCTGCCCCTCTGTTAACAGCATCTTATAATTTTCCTCTGTGCTGCACCTGCTCTTGTATGGCGGCTCTGTATTTTGGGAATCCAATGGTAGTGATTGTGTGGGATGTGTCAAACAATTAGGCACGGTCTCTGCTTTCAGATTTTTGGTCAAGCATGTGAGCTGAGAAATAAGTAGCATGTGGTGCCTCTGCCTTCTGGTTTTGTACAGACTGCAGGCCGCTGAAATGCTCGCCTGAATGTCCTTTCCGTGATCGTTACAGTCGGGCCATGAAACAGTTGTCGAATTAGGAACGTGTCGTATTGGCGTCAGGGGTCGGTGTTAGTAACGGTGAAATATTGGAGAAATTGGTGACAGTAATAGAATGATGAAACACTTATGCCTGGCTGTCTCGGTGAGGTTCTTGCTGCGATGGTGGATAAGCTATGGGGTTGAAATGCTTTGGATGCAGTCTGTGATTAAAAACTCATACTAATAGCTTGTTTACTGGAGTGGTTTGGATTGAGAAATAGCGGACTTATGGTTGTTCAATCATCTTATTTTTCCAACAGCACTTTGCTTAGATGTGAATACTTGAATCAGCATAGTAAGGTTGGTTTGATGTTTATTCAGTTGTAGGTATATAGTACTCCCTCCCAGCCACACTTATTGTGGGAAGCAGGAAGTGCCTGGTTCTTGTGTTGCTTCCAGGACATAGAACTGCCTGCAATGATTCCTTGTGTGGTTTTGTTCCGGGTTCCTTAGCTTCTTTTGGTGGATTAGCTACTGTATAAAATAAAACAAGCAAGCAGTTTATATGGGTTGATTAGCTGATGCATGTGATGCGTATAAATGGATAATTGAGATGGGTGTGATTTATTCATGAGATGTACTCTGATTTCTAAGAAAAGGGTTTCTTCTTGGTTGAGAATAATATAATTTGAGATGTACTGCTATGTGTTTGCTCTCCATCTTGGACATTCTAAGCTACAACTGGTGAAGTGTTGATAGGTTTGAAGTAAGTATTTTGGACCTAACACATTTCTATCAATTGTTTCAGATTGACCCGGCGAATTACAAGAGCATCTCATCTGGATTTGGTGTTCTGTTAAAGGAGCAAGGAGCTAGGGGATTCTTCAGGGGATTGGTACCTTGCTTGGTTACAGTGATACCCGGCGAATTACAAGAGCATCTCATCTGGATTTGGTGTTCTGTTAAAGGAGCAAGGAGCTAGGGGATTCTTCAGGGGATTGGTACCTTGCTTGGTTACAGTGATCAGGGGGCTTGCAAGTTTGGGTTCTACAAGTTCTTTAAGAATACCTACTCAGCTATGGTTGGGCCTGACAATGCCGTGAAGTACAAGACCCTAATTTACCTTGCAGGTTCAGCTTCTGCTGAGGTAATTTCTGATATCACTCTGTGCCCCTTTGAAGCTGTCAAGGTCCGTGTGCAGACACAACCTGGATTTGCTCGTGGAAGTTGTTAGCTGAAACTCCAAAATTCACTTTTTTGCAAAAAATAAATATGTTAGCCAGACATGAGAATACTGTATGTATGTCTATCCACACTTGCGCTGTAGCAGAAGAGAGCAACTTAGCATATATGACCCACACAATAATAAAGAATAAGGAAAAGGATTATATATTTTTATATAGTATAAATAATAAAGAAGCGTGACCCCAGACTGTTAAGTGTGTCATCTCCAAAGGAGAGTGAAGATAGCTTTTTGTTGGGCTGCCAACTGGGTGAACAAATTCAGATTATGTTATTGTTCCATACACAATACCTTGCTAAACGATGGACGTCCTCAGCGAAGAAAGCCATGTCCGTGACCCTCTAAAGAAGAAAGAACACAAGCCATAAGAAACAAATGCACTTTCATATACTTAGTAGAAGTCGAACCCACGTGAAAATGAGGAGTGCATAACCGGTTACCATCTAAAGATATTGACATCAGAAATCCCCAGTCACTTCCTTGAACACTTAAATTGCAGGACAAATTTACATAGACTATTTTGTAAATTAAACTTACTGAATATGAGAACACAAGCACAACCAGACAGTAACGGCCTAATGGGCAGTGATTATTCGTTGTCAATGATGTCAAAATATGCACGATAATCTGAAATTTATGAGTACTATACAAATTTTCTATACGGACATAGCGTCCGCAATATCACCCGCAATCCGCAATCCGCTATGCCGACCCCAATCCGCTACCATCCCGCTATCCGCTATTTAAAACCTTGGCCGAGCGACATGGGCTTCTGCCCAGCGACGCCGAGAAAGAAGCGTCAATGACGGCCGCCGACCAGTCTATGCGTATTATGGGCTTATGGTCCAATTTTGTGTTTTTCATATCAACATGATTGTTTTACCGTAAATTTTCTGAATATTGTTAGTGACTAACTATTTCCTAATTTTGTTTATTTAGGTTGGAGAGAATATGTAACGCTAATGTTTGAGCAGAAGGAGAGTGAAAAGATGCAAGAGTGATACACCCAAGCACTTGATTTGAGTCAAACCTGGTTTGTTGTACAGGATTCCACTGTATTTGTCTGCACAAATACTTCTTGATATTTACTCATGATAGTTTTTCTCCATAGTTCAGTGTCTACATCTCTATTCTCCTAATATAGTCATATTGTCCATATAAGTGCAGCCTTTATTTTGAGTTCTTCCTGGATGCCACTGTGAAGGCGAATTCTTCCTGGGTGTATCATGCACCTGTGTCTTGCCGTTCTATATTCTCAAGTCTGAACTGCAGATTCTCAAAGGTTTCGGACACCACTTTGACCTACGACAAATATTTGGACTATTTAATTTAGTGACAGTGATCATAGCTGCCGCAGGTTTTATTCACTCACCAGCTCTGGCTTTTGGTGTACACGGTACACTGTGAGGCAAGTAGGTTGACATGTCACCATGAGGCAAGAAGGTTGACATGTTCATCTGTTATCATGAGTGTCGTGTTTATTCTTGCAGTTCAGTTGTTAAGCTTAAGCTAAAGATCTGATTGTACTGTCTAGAGGTGGAATGGCTAAGCTCTGTTTATAATCCTTTTACTGAATATCTTGCAAATGACACACTAAAGGGCATGAAGTTATTAGGTGTGTGGGTATCAGTCCACTATGTTCTTATGTCTATGGATCCGCGAAATGTTTGACGCTTTATTGGTTTTGATCACAAAAATGTTTGGTGTACATGCTTTCATCTTGAATATATGTAGCTCTAAATAATGCTACTTCCCAGTTAGTTCATTGAAGTAATAGTACAATCAATTGGATGTTCTTCTACTGTTATGGATCTAGCGGAAAAAAATGTTGTTTTGATATCATTGTATTTCTCCATAGTTTATTGTCAATATCTTTATTCTCCTAATACAGTCATATTATCCATATAAGTGGAGCTTTTAGTTCGTAAAACTACTTTGTACTTTGCCCAATTGATTTCACTAGATCCCCTGTTTGACAATCCATGCATATTTCCGCATCATAATAATCTTCTTCTTCTAGTCTTCTTCTTCTAGCTTTCTTCTTTCCCATTTTACAGATTTGCTTAAGATCACGGAAGCTTGGGTTGATGGAGTGCTTGTATTTAGTTTTTGTTTTGACCTTGTGAAACTTGCTACCTATGGATGAAACTGTGTAATATTGATGGAACTATGTATATGTACGGATGAAACTTACTACTATTGGTAACATGTGTTGGATATATATGTGTTCATGACTATTGGTAATATGTGTTGTATATGCTATATTGGTCATATAAATATATTTGTGTTTGATTTTCTGTGAAAATGAACTGATATAAGAAAAATCAAAATTAAATGGGGCAATATAGTCACTTTGCCATCTGCTGGCAGATGGCAAAGAGCTTTGCCATCAGCTGGCAGATGGCAAAGAGGCCACGTGTCATCTACATGTAAAATTTGGGCTGGCCTATTTGGGCTCTTTGCCATCTGCCAGTAGATGGCAAAGCCTTTTGCCATCTGCTGGCAGATGGCAAAGAGCCTGCAGCGTTTGCCATCTGCTGGCAGACGGCAAAGTATGCCGTTAGCCTTCTAACGGGGCTAACCCCGTTAAGAGGCTTTGCCATCTGCCAGCTGATGGCAAAGCCAAAGGCTCTTTGCCATCAGCCAGCAGATGGCAAAGAAGCCTTTGCCGATAGGATCTTAGACAAACTGTTTGCCATCTGCTGGCTGATGGCAAAGCCTTTGCCATCCGCCGACCATGGTTTGCCATCTGCCATGGCAGATGGAAAATTGCCAGATTCCAGTAGTGAGGCCTGGCGCTGTCCGCCTTGAGACCGAGGATGGCTTTCCGGTGAGCAACTCCTGGAACATCGAGAATCTTCGTAAGTTTTACCCGTAAGGCGCGGTTGTCGGACCCCGTTTGGCGACCACCATTTTGTACAAGTCTTGCCGCTGTTGCATGTAATCCTTTGTACAAAGCCAGGCGCAGACCCTGAGCGAAGATAAAGCGCTGGCGCCCTGAGTTTTAGCATGCATGCTGAGTCGAGTCTCGTCTTTGGTTAGGGTTGATAGTGCTTAGTAGTGGCTAACCCCTAACTTAGAGGTCGAGCATGCGTCCCTTTGCCATTATTTCGTTTCCCTGGTTCGCAGGACTCGCCATATCCTTGCCGGACCACTTGAGGAAGAAAAGGAGAAGGAGGACGGACCAACATCTGGACCCCGGCAAGCCAGTGTTGCCGGGGGCTGCAAGACCCCGGCAAGCCAGCAATGCCGGGGGCTGCAAGTGCAAGGATTAGCCCACGGCGATCCAGAGTTGCCGGGGGCTGCTATCTCAGATAAGTTTTTCATCCCTTATCATGCATTCTCTTATGAATTGAGGTATGCGAAACCTCGTTTCTTCCTGAAAGTTACCATGCTCCCTTAACTCTAGGCCCTAGGGCCCGTCCCCAGGGCCAGGTAAGGTCGTAGTCGCGGCAGCTAAGGGACGAAGCGAGGAGCCTGATCCCGCCTCCTCCCTGCCTCCGCCAAGAGCGTGAGAAAAGGGCGAGCGACGTGGGAAGAAGGCAGGGCCTGCTGCCGGGAAAGAAAGTGTCTATCTTAAAAGATATAAAGGATTCGCTCCTTGACGTGGGTTCCACCCGCGAGACAAGTGACCCGACAAGCATCCCCTTTTCATTAAAAAGCATTCCACTCAGGTACAGTTCATAAGAGGATGAAGAACATGAATAAAGGGATTACAAGCTTTGAACGCAACTAAGGCCCGAGGGCTTACAAACTAAAAAGAGATAAGGTGCCCGTAATCCCTCTCTTGTCCCTATCTTCAGGAGACAGGTCAAGGAGGCGAAAAGGGCAAAAGGGGTGCCTAGATGAACTACGGGTGCCAGAAGACACCAACAGGACGTCGCGACAGCATGGTGATGACGGCGCCGGAGGCAAAAGCTTGAAGACGAGGCGGCGGGACGTCAGCACGCTGTCGAGGGCGTCGTGCCCTCTAACTCCGAGTTGACGGCCTTGCCGCCTGCTCTCTTCCTCTTCCGCAGCCTCCCCGAGAAGCTCCAGGAGCCAGCGACGCGGATGATGGGGTCGCCAGTGCCCCGCGGAGCGGCGCCCGACACCTAGTCGGACCCGTCATCCCGCCGCCCGTTACCCTCGTTGCCGCTGTCGCTATCCTCCTCGTCACTCCCGCTCGAGGAGGAGCCTTCACTATCGGAGGAGCTCTCCACGCAGCACCGTGCCCGAGTCCCGAAGCACCCGAAGACCTTGACGGAGAGGAGACCACCCTCCATCAGCTTAAAATGGAGGGCGAGGCCCGCCGTCAAGCTGTGGATGCGGGTGAACGTCTTCCACCCTCGACCAAGATACATCACATCAAGGGCCGGGAAGTCGACGCGGACTCGCGTACCGCTGATTCCGCAGCCCCTCATATGCAACCTCAGTGTCTCGGGCGGATCCAACTCCATCACACTCGCAAATGGAGTGGGGAGATGAAGGCGACGACGAGTCGGCCGATGCAGCCTGACGAAGAACTCGCAAGGGTCGTCCCCGATGTGGTCCGCCACGGGGAGAGGATCTGTTGGCGGAGGCGAGGCCGGTGAGCTGCCTCGTCTGCCTCTTCCCCGACCGCCTCGGCCTCGCCCTCGACCTCGCCCGCGGCCTCGTCCCCTCCCTCTTCCCCTTATGACTGGCTCTGCCGCCACGGGTGCGGAGGGAGGAGGAACGCGTTGCCTAGCGGCAACCCTCGTCGCTACCGTCGAAGGACCAGGGTTCCCTTTCTCCATGGCGGATGGAAGAAAGAGGAGCAGAAGCTGAAGAAAGAAGGAGATGAGAGAATGCGGGCTTCCGTCCCCCCCATCCCGCTCCTTATAAAGGAGCGGGGTGGGGGCTCGGCCGCCCCGCTCGGCCAATCGAGACGCAGAAGGCGCAGGGAACTGGGCCCGACCCGCTGCCTCGACCCGTGGCGACCCGGTTTCCCGCCTCCACCGTTCGCCACTCCAAGCGCATGGAAGCCGCGTGGCGGGAGAGCAGAGTTGAGGCGACGGATGAGGCGACCTCTCCCCACCCCGTGATCGTGGGGGGGGGGGGGGGGTGGACGCCTCGAAGACCACGCCTTCACGCCTCCCTCCGTTTATGAGGAAGATACGAACCGCCAGGGGGCAGACGTTCCGCCTTTCTGAGTAAGGGAACCACCCACGACCTCCCCCACGACGCCGCAATCGACGCGTGCCGTTCGGGAGGGCGTGGTGGATGCGGAGCAAGGTACAACGCGACCCAGGCCGTGCGTGCCCGTGCCCTGTTTTGGGCCTGGCCCAACAGCGCTCGGCAACGTGTGTGGCCCAGGCCCGGGGGCTCCTGTCGGTGTACTAAAGTAGGGATACTCTAGTATCCCGAACTTGTGCACGGGCAGTCGCAGCACCCCGCAGCAAGGCCCGCCAGGTGATCACCAAGGCTCTCTATGGTTCCTTTGGAGCCATTCGAGAACAAAATATTTAAGTCAAGAAGACAAGTCCCCGGCAAGAGGAGCTTGCCGAGAAGGCCATTCAAGGTACAAGACCCCGGAAAGAGGAGCTTGCCGGGAAGCCCAACAAGAGCATCTCAAAGAACCTGCCGCGGCACGCCACGCGTCCCGGCAGGACCTGGCGAGCGACAAGTTCCCGGGCGCGACAAGGCAACGGCCGCGGCAAGGCACTTGCCGCGGAAGGCAACCACTCTGTACCCGCGCTCCAGCTCACCCACCTATGTGTCGCTCCGGGACCCTTCCCAGCGTACGTGGCGGGAGGCTGTGCAGCCAGGGGTACACTATGGCATGCAGCGCTGACAGGATCGCCATCGTGGCGAGCGATAGCGCCCCTGACGGTCCCTTTTCTGCACCGTCTGGGCGACGTAGACGGGGATTTAATGCCTTTGTCCCCTGCCGTCAGGGTTAGGTATGATACACTGTGTAGGTAGCTGTACCTACCGCAGCATATTTACACTTTTACCCTTACCTACGTTGCCACCTGTTGGAGACCCCTTGGACATATAAAAGGAGGCCCATGCACAACGTAGGGGGAGGGATCGATCCTCAGAGAAGCGCTCGGTCTCGTTAGCTGCTCAAGTGCACTGTAGCACTCGGCGCTCCCGAGCGAGAACTCAATACAATCCACAAAGCAGCAGTAGGAGTGTTATCTCTCCGGAGAGCTCCGAAGCTGGGTAAAAACCTTCCCCCGCGTGCCTCGCCTCGATCCGCTCTTCGCGCGACCTCCGCCCCCCGCCGAACCGAGAAGGGGCTCCGTCCCCATAGGTGCTCGGGGAGCCCAGGAAAACCCTGGAAGCTTGCTTGATATGTATTGTATTTGTTAAACTTGTGCCAAAACTCCACTTCAACTTAAAGAAATTAAAAACTGCAACTTTTGGTACTTAGTGTCTAATCATCCCTCCCCCCTCTAGACACCTCTTCTCGATCCTTTCAATAGTCCACCTTGATAATACTATAGCGGTGCTTAGGCGAAGCCCTGCGTCGGTAGTACATCATCATCGTCACCACACCGTCGTGCTGACGAAACTCTCCCTCAACACTCGGCTGGATCGGACTTCGAGGGACGTCATCGGGCTGAACGTGTGTTGAACTCGGAGGTGCCGTACGTTCGGTACTTGATCGGTCGGATCGTGAAGACGTACGACTACATCAACTGCGTTGTGCTACCGCTTCCGCTTTCTGTCTACGAGGGTACATGGACAACACTCTCCCCTCTCGTTGCTATGCATCGCCATGATCTTGTGTGTGCGTAGGAATTTTTTAGACATTACTACGTTCCCCAACACCAAGCAACACAACGTAAACAACGCATGCACACATATAACAACACCTCACAACCCAACGTGTTAAAGGGGTTGTCAATCCCTTTCGGGTAATGGCGCCAGAAATTGGCAAGCGGGCATGAGATAAATTGTAGTAGATTGATAGATCAAACGCCAAATAAAATAAATAAAAATGCAGCAAGGTATTTTTGTATTTTTGGTTTAATAGATTTGAAAATGCAAAGGAAAAGTAGATCGCAAGGCAAACTTATGAGAAAGAAGACCCGGGGGCCGTAGGTTTCATTAGTGGCTTATCTCGAGAAAAATAGCAAACGGTGAGTAAACAAATTACTGTTGGGCAATTGATAGAACTTTAAATAATTATGACGATATCCAGGCAATGATCATTACATAGGTATCATGTCCAAGATTAGTAGACCGACACCTGCCTACATCTACTACTATTACTCCACACATCGACCGCTATCCAGCATGCATCTAGTGTATTAAGTTCATGGAAAAATGGAGCAATGTAATAAGAACGATGACATGATGTAGGCAAGATCCGTTTATCTATATGGCGGTAGATATATATCATGTCTTTTTATCCTTAGTAGCAACCATACATACGTGTCGTTTCCCCTTCTGTCACTGGGATCGAGCACCGTAGATCGAACCCACTACACCTCTTCCCATTGCAAGATAAATAGATCAAAGAAACTCAAATAACTTTCATGGATATAAAAAGATATGAATGATCATAAACTCAAAGTTCATCAGATCCAAACAAACAAACCGCAAAAGAGTTACATCATGGATCTCCAAGAGACCATTGTATTGATAATTTAGCAAGAGAGAGAGAGAGAAAGCCATCTAGCTACTAACTATGGACCCGAAGGTCTACAAAGGACTACTCACGCATCATCGGAGAGGCACCAGTGAAAGTGGTGAACCCCTCCGTGATGGTGTCTAGATTGGATCTGGTGGTTCTGGACTCTGTAGTGGCTGGATGAATATTTCGATGCTTGTTCTAGGGTTTCTGGAATATTGTGGTATTTATAGAGCAAAGAGGCGGTCCGGAGGGCACCCTGATACGTCTCCAACGTACCTATAATTTTTTATTGTTCCATGCTATTATATTATCCATCTAGGATGTTTTATATGCATTTATATGCTATTTTATATCATTTTTGGGACTAACCTATTAACCTAGAGCCCAGTGCCAGTTTTTGTTTTTCCCCTTGTTTTTGAGTATCGCAGAAAAGGAAAACCAAACGGAGTCCAATTGACCTGAAACTTGACGGAGCTTATTTTTGGACCAGAAGAAGGCCATGGAGTAAAAGAGTTCGGCCATAAGTGTCCCGGGCTGCCCACGAGGGTGGGGGGCGCGCCCACCCCCTGGGCACGCCTCCCTCCCTCGTGGACAGCCCGAAAACCCCCCTGACTTGTTCTCGACGCCAAAACCTCTTATATATACAGAAACCCCCAGAACATAACCTAGATCGGGAGTTTCGCCGCCGCAAGCCTCTGTAGCCACCAAAAACCAATCTAGACCCGTTCCGGCACCCTGCCGGAGGGGGGATCCCTCACCGGTGGCCATCTTCATCATCCCAGCGCTCTCCATGACGAGAAGGGAGTAGTTCACCCTCGGGGCTGAGGGTATGTACCAGTAGCTATGTGTTTGATCTCTCTCTCTCTCGTGTTCTTGATTCAGCATGATCTTGATGTATCGCGAGCTTTGCTATTATAGTTGGATCTTATGATGTTTCTCCCCCTCTCCTCTCTTGTAATGGATTGAGTTTTCCCTTTGAAGTTATCTTATCGGATTGAGTCTTTAAGGATTTTGAGAACACTTGATGTATGTCTTGCATGTGCTTATCTGTGGTGATAATGGGATGTCACGTGATCCACTTGATGTATGTTTTGGTGATCAACTTGCGATTTCCGTGACCTCGTGAACTTATGCATGGGGTTGGCACACATTTTCGTCTTGACTCTCCGGTAAACTTTGGGGCACTCTTTGAAGTTCTTTGTGTTGGTTGAATAGATGAATCTGAGATTGTGTGATGCATAAAATATAATCGTACCCACGGATACTTGAGGTGACATTGGAGTATCTAGGTGACATTAGGGTTTTGGTTGATTTGTATTTTAAGGTGTTATTCTAGTACAGACTCTTGAATAGATCGATCAGAAAGAATAACTTTGAGGTGGTTTCGTACCCTACCATAATCTCTTCGTTTGTTAGCTATTAGTGACTTTGGAGTGACTCTTTGTTGCATGTTGAGGGATAGTTATATGATCCAATTATATTATTATCGTTGAGAGAACTTGCATAGTGAAAGTATGAACGCTAGGCCTTGTTTACTAGCATTGCAATACCGTTTTCGCTCACTTTTATCAGTAGTTACCTTGCTATTTTATATTTTTGGATTGCAAAAACATATATCTACCATCCATATTGCACATGTATCACCATCTCTTCGCCAAACTAGTGCACCTATACAATTTACCATTGTATTGGGTGTGTTGGGGACACAAGAGACTCTTTGTTATTTGGTTGCAGGGTTGTTTGAGAGAGCCCATCTTCATCCTACGCCTCCCACGGATTGATAAACCTTAGGTCATCCACTTGGGGAAAATTTGCTACTGTCCTACAAACCTCTGCACTTGGAGGCCCAACAACGTCTATAAGAAGAAGGTTGTGTAGTAGACATCAAGCAGTTTCTAGCGCCGTTGCCGGGGAGGTGAGTGCTTGAAGGTATATATTTAGATCTTGCAATCAAATCTTTTAGTTTCTTGTTTTATCACTAGTTTAGTTTATAAAAGAAAACTACAAAAAATGGAATTGAGGGTGCCTCATATGCTTCATCTTTTTAATATCTTCCATGAAAATAAGGTTTCCGATAATTGTGATCAAGTGCTAGAAGAAGAATGCATTAGAATGTTTGGCACTAAATCTTTGAATGATGAGCATGATTGCAATGTTGTTAGTATGAACTCTTTGAATATCCATAGTACTAATGATGATTGCACTAGTCATGATGAAAATGTCTCTTATAAGCATGTCAATTTTTGTGGAGTGCATAGAGTTTTCAAGTACACACCAAATAGGGGAGATAGATTTTGCAAGAGGCATACGTATTTAGAAACTAAATGGTTGCAAGAGAGGCTAGATGCTTGTGCTGAAAATTTAAAATTTCTTTGCCATCCCTATGAACTTTGCAATGAACGTGATCATTTAAACCCCCAATGCAAATTGTTTCATGATCGTATCATGTCCAAAAATTGTGATGACTTGATTTCCCTTGCACATCATAATGAACTTAGTTTGCTTTTGGGTTATGAAGAAATGAAACATATAACTAAGGATATGCCAGAATTTGTCCTTGATAAAGTTCTTGATTTTGATCTAGAAGATATTTTTATGTATTGTGCGGTGAATTGCATTGAAAATCCTTATATTGCCAATTACATAAACAAAAGAAAACAAATAGAAGATGAACAGAATACTAATGAAAGGGAAGATATTTCCCAATATCCTCCTATTATTTCTTATGATGAGTGAGGTAACATGGAGGAGAATGACATGTTTGAGAATATATTTGCTGCAATTAATGTTTATGCAATTAAAGCAATAGTCTAGTTTTGACATAATAATTTAGATACTCAAGCATATCAACAAGCAACCATGTTTTTCAAAATATCAACGCTAAAATAAGTATCCCTAGCCCATCATGCTCAAACATTGATCCATTCATGAAACACACTCAAATATTAACTACACCCAATACTTGAGCACGATCATATTGAAGGAAATATGCCCTAGAGGAAATAATAAAGTTGTTATTTATATATTTCCTTATATCATGATAAATGTTTATTAGTCATGCTAGAATTGTATTAACCAGAAACTTAGTACATGTGTGAATACATATACAAAATGAGTGTCACTAGTATGCCTCTACTTGACTAGCTCGTTAATCAGAGATGGTTAAGTTTCCTAGCCATGGACAAGAGTTGTCATTTGATGAACGAGATCACATCATTAGAGAATGATGTGATTGACTTGACCCATCCGTTATCTTAGCACTATTATCGTTTAGTTTATTGCTATTGCTTTGTTCATAACTTATACATGTTCCTATGACTATGAGATTATCCAACTCCTGAATACCGAAGTAACACTTAGTGTGCTATCAAACGTTACAACGTAATTGGGTGATTATAAAGATGCTCTACAGGTGTCTTCGATGAGTTGGCATAGATCGATATTAGGATTTGTCATTCCGATTGTCAGATAGGTATCTTTGGGCCCTCTCGGTAATGCACATCACTATAAGCCTTGCAAGCAATGTGACTAATGAGTTAGTTGCGGGATGATGCATTACGGCACGAGTAAAGAGACTTGTCGGTAACGAGATTGAACTAGGTATTGAGATACCGACGATCGAATCTTGGGCGAGTAACATACCATGACAAAGGGAACAACGTATGTTGTTATGCCGTTTGATCGATAAACATCTTCGTAGAATATGTGGGAGCCAATATGAGCATCCAGGTTCCGCTATTAGTTATTGACCGGAGATGAGTCTCGGTCATGTCTACATAGTTCTCGAACCCGTAGGGTCCGCATGCTTAACGTTCGATGACAATCGGTATTATGAGTTTATGTGTTTTGATGTACCGAAGGTTGTTCAAAGTCCCGGATATAACCACGGACATGACGAGGAGTCTCAAAATGGTCGAGCCATAAAGATTGATATATTGGATGACTATATTCAGACACCAGATGAGTTCCGGGGGTCACCGGATATATATTGGAGTGACGGAAGGGTTATCGGAACCACCGGAGAAGTAATGAACCTTATTGGGCCTAGGGAAGAGAGAGAGAGGGGCTGCCAAGGGCTGGCCGTGCGCACCCCCATGGGCCTAGTCCGAATTGGACTAGGGGGAGGGGCGGTGCCCCCTCCTTCCTTCTCTTCCCCCTCCTTCCTTCTTCTCCTAGTAGGACTAGGAAAGGGGGAGTCCTACTCCTACTAGGAGGAGGATTCCTCCCCCTTGGCGCGCCTATGAGGGCCGGCCGGCCTCCCCCTCCCTCCTTTATATACGTGGGCAGGGGGGCACCCTAGAAGACATCAAAGTTGATCTTAACCGTGTGCGGTGCCCCCCTCCACAGATTTCCACCTCAGACATATCGTTGTAGTGCTTAGGCGAAGCCCTGCATCGGTAACTTCATCATCACCGTCACCACGCCATCGTGCTGACGAAACTCTCCCTCGGCCTCAGTTGGATCAAGAGTACGAGGGGCGTCACCGAGCTGAACGTGTGCAGATCGCGAAGGTGTCGTGCCTTCGGTACTTGATCGATTGGATCGCGAAGACGTTCGACCAGATCAACTGCGTTACTTAACGCTTCCGCTTTCGGTCTACGAGGGTACGTGACACACTCTCCCGCTCGTTGCTATGCATCACCTAGATGGATCTTGCGTGTGCGTAGGAAATTTTTGAAATTACTACGTTCCCAACACATATTGCATCCTAGTTGGTGCTTTTTATGAGAGAAGATGAAGACTCAAATTTCAAAAAATAAAAAATGCATAAAGTAAAGGATAGGCCCTTCGCAGAGGGAAGTAGGGATTTGTAGAGGTGCCATTGCTCAAAGAAAATTTTGAGAGATAACAACATTTTGGGAGGTGTATCCATCCCACCAACGAAAACGACTTAGAGTTCCGAACACTTTCCATGCTAGATATGCCATAGGCGGTTCCCGAACAGAAAATAAAGTTTATTCCTTTTTCCATCATTCTTTCACTTTCCATGGCTAGCCGAATCCACGGGTGCCCTCCATACCAACACTTTCCAAGGAATTTATTATTTGGCAACATAAAGTAAATTCAATTTTTTTTGCATTTCGGGACTGGGCATCCCTAAGACCTTTGCCTTACTCTCATGCAATGACAAGTGAATAAACACTCATCTTGAGAATAACACATCTAGCATGGAAAATATTAGCCACCCGTTACCGTTCCGCGAGCGAAACAAACACACAAAAGAGAAGTTTATATTGAAAATTAGAGATGGCACATGCAAATTTTCTTAGAACTGTAAAAGAATACCGCATATAGGTAGATATAGTGGACTCTTGTGGCAAAACTGGTTTAAAGGATTTTGGATGCACAAGTAGAGGTCATACTTAGTGCAAAATGAAGGCTAGCAAAAGATTGGAAAGAGACCAAACAAGAAAGGAATAATCTCATAAGCAAGCGTTAAGCATAATTAACACCGAATAATGCACCACAAGTAGGATATAATTTTCATTGCATGATTATTGACTTTCGTGCATGCGTAGGGAATCACAAACCTTAACACCAATATTCTTACTAGAGCACAGTTACTCATCAACATAACTCACATATCACATCATCATATCTCCAAACTATTACTAAGAATCAAGTTTATTTTGTCCAATGATCTTCATGATGTTTTCTTTTACTTTATCCTTCTTGGATATCTATCACTTTGGGACTAATTTTCATGTGTTGCTTTTCATAATCTCAAACAAATATAAGTGAAGATCATGAACATAACAAATTTTCTTTCTCTCAAAATAATTTAAGTGAAGCAAGAGAGAATTTCTTAAAAATTTTACTAACTCTCAAATAAATCTAAGTGAAGCAAGATATCGTTTGTTCAAAAATAACAAAGCATATCGTTCTCAAAAAGATATAAGTGAAGCACTAGAGCAAGTCCCAGCTCATAAAAGTTTAAGTGAAGCACATAGAGAAATTCTAACAAGTCATGATATAATTTTGGCTCTCTCAAATAGGTGTGTCCAGCAAGGATTGATGACTTAAAACATAAAATAAATCAAGCAAACACACATATCATACAAGACGCTCCAAGAAAAACACATATCATGTGACGAATAAAAATATAGCCTCGAGTAAAATACCGATAGTTGTTGGAAGAAAGCGGGGATGCCACTTGGGGCATCCCCAAGCTTAGTTGGTTGCTCATTTTTGGATAATAGCATGCGATGCCGGCGCATCCCCAAGCTTAGGCTCTTACATCCTTCCTTCATCCATCGTAAGATAACCCAAAACTTGAAAACTTCCACAAAAACTTTGTGAGATCCGTTAGTGTAAGAAAAATAAATCACTACCATAAGTGTTGTATCAAATCAATTCACATTTTGTTTTTGCAGGGCTTGCTATGATGTGATATGGTCAAGACATGATGATATATAATTTTTTGTATGAGATGATCATGTTTTGTAACAGTTATCGGCAACTGGCAGGAGCCATATGGTTGTCGCTTTGTTGTATGAAATGCTATTGCCATGTAATTGCTTTACTTTATCACTAAGTGGTAGCGATAGTCGTAGAAGCAATAGTTGGCAAGACGACAACGATGCTTCGATGGAGATAAAGGTGTCAAGCCGGTGATGATGGTGATCATGACAGTGCTTTGGAGATGGAGATCAAAGGCACAAGATGATGATGGCCATATCATATCACTTATATTGATTGCATGTGATGTTTATCATTTATGCATCTTATTTTGCTTAGTATGGCGGTAGCATTATAAGATGATCTCTCACTAAATTTCATGGTACAAGTGTTCTCCCTGAGTATGCACCGTTGCGAAAATTCGTCGTGCCGAGACACCACGTGATGATCGGGTGTGATAATCTCTACGTTCACAGACAACGGGTGCAAGCCAGTTTTGCACACGCAGAATACTCGGGTTAAACTTGACGAGCCTAGCATATGCAGATATGGCCTCGGAACACTAAGACCGAAAGGTCGAGCGTGAATCATATAGTAGATATGATCAACATAGTGAAGTTCACCATTGAAAACTACTCCATCTCATGTGATGATCAGACATGGTTTACTTGATATGGATCACGTGATCACCTAGATGATTAGAGGGATGTCTATCTAAGTGGGAGTTCTTAAGTAATATGATTAAGTGAACTTTAATTTATCATGAGCTTAGTACCTGATAGTATGTGCATAACTATGTTGTAGATCAATAGCTCGCGATGTAGCTCCCCGTTTATTTCTGATATGTTCCTAGAGAAAAACTATGTTGAAAGATGATAGTAGCAATGATGCGGACTAGGTCCATGATATGAGGATTATCCTCATTGTTGCACAGAAGAATTATGTCCTTGTTGCACCACTAGATGACGGACCTATTGCAGGAGCAGATGCAGACGTTATGAACGTTTGGCAAGCTCGATATGATAACTACTTGATAGTTTAGTGCGCCATGCTTTACAACTTATAACCTGGACTTCAAAAATGTTTTGAACGCCATGGAGCATATAAGATGTTCCAAGAGCTGAAATTGGTATTTCAGACTCATGCCCGAGTCGAGAGGTATGAGACCTCTGACAAGTACTTTGCCTACAAGATGGAGGAGAGTAGCTCAACCAGTGAGCATGTGCTCAGAATGTCTGAGTACTACAATCGCTTGAATCAAGTGGGAGTTAATCTTTCGGATAAGATAGTGATTGAAAGAGTTCTCTAGTCACCGTCACCAAGTTACTGGAACTTCGTGATGAACTATAATATGCAAGGGATGACGAAAACGATTCCCGAGCTCTTCGTGATGCTGAAATCGACGAAGGTAGAAATCAACAAAAGCATCAAATGTTGATGGTTGACAAGACCACTAGTTTCAAGTAAAAAGGCAAGGGAAATAAAGGGAACTTCAAGAAGAATGGCAAGCAAGTTGCCACTCCCATGAAGAAGCCCAAAGCTAGGCGCAAGCCTGAAACTGAGTGCTTCTACTGCGAAGGAAATGGTCACTGGAAGCGGAGCTGCCCCAAAAACTTGGCAGATAAGAAGGATGGCAAAGTGAACAAAAGTATATATGATATACATGTTATTGATGTGTACTTTACTAGTGTTCATAGTAGCCCCTGGGTATTTGATACTGGTTCAGTTGCTATGACTAGTAACTCGAAACAGGAGTTACAAAATGAACAAAGACTAGTTGAGGGCAAAGTGACGATGTGTGTTGGAAATGATTCCAAGGTTGATAAGATCACCATCGCACACTCCCTTTACCTTCGTGATTAGTGTTGAACCTAAAATAAATGTTATTTGTTGTTTGCGTTGAGCATAATATGACTGGATCATGTTTATTGCAATACGGTTATTCATTTAAGTCAAAGAATAATTGTTATTCTATTTACATGAATAAAACCTTCTGTGGTCATGTACCCAAGGTGAATGGTTTATTGAATCTCGTTCGTAGTAATACACATATTCATAATATTGATACAAAAAGATGCAAAGTTGATAATGATAGTGCAACATATTTGTGGCACTGCCGTTTAGGTCAAATTGGTGTAAAGCGCATGAAGAAACTCCACGCTGATGGGCTTTTGGAATAACTTGATGCTTGCAAACCATGCCTCATGGGAAAGATGACTAAAACTCTGTTCTCCGGAACAATGGAGCGAGCAACAGACTTATTGGAAATAATACATACTGATGTATCCGATCCAATGAGTGTTGAGGCTCGCGGCGGGTATCATTATTTTCTGACCTTCACGGATGATTTGAACAGATATAGGTATATCTACTTAATGAAACGCAAGTCTGAAACATTTGAAAAGTTCAAAGAATTTCAGATTGAAATTGAGAATCATCGTAACAAGAAAATAAAGTTTCTACGATCTGATCGCGAAGGCGAATATTTGAGTTATGAGTTTGGCCTTCATTTGAAACAATGTGGAATAGTTTCGCAACTCACACCACCTGGAACACCACAGTGTAATGGTGTGTCCGAACATCGTAACCGTACTTTATTAGATATGGTGCGATCTGTGATGTCTTTACCGATTTACCACTATTGTTTTGGGGTTATGCATTGGAGACAACTACATTCACGATAAATAGGGCACCGTCTAAAAAATCCGTTGAGACGACACCGTATGAACTGTGGTTTAGCCAGAAACCTAAGTTGTCGTTTCTTGAAGTTTGGGGTTGCAATGCTTATGTGAAAAAGTTTCAAACTGATAAGCTCAAACCCAAATCGAAGAAGTGCGTCTTCATAGGATACCTGAAAGAAACTGTTGGGTACACCTTCTATCACAGATCCGAAGGCAAGATATTCGTTGCTAAGAATGGATCCTTTATAGAGAAGGAGTTTCATTCGAAAGAAGTGAGTGGGAGGAAAGTGGAACTTGATGAGATAATTGTACCTGCTCCCTTATTGGAAAGTAGTTCATCACAAAAATCAGTTCCAGTGATTCCTACACCAATTAGTGAGGAAGCTAATGATGATGATCATGAAACTTCTGATAAAGTTACTACCGAACCTCGTAGGTCAACTAGAGTAAGATCCGCACCAGAGTGGTACAGTAATCCTGTTCTGGAAGTCATGTTACTTGACCATGACGAACCTACGAACTATGAGGAAGCGATGATGAGCCCAGATTCCGCAAAATGTCTTGAGGCCATGAAATCTGAGATGGGATCCATGTATGAGAACAAAGTGTGGACTTTCATTGACTTGCCCGATGATCGGCAAGCCATAGAGAACAAATGGATCTTCAAGAAGAAGATTGACACTGACGGTAATAGTACTGTCTACAAAGCTCGACTTGTGGCGAAAGGTTTTTGAAAAGTTCAAGGAGTTGACTACGATGAGACCTTCTCACCCGTAGCGATGCTTAAGTCCATACGAATCATGTTAGCAATTGCCGCATTTTATGATTATGAAATTTGGCAAATGGATGTCAAAACTGCATTCCTTAATGGATATCTTAAAGAAGAGTTGTATATGATGCAACCGGAAGGTTTTGTTGATCCAAAAGGTGCTAACAAAGTGCGCAAGCTCCAGCGATCCATTTATGGACTCGTGCAAGCCTCTCGGAGTTGGAATATACGCTTTTATAGTGTGATCAAAGCATATGATTTTATATAGACTTTTGGAGAAGCCTGTATTTACAAGATAGTGAGTGGGAGCTCTATAGCATTTCTAATATTATATGTGGATGACATATTGTTGATAGGAAATGATACTGTATTTCTGAATAACATAAAAGCATACTTGAATAAGAATTTTTCAATGAAAGACCTCGGTGAAGCTGCTTATATATTAGGCATCAAGATCTATAGAGATAGATGAAGAGGCTTAATTGGACTTTCACAAGCACATACCTTGATAAAGTTTTGAAGAAGTTCAAAATGGATCAAGCAAAGAAAGGGTTCTTGCCTGTGTTGCAAAGGTGTGAAGTTGAGTAAGACTCAAAGCCCGACCACGGCAGGAGATAGAGAGAATGAAAGTCATTCCCTATGCCTCAGCCATAGGTTCTATAAAGTATGCCATGCTGTGTACCAGACCTATTGTATACCATGCCCTGAGTTTGGCAACGGAGTACAATAGTGATCTAGGAGTAGATCACTGGACAACGGTCAAAATTATCTTTGGCGGAATAAGGATATGTTTCTCGGTTATGGAGGTGACAAAGAGTTGGTCGTAAAGAGTACGTCTATGCAAGCTTTGACACCGATCTAGATCACTCTAAGTCTCAATCCAGATACATATTGAAAGTGGGAGCGATTAGCTAGAGTAGCTCCGTGCAGAGCATTGTAGACACAGGAAATTTGCAAAATACATACGACTCTAAATGTGGCAGACCCGTTGACTAAACTTCTCTCACAAGCAAAACATGATCACTCTTTGGGTGTTAATCACATAACGATGTGAACTAGATTATTGACCCTAGTAACCCTTTGGGTGTTAGTCACATGGAGATCTGAACTAATCACATAAAGATGTGAACTATTGGTGTGAAATCACATGACGATGTGAACTAGATTATTGACTCTAGTGCAAGTGGGAGACTGAAGGAAATATGCCCTAGAGGCAATAATAAAGTTGTTACTTATATATTTCCTTATATCATGATAAATGTTTATTATTCATGCTAGAATTGTATTAACCGAAAACTTAGTACATGTGTGAATACATAGACAAAATGAGTGTCACTAGTATGCCTCTACTTGACTAGCTCGTTAATCAAAGATGGTTAAGTTTCCTAGCCATGGACAAGAGTTTTCATTTGATGAACGGGATCATATCAATAGAGAATGATGTGATTGACTTGACCCATCTGTTAGCTTAGCACTATGATCGTTTAGTTTATTTCTATTGCTTTCTTGATAACTTATACATGTTCCTATGACTATGAGATTATGCAACTCCCGAATACTGGAGGAACACTTGGTGTGCTATCAAACGTCACAACGTAACTGGGTGATTATAAAGATGCTCTACAGGTGTCTTCGATGGTGTTTGTTGAGTTGGCATTGATCGAGATTAGGATTTGTCATTTCGATTGTTGGAGAGGTATCTCTGGGCCCTCTCGGTAATGCACATCACCATAAGCCTTGCATGCAATGTGACTAATGAGTTGGTTGCGGGATAATGCATTACGGAATGAGTAAAGAGACTTGCTGGTAACGACATTGAACTAGGTATTGAGATACTGACGATCAAATCTCGGGAAAGTAACATACTAATGACAAAGGGAACAACGTATGTTGTTATGCTATTTGACCGATAAACATCTTCGTAGAATATGTGGGAGCCAATATGAGCATACAGGTTCCGCTATTGGTTATTGACCGGAGATGAGTCTCGGCCATGTCTACATAGTTCTCGAACCCGTAGGGTCCGCATGCTTAATGTTCGATGATGATCGGTATTATGAGTTTATGTGTTTTGATGTACTGAAGGTTGTTCGGAGTCCCGGATGTGATCACGTACATGACGAGGAGCCTCAAAATGGTCGAGACATAGAGATTGATATATTCGATGACTATATTCGGACACCAGATGAGTTCCGGGGGTCACCGGATATATATCGGAGTGCCGGAAGGGTTATCGAAACCACCAGAGAAGTAATGGGCCTTATTGGGCCTAGGGGGAGAGAGAGGGGCTGCCAAGGGCTGGCCGCGCGCCCCCCATGGTCCTAGTCCAAATTGGACTAGGGGGAGGGGTGGCGCCCCCTCCTTCCTTCTTCTCCTAGTAGGACTAGGAAAGGGGGGTCCTACTCCTACTAGGAGGAGGATTCCCCCCCCCCCTTGGCGCGCCTATGAGGGCCGGCTGGCCTCCCCCTCCCTCCTTTATATACGTGGGGAGGGGGGCACCCTAGAAGACATCAAAGTTGATCTTAACCATGTGAGGTGCCCCCCTCCACGGATTTCCACCTCGGTCATATTGTTGTAGTGCTTAGGCGAAGCCCTGCGTCGGTAACTTCATCATCACTGTCATCATGCCATCGTGCTGACAAAACTCTCCCTCAGCCTCAGCTAGATCAAGAAAGGAAATATGCCCTAGAGGCAATAATAAAGTTATTATTTATTTCCTTATATATCATGATAAATGTTTATTATTCGTGCTAGAATTGTATTAACCGGAAACATAATACATGTGTGAATACATAGACAAACAGAGTGTCACTAGTATGCCTCTACTTGACTAGCTCGTTAATCAAAGATGGTTATGTTTCCTAACCATAGACAAAGAGTTGTTATTTGATTAATGAGGTCACATCATTAGTTGAATGATCTGATTGACATGACCCATTCCATTAGCTTAGCACCCGATCGTTTAGTATGTTGCTATTGCTTTCTTCATGACTTATACATGTTCCTTTGACTATGAGATTATGCAACTCCCGTTTGCCGGAGGAACACTTTGGGTGCTACCAAACGTCACAACGTAACTGGGTGATTATAAAGGAGTACTACAGGTGTCACCAAAGGTAGATGTTGGGTTGGCGTATTTCGAGATTAGGATTTGTCACTCTGATCGTCGGAGAGGTATCTCTGGGCCCTCTCGGTAATGCACATCACTTAAGCCTTGCAAGCATTGCAACTAATGAGTTAGTTACGGGATGATGTATTACGGAACGAGTAAAGAGACTTGCCGGTAACGAGATTGAACTAGGTATTGGATACCGACGATCGAATCTCGGGCAAGTAACATACCGATGGACAAAGGGAACAACGTATGTTGTTATGCGGTCTGACCGATAAAGATCTTCGTAGAATATGTAGGAGCCAATATGGGCATCCAGGTCCCGCTATTGGTTATTGACCGGAGACGTGTCTCGGTCATGTCTACATTGTTCTCGAACCGTAGGGTCCGCACGCTTAAGGTTTCGATGACAGTTATATAATGAGTTTATGAGTTTTGATGTACCGAAGGAGTTCGGAGTCCCGGATGAGATCGGGGACATGACGAGGAGTCTCGAAATGGTCGAGACGTAAAGATCGATATATTGGACGACTATATTCGGACATCGGAAGGGTTCTGAGTGGTTCGGGTATTTTCGGAGGTACCGGGGAGTTACGGGAATACGAGGAAGAAGCAATGGGCCTTGATGGGCCTTAGTGGGAAGGACCAGGAGGTGGCGCGCGCCCCTCCCAAGCCCAGTCCGAATTGGACAAGGGGTTTGGGGCGCGGCCCCTCTCTCCCTTCCTTCCCCTCTTCCCCTCTTTCCCCCCTTGACCTAGTTGGACTAGGAAAGGTGGAATCCTACTCCCGGTGGGAGTAGGACTCCCCTGGCGCGCCCAAACCTAGGGCCGGCCTCCTCCCTCCCTTGCTCCTTTATATACGGGGGCAGGGGGCACCCCATGGACACACAAGTTGATCTTCGTGATCGTTGCTTAGCCGTGTGCGGTGCCCCCCTCCACCATATTCCACCTCGAATATATCGTTGCAGTGCTTAGGCGAAGCCCTGCGCCGGTAGAATATCAAGATTGTCACCACGCCGTCGTGCTGACGGAACTCCTTCCCGAAGTTTTGCTGGATCGGAGCTAGGGGTGCGTCATCGAGCTGAATGTGTGCCAAGAACTCAGAGGTGCCGGAGTAACGGTGCTTGGATCGGTCGGATCGGGAAGACGTACGACTACTTCCTCTACGTTGCGTCAACGCTTTCGCTTCGGTCTACGAGGGTATGTAGACAACACTCTCCCCTCTTGTTGCTATGCATCACCATGATCTTGCGTGTGCGCAGGAAAATTTTGAAATTACTACGTTCCCCAACAGTGGCATCAGAGCCTAGGTTTTTATGGTTTGATGTTATATGCACGAGTAGAACACAAATGAGTTGTGGGCGATATAAGTCATACTGCCTACCAGCATGTCATACTTTGGTTCGGCGGTATTGTTGGATGAAGCGGCCCGGACCGACATTACGCGTATGCTTACGCGAGACTGGTTCTACCGCCGTGCTTTGCACACAGGTGGCTGGCGGGTGTCAGTTTCTCCAACTTTAGTTGAACCGAGTATGGCTACGCCCGGTCCTTGCGAAGGTTAAAACGGAGTCTATTTGACAAACTATCATTGTGGTTTTGATGCGTAGGTGAGATTGGTTCTTGCTTAAGCCCGTAGCAGCCACGTAAAACTTGCAACAAACAAAGTAGAGGACGTCTAACTTGTTTTTTCAGGGCATGTTGTGATGTGATATGGTCAAGGCATGATGCTAAATTTTGTTGTATGAGATTATCATGTTTTGTTAAAGTTATCGGCAACTGGCAGAAGCCTTATGGTTGTCTCTTTATTACATAAGATGCAAGCGCCAAATAATTGCTTTACTTTATCGCTATGCGATAGCAATAGTTGCAAGAGCAATAGTTGGCGAGACGACCATGTGACGACACATTGATATAGATCAAGATGATGGAGATCATGGTGTCATGTCGGTGACGATAGAGATCATGACGGTACTTTGAAGATGGAGATCAAAGGCGCAAGATGATCATGGCCATATCATGTCACATATTATTGATTGCATGTGATGTTTATCTTTTATGCATCTTATCTTGCTTTGATTGACGGTAGCATTATAAGATGATCTCTCACTAATTATCAAGAAGTGTTCTCCCTGAGTATGCACCGTTGCGAAAGTTCTTCGTGCTGAGACACCACGTGATGATCGGGTGTGATAGGCTCTACGTTCAAATACAACGGGTGCAAAACAGTTGCACACGCGGAATACTCAGGTTATACTTGACGAGCTATGCATATAAGATATGACCTCGGAACACGGAGACCGAAAGGTCGAGCGTGAATCATATAGTAGATATGATCAACATGATGATGTTCACCATTGAAAACTAATCCATTTCACGTGATGATCGGTTATGGTTTAGTTTGATTTGAATCACGTGATCACTTAGAGGATTAGAGAGATGTCTATCTAAGTGGGAGTTCTTAAGTAATATGATTAATTGAACTTTAATTTATCATGAACTTAGTCCTAGTAGTATTAGCATATCTATGTTGTAGATCAATAGCTCGCGTTGTTGCTTCCCTATGTTTATTTTGATATGTTCCTAGAGAAAATTGTGTTGAAAGATGTTAGTAGCAATGATGCGGATTGGATCCGTGATCTGAGGTTTATCCTCATTGCTGCACAGAAGAATTATGTCCTTGATGCACCACTAGGTGACGGACCTATTGCAGAAGCAGATGCAGACGTTATGAACGTTTTGCTAGCTCAATATGATGACTACTTAATAGTTTAGTGCACCATGCTTAAACGGCTTAGAATCGGGACTTCAAAGACGTTTTGAACGTCATGGACCATATGAGATGTTCCAGGAGTTGAAGTTAATATTTCAAGCAAATACCCGAGTTGAGGGATATGAAGTCTCCAACAAGTTATATAGCTAAAAGATGGAGGAGAATCGCTCAACTAGTGAGCATGTGGTCAGATTGTCTGGGTACTACAATCGCTTGAATCAAGTGGGAGTTAATCTTCCAGATAAGATAGTGATTGACTGAATTCTCTAGTCACCATCACCAAGTTAGTAGAACTTCGTGATGAACTATAGTATGCAAGGGATGACGAAAACGACTCCCGAACTTTTTCATAATGATGAAATCGATGGAGGTAGAAATCAAGAAAGAGCATCAAGCGTTGATGGTTGACAAGATCACTAGTTTCAAGTAAAGGGCAAAGGGAAGAAGGGGAACTTCAAGAAGAACGGCAAGCAAGTTGCTGCTCAAGTGAAGAAGCCCAAGTCTGGACCTAAGCCTGAGACTGAGTGCGTTTACTGCAAAGGGACTGGTCACTGGAAGCGGAACTGCCCCAAGTGATTGGCGGATAAGAAGGATGGCAAAGTAAACATAAGTATATTTGATATACATGTTATTGATGTGTACTTTACTAGTGTTTATAGCAACCCCTCGATATTTGATACTAGTTCAGTTGCTAAGAGTAGTAACTCGAAACAGGAGTTGCAGAATAAACAGAAACTAGTTAAGGGTGAAGTGACGATGTGTGTTGGAAGTAGTTCCAAGATTGATATGATCATCATCGCACACTTCCCTATACTTTCGAGATTAGTGTTGAACCTAAATAAGTGTTATTTAAGAATTTGCGTTGAGCATAAATATGATTCGATCATGTTTATTGCAATACGATTATTCATTTAAGTTAGAGAACAATTGTTGTTCTGTTTACATGAATAAAACCTTCAATGGTCATACACACCAACAAAAATGGTTTGTTGGATCTCGATCGTAGTGATACACATATTCATAATATTGAAACCAAAAGATGCGAAGTTAATAATGATAGTGCAACCTATTTGTGGCACTGCCGTTTAGGTCATATTGGTGTAAAGCGCATGAAGAAACTCCATGCTGATGGGATTTTGGAATCACTTGATTATGAATCACTTGATGCTTGCGAACCATGCCTCTTGGGCAAGATGACTAAAACGCCGTTCTCCGGAACAATGGAGCAAGCAACAGATTTGTTGGAAATCATACATACTGATGTATGTGGTCCGATGAATATTAAGGCTCGTGACAAGTATCATTATTTTCTAACCTTCACAGATGATTTGAGCAGATATGGGTATATCTACTTGATGAAACATAAGTCTGAAACGTTTGAAAAGTTCAAAGAATTTCAGAGTGAAGTAGAGAATCATCGTAACAAGAAAATAAAAGTTACTATGATATGATCGCAGAGGTAAAACATTTGAGTTACGAGTTTGGCCTTCAGTTAAATAATGTGAAATAGTTTCACTACTCACGCCACCTGGAACACCACAGCATAATGGTGTGTCCGAACGTCATAACCGTACTTTATTGATATAGTGCAATCTATGATGTTTCTTACCGATTTACCACTATCGTTTTGGGGTTATGCATTAGAGACAGCTGCATTCACGTTAAATAGGGCACCATCTAAATCCGTTGAGACGACACTATATGAACTGTGGTTTAGCAAGAAACCAAAGTTGTCGTTTCTTAAAGTTTGGGGTTGTGATGCTTATGTGAAAAAAAGTTTCATCTTGATAAGCTCAAACCCAAATCGGAGAAATATGTCTTCATAGGATACCCAAAGGAGACAGTTGGGTACACATTCTATCACAGATCCGAAGGCAAGACATTCGTTGCTAAGAATGGATCCTTTCTAGAGAAGGAGTTTCTCTCGAAAGAAGTGAATGGGAGGAAAGTAGAACTTGATGAGGTAACTGTACCTATTCCCTTGTTGGAAACCAGTACATCACAGGAACCAGTTTCTGTGACGTCAAAACCAACTAGTGAGGAGGTTGATGATGATGATCATAGAACTACAGAACAAGTTACTACAGAACCTCGTAGATCAACCAGAGTAAGATCCGCACCAGAGTGGTACGGCAATCCTGTTCTGGAAGTCATGCTACTAGATCATGATGAACCTACGAACTATGAAGAAGCGATGGTGAGCCCAGATTCCGCAAAATGGCTTAAGGCCATGAAATCTGAGATGGGATCCATGTATGAGAACAAAGTATGGACTTTGATGGATTTGCCCGATGATCGGCAAGCCATAGAAAATAAATGGATCTTCAAGAGGAAGACAGAAGCTGATAGTAGTGTTACTATCTACAAAGCTAGAATTGTCGCAAAAGGTTTTCGACAAGTTCAAGGTGTTGACTACGATGAGAGTTTCTCACTCGTATCTATGCTTAAGTCTGTCCGAATCATGTTAGCAATTGCTGCATTTTATGAAATCTGGCAAATGGATAAACAAAACTGCATTCCTTAATGGATTTATTAAAGAAGAGTTGTATATGATGCAACCAGAAGGTTTTGTAAATCCTAAAGGTGTTAACAAAATATGCAAGCTCCAGCGATCCATCTGTGGACTGGTGCAAGCATCTCGGAGTTGGAATACACGCTTTGATAAGTTGATCAAAGCATATAGTTTTATACAGACTTGCGGTGAAGCCTGTATTTACAAGAAAGTGAGTGGGAGCACTACAACATTTCTGATAAGTATATGTATGACATATTGTGGATCAGAAATAATGTAGAATTATTCTGTAAAGCACAAAGGAGTGTTTGAAAGGAGTTTTTCGAAGAAGGACCTCGGTAAAGCTGCTTACATATTGAGCATCAAGATCTATAGAGATAGATCAAGACGCTTGATAAGTTTTCAATGAGTGCATACCTTGACAAGATTTTGAAGTAGTTCAAAATGGAACAGTCAAAGAAAGAGTTCTTTCCTGTGTTACAAGGTATGAAGTTGAGTAAAGACTCAAAACTCGACCACGGCAGAAGATAGAAAGAGAATGAAAGTCATTCCCTATGCCTTGGCCATAGGTTCTATAAAGTATGCCATGCTGTGTACCAGATCTATTGTATACCCTACACTGAGTTTGGCAAGGGAGTACAATAGTGATCTAGGAGTAGATCACTGGACAGTGGTCAAAATTATCCTTAGTGGAATAAGGATATGTTTCTCGATTATGGAAGTGACAAAAGGTTCGTCGTAAAGGGTTACGTCGATGCAAGTTTTGACACCGATCTGGATGACTCTAAGTCTCGATCTAGATACATATTGAAAGTGGGAGCAATTAGCTAGAGTAGCTCCGTGCAGAGCATTGTAGACATAGAAAATTGCAAAATACATAACGGATCTGAATGTGGCAGACCCGTTGACTAAACTTCTCTCACAAGCAAAACATGATCACACCGTAGTACTCTTTGGGTGTTAATCACATAGCGATGTGAACTAGATTACTGAATCTAGCAAACCCTTTGGGTGTTGGTCACATGGCGATGTGAACTATGGGTGTTATTCACATGATGATGTGAACTATCGAGTTAATCACATGGTGATGTGACCTAGATTATTGACTCTAGTGCAAGTGGGAGACTGAAGGAAATATGCCCTAGAGGCAATAATAAAGTTATTATTTATTTCCTTATATATCATGATAAATGTTTATTATTCGTGCTAGAATTGTATTAACCGGAAACATAATGCATGTGTGAATACATAGACAAACAGAGTGTCACTAGTATGCCTCTACTTGACTAGCTCGTTAATCAAAGATGGTTATGTTTCCTAACCATAGACAAAGAGTTGTTATTTGATTAACGAGGTCACATCATTAGTTGAATGATCTGATTGACATGACCCATTCCATTAGCTTAGCACCCGATCGTTTAGTATGTTGCTATTGCTTTCTTCATGACTTATACATGTTCCTTTGACTATGAGATTATGCAACTCCCGTTTGCCGGAGGAACACTTTGGGTGCTACCAAACGTCACAACGTAACTGGGTGATTATAAAGGAGTACTACAGGTGCATCAAAGGTAGATGTTGGGTTGGCGTATTTCGAGATTAGGATTTGTCACTCCGATCGTCGGAGAGGTATCTCTAGGCCCTCTCGGTAATGCACATCACTTAAGCCTTGCAAGCATTGCAACTAATGAGTTAGTTACGGGATGATGTATTACGGAACGAGTAAAGAGACTTGCCGGTAACGAGATTGAACTAGGTATTGGATACCGATGATCGAATCTCGGGCAAGTAACATACCGATGGACAAAGGGAACAACGTATGTTGTTATGCGGTCTGACCGATAAAGATCTTCGTAGAATATGTAGGAGCCAATATGGGCATCCAGGTCCCGCTATTGGTTATTGACCGGAGACGTGTCTCGGTCATGTCTACATTGTTCTCGAACCGTAGGGTCCGCACGCTTAAGGTTTCGATGACAGTTATATAATGAGTTTATGAGTTTTGATGTACCTAAGGAGTTCGGAGTCCCAGATGAGATCGGAGACATGACGAGGAGTCTCGAAATGGTCGAGACGTAAAGATCGATATATTGGACGACTATATTCGGACATCGGAAGGGTTCTGAGTGGTTCGGGTATTTTCGGAGGTACCGGGGAGTTACGGGAATACGAGGAAGAAGCAATGGGCCTTGATGGGCCTTAGTGGGAAGGACCAGGAGGTGGCGCGCGCCCCTCCCAAGCCCAGTCCGAATTGGACAAGGGGTTTGGGGCGCGGCCCCTCTCTCCCTTCCTTCCCCTCTTCCCCTCTTTCCCCCCTTGACCTAGTTGGACTAGGAAAGGTGGAATCCTACTCCCGGTGGGAGTAGGACTCCCCTGGCGCGCCCAAACCTAGGGCCGGCCTCCTCCCTTCCTTGCTCCTTTATATACGGGGGCAGGGGGCACCCCATGGACACACAAGTTGATCTTCGTGATCGTTCCTTAGCCGTGTGCGGTGCCCCCCTCCACCATATTCCACCTCGAATATATCGTTGCAGTGCTTAGGCAAAGCCCTGCGCCGGTAGAACATCAAGATTGTCACCACGCCGTCGTGCTGACGGAACTCCTCCCCGAAGCTTTGCTGGATCGGAGCTAGGGGTGCGTCATTGAGCTGAATGTGTGCCAAGAACTCGGAGGTGCCGGAGTAACGGTGCTTGGATCGGTCGGATCGGGAAGACGTACGACTATTTCCTCTATGTTGCGTCAACGCTTCCGCTTCGGTCTACGAGGGTACGTAGACAACACTCTCCCCTCTCGTTGCTATGCATCACCATGATCTTGCGTGTGCGCAGGAAAATTTTGAAATTACTACGTTCCCCAACACGAGGGACGTCACCAAGCTGAATGTGTGCAGATCGCGGAGGTGTCGTGCGTTCGGTACTTGATCGGTTGGATCGCGAAGACGTTCGACTACATCAACCGCGTTACTTAACGCTTCAGCTTTCGGTCAATGAGGGTACGTGGACACACTCTCCCGCTCGTTTCTATGCATCATCTAGATGGATCTTGCGTGTGCGTAGGAAATTTTTAAAATTACTATGTTCCCAACACATATTGCCTCCTAGTTAGTGCTTTTTATGAGAGAAGATGAAGACTCAAATTTCAAAAAATAAAAAAATGCATAAAGTAAAGGATAGGCCCTTCACAGAGGGAAGTAGGAATTTGTAGAGGTTCCATCTCTCAAAGCAAAAATTTAGAGATAAAAACTTTTTGGGAGGTGTATCCATCCCACCAACAAAAATGACTTAGAGTTCCGAACACTTTCCATGCTAGATATGACATAGGCGGTTCCCAAACAGAAAATAATGTTCATTCCTTTTTCTACCATTCTTTCACTTCCATGGCTAGCCGTATCCACGGGTGCCCTCCATACCAACACTTTCTAAGGAATTTATTATTTGACAACATAAAGTAAATTCAATTTTTTTTGCATTTCTGGACTGGGCATCCCTAAGACCTTTGCCTTACTCTCGTGCAATGACAAGTGAATAAACACTCATCTTGAGAATAACACATCTAGCATGGAAAATATTAGCCACTCGTTACCGTTCCGCGAGCGAAACAAACACACAAAAGGAAAGTTTATTTTGAAAATTAGAGAAGGCACATGCAAATTTGCTTAGAACGGCGAAAGAATACCGCATATAGGTAGATATAGTGGACTCATGTGGCAAAACTGGGTTAAAGGATTTTGGATGCACAAGTAGAGGTCATACTTAGTGCAAAATGAAGGCTAGCAAAAGATTGGAAAGCGGCCAAACAAGAAATGAATAATCTCATAAGCAAGCATTAAGCATAATTAACACCGAATAATGCACCACAAATAGGATATAATTTTCATTGCATGATTATTGACTTTTGTGCATGCATAGGGAATCACAAACCTAACACCAATATTCTTACTAGAGCACAATTACTCATCTACATAACTCACATATCACATAATCATATCTCAAAACTATTACTAAGAATTAAGTTTATTTTGTCCAGTGATCTTCATGACATTTTCTTTTACTTTATCCTTCTTGGATATCTATCACTTTGGGACTAATTTTCATGTGTTGCTTTTCATAAGCTCAAACAAATATAAGTGAAGATCATGAGCATAACAAATTTTCTTTCTCTCAAAATAATTTAAGCGAAGCAAGAGAGAATTTGTTCAAAATTTTACTAGCTCTCAAATGAATCTAAGTGAAGCAAGAGAGAATTTCCTCAAAATTAACAAAGCAGACCGTGCTCAAAAAGATATAAGTGAAACACTAGAGCAAGTCCTAGCTAATAAAAGATTTAAGTGAAGCATAAAGAGAAATTCTAACAAGTCATGATATAATTTTGGTTCTCTCAAATAGGTGTGTCCAGCAAGGATTGATGACTTAAAACACAAAATACATCAAGCAAATACACATATCATACAAGACGCTCCAAGCAAAACACATATCATGTGACGAATAAAAATATAGCCTCGAGTAAAATACCGATAGTTGTTGGAAGAAAGCGGGGATGCCACTCGGGGCATCCCCAAGCTTAGTTGGTTGCTCATTCTTGGATAATAGCTTGGGATGTCGGCGCATCCCCAAGCTTAGGATCTTACATCCTTCCTTTATCCATCATAAGACAACCCAAAACTTGAAAATTTTCAATCACACAAAACTAAAGAAAAACTTTGTGAGATCCGTTAGTGTAAGAAAAATAAATCACTACTATAAGTGTTGTATCAAACCAAATCATATTTTGTGTTTGTATTATATTTACTGTATTCCAAATTTTCTATGGCAAAAAATCATCAAAGAAAATCATAGAGCCATCAAAATAAGCACACAACACAAATAAAACAGAATATGTCAAAACAGAACAGTCTGTAGCAATCGGATTTGTTGGAATACTTCTGGAACTCCAAAAATTCTGAAAAACTAGGACAACCTGGATAATTTGTATATTGATCTTCTGCAAAAAGAATTAGAATTTTCTCACGTTGTGGTGAATTTTAATAATTATTTTTGTGAGCGCAAAGTTTCTGTATTTTTCAATAAGATCAAACAACTATCACCCAAGAAGTTCATATTGGTTCTACTTGGCACAAAACACTAACTAAAACGAAAAAAAACACAATCATAACAGTAGCATAATTGTGCTAACACTCAAGAATAGAAAGAAAAAGGCAAAATAAATAAATTTTATTCATTGGGTTGCCTCCCAACAAGCGCTATAATTTTACGCCCTTAGCTAGGCATAAAGCAAGAATCTAAGTTTTGTCATCCTCGTCCAACTCTTCAATCAAACACTTTGAATCCCTCAAAGATTTAGCATAAACATTTTCAATAACAACACTTCTTGGAATAAATTCAGATATTTCATTCTTGCAAAAAGGATCTCTTATCACTTAACAAAATCAGGGTGGATACTAATCATCTTAAGATCTTCTTTATTTCCACTACTAGATGTTGCACCCTGGTTCTTGGTAACTTTGCCAATTTTTATAGGAGTTTTTTCTATGGTTTTAGCGGAAGCAAAAGCCGTTCTTAGATTACTAAAGATTTCCTCTAGTTTATCAATCCGTGACGGGCTTTCTTATATTATTTCATGGATTAAGGTATCCTTTTCTTTTAGCAATTTAAAATTTTCTCCCGCTTTTGACCAAATCTTAGTGGCAGAATTATGCATCTTTTTATCTAAAATTTCCATATGATCTTCGGTGAGCATTTTCTTTTCAATAGCATCTAATCTTTCCATAACATGCTCAAGAGTCAAAGGTGTTTCATTAATCATAAGAGGTGGTGAGCCCACTAAACTTCCCAAAGCATTAAAGGCATCAAGTGAGGGACACATCAAGAAATTTCTACCGGTAATCGTATCAAGGACGAATCTATACCAAGTGGTGATGCCAACATAAAAGCAACGAAGAAGGACAACCGTAGATTGCTTACGGATAGATCTATTATGAGCATTGCAAATTATATACCAAGCATCTTTTAAACTTTCTCCTCCCCTTTGTTTAAAGTTGAGAACCTCGTTCTCGGGAGTGCAAGCAATAGAGGGCGAATTATCCATAACGGCAAGCAATATCTCACACGCAAAAACAGATCCGAAAGGAAAACGGCGAACGGAAAAAGAGAGGCGAATAAAACGGCAAATTTTTGTGAAGTGGGGGAGAGGAAAATGAGAGGCAAATGGCAAATAATGTAAATTGCAAGGAGATGAGATTTGTGATTAGGAACCTGGTTATGTTGAAGATCCTCCCGCGCAAAGGCGCCAGAAATTGACTATCTTGACTTGATCCTCCCGGTAACGGCACTAGTAATTCTCCTTGATGGTAGCTAGAACTACGTCGGTATTTCCCCGGAGAGGGAGGGAGGAGGTAGCACAGCGACGGTAGAGTATTTCCCTCAGTTATGAAACCAAGTTATCAAACCAGTAGGAGAACCAAGCAACACAACGTAAACAACGCCTGCACACAAATAATAACACCTCGCAATCCGACGTGTTAAAGGGGTTGTCAATCCCTTTCGGGTAACGGCGCCAGAAATTGGCAAGCGAACCTGAGACAAATTATAGTAGATTGATAGATCGAACGCCAAATAAAATAAATAAAGATAAAATGCAGCAAGGTATTTTTGTATTTTTGGTTTAATAGATTTGAATAAAAATGCAAAGGAAAAGTAGTTCACGAGACAAATATATGAGAAAGAAGACCCGGGGGCCGTAGGTTTCACTAGTGGCTTCTCTCGAGAAAAACAGCGAACAGTGGGTAAACAAATTACTGTTGGACAATTGATAGAACTTCAAATAATTATGACGATATCCAGGTACTGATCATTACATAGGAATCACGTCCAAGATTAGTAGACCGACTCCTGCCTGCATCTACTACTATTACTCCACACATCGACCGCTATCCAGCATGCATCTAGTGTATTAAGTTCATGGAAAAATGGAGTAATGCAATAAGAACGATGACATGATGTAGACAAGATCCGTTTATCTATATGGTGGTAGATATAGATCCCGTATTTTTTATCCTTAGTAGCAATGATACATACGTGTCGTTTCCCCTTCTTTCACTGGGATCGAGCACCGTAAGATCGAACCCACTACCGGGCACCTCTTCCCATTGCAAGATAAATAGATCAAGTTGGCCAAACAACACCCAAATATCGTTGAAAAAATACGAGGCTATAAGAAATCATGCATATAAGAGATCAAAGAAACTCAAATAACTTTCATGGATATAAAAAGATATGACTGATCATAAACTCAAAGTTCATCAGATCCAAACAAACACACCGGAAAAGAGTTACATCATGGATCTCCAAGAGACCATTGTATTGAGAATTCAGCGAGAGAGAGAGAGAAAGCCATCTAACTACTAACTATGGACCCGAAGGTCTACAAAGGACTACTCACGCATCATCGGAGAGGCACCAGTGAAAGTGGTGAACCCCTCCGTGATGGTGTCTAGATTGGATCTGGTGGTTCTGGACTCTGCGGCGACTGGATGAATATTTCGACGCTTGTTCTATGGTTTCTGGAATATTGTGATATTTATAGAGCAAAGAGGCGGCCCGGGGGCCACCCGAGGTGGGCAGAACCCACCAGGGCGCGTCTGGGCCTCCTGGCGCGCCCTGGTGGGTTGTGGCCCCTTCGGGGCACCCCCAGGTGCAACTAGGGCCCATTGCCTTTCTTCCGGCCCATAAAAAAATCATCATGAAGTTTCGTGGCATTTGGACTTCGTTTGATATTGATTTCCTGCGATGTAAAAAACATAGAAAAAACAGCAACTGGCACTTGGCACTATGTCAATAGGTTAGTATCAAAAAATAATATAAAATGACTATAAAATGATTATAAAATATCCAAAATTGATAATAAAACAGCATGGAACAATCAAAAATTATAGGTACGTTGGAGTACGGCTCGTGCAGGTCCCCGTCTACGCATGCCCAGTGCTGGTAACACTGATGCGTGCCTTCATCCACGACGTGTCCCCGGGCCTGTCAAGCCTGGAGCGACGCTTCGTCAACTTCGTCTTCGTCCATCTACGCATGCCCGGTGTTGGCAGCACCGATGCGTCCCTTCGTCCACGATGTGTCCCCGGGCTTGGCAAACCCGCCGCGACGCCTCGTCAACATCGTCTTCTTCCCGGCGCACCACTGCGCCCCTGACTAACTCGGTGCGTCCTTGTGCCCGCAGTCCCACGCCAACTTCCTCGACACCGGCCACCCCGATTCGACATCGACCACGACATTCCTCGCACGGCTACCTTGACCACGGCGACACCACCCTATGCTCTCGGCTACCTCGACAAACGGCACCAAGGGCTACCGCCTTGCTTGAGCAACCTCGTCGGTTTTCACTCCAACCACGACTTCCGCGATGCATCGACCGTTACGACAGGGGTGGGGGCGGGGGTATGTCGACTTTCTGCGTCGCTACCATTGTGACTGCGGGGGATGTTGAGTATTATGTTTATTTAGGTAAAAGACAAGATAGCGTAGGATTTATTCTATCTTACCTTATACTCCAATATGACCATGTATTTCTATATATATGCCCATGCGACTCAAACAATACAATCAATAAGGGCAGTGCTGGGCGCCGGCGCACCGGCCGAACCGTTCGGCCGGTCGACCCCTAGCCGTCAGATGCGCGTCTTATCAGCCGTTTGATCGAGCTCCTTTTTTTCTTTGTCCTCCCCGCATCTCCCACCTCGCGCTGCCACACGCCAGACGCGAAAGAACCCTCCGCCCGACGACTGAGCCCCCGCTGACCCCACCCCTCCCCCGCCATGGACGAGCTCGACGCCGGCCTCGAAGCTCACCGCCACTCCATTCTCGCTTTCGGGGGGCAGCCCCGGTTCCCCCCAAAAAAAATCCATCACCACCGTTGAGCAACGCCGCCATGAATGGAAGTAGCAAAAATTGACTTCGGTTCCAGCAAAATCAAACATGATTGTAGCAAAAAAAAATTGACCAGAGAAAACAGGGATGTAGCATCTTGTGAGAATGAATGTAGCAATCAATAATACCTGTGGTAACAAAAACTGACAAAAAGGTTGCATCAAAAGACACAGTCGCGGGTCTCGCATGTTCATGGAGATGGGATGTAGCAAAAATTCAACAAACACCGGCAGTAACAAAAAAGCAACATGGTTGTAGCAAAATCGTTAGCCGGTTCCAGCAAAAATACGGTGGGAGCAGATTTTGGGCGGGGTGGGTGGTAGCAAAAATATGAGTCGGTTCCAGCAAAAATTATCTTCGGTTCCAACAAAATCATAACATGGTTGTAGCAAAAAATCGACTGAAAAAACAGCGATGTCATGGAGATGGATGTAGCACAAATGCATAAAACACCGGTAGTAACAAAAATCAAAACGGTTGTAGCAAAATGGTTCGCTGGTTCCAGCAAAAACTAAGGTGATAGCAGATTTTGGATGGGTGGGTAGTAGCAAATACATGGGCTGGTTCCTGCAAAAAACAAAGCATGCTTGTAGCAAATCCTGCAGCGGCGGCCATGGATAGGAGCGCAACCAGCTGCGGTCGGCCATGGCGACGAGCGCTCTGGTTGCCGCATGGTCGCGCTGATGGATGAGCGGCCGCCGTGGGGCTTGGAACAAGAGACGGAGGATGGGGACGTGGAGGTCGTTGGGCTAGAGGAGGTCACCGGCGTTGCTGGAATTTGTGGCAACAGTAGTCGCCGGGATTTGCGGCTCGTGCTCGTTGTGATTTTGGGGTTGATTTCTAGAGATGAGAGAAATGAGACGAGGAAACTGAATGGATAAGGTTGAGCGCTGGTAAGGAGATAAGGCAAGGGAGGGGAGGGGAGGGCGACGCGCGGAGCGGTGCATGGGCCCAACGCCAGGTAACCTGTCTCGTAATCGTACGATCTGCTACAATCGGACGCACGCGGCGCGACCGGCCGAACGCTCGGCCGGTCCGCCGTATACAAACATTTCCCAATCAATAATTCCATCAATCACACACCTCAAGTCCGTCAACCCACCTCAGCTACTGGTTGTGCCGCCGCCGCAGATGTTGCAACCGCTATGGACGCGCTACCTCGAGGAGCTCATGGCACTCCTTCGCACGAGTTGTGTTGATGCCTCTTTGTGGAACGACGATCTCCTTGTCCGCCCGTGTCTGTGTCCAAATGGGTAGCACCGTTGAGTGCACCCGCCGGACACGCATGTTTGCCCGTCCACGAAAGGACCCACAGACAGAAAAACGAAGATCTTTCGTGTCCGTTTAGGTCTCACACGGTTGGGGTTGCCCTTACGTTGCCGTCGTTTCTCCTTGTGGTCGTGCAGTGCAGAAGTCACATTGTTTTCGTGAGCTCCGTAGTTCATGTTGTACGAGTGTATATCGTGGTTATGCAGGCGTAACGACTGCTGTGCCACACAATCCACATGACCCGTGCCGCACGCCGCACGTACGCCTTCCTACCTTGGCCGCGCGTATATAGCGCTGCATTCCGTTGAGCACTTGAGCGACCTGATCACCACACGAGGATAGACGGGCTTCTCACTGATCGACTCCGTGCCATCCGCAGGCTCGTCTCGCACCGCGTACCCCTGGCGCCATGCAAGCCCTCGGGCAGCCCACCTCCGCGTCGGAGCTGAGGGCGCTCGCCTGGACGACGCTCCTTGTTCCGATGTGCGCGGTCTACGCGCGCTCCGCCTGCCGCCGCCTCCGTCCGGGCTGGCCCCGCCTCGCCGCACTCCTCCCGACGTTCCCCGTCTTCATCTACCTGCCGTGCTTGTTCAACTCCTACCACCTCCGCCTCTTCTCAACCTTCTTCCACACCTGGCTCGCCGCCAACAAGCTCGTCCTCCTCGCGTTCGACCTCGGCCCGCTCAAGCCATCCCTGCCCCTCCTCCCGTTTCTCCTCTGCGCCGGCCTGCCCATCAGGCTCCGCGAAGGTCCACAGCCTACCAGCCATTCTGCGTCACCGGGATCGCCCGTCGCCGATTTCCTTGTCCCCTGCGGCCGCAGCGCTCTCTTCCTCACCGGCCTCGCCCTACTCTTTCCACACACTGGTTCGCTCCCTCTCTACGTCGTCCACTACCTCTACTGCGCACAAATCTTTCTCACGCTCGATCTCGTCTTCTCTTCCGTCGGCCTCGTCGCCGCTGCCGTGCTGGGCTCGGCCATGGAGAGGCAGTTCAGAGCGCCGCTCGTCGTCGCGTCGGTTAGCGACTTCTGGGGCCGGCAGTGGAACCTGATGGCGGTGGACCTCCTCCGAGCGTCGGCGTACAAGCCGGTGCGAGCCCGGTGGGGCCGGGACGCCGGCGTGCTGGCCGCGTTCCTCATGTCGGGCGTCCTCCACGAGCTGCTCTACTGGTACATGACGCTGGAGCCGCCCACGGGCGAGATGCTCCTCTTCTTCACGCTCCAGGCCACTTTCCACGTCGCCGAGCGGTGGGCGAGGGTTGCCGGGCTGTGGCGACCGCCCAAGGCGGCGGCGTACCTTATTGGCACCACCTTTATGGTCGTCACCATATCGGAGCTCTTCTTCGGGCCGTTCATCAGAGCCGGCATAGACGTGCGTATGATTCAGGAGGCCGCCGACGCGGTGGAGTTGGTTAGGGCCGTCGCTAAGCGTCTCATCGTCCGTCTATTCGGGGCTGCTTCGAGTTAGAGACAGAAGAGTAACATTCAGCTGTCAGGATATTTCGGGCTTTTCATACTAGGTATAATCTGTGGCCGCTATGCTTGCTTGGTTTCTTCTATTTTGCTGATTCTACTTCTGCCAAACAAGTTAAGGAAAGGTTTAGTATTGTTGTTAGTGAGGGTTCGACGAACATTAGGGAGATTGAAGATGAATTGAACGTGTACTGTACTTTATTTCTCCCTGGAGATGTAACCTCTTCCTATTGGTCCAAATAAGTATGTCATGTGTTTCTTTTTTTTAAGACAAAACACTTTATTCTTTTGAAATAACAAGTACATCCTTTCTGAGAAAGGTTACAATTTCATCTAAAGGCTCCTCAAGCCAATCACGAGGCGGATGAAATCTAGCCAGTCTAGCGAACTCATGAGCGACCATATTCACTTCTCTATTACAAATGCTCAAACGAAGAAATAGGAAAATCACAGCCAAAAATGATAACAGCCGTCAAAATCCGTTGCCGTCGCCCTCGCAGATTGTCCTCCATTCTTCATGGTTTCAATAACCTTCAAAGTCCTTTGTGTGATAGACAAAATCTGATGGCCAAAGGTTCAGTCATTAATCCATCAGCACACAAATCAATCCACACACCCCCCCCCCCCCGGCGCCCGCAATGAATTGGACTTTGTCATCTCCCAAGACCGCTCTGGCAGTGCCCCTAAGAAGGTCTTCATCAAAAGATGCGTCAACATTAAGTTTGATAAAGCCACTAGGGGGCTGGTCCAACCCCCATTTATCATAGTAGCCTTAGGAGAAGAAGCACTTACAAAGTTAGTCGTAAGCGCACGAATAGAGATGTGGAGGTCATTCTGAACTTTCTCCTCATGGACTAGTTTACAACGTTCCCACCCCAGATATCTAGCAGTAATGACTATGATCTCCCAAAAGTTCTCCACAATGTATAAATACCGCTCTCGTAAAAGCAGTAGGAATTCTGGAACTACCTCCCCACCACGATCAACTTCGCAAGCTCTATTAATGATTTCGTCCATTCCCAACCTCCTCCAAACTTCTCTTGCTTTAAATAACATGTGTTTTGTATCTTCTTGACCAGAGATGCAACACGGATTTTGAGCTGAGACATTCACGTGTCTATTAGCAAGCATAACATGACACGAGAGTGTAACATGCAACGTACGCCAAATAAAGATCTTAACCTTTGCAGGGCACGAGAGCTTGTAGATAACAGATAGGATTAACAGTGGTTTGTCCCATTCTGTTAGTACATCTTAGTTTAGTTCCATGTTGATGACCCCATTCCACCAAAAAGGTTGGCCAAACCAAAAACAAACTATTTTTCGTAAAACTCCAAGTGATAAAATCTTGCATTTCATGTAGAGGGAAAGGGGTAGCAAGGACCTGTTGTGCACTAATAGGCCACAAAGGTTGTCTAACTAGATTGGCATTCCAGTTATTAGAAGTCGGATCAATAAAGTCCACCACCCGGGATAACAAGTGACCCCCTCTTGGAGTGACAACTTTTCTGGAAGCACAATATGAAATCCACGCATCCTTCCAAATATCAATTTTCTGACCATTTTCAACTCGCCAGATATAATTAACCATGCTTCGGAGAATTCACGCCTGCCATGATACTTTGCCAAGTATAAGAAAGTCATTTTTTAACTTGGTGTTCAATAGATCGCCATCAGGAAGGTACTTCAATCTCAAAAA